>OY829914.1:226743022-227943022 GCA_963691935.1 Nephrotoma guestfalica
GGTTGCGATCGCACACTTAGGCCAATTATGGCCCATGGTGATACCACAGAATCCGACATCATTAAACTCCCTTAAAACCATTTGGTGCTATTAATACAGCGTATAACATCTCGCACATTACAGCTATCGAAATCAGAGAGGCTGTCTATAGTGTATTTGATCAAGTGATCATGCCTTCTGCCAGCTAGCACAGGGCATGAGCATAGGAAATGAACAAGGGTCTCTTTCTGCAGAAGTCATTTGCATCTAGACCCAGCCTCCTCGCATGATCTCCGAAAAGGCGGTGTCCGGCAAGTACCCTTACAATTCTACCTAAGTCATGCTTCCTTAGTGAGATTAAGATCTTGGATCGGTTCAAGCTCAGCTCAGGCCCTACTCCTCTCGCTACCTTGCCAGGTCGGACTGTCGAACCACCTAGCATTTGCCAAAACAAATGCTTTCCTAGGACTCGCTGCTTTCAGCACAGACATAGGCCTTCCTATACATTCTCTCCCTGGATCCGGTTGGGAGTCGTACCGTGCTTTGCTAATTCGTCTGCACTGCAATTTCCCTCAACATCAGAATGGCCCGGAACCCAGACCAACTGATTATTGAATAGTTCACTCATCTCGTTAAGAGTCCCTAAACTTAAAGAGGTCCACTTCCCCCTCCCTCAGAGTCCGATGTGTCCCCCTTCTCCATGCCTAGGGATAATCGATCCCTTAATTCCCCAGTTAACCCCTCTCTTGGGTTCGCTACTAGCTGCGATTTTAATACTTCCTCTAGAGAGAGTATAATCGTCTGGCTTTCCCCTACAGGCTGTACTTCTTCCACCCTCTTCTCGGGTTGCACGGTGCTCGGTTCAACCCCGACCTCATCCTTCTTGAACACCTTCAGTGTTACTGACCTGTTTAGTTTTTGACAGGGGAGCCAGAAATTCCTTATTGATTATCATGATGGATATTCTAAAGCTGCCTTAGGCTCCTCCTGCTTTACAATCTTCCAGTTCCTCGTCGGAAGATCCGGATTGCAAACCTGGATAATTCTCGGGGAATCTTCCACGTTTTCCGGCTCCGTGAGAATCCAGACCATTGCCTTAGGTGTGCTTGGTATTTCCTCTGTAGGATCTGCCCTGAGCTTGGCCAAGAAAGCCTCATGTACAAGAAAGCCGATCTCTGATCAGCACACGTAATCAGCATCAGTCGTCGCTGATAACAACTGGGCTCCGTTCACGACTGGGAAATTATTTCTAGATGCATCCCTAGCCTGGCTGATCATCGGCACGGCCGGATTTCCGCAGGTTGGCATTACAATTTGTACATAAATTATCACATAATTTATCTAGGTATTCAAACCTATTCAAGCCTTTACGGCCATGTCAGAACAATTTATTGAGAGTATAACTTAATTTTTTCGATTTTTTTGCAGAAAAAACACGTTTATTTCTAAGAAATGGCAAATTTTATTTAAATCAAAATACTTTCCATCGTTATTTATGACTTTCGACCATCTTTCTGGATTCCATCGGAAAAAAATTATTTGTTTTTTGATGCGATTGCCATTCGTCGAGACATTTAAGTACTTCCAGCGTATTTTTTTACTTGTTTTACGACATATGGTCGATCATTGTCGTGCAGCAAACTCACTTTACGCTGTTTGTTGGCTGGAATCGGACGGTTTTTGTTCAATACATGGGACAAATCTATCAATTATTGTTGGTAACGTTCACGAGTAATAACGGGTGATTTTTTAAGAGCTTGAGAACTTTTTTTTAAAAAAAAACGCATAAAATTTGCAAAATCTCATCGGTTCTTTATTTGAAACGTTAGATTGGTCCATGACATTTACTTTTTGAAGATAATTTCATTTAAATGTTGACCGCGGCTGCGTCTTAGGTGGTCCATTCGGAAAGTCCAATTTTGGGCAACTTTTTCGAGCATTTCGGCCGGAATAGCCCGAATTTCTTCGGAAATGTTGTCTTCCAAAACTGGAATAGTTGCTGGCTTATTTCTGTAGACTTTAGACTTGACGTAGCCCCACAAAAAATAGTCTAAAGGCGTCAAATCGCATGATCTTGGTGCCCAACTTACCGGGCCATTTCTTGAGATGAATTGTTCTCCGAAGTTTTCCCTCAAAATGGCCATAGAATCGCGAGCTGTGTGGCATGTAGCGCCATCTTGTTGAAACCACATGTCAACTAAGTTCAGTTCTTCCATTTTTGGCAACAAAAAGTTTGTTAGCATCGAACGATAGCGATCGCCATTCACCGTAACGTTGCGTCCAACAGCATCTTTGAAAAAATACGGTCCAATGATTCCACCAGCGTACAAACCACACCAAACAGTGCATTTTTCGGGATGCATGGGCAGTTCTTGAACGGCTTCTGGTTGCTCTTCACTCCAAATGCGGCAATTTTGCTTATTTACGTAGCCATTCAACCAGAAATGAGCCTCATCGCTGAACAAAATTTGTCGATAAAAAAGCGGATTTTCTGCCAACTTTTCTAGGGCCCATTCACTGAAAATTCGACGTTGTGGCAGATCGTTCGGCTTCAGTTCTTGCAGGAGCTGTATTTTATACGGTTTTACACCAAGATCTTTGCGTAAAATCTTCCATGTCGTCGAATAACACAAACCCAATTGCTGCGAACGGCGACGAATCGACATTTCACGGTCTTCAGCAACACTCTCAGAAACAGACGCAATATTCTCTTCTGTACGCACTGTACGCATTCGTGTGGTTGGTTTAATGTCCAATAAAGTAAACTGAGTGCGAAACTTGGTCACAATCGCATTAATTGTTTGCTCACTTGGTCGATTATGTAGACCATAAATCGGACGTAAATCGCGAAACACTTTTCGAACCGAACACTGATTTTTGTAATATAATTCAATTATTTGCAAGCGTTGCTCGTTAGTAAGTCTATTCATTATGAAATGTCAAAGCATACTGAGCATCTTTCTCTTTGACACCTTGTCTGAAATCCCGCGTGATCTGTCAAATACTAATGCATGAAAATCCTAACCACAAAAAAATCACCCTTTAGTTTCGTTCGGTTTTAGGAGCTCATAGTAAACCACTCCTTTCTGATCCCACCAAATGCACAACATAACCTTACTTCCCCGGTTCGCCTGGATGAATCCATGATTTTTGCATTTAGGGTTATTGTAGTAAATCTATTTTTCATCGTCAGTCAAAATTAGAGACAAAAAATGCCATCTTCGGTGTCTTGTAAGCAAAGAATAGAAAAACCATTAAACGATTTTCAATGTTGGCTTCAGTCAATTCATGTGGTACCCATTTTCCTTGTTTTTGAACCATTTTCACGGCATGTAAACGTTTGCTTATGGCCACTTGAGTGACATTTAACTGTTGTGCAAGTTTTTTTTCTGTTTGTGCTGAGTTTTCCTTCAATAATCCTTCTAATTCTTCATTTTCGAATTTTTTTGGTTGACCAGAAGGTTCCTTGTCACTGACATCAAAATCACCACTTTTGAATCGTTTAAACCAGTTTTCACAAATCTGTTGAGTTGGTGCATATTCACCATAAGTTTCTTGAAACAAACGTTTCCTTTGATTAAAGCAAAAAAGTAAAGTTTCTCGCAAATGCTGTTTTGTTTAAACGGGATTAACAAATATGTTGTTTACGCTTTCACGAATAATGGCAAACTAAATTTTAATGTCGAATGTCAACACTTTAAAACGCCGTAGGAGTCATTATAAAATAATGTTTAGTACTAAAGTTACGCCATCTCTTAGAAAATCCAAAAAACTAAATTATATTCCCAATATTTGGGCCAGCATTAAGAATGATGCTCAAAAAATGGCCCAATATTGTCTGGTATGCCGAAAATCCCGGTATGAGATTCCCTGGTTATGAAGAATTAAAACCTACTAGGATCCCTAGCCAGCTACTCGAGGAAACAAAAGTGGGTACAAACCTGTCAGAATTCGTCCAACAACTTAAAAGGCACTACTTGACGCTATCTACACAAATCAAACCTTAAACCTCTGTTTTAAATCGAAGCCATTGAGTATAAACTTAGCACGTGTCATTGCGATATTTCAGTGACCGTAACCTTTTACTTTCAAAAAATACCTTTACAAAAAATATTTGCAATTAATTTCGAATGTGTTAATCAAATTTAAAATTTTTTAAAGCGTTAAATTAGTTTCGTAACTTAATATATTATTTTCGTTTCGGGACAACATTTGATTTAAACGTATACAATTTAACAAAACAAACATCATGTGATCCAGTTTTGACTGGCATTTATTTGATTTCACTAAATATTTGCTAATTATTACGTCACAAAATTACGTATGCCTACCTGCGCATCTAGTGATAGTGAATCACCAGTATATATCTTGATTACGCGGTGATACAACATATTTACTATTAATATAATATTTCACACTATTTATTTTTAGTATATGAAGCTACCCCGTCCCATATCATGTAATAAATGCTCTGATCAACCGTTTACAGTACTTTGTGAAAAATTTACACATTTTAACTTCATAATTAAATCTACTAAAATGTGTTAAATCAAATAAAGTAAAAAAAATTTGTCGCGTGTCACACATTTATTATCTCACATGAATACAACAAAAAAAAAGTGTAAAGCTTATTATAATCAAAGCTCGAAATAAAGCCTCATTATAATTATATGCAAAAAAAAGTCGCTCAATATATCGATAAATCCGCGCGATAAAAGCTTAGGCAAATATGGGTAGGTGATGGGTATACGATATCGAATTTAGAAGACGCATAATTTTAAGATCGTATACGTCCACTTGGTACGTAATGGCAATTTCGTATGCTGTATTGATTCGACTTTTGTGTATTATTGTAAGGTGGTGATAAAAGAATAAAACTACATAGTGCCAGTCGTCGTAAACTCAAAATGGGAAAAAAGAAGATTTTCTTTTGAGCTGATTAGTAATCATTTGTTAAATATCACAAATCAATAATACTGTTAATTAGATAAAAAAATAACGAATTTTTTTTCTTAAATATTAACAAAAAATTTTACTACATATGTACTTTAAAAATTATTATATTATTAAACAATGAAATTAGTTTTAGTTTTTTTTGTACACGATTAACATTATGCGGTGATTAGGTAATTTACACCCAAAAGGATCATTTAATATGTAGATCAAAATATGCGCGGGAACTTTTGTATTTATTTTCGATTTATTCGGTGGTATATGGCCACAAAGGGAGTGGGTCACAAAAATTTAATCGTATACGCTGTAATCGTGTGTCTTAGAAATACGTCTTTAACGAATTCAATGCTGCTTATTAAATTTGGTAAGCCTTCACCTTTTATTATTTTGAGGTAATAATTTTGCTCTTTATATAGGGTGTCTCAGCAAGAGCGCCGGATTTAAATTTGCCGCCATTTTGTTAATACGAGTTGTACGGTGATTTTTTTTTTGACAGTTGTCACAGACCACGCGATTTAAGAATATGGAGAAGTATTCAAACCAACAACGTTTAATTATTGTAAAAACACATTACAAAAATGGTGAAAGTTTTTTCGAAAACAGTTCGCCAATTACGTCAAGTTTATGGTCGCAATAATGCGCCAAATGAGTCGACAGTGAGGCGTTTTATTACAAAATTTGAGACCAAATTTACGCTGATGGATCAGAAGATCATTGTTCGTCGTCGGCCTTGTCGGTCACTCGGAAATATAGCCACAGTAAGGGATTCTGTGGCCGAGAATCCAGGAACTTGGGAGTGCAGTATCGCGAAATGTTCACGGAGTTTTTGTGGCCCGAATAGGATGTAATTGATGTGAAGGATATGTTTTTCCAACAAGACGGTGCGACCTGCCACACAGCACGTGAAACAGGCAAACAGCACGTACAGACTAAGTTTCCTCCAGGCCGTGTCATTTCTCGATTTGGCGATTTGGTCATCTAGATCGTGCGATCTAGCACAGATGGACTTTTTTCTTTGAGGCTATGTGAAGGTATGCGAATAAGCCTGAAACACTTGAACTTCTTAAAGAGGAAATACAGCGCGTTATTGGTGAAATACAGCCACATTTATGAGAAAAACGTTCACCATTTTTGTAATGTGTTTTTACAATAATTAAACGTTGTTGGTTTGAATACTTCTCCATATTCTTAAATCGCGTGGTCTGTACGTGACAACTGTCGAAAAAATCACCGTACAACTCGTATTAACAAAATGGCGGCAAATTTAAATCTGGCGCTCTTGCTGAGACACCCTTTATACAAATTTTAATGCTTATAAATATTTATTATACTGTAATTAAAATATAATTTCGTAATAAGTAAATCTAAATAGAAAACTGTAAAAGAATATAAGAATTATGATTTAACCTACTTAAATTGTTGACTGTTGACTCGTTAGACACAACATATTCCGAATCCTCAGTCATTAGTGTGGTTTTACCGTTTAAACTTTACAAATCAATGTAGCTAGAGAAGATCAATATGTTCAACGAATCCTCTGGTGATCGATTAAAAACTGTCACATATGGTACGGCAACTGCAACTTATTTGGCTACAAAAATGTTACAACAATGAGCTACAGATGAAGCTTCAAGATATTCGACTGCTCCAAAAATAGTTGAAAATTACGTGTGAGTCACGACAGAAATCCCATTTTGGAAATTCCACGGTTTTCTTATTTTGTCGGTAAAATTTTTGCATAATGTGTTTTGAGAGCTAATGTGGGATTTCTGACGTGATTATCACACCACAAATCCCATAGATCCGTTAAAACATTAAATTATCAGTTTTACTTTAGTTTAATTGTGCCAAACTGTGCATTCAAAAACAATATGGTTTTCCTCTAGAATTTTTTCTAGAACGGCTATATCTGCCCATTTACATGCGTTATGCCGAAAATCTGTTGGAGTAAAAAAATGTCATAGTTTTCTGGTCACATTGTTTAGGCTGGTCTTATCAGGTTATATACATCTATAACCTGATAAGACCAGGATTCACAGGTGACATACTCCATATCAAACAGATTTGGCAATAGAAAACACTTAATTCCACCCTATTTTTACAAGTTAAATTTCTGAAATATTTTTTATGAATGATTTCTCGAAATCCCACCTTTTATTAATGAAATCACTTAAATTGCTTGTATCCCGAACACACAGACCAAGTTTCATGATATACTGCCTACTCCTCATCAGCCAGAATCGCACATGCAAAAGCATTACTTCAACCCTTTAGGATTTAAATGGGAGTTTTATATGGGCGATTCTGGCTGATGGCGACTCCCCATGAATGAACAATTATGAAACTTTCTCAGTGTGTTCAGTACAAGCTGTTTAAATGATTTCTTCAATAAAAGGTGGAATTTCCTGAAATCACCCATACAAAATTTTTCAAAAGTGACCTTTTGAAATTAAGATCGAAATGGGGGATTCCTACGAGTGATTCTGCCTGATGGAGGAGTAGACACAATCACGAAACTTGGTTAGAATGTTCAGTACAGTCACTTTTAGTGTTTCAATCAGAAATCTCCCATACAAAATTTTTCAGAAATGATGTTTTGAAATCAGGGTTGAAGTAAGGATTTTGTATGTGCTATTCTGGCTGATGGGGAGTAGACACAATCATGAAATTTGATCAGAATGTTCATTTCAACTAGTTTAAGTGATTTCATTAATAAAAGGTGGGATTTACCGAAATCACCCATATAAAATTTTTTGAAAGTGACCTTTTGAAGTTAGGGTTGAAATGGAGGTTTTCTATGGATGATTCTGGCTAACAGGAGGTCGGCACAATCATGAAAGATGGTCAGTGTGTTCAGCACAAGCAATTTAAGTGATTTCAAAGTCATTTAAAAAATTTATTTCAAAAATGTAACTTGTAAAGACAGGGTTGAATTAAGTGTTTTCTATTGCCAAATCTGCCTGATATGGAGTATGCCACCAGTGAATCCTGGTCTTATCAGGTTATATACATCTAGTTTAAACAATGTGACTCCAACAGATTTTGTACATTACGCATGTAAATGGGCAAACATAGCCGTTCTAGGAAAAATTCTGGAGGAGAACTAAATTGTTTTTGGAATGCACAGTTTGGCATAATTAATACTTTAATGATAGAATGGATCTATGGAATTTCTGGTGTGATAATCTCGTCAAAAACCCCACATTTGCTCCCAAAATACGAAAACCATAGGAATGAAATTTCTGTCGTGTCTCATACAAATTACTTCTACCTCAAATAGAGGCATATTGAACTGTAGGCCTTTAGCTCTTATTTCAAACGGATGAAAATGGATTTTTCAGACCGGTACATTTTCTGATAGTAATTTATATTAATTTTCCGACCAGATTCAGTCAATTCTTTTCGGAAAAATGGTGTATGAATTATGTCTCATGACTACAACGTAGACCAAAATGGTTAAAAAAAGAACTGAGCCTCCAGAAGGGAGAACTAGTAATCATCAAATAAGAATAACTACCCAATGCGCATTGGTCACTAGCCAGAGTCGTCGAGCTACATCCTGGGCAAGAAGAACTAGTCAGGGTATAGTCACACTCAAATACAGAAATAACACGTTTAAAAGGAATTTTACCAAAATATACCACCTATCCTTAACAAACGAGAATGAAGACCACTTAACTGTGTACTACGGGAATAGTGATCCTGTTCAGTCAGTAATAACCGAAAATAGAAATAAAGTCCACATTGAAAAACCAAAAACTGAAAGAGCAGCCCAACGGCGATCGAAAGCGAATCTTCTAGTGTTAGCGATACTCTCAAGTTGCTGCCTACTAGTTCCTGCTGGTTGCTCCAATTATCCACTCGACAGGAATATATTTCGAGGATCTAGGCAAACTCGAAATGGTAGCTATGAGTTCAACTTTATTAATTTATTACAACATGACGAGCTATAGGGAGGAGATGGGAGCCGTTAAGCAGACACAAGTCGAGCTGGCAACAGCCTGCAATGATTTCCCTGGTTTGAACTGGGACAATACAATCAACTTGATGAAGCTCAAACCTAACCTTACAATGTCATCATTGAACAATCCGGTAAAGCACCAACCGAGGTTTTGATTGGAAATGATACAAGTCAACGCATATCGAACACACGAGAAAACGGTTCGCCTAATATTAACAAACTTAATAGAATTGATGTTGTTTACTACACACAATTAGAGGACCAACTACAATTTATTCATCAACACATACCAGCGTCAGTAACCATCCCCGGCCACGGCATTCATGACCTGATTCATATATAGCAAAGCGTGAATGTACGTAGCAGAGTAACAAAACGAAATGTGATACTTGAAATCATTATACCTATTATCTATGCTAGCCGTGATTCCAGTTCCTGATATTACTCTTTTGTCAAGAGACGTTTCACAACTCTCACAACACAAGAAGTGAACCGTTGTCAAATATTCCAACCTACACAGTTTTTATGCGAGGTATAACCAATTTTTTTTGTAAGAAGCAATTTTACAGCGAAAATCAATGCTCGATACGTTATACTCGATAGGTTTAGGCAACAAATGTTTTTAACCATTGGATAAAACTTCATGCTCCAAACGAATGGACAGAAGGAATTCCTAATGAAACAATAGTTGATGTTATATGCGGATCTAACGTCAACTCATACAATCTTCATGGATCTGGATTAGTGATGATAAACGATGGTTGTACACTAAGAGACGGCACAGCATCTAATCTTATTAGAAAATCGTTTCCTGAACCCACTAATATTAGATATTGCTGGATGGCGTTCGTTATGTTGCCTTTGAGGGCATCAATTGTTTGTGGTTTTTTCGCATAAACATAAGATTTAAGAAGATAAGCCCCTAAGGAAAAAATCTAAAGACGTTAAATTGCACGACCTCGGTGACCAGTTCACTTCGCCGCATCGCCATGCCCTCAAATCGCTCGTGCAGAATGTCCTTCGTGGCATGCGCTGTATGGCACGTACAGCATCGTCCTCTAGGAACTGCATGTCTTCTGGATGCCGAAGACATGCAGTTCCTAGAGGACGATGCTCCAGTTTAAGCCACAAGACAAATTTTTCTTATTCACATATCCATATCCTGTTTGGTGCAATTTGGGTCAACTTCCAACTGCTCCAGAGCGAATCAGCGAACACAAGTCTTTGTCTATGGTCGTTTACCTTAAGTTCTTGGATTAGTTGGATTTTATACGAGAACAGATCAAGCCCCGACGCAAAATTCGGAAAATTGAAGACAAGGTCAAGTTCTTGTGAGCGTCTAGAAATTGACTGCCTCGGGTATTCCGTACACTCCCACGCACAGCAGTGATATTTTCAGCAGACCTTGCGATTCGGTGACGTAGGGCTGATTATTTGTCGAACCGGTTGACTCAAGTTTGGCCACCAAACGTCGAATAGTTGATTAGGATGGAACGCAAGCGCGGAACGTTTCTGGAACGGAGCACTGATTTTGAAAATAAAAGTTGATGTTTTGCATACGTTGTTCAACGCTCTAATCTCTCATGGCATTTGCCATACACTACTGAACAATTCACAACAAATTTGACAGATGGCTGCTATAACCTGACAAATTTCGAGCATCCCTAGTGAAAGACCCTTTAAAATATTCACTGTGAGTTTTATACAAATTTATTTAGTAAATTTATTTTTTAGATTTTATAATCTACTCGTACATAGTACCCAAGAAGACCAATAGTAATGTCACACGAAGTGATGCGACTAATGCCACAGACAGACTACTGGTTTCTTAACTATAGTTTCGAGATCATGATTTCCTAAATGTGAACTCAAGACACATTACAATTTCTTTTGTCTTCTCGTTTGGTTTTAAATAGTAATGGAGTACGCATTGACAAAAATGTCAAGATTGATATTTTTTGTCAGAATATACATATCTCAATGACAAATAGAAAACTCAAAATTTATTTTATTTTTCTTATTTCAATGTATACAAAAGCTGATTGTTCGTGGCTGATTTCAAGGAGAGAAATTTATCATAGTTATTGAATTCAATCAAGAAACGGCCCTTTCAAAAAGCTACTTATCCTGAATTAGGTAAATATCTATTTCCAATACAGAAAGCAACTTCCTTCGCTCAAGAGAAGCTGGCCTACTGTGCTGCAGGTAAATCTGTTTTATATTAAGCATGGCGGTCAGCATAAATACCTGCAGCAAACGAGAGCAAGCAAATAGAAATGGTAATTTACGAGCCAGAGATAGTCTTAATATAGAGAATCCAGTTCAATACGTATTATTTGGAAAAAGATATCTGGAACCAGTAATGTTTGGCAACCTCACACAACAACCACTTATTGGGCTTCACGCATTTACAAATAATGACATTACGTAAAGTAAAAATCTAGTAACCGCGGAATTAAATTATTAGATTGACGGAAGCTGATATGTTCGGTGCTCGAACTAAATCCGTACAATTTGGCTCCACTCAGATCAACTTCAGATTATTTTCACAAACTGTTGTTTTCACGTATCGTGGTCTCAGCGACAACGTGCGTTGGCTACGCGCTTTTTAGTAGCCAAGGTAGATAAAATGCTTGCCCTTTCATCATGTGGAATCATCCAATTTGATAGAATTTTGTAATTTTTTCTAGCTTTTCTATAACAAAATGTCACAGGAAGCGACCAATGACAAATCGTTGTGTTGATTTGAAATAGCACAGCACGATGGTCAGTGTCTGTGATAGTATGGATCTTGTTAGTCAAAATTATATCCAAGGTAGAAGGTTGGCGCCTTGAAGAATAAGGGATATAAGTAGGGGTACTAGGATAATAAACTCTTAGACCCTAATCCAATATTATGTCGTGCACTATATGACTAGATTTATTAGCTTTTAAGCAACCCCACAACCTGTGCCGTGCATTCAAATCCCCGCACACAAATAAACTTGTGAGTTACAAATTAAGTTTAGATCCGACTTGAAATTATTCAATTTCTGTTTCGTAAGAAAGCTACCCGGAAAGTAGACCGCTATTAATTTAAAACTTCCAGATTCACACATTATATTAAAACCTAGTCACTTAATTACATTTGTTTTGTACAACGGAAGAAGATAATACTGATTTCTCCTACTATAATCATCACGATAATGTCCTCTCCTCCACGTTCAGTTCTATCCAGTCTATAACATTTAAAATTAGTTGCACTATCCGAAGCCTGTAACCAAGTCTCGGTCAAAACCAGCACATCTATCTCATTATTATTTATGAAATCAATTCTTTCAGATATTTTGTTTCTTATGCTGTGGGCATTCCAAAAAAAAATCTTCAGCCATTTTGTTACCGCCAAAGAAATACTAATCATAGAAAAATAATCTGAAGTTGTTGACTTTTCGTTCGGCATTGTTGGAAGCGGCCGATGACTTCTTGAACGATCTTAGTTATCTCCGGAACTGAAAATAGTTCATCATGTTTGGGATGTATAATATGCTCGTAAGTAGGTTGGTCATTTATTTCGGCAGTGACCAAGTTCTTCCACCAACCTTACTGCCTATAGGAATCGGCAAAGTTGAGAAACTGTTATGATCTAGTACTGGTGGTCGCCTCCCAGTATGAGCAGGATGCGATTTGTTATGTTGGCTTTGTAACCTCCTCTTCATATTGATATATTCAGATTTATTTGAACAGCTAGGATCATTAGCAGTGTGCTTATCACTGCAATTGGCACATTTACATCTTATTTAGCATCTTATTTACGGGGCAGTCCTCTATTTTGCGATTTTCGCCACACATTCGGCATTTAATGTCCATATGACAATTGTCTGAGCCGTGGCCAAACAGTTGGCATGTTCTACATTGGGTGGGTCTACGGTTTTGGATACGATAAAAGCTCCACGACAGCAGTGGAGTTCATTTAATGTTGTTTCACCTTTTTTGTAATACAACAAATATATTGCCTGTTAATCAAAACGTGGTTTTTAATGTTAAGTTTTTTTATTTGCATAGGAACAGGTATGTTTTCGAAATAACGCTTTTAATTGATCGATTTCAAAATTCGGGAGCCCCGTTAGAGCAATTTTAATCGGTTTATTGTTGGATTCAACAAACGTAAAGTATTTGCCCTGAGGCGTTTTTGCCTTTATTGCATTTTAAATGCAATACATTTAAAACCATATAATAGTCACTAATGTTTTCAAATAGCAGTTTAACTCCAATTGACTGTATTTTTATTTTGTATTTAGTAATTAGGTTATCCGTTAACAATTTTTTTAATTTCATCCACTCTTTTATTATAGTGACAACAAGCGGTGGTATTATTGTTCATTTTTTACAATTATTGTTTCGTCTTCTTTATTATGATCATTTAGATATTTATTAGATTGCAATACATCAAATGTATTCCTGGTTTCGATTTTATTATAATTCACTTTAATAATTTTAGTTATATTTTCTAAAGTCACATTTTGAGGAGGCTTAGCTCACTTTTTTGATTCACTTTACTACCAATTCTTTAGCTTATTATATCACTAAGCAAAATATTAATTTTAAATTTAAATTACACTTGGGGGAATTAATTGCACTTTGTTATTAGTAAACGACCTGCACGATATGAGTGCACAAAGAGCAATGTTCATAATACTTAAATAAATGTGCAAAGCAACCGAAAAATTGCAAACTTGAGAATATCGTAGGTGATTATTATTTCGTTGATTATTTTGTTCGAATAGGCCCAAATAAGAATACATAGATCTAAAGGGCTTATTCTGCGGAGTGAAAAAATGTTGTCAGACAAAAACGACGAGAATGAATCAAGCAAAATACATTACTTTTACAAGACAACGGACACCGACGGAGTACAAGGCGAATGTTGCACAACAAGCAGTACAATATTGCAAGTTAAATGAAATTCCGCATTCATCTTACAGCCTAGATCTGGACCACCCTAAGTCACCATTTCATTTGTAAAAAATTTGAAAAGAAAAAATTAAGGGGGTTAAGATTTTCAGAGGCCAGACAGTGAGGCAATGTCTGCTGTAGAAGAATACAAGGAATCATTTTATGTTGATGCTTTGTACAAATTAATTTACAGAGAGCGGGGTGAAGATTATGTTGAAAAGTTGAAAACTTACTGAACTCCCTCGTACGTCATATACCGCAAGAAAACTAGTTTTGAAGAACCTCGGTTGGCTTATTTTGAAGTTGATCGGTATTCTGTTAAAACGATATAATAATGTATTGATAATATTGAAGGGAACACAAAAAGCTCGTGAAACAGAAATAAAAACAAGTATGTTCAAAATAAAGTATAAGAAGGTTTAGGAACAAATGTTGCAAGCTAGTATTTTCTGAAGAGTTTTCGCATCCAGATGTGTTCATTTACTTTGTTAAATGTTATGGACTGTGATTTTGAAAAATCAACCAAAAAGACTGGTATTTGTATATAAACGCAATCGTTCTAAGTCCGAAGATGCTGTATGCTCTGGACATCCACGTAGGTTGTTATTTCAGAAAACATTCAAAAAATCCACAAAAATGTTTTGCCTCACAGTAACGTTATAAAAGTTAAGTAAAATCAAAGCACCCATATTGCACACGGTATTTTCATTCATTGAGATGCATTTAGTTGGGTCGGTTTCCCAATATCAAATAAGAATTGTTCTCATCATTTCGAGTGTTGTAACACCACCCTTTTAGCGTCCATAAAGTGGTCACTTTCATTACTTTAACGGCCTCGTTTAAATTCAGAAAACATTTAGTAGGTTTGTAACCTTGATTTTTGAAGAAGCAGACTCCCTTAAAAATATTTACTTTCTCGGCACATAAATTACCGTTAAATCAGTTTTACAAAGATTTTATATAAATTTGGTTGATTTATTATATTTTTATAATTTTTATGAATGTCTTAATTTAGGTTACGCTGCTTCTTATACGAGGCTAACTGCACAACTCAAAATTTCTCTACTCGTGGACCCATGAGAACAGAATAAATGGTATAAAATGAACATAAAAAGCTTTTCCTTCATTTAACTTTAAACAACTACAGTACAACTTCTTAATTTGCAGCCTAATTAAATGCACTCTCACCAGACCACTCAACCTCTAGAGAAAACGTGAGGTGATTATACTCGCCCGTCTGCCTTTTCTACTAACCTTTGTCGTTGGTGCTTGTAACACGATGTTTGAATCAATTATTCCTGGAACAGAAGATTGGAGTTGGCTTGTGTTGTTCGATACGGCCTTAGTCTCGAATGGCCTTTACTTCGAATGGTCCATTGAACGGGTTATCGACTGTGATGAATACGAGTGTAATAGGCTGTAACCGTTGGACGAATTTGGTTCATATGATGTCGAAATTCCAAGATGAACTCGGCTTCGGTTAAATTTGTTTTCCCGGGAGTGAAGAATTCTGCAGGTGTTGGAATAATATCTTCTTTGAAGGAAGCTCTTAAACTTTGCAATCTTAAGTGTTGTATGTCATCTCCTTACTATTCCAATAGCTTGTGGACGATTGATAAGTCAAAAGTCTGCCGACTTCACTTGAACTGTCTTCTGGTACTCCGAAATTTTGTATCCTCTCATATTAAATTGGCAACAATCGTGTCTACCTCCCTAACAATCGTTTCAGCTAGTCAAACGACTTGTTCAGTAACCAACTTTATGAACTAGATTTGTGAACCTGAACACAGTATTGCGACTAAACTGAGTGAGAGGGTGATTCTCGTTCATTTACCATCTCTAATAAATTTAATTTTGGCATTAATACATTTTGACTTTGCAATACATTCAAAATCGAATTCATTTTCGCAAAGTTGTTCTCCGGCCCAATAATATAACGTATCTCCGTAGTGGATTGATTGATGTAGTCTAAATATTGAACTTGAAGTAACGTTGGGATGCTAAACTGTATTCGACAGACCTGTATTTTCATCATAGATTTGATTTTCTACCGCTTGTAGGATAAATCTACGATAGAAATTTAGTAACGCCAGAAATATCTACGACCTACTCTTGGTTAATCGTAGTTTTGGATAGCCACAACTCGTTCTGGCAATGGTACAATTGCACTTGCTGTGACGGGGTGGCCAAGAAAGTGGCTAAGCGCGAACTCTCAAAGAGGTTGAAATACGATTTGTAAGTGATATTTGTGCTCATCTAAAGATTTTAATGCAACCGCAACATCATCAATAGAGGAAAATACGAAATTTAAATATTGAAGAACTTCACCACTGATTAGCGTTGCATTTGTGCCGCATTCCGTAATCCAAATGGCAGTTGCGCCTACTCAAACATTACAAAAGGCTTCGTGACGGCTGTCTTTGGTACATCAGCAGGCTCAACCGCGGACTTGATGAAACGCTCTTTGTTAAACAATTGGTTGAATAAATGGTATATGATACCTGTCAGTTATGGTGATTAAATTATGTTGGCGATAGTCGCCGCATGCGCGGCTATCTCCATTAGATTGCCAGACTATATGAAGTGGTAAGGCCCAATTAAGTTTCATCATATATTCAAATTCAGCTTTTGCTATCTTCAGCTTGTCAGGTAAAAAAAACTGGTGGTCCTTTTAAGACGATATGTTGGCCAATATTTCTCATCACTGGTTCTCGGTTGTCGAGAAGCAATGTCATATTTTGATATAGCCTGCGAAAGGTTCTTTCATTTTACTCGTATATACAAGTAAAACCCTTAATAGAGAACTTCATTACAACATCTATTAACTTGTTACCGCCCATGTCGATCAGCAAATTATAATGCGTGATGAAATCAATGATGAACTTCCTTTTAAATTGTCTGCGAGGATCGAAGCTTAAAGCTAATCTTTTTTCTCCATGGGTATTAAATTGGGTGCAACGTTTCTTTCCTGTTGGCAGGCATAACGGACACGTCCACAACCGATTTAATAGAATCTTTTCAACTATTTGCGCCTCGTCAGATAATTGGTCGTCATTTGTTGTTTCTTTGCATGGTGAGCGACATTTTATAGCTAAAGCCTCAAACCTATGATGCTACCAATACTTCTTAAATTTTGGTTTACCTGCCGATGATGATCTCTTGCCTTGATCGATAGCGTCAATATTTGAATTTTATTTTCTAGCGACGTAACGTATGACGTCGATTTTGAACCGCTTTGCGATGATGTGCTTTCTCATATAGTTCGATCATTCGCTGCGTTGGTAACCGTTGTAACCATATTTCTTTCAATAAATTATCTGTGACTTTGTTTCCGGCCAATACTCGCATCTCGTTGAGAAGTGATGGAGGTTTTTCCTCACCAAGCTCCATTTATTCGTGCAAAGTTTTGAAATTTCAATGGTCGAAAACTGCATATCGTTCGGTCAGGCTCATTTAATTTATTGTAATTTTTCGCAACAGGTGGTTTAATTACTGGTATCTACAGCTGTTATTAATGTATAAAATTTGGTATCATCCAGTGTAATACCGTCGAGTATAAATTGAGCTTCCATCTGCTGAAACCAATTTTCAACTTCGCTTTTCTAAAATGGCGGTAATTTTACGAATACTCTATTTACACCACCTTGTCAAGATTGTTTGTTTAGAATTCAAAACATTTTAGCTTAGCAATTTCTGGCATTTTTGAACCAATTCCATTTGAACCGCTAGAAAAAGTTAAAGTTTTCATCCCTTTACCCATTTAAATCAAAAATGATTGCACAAAAACATTTATTTTACTTGTTAATACGAGGTACTTCTATACTGACAAACCATTTCTGTAGTAATCTATAAAATACTAGGGACATCTAACGTCAACTAGCATTTTTATTTTAAAGATTATTCTTTCTGAAAGATGGCTCTTTCCAAATTTAACCCTGATTTCCTGATGATTGCATCAAGTGTGAAAAGATACATATTAACATCGTAAAAGGATAAATACAATATTAGTATTTGGTACAGATTTATTGAACCAGATTTATTGAAACCAGAAGAACCTTGACCCTCGACCAAAATTGTCTAATTCAATATATTCTGTACATGAGTCACACGATAATTATTACCAGAACTAAAATATTTCTAAAATTAGCTGTTCTTGTTAGTGCCAAACGAACATCAAATTAGCACTATAGATAGTAATAGAAGTTATAATTTAATTATTATTTAACAAAATTTTAAATGTCATTGCTACAATTGGAAATTACAACACAACAGTTTTCTATTGGATATTCACAGGCGCATGTTCCCGGTGGTTAAAGTCACCGCCAATGGATTAGATCCGGCTGCGATGTATACCGTTCTACTAGAATTTGTACAAGTTGATAATCATCGTTGGAAATATGTCAATGGCGAATGGGTAAGTGCTTTCGGTTTTCTATTATTTATTTCTAAAATTACCCGATAACATAAATTTAAATTAGTTTAAAAAAAAAGATATTATTTCTCATGTATGCTAATTAGTGTACATAAACACGATTTTTATATTTTTCAATTCATTTTAATTTAATTTAAATTTTCCTCGATCTACACGAGATATGAAAAACAAAATGAAACGTAACGAAAAATAAAAATGTGCTAATTACCTGGTCACATTCAATATACTCGTATTATTATTGTTTATTTACCTAGATATTTTTTTTTTTTTATATATTGTGTTGTTGTTTTAGGTGCCTGGTGGGAAAGCTGAAGCACCGCCGACTAATCCAATTTATGTACATCCGGAATCACCTAATTTTGGTGCACATTGGATGAAAGAACCCATTTCGTTCGCCAAAGTTAAGCTCACGAACAAGACGAATGGTACTGGACAAATTATGCTGAATTCGTTGCATAAATATGAGCCGCGAATACATTTGGTCCGGGTTGGATCTGAGCAGCGGCATGTTGTCACGTATCCATTCCCCGAAACTCAATTTATCGCTGTGACCGCATACCAAAATGAGGAGGTAACATCTTTAAAAATTAAATACAATCCATTTGCAAAAGCATTTTTAGACGCCAAAGAGAGGCCCGACAGTGTGTATGCACGCGAGAATTCATCGTTTGGGTGGTTTTTGCCGCACAGTTCATATTCACCAACACAAAGTTCGATACCGGTTAGTGAACGATATCAACACACAGCCAGAACGGCCCGCCCTACGCCGTATCCAGCACAGCGACCAAGAATTGGAAATAGTCCACCACAAGGTTCATCCTATATACCATTAGAGCCACCGACACCACCGACATCCAGTTCATCAGTATTCGGTTCGTATCCATCGTGGCAAAGTAGTTCACCGGCTGCATACTGGAATCCGGGTAACTCGGGTAGTCCAAATTCCATTGCGCCAAATATTTCACCGACTCCGTCAAATAGCTCACCAGGCTACGGATCATCACCGAACTATTCCGCCCATCCACTAACACCACAGTATATACCATCGGTGGGGCAAAGTGAAAGTTTTCAACCTGTTTGCGGATCACCACCACAAATCTATGCTACACCAGCCCATCAAATTTATCATCCAACACCGGCCGTATCACCAACATCCCATCAATTATATAGCAACGTATTAAATCCAACCACAATAACAAATCTTGGCTACTCATCGTCATGGCATCCATCGAGCGATTACAGCGTATTCCAAAATTCGTATCACTACCAAACTCCCGAATATATTCCGATCATTAGCGATATTGGGTATGGAACGCAATAGTTATTCTTAAAATATAAACGTAATAATATTTTTTTCCTTATAAACCAGATCATACAATCAACCTCAAGAGGTGCACGAAAACAACTCCAAACTCACGGAAAATGTTTCGTCATCGCCAATTTATGGTAACCAAACACCAGAATCTGTAATATCACATGAATGCTCGATTAAAGGTTCGCCTGAACGGGGTTCCGACGGCCAATCCAACACAACATCATCATCGCGGACATGGACACCACTAACCCCGCCTCAATCGCAAATATAAACAAAGTAACGTTGATTATTTGTATGTACAGATACAGCTCAGTACAGATGCAGTATATCGTAGACGTGAGGAGAAAATTTCCATTATGATTTTTATTTTTATTTTTATTACTATTAATTAGTGTTTTAGTATTACTATTCTGAAAAACTCTTTACATATTAAATTAGGAGTATTGCAATATTCTAAATAAACAAACTATAAATAAATAAATTCATTAGCTATATGTACTTTGTTGAGTAATTAACTTATAAAATAAATATGTAATTAAATTTTAATTAAATTAATTATTTGGAATTTTTTATTTTTTTATTGATCAAATTTACCTTCGCGTTTGAATTAAAGAAGGACGACTTAGATATAAGTACTGAATTATTCCATTCGTTTTGTTCTTGTTATGTTGTTTTTCCAAAGACGAAACCTGTCTCAAAATAAGTGCTTTAAACACCAACCAAATTAGCCTGACTCAATGAAACGTATACCATAATTTGTAACACATTTATTACAACTAGGGGGGATAGCAGCACGTTTGCGAGGATAGGTTGAGTCAATGAGTGGCGTCCTTATCACTAATTGCAGTAACCTTGATATGCTGCCGCGTTACCCATACTGATGGTATTGTAAACAAAAAAATTATATGGAACGACATGTATCAGAAAATCAGGAAGTTAACAAAGGATAATCTTAATTCATTAAATTTGTTTATGTGATTGAGGAACGAGTCATTGTTGTCAAGGTCGTTGTTGACCACATGTTCGCCACCCCTTTTCTATAAAAGCAATACCGAGCATCAAATTTCAGGTATGCTTCGCTGGATAACGTGTTAGCCTTAACTATCTAATAAAGTCTACTCAGACAATGAGCCGTGTTCCTTGACGTACGACCTTATGGCCGCAAGAATAGATCTATTCACACGTTCTGCACAGTTGAGCCATTACCTGAAAATAAAATTTCTGGTATGCCAAAGAGTTGAAAAATGTTCCCGTCCAGAAATTGGCATACTTTGAATGCTGAAGCAGATCGTAATGGCTGTAGTATAACGAATCGAGTTTAGTGATCTAAAATTGCGTGAAATCATTATCAGTACTTGGATATGGACCTAGACATCTATATATAGTCTTTGGGAATGTCTGTACGTGATTATATCTGTTGACAAAATTAACTGGTTTAGTTTTCTTAGATACTTCACATGCATTAATGTAATTTCTCACCTGTAAAGCCATTGCCGACCAGTAAAATTGTCGTCTCAACAATTCTGGTGTACACAAAACGTGTGCAGTCAGTTCTGCTGGAAGTACGAGTTTCCAAAGAAGAATGTCACTCCTCATGGTTGGCTTCTTAGATTTTGGCGAAAAGTTTTCCGTCACTGACTTTAAAGTTTGTAGTCCCCTTTGGGTTGTCAGTCACAACTATAATTTTTGCTTGGTATTCGCCATCGTTAAAAACTGGGGAATGCATATCAAAGATGCAAAGAGGAATTGGTCGGTGCTTTACACTCTTCAACGTTTATTCTTGACAGGCTATCTGGTATACCTTTTCGGTATTCGATTGTGATCGAATGATGTGGCTGGAGTTCTAGCGTCCATCTTGCTAATCATCCAGATAGATCCTTTTGATCCTTGTTGAGATTTGTTCAGTTTTGCAGACGTATAAGCAATTGAATGCTTTTCCTCTTCTTCTCGCTGAAATAAGACACTACCGACGCCGGTAGAGCTAGCATATCATTGAACATAAAAATGTTTGTTAAAGTCTGGATTAACCAGGACTTGTTAAAGTCTGGATTAATCAGGACTGGTGCGGACATTAGCGATTGTCTCAGCTTCTCGAATGCATCTTGTGCTAAAGGGTTTCATTTGGGTTTTGCGCCTATTCGCAACAGGTTACTGATTGGAGCCGCCACCGGGGAATAGTTTGGAATAAACCGTCTGGGCCACGGGGTACGGGGTAGTCGACTACTGCCTAGTATTTTGCCTCCTTGAGCATAAATTTGTTTTTTTTTTCTACGTTTATAATAAGATTTGATTCACGCAACAATCTCGCCACTTCAGATAATAACAAAATCTACTCTTCAAACGTTGCCGAGACTACGAGAAGATCGTCAAGATAGACAAACACTAGGTCATACAATCGGTGAGGAATAGTAGAGTGAACGCCCTGGGACGGTGAAGGCTGTCGTATTTCTCAACTCTTGATCGAGGGGTATTTGCCAAAAGGCATCTTTTAAGTCTATGATTGAGACTGATATACTGAGTTTGGTCCACACGATTTAGCATCCCCTCGATCAGAAGCAAAGGATAAGCAACCGTCATCGTCACTGAGTTCACCTAATGTGCATTCAGGCAGAGCCTAATCTTTCCGTTGGCCTTGTTTTCGAGGTTTACTAGGGATGACCATTAGCCTTGACTTTCTTCAATTACTTCAAGTTTAATCATTCTGTCCAATTCCCGATATAGTTCACTTTGCTTTACAGGCTATACTGCGTAGTAACGTTGCTTTATGGCTGGAGCTTGGTCAACATCTATTTTGTGCTCGATAAGATGGGTACGTCCTAAACCCAATTGCTCACTTGAAGGAAACTGATCAACTATGTTCGCCAGAGGCTTGATCACGTTTGTTGAGTTCGTGTGTTTGTGAATTGTTTGTAGTTGCCTCATGAATGGCCTTTCCAATCCATTGATCAGCATTGGAACAAAGCCAAAAAACTAAAACTGTAAATTTACCCCACTATCTAGCAATCCTCGATATGAGACACCATTAATTAATACACTAGCATACGGTCTATTATTTTAATGAAGCAACCGATGATTCTTTTATCATTTTCTGTATCTGCTTGCGTAGTTTAAAATATCTAATTGACCGATTCAGTTGTGGATTATAGATTTTTGGGGTTTGTTTGGCTTGTGTACATGTCTCTATTAATGATTTTTCGGAACGCGGCAAAAACATGCAACAACAGCAACCGAGATATCAATTTTTCAATGCGAATAATAATATGCGATTGAAAGTGCATACGATACTGAAATATACGCCATGAAGCGTCTTTGGAACCAACATACCGTCCATTTAAGAAATTTTGTATATCATGTACCTGAATTTCGTCGTAATTCACCATTCAATTCTCCAAATTCTAACCTTCTCTCATGCAGACAGAATTATATGAAGCCTAACAATTTCATGTATTTGTGGATGTGCTTGAATATCAGCACACAGAATCTTATCAATATCAGCAAACCTCATTTTGTCATTCATATCCAAAGTGAATTTTGGTACATATTGCGTGGAGAACCAATAAAAGATTATGGTAAAATGACTTTACGGCCCATAGTATGAACTTCATCAACACGATTCAGAAAATTATTTGTGTATAAGTTAAATTATTATACACGTCTGCACGTAACGTAGCCTGATTTTGACGAATAGAATGCAATCTTGAGCCTGCAATCCGCATATTGATTTTTATGGTTACATAACGCTTAAGGTTGAGCTGCCCTCCCCAAGGCCCAATAGCTAAAAATCGACCTTTAAATTACACATTTGAATCTTTTAACTTTCGCTACCAAAATAACTCCGTCCATGGAGTATCATCTGACCCAATATCTGGTGGCGGCTAGGTGTGTAATAAACTTTTAAATGTAGTAAAATCGACCTTTCCGCTAATTTCGTCTATAACCTGACACAAAAATAATTTATTGTACACATGAGTAAGGTTGATTTGCCCTTCACACGGCCAATTGAGTAACATTTGACTCAATATCTGGTGGCGGTAATGAATTATTAAAGGTGGTTAAATTGAAGTTTTTATGCAAGTTATAGGAGAGGTCTTGAAATAAATAATCCAATGTAAATAATTTGTAATAAATTTTGGTCCAAGCCATAATAGCTACATCAAAAGTTAGAATTTTGGCGGTGCAGGTTTAATTGTAAAGCAACAAAATCCGCTGAGAGATGTAATAAACCATTTAATATTACTGGACAAAAATCATTCATGTCAAAACGCCAAATTTCAAATTTTCGACAAATAGTAACCAAACCCAATCCAACGAGGCAGAAACATCTGGCAAAATATTTCAAAACAAAGGTTGGAATCATACAATATAATCTAAAACAGAAATTGGAACTAGATTTGTCAAGAAGCGGAAGCGTTACAATATATCTGCGCGCAAATAATCACCAAAAGACACTGCAGCGCTCCCTGGGCCTCTACCGACTACTGAAAGGCGAAAAATGAACGAAATATATTACAGACGACGAAGCTTGGTTTTATTTATCGAATACCGATGGCAAAAGAAGCGTGGAATATTTGAGTCGCGGCTACACTAAAGCGGAATTAGCTCGCTTCACAAAAACGTTTCATCCGAAAGGCTGCATGGTTGAACCAGGCGCTAAGATAAATTCAGATTACTACATAAGCAATTGTTTAAAACCACTTCTCATAGATTCGAACGCTTATATTCAGATGGTAACTGGATATTCCACCAAGAAGCTCCATCACACGGCGAAGACAACTTTTGCATTTCTTCAACAAAATAACGAATCATTTATTTATCCTAAATTATGGATCCCCACCATTCGAATTGGCAGTCTGTGATTATTTGTTCTGGGGCTAATTAAAGTCACAATTGGCAAAATCTAAAGTTGACAATATTGCGCAACTAAAAAGATTGACAATGCGAGAGATCAAGAGCATTCCTCTTGTAATGATTCAACGAGCACTTAAATCTTGGTCAAGTCGGTGTTTGACTTTTTATAAAAACAAATAAAATATCATTAAAAACTTTAACTGTATTTTTATTATTTCAATTTAAAATTGTTCATTTTCATTTTTGATGCCTCTGTAAGTTTTGATAAAAAGGCACCTTAAGTATAATATGAATTCCGAAGATGTTAATTAGAAGACGAAGAGGAGGTTCAATTTTGTTACGAGTTGTTTTATTACTCTTTTGTTCGATGGCCAGTTTTCGTGAAGCTTCGATAACTGCAGTTACCATGATACACAAAACACAATGGTATAGAAATTAGAAGAAATGTATCTTACATTTGTAATTTATTAAGGGCTGCTCGTTCTGTTGTAAATGAGCTTAAAGCTCAAAATAGGACGTGTAGCTTTTCCAAAATTGTATAAGCAAATAAATAAAAAAATAATCACATCTACTTGTTTTGTAAAACTTGATTTTTATTTCTAAAACATAGATAAAGCCTAATTTAAACTGAAAAACTATAAGGTGACGACTTCACACCAAAAAAACAATAGAACAAACAACAAAAAGAAACAATTATCCGCATTTTCTACGAATTATCGACATACTCTACATATTCTAGACATAGTTTACTCAAAAATCAATTGTCTACGCTATTTTCGACACCAACATGTAGACAATTCTGAAATAAATTGTTAGACAATTGATTTTTAGCGCGTAGACGCTAAAGCCAACTACAGAGCGCTCGAAAGAATTAGGAGTATAATAAAAAAGTTTTAAAGTGCCTGGAGCACCTAATGAGAGACTTGGCTTACCGAATCTAAACATTCTACACCTTACATCGACGTCACAACCTTCCAATAAGTTCCGAGACTAACTACTAAAAATTCATTCCAACGCTTTTTTAACATTTCGATGCATTTTTTGAAGGAAACATATCTTTGGCCTCAAAATAATTGTTTGTTTCAGTAAAAAAAACATTTGTTTTATAGGTTTGCGAGCAGGTAGTAGCCGCTGGGAGCCAGATCCGGAGAATACGGTGAATGGGAACGCAATTCGATCAATTCATGCAATTTTGTAATCGTAGCTAACGACTTCTGACACGGTGCAAAATTCAATATTCTTTTGACGTGCACGACATTCAATATATTGCCAATTGCCTCCTGATACGAAATATTTTTCATTTTTATTTCATTATTCTCGTTCTTTGGACTCATTCCGCTTGACAGGATTTGCTTAACATCTAGTAGTGTAGACACGGGATTACAATCTGACGTGTTAAACTTTCGTAAGACATCATACATGTATATACTTCTCTTGAGACAGTGTTATCTTTCCTTCTTTACGATTCTTTTCAACTTGTACTCCATCAAATTCCTTTTGAACACCGTGATACACGGCCGACTATGATCATTTTATCACCTACAACTTTATAATGGATACAAGCATTTACTGACGGCTATATCATACCAAAATCCTCTAAGTGTTAATTCCATATGCAGCTAGTTAGCTTGTTTGATTCCGTACTTCTATTCTTTACTGTTAACACTATGCGCCGTAGGTACTTGGCGAAACACATTAACACTTAATAAACACATTATTCCACACGTTTAATTATTTCGCAAAAAAAATTTAACGGTTTTAACGGTACATACTCCTGATGATGACCTAATAAGTCGAAATCGATCGAGTAACTTTTTAAACTTTTTGAACAAATTATTTAAAAAAAATTTTTTTTTGATGAATGTGTCTATTTTTTAGGTGACAAACTGTTTAACACTTTCAAAACATTCTGGTTAGACCATACAAATTGTTTCTTTCAGCTCACCCAAAAAAGGCCGTTACCGCATCCGTTTCATGAATCTCCAAATCATATTTGGCCGCCCCTGCAAACAAAAAAGGCAAAGACTGTATCTTACAAGCAGCATTCCAGAAGTACGCTAGCAGCAGATATACAACATAGCCAGAAACCGCCATCCAATAACATGCACGATGTTTCTCACAGACGAGGTTATTTTGAAATGCAACATCTCTTGACATAGGTAAAATATAAATAGCAATTTAAAAATTAAAAATAAGAAATCAACCAAATGGGGCCTCAGACAAAATTACCAACAGAGCATTTACCAACAACCCTGTATAATACAACGTAGTAATAGAAATCCATGAAAAACTACCTTGAAATCCGAGGTTGAGATGAGAATACGGATGCCGAAAGCCGCTCCAATTCCGACAAAACAAACGAAAACGCTAACGTAAAAATTTTGCACTGACAACCAAAATTGTGCAGGCGAATCTACGTAAGTAGACGATATACCGACGAAAGATTACAATTTCGAGCATGCTAAGGAGAGAAGAAACAACTTATTAATTTGCTACGAGTTCAACAGAAAATAGGCCCAGCAATCATACACAAATACTAAAACGCGTTGGTGAGAAAGCAAGGGTATAGTAGAACCTGTTGCATTGTATAAAGAAGAAGCGATAAGAACTCTTAGAAAAGTGAAAACCAACCACTAATACGTTTGAGTTCAGCTGAATCCGAACAAGCAAAAATTGGGAATGGGGAATTCGGAAAAATATTTTTATAGCGTTTTTGTTTAAATTGTATTTTTCTTCCTATAAAGTTAAATGGAGAAATATTTATCCCTATGAAAATTGTGTCGAACAAAAGCTTCTCAATCTACTTTGTTTCGAAAATATTTACACCGAAATTATTCCTGTTGGCCTGTAAAATACAATTTAAACAAAAATGATATGGAAGTATCTTTCCTAATTCCCTATTCCCAGGGGAAGCCTGAATAATGTCGCAGGATGACTTTCGCCAATTTGGATGTAACCTAAAATATTTATGCAAATTTACAGATGTTGTTTACTAATAAATATGAAAAATTACAAGTATGCATGGGTCATATTGCTCAAATTCCACACCACCGGCTTATGCGATTGAGGCAAGCACTCTTTTTCGTTTGAAACTTCTTATTTAATTATTTTTTTCATGCACATCAGCATAAAAATTGTTACAAATTTCTCCTGTCAATTCCAGTTCGTATCACTGGAATGTGAATACTGCTTCTATAGCGGTTACAACGCCAATTCTCGTAATCATACCTAATATTTACTTAACAACCACTTACCATTACTGGAATATTGCCGAATTTACCAGAAATATGCCCACACGTTCTAAAATTCACTAATCACTAAAACTCCACAAGAAACAATTTCCACAATTATTTATTAATTTCACTAGTTTACATTACAATTAATTTTAAGTCTCACCACTATTTCTACTTAACATCATTAATTATTTTCCGCACTGTTCACTTTTGCGTTTAACACAACGCCTACCGAATCCCCCAAATGACTACCTCGTTGTGTTCTTTTCAAAATGAATATTCAAGATACAACGCGGACTATCGGTTCTTTTCCACGTTTAAACTAAAAGAATCAAAACTCAACTTTTATAAAACTGCTTCCAATGCTACGACTTAAATCTAGTTGAGTGTTAAACCTCAAATGAGCATTTTTCTCCGAATAAATGCCTCGCCCACGATGAATTGATTGCTCGTCAAACCAATTGGCGAGTATCAAAAACAAATCTTTTATCAAACTTTTCAGATTTTATCTATTCAAAACGAGAGTGCAGCACTAAACAGCATTAAAAATTATAAATTACAAAGAGGCAGATTCTAGTATTCTTCCAATCTAAACACATACAAACAATCACAAATTGCACGAAATTTTACGAATAAGAATAAACCAAAAACAACGTTACAATGTGATGACGTCACATTATAAAACACTCCGCTATATTTTTAAACGCTTTTCTCATTTTTTCATTCTTCAGTTTCTATCGAAATGTGGATGGGTGAAGTAGTGTAATAAAAAGTTAATAAATTGGATTAATACAAATTTTGTTTTAAAAAATAAAATAATTAAATTACAAGTAAAAATAATATTACAGTTTGGTTTTATCGAAAACCTTTAATATAATTGTGCATTTGCGTAGTGAAATAAAATATAACATTTAAGAAATAATACAAAACAAATATAAATTACAACTGACAGCTGGATTACAAATTACAACAACTGGAAATTATCATACGATATTTTCTATTTCATTCATACATGCACGGTTACGCATTATAAATTTCTCTGTATATACATTTCTCACTCGTGCAGGTTTTCCGTTAATTGACTTTGAGGTTTTTGCGTGAGAATAATATTGTGATTTTTACAATTTGTTTTGGTCACGTGTTTAAAATCGTGTGACCGTGTTGCAAATCATTACTAACATATAAAATTAAATTTGTTTTCGTGCTTGGTTTATTGTGCTTTTGTTTATTTATTCAGTGAAAGCGTTATTTTTAACGTTTTTTAAACTTGACGAATTGCAAATAAAAAAGTTTTTTTTTTTATACAAATATGAATTTATCGTTTGCCGGTTGTGGATTTTTAGGAATTTATCATGTCGGTGTAGCTGTGTGCTTTAAAAAATATGCCCCACATTTATTATTGCATAAAATAAGTGGGGCATCGGCTGGAGCATTAGCGGCGTGTTGCTTGCTATGCGATATGCCATTGGGTAAGTAGCAATACATTTTTTGGGGATTTCACAACAATGAATTTTGTAGAGTGGCTGATTGATTTTTGGTTTGTTATCAAAACTGCCTGATAACAATTATTTTTGTTTTATTTCAATTAATTATATTACGTACGACAAAATTTGAACTTTATACTTAAAGTGTGATGCTTTTATTTATTATGATTATAATATCAGGAGCTTAATTTTGAAGATAACGCGTACTTACGTCCTAAGTACATACATCTAGTGATTCACTTAAACCGATGACAAACTTTCCAATTTGTGTTCGATCGTTTCAATAAATAACGTAAATGACCTTAAAGTCAGAGTTATCAATTGAGTACAAGTGCGAATGGTTTAGTTACACAGGTGACAGGCGTACGTGTTTGGAGATGACCTTTCGTGTTAGAACAATCTCTTAAAAGTATACGTAATAAGGCATGCAAACAACAATGAATGCAAGTCAATAATTTACCCTCCATAATAAGCACAATGCAGTAAGTCTACAAACTTAAATAGCTTAAATTGAAACAGGAATCTAGAACTCTAGTTACCAATTCATATTTAGGATATAGTCATTCATAACGTTATTTAACGTTATGTAACTCAGAACAAGAATTATAAACTGTGCTAGCGATGTGCTATGTCAAATGATCCGGTGAGCAAATTAGTCACAATTGACATCGGCTATAATCAGAATTCGATATTGTAATCTTGGCATTATTACTACTTGCTGTAAGATTGGAGGATAAAATCTCTCAACCTCCCATTTTTCTGCGTTACTTATCTCCCGTGTTAAAATCGAAAACAAGAGTTTGAATATACATATCTATTGCATGTGAGCTAATCGGCCCAACGCATCTTATGCGAAACCCGTATAATTTTTAGCTTACGTACATTAATTCTATCAAAACGAGACATAAACATCGCCAAACTATCGAAATAGTGATAGAACGTTTCAGATGGAAGATTCTAAGGATTGTTTTTAAATTATCATACAGTGAGATAACAAAGTATTTAAAATAAGACCACGAGAGGCTGGCAAGATAGGAACGCCGGAAGAAATATGAAAGAACTCAAAGAATAAACGGCAGGAAAAATTTCGATGACCGGAAAGGTAGTTTGAACTCAAAAAAGCAGCATAGATTGAGAAACTATAGTAAGAGTATTACAGAAAGGATTAAATCACCTATCGTTCCTTTGGCCATTTGCACTCGAATTACGTTATTAAAATTGAAGTTTCTACATAGCCCAAATGTCGTGGTTATTCTTCAATAGCGTGCTTCTCGTTGCCGGCAAATAAGAAATATTGCAAAAATTACATAAAATTCTTGGCTACTAATTAGGGCCTCGTCTATCCTGTAAAATAGGTGGCCAATTGGTTATTCATATTCTTTTTATATATTGAAACCTTTATTAGTCGATACAGCAAACATAATTAAAAGAGACTTAGGGGTCTTAAACGATGTAGAAACATTTCAGTTCAACTATGTAAACACCAAATTTGTTGTTTATAAAATAAGCGAAACACTCAAGTAGTAGTCGCTTCGGCATAATTTCATTATAGGGCGTCCATTGACTCCAATAATCTCTACGAAACATCGCCAAAACATCTTTAAAATATTCTTCCCAAGTACATTTTTCATGATTAGGGGGTTCCAAAACTCCGCATTTTTAACAATGAAACTAATGTTATTTTTAAACCTCCATTATAATAAAGGCCACAAGCTCTTTTCCGTTCAAACACTCGTTTTAAGGATAATTGAACTATTATTTTCATAATAGAAAAATAAAGACTCAATGACTAATGTAACACAATGACATGTACTAACAATGACAATTGTAACACTGCTGACCAGGTAGAGTTTGTGAACGTATAACATTTATATTACTTTAGTCATGAAATACGGAAGTACAGCCAATTAGTTTTTTAACTAGACGTGTGAACGTGATAAGTGGCACTGTACAACGCGATGGAAATGGGGTATCTACTGTTTTCTTCCAAAAGACAGATATAGAGTCTAATACTACGAGAGGCCACCATAGCTCTGACAACTCTTGAATATATAATGTTAGATTAACACGGACCAAGAGGAGTCTAGCATAAGTGCGAAGCTTTGGGATTTTAAGTAAGTTTTTGAAGTAAGTGTCTATTTAGTTACAGAAAACTCAGAAAGAAACAAAATCGTGTTAAGAGCAGCACGGTTGCCGAGAATGGTACGGTACATCCAGCATGAAAGTAGTATTAATTTATTTTTTCTATACCTCGGAGCAGACAACCTTCTACTTCGGGTATACGCGTGAGAATAACGACTACTACAGGTCCGCTAGTGAATCCAAAGAAATTCAGAACAGTCGACGCAAAAGGTTTCAAGACTGCTCAGGATGAACGATTTCAGTGTTCGCTATCGTAAATAGAGCCCGTGAACTTCGCAGTTACAAACTTGACCGCTGCCACTTTCTTATCAACGAGTTGAAAACGAAACAGTTTTTAGGAATTTCATCGAATGATTCATCTGGTTGCTTAAAGAAAATGTTTTCATGGACGAGGAGAGTTTTACCGTCTCGCAGTCCACGATCGTCAAATTCGTCACCACTTGCTGCGAAAAGGTCATAAGAAGACCACGCTGCAAAAATTCGGTTGCAGTCACTTTCCAGCCTCACATGACTTTTTCATGAGTCCTAGGAAGCCTCTACCTTAACTGAAATATATTTATACAATCGTACAACTCACCGTGTAACTATACAAATCTAGTCTCATTTGCATAGTAAATCGTAAAGTTAGGTGAAAATCGTAATAGGGACTTTATTTAAAGAAAACTGCTATTGGAAGTTAAATTATTCATTTTAAAGATATACATTTGGCCAGCGGAAGCATAAAGAGTATAAAAATAACTCCCAAAGAATAAAATTGGAAATTGAAAAATATCATCAATGGTGTCTGAAAAGAAAAATCCGACCCCGACCATCAGAAAAAATCAAAAGACAGAATATTTCGTATTCGATTTGAATCAGATTCGCACTATTCTTATTTAAGATTAAATATTAACGTACTATTCTCGTTTTCTTATCAAAGGGCGGGATCATAAAATATGACCTGGAATTTAAACGATGTAAACAATTATTTGTAAACTTAGGCTAATTTGATTGGTATCAATAGGCTAAGTGCATAAGGGGTGACGGTGAAATTTATTTTAGATTAAACTCTGAGAGAAATTGTCAATGTGAAGATGGTCGAATATCGTTCAAAAATATGCAACTAGTTCAAAAATAAGTAGTTTTTGGGTAAAATTTTGCCATTAGCTTTTGTTTTTTTCTGATGGTCGCTTTACATTATGCAATTCGCATGAACTATTTGTTGTACAATATTTTTCTCGGGGTCGATTATGTAAGCATTATAATAATACGAAGGCGCTTTATTAGCCTTTACTAGCCATTCTGTCTGGTTTCGGTTAGCTTACGATATCAACTAGCGTCTGTTGGTTCGGAGGGTTTGGTTTAATTCTGATTGGGATTGTTCCATTAGGAAGGCATTAGGAAATAATATATTGATCATAGAACACGATGAGCTCATTTTTAAGCGCCAAATGTCTGGCATGTATAATTTGGTTCCGACTGGGAACTTATTGTACAAAGATTCAGCTCCTGTTAGCTTCATACATACTTTTAGGGGTTTGGTTGGCTTTTGTTGTGGTTTTTTTTACTAAAGGCTTAGATAGTGTTTTTTATGAATGGCTCTTACAACATAAAGATTTAATAATAATTTTCTATAGAGATCTTTTATCACACATTTCGAAAGAACTTACGCGTCTTTTTTGTTTTCAATTTCAATGACCAGGCCCCCACACTCAATCAGAATAAAAACTTATCCTACGCACATACTTTAGATAAAGAGAACATATAGTACTGGTAACCCACATTTAATATTTTTATCACACATGACATTGAATGTTTAGACAATAAAATGCGTTAGTTTGTAGCCATATTTTAATTACCCCCCTGATAAATTATAAATGCGTATGGCTGATAAGATGGTCAATGTTATTATTTTAATATGTTTTGCTTTTCGCCACGATAAAATATTAAACCCGGGGAAATTTTATCTACAAACGTTGATGTGTTTAACACATATGAATTATGCACTACAAAGGCTAATAAATTATATACACGAAAAGCTAAATAATCGGTTTGCTATCAGCGATCGATTACAAAGTTCAGTCTTTCTTTTATTAGATTCATATTTTTATTAAATACATATGATAGGAAAATTTAAACAACAAAAAGTCTGATTAAATTTTTTTTTGTAAAAACGATCAAGTTTATTGTTTGATTTATAGACTTGATTGTAAACAATCTCGTATTTAAATGAAAGTGATGATTTATGTAAATATAAGTGGCTGCTAATATTGAAATAACCGTAATTTAATGAAGGGATGACCGAACTACTGATCTATAATACTAGATTTGCTCTGATTATAAAAATAGGTTAATGGGTTAGACGACTGCAAATAGTTACGCGAGATTTTTGGTAGTACATAGTTACCCAGTGTTCCATTTCCGATAACATATTATTCTAATTAAATCATTCACATTGTACCGATTTATATATTCAATATGTCATAACAAATGTTAATTTAAAAAACAATCTGCGATAATAGTTTTATGAACTTCTATTATACTCACACCACAAATACACGAAGCTGATAAGATTACTGGGAATTGTTTTAATTTTGGGATTTTTACATGGGAACTTCTATACTGTGTTTGTTGTTCGTGAATTAATAATGTTTACATATGTTTATTGATTTTATATTGATATCTAGATCTTGTTTAATGACCCAGGAAATCGCTTAATGGAAATCACGAATATTTGAAATATTTGAATCATTTGATAAACACTTTAACTCTGCGATACTGAAATTATGGCGCCATATATGTTAAAGTTGTATGTCCCGCTGTCAAACCGAACACTGAAAGATTTTACTCTTAAAACTTAAAACTCATCATCCTCTATGGCTAGAAAAAGTGAGTGTTTCGATTCTTTACTGGTATGTTCATTACACTTGAAAAATAATTCAGTGAAACTTCAGAGACTACATATTTTTTTAATAAATTAAATGTCCAGAGATCCACGGCGACTCGTGTTCTCAAATTAGTTTGTCATACAAATTATTTCTAAGTGATTCGTGACTACACTGATCTGCTTTGGTTATAGTTTGATAAAGCAATAGTTGTTGAGAAGGTACCGGTAAAGAAGATATTTTATTGCTGGGGAGCATGGCGATAGAGCAGAAATAATCTCAACGGTTCCCGGCTTGATTTTCGGTTTGCATTAGGCCGTGTGAAATAACCATAATGAGGTTGGCTCAAATGTAAAATATTTAAAAAAAATATTCTGATGAAAAACTAGTGCAAATTTTAAACCACCTCACATAGTTAATTATTTTGTAATTATTAATACCTGCACCGCTGTATTACGCTCATACAACAAACCTAATCGAACAATATATTTCGAAAATTTGTATACCGTAATAGGTATTCTGAGACGAAGGCCTAAGATTATATTTATACACAACATCACTTACCTCATATCAATTACTTCTCTTTCCTTCCAACTCTACATTATTTGCTTATGTCACTATTGGTTGCTTTCACGATTAGTCTGGCATTCCTTGCCAAAAAAATATTTGGTAATTCCGGCTCCTAATCCTCACTGCTCGATTGGGACAGGATCATGAACACAGCATGTACATTTTAGATGGAATAGCAAGCACAACTTTACTGGTTTTAGTTTATTGTTTAAAAATCCTTCCAAATTTGTTCGATTTCTACAGGGACTACGAATGAATTTGAATTTTTATGGCTAGAGATTGTTTCTCATAACTACCGTCTACAATGTTCGTGCGGCGTTCATGACATCGCTCCTGAATTCATGCTTCGGCGTTTAATTTTAAGTCATTCTGCTCAAATAGGGCTCCGTACTATTGTAGGGACGTAACGACACTGGCCAACAATGATCTTCGGTTCCCGTCACCGCTAATCGTTAAATGTGAGAAAGTGCAAATTACTGTATCTGATTTGTCACTGATATATTAAACACTTTCCTTTAATGAAAGTCTTGCATCAATCATGAGGTTTAAATATTTGATGCATGGTTTGAATTAGGAGACCATTTTACAATTTCCCACCAGTAGGTAGATTCTGATTGAGTGACAATGATAAGTTACAAAAGGTGTAGTAACCTTGCAAAAAATTTCGGTGCTGCCAAATGTCAATTTAGTTATGTGATTTAAGAAGATTATAGGTCCCATACTTTTTTATTTGTATGAATAGCCACCAAAAATCATGGGACAAAGACCATTTGACCAGAACCTAACCGCTGGATAGAACTCGTTTCTCGCTCTTTCCTGTTTGTGGTTAATACAGCTTTGATTTTATGCTCAACGGTCCAGTTTTAGATAGTTACTGCTGGATAATGGCTATGGCCTCGTTACTCATGTGTTTTGGTGCACCCTTGAATTTAGCCACAACAATTATCGAGGACATTGTTATCGTACATAATGTTCCTTTGTAATGGAAACAACACTCCGAATCTTGTATAACTTTCCCGTTATTTTATAATCCTAAATCCTAATCCTAACTACGTACTGTAGTTTTGGATTCTATTTTGGGAATAGTTCATTACGATTTTCTTAATATAGAAAATACTCGAGTTGGCCTTAGAAAAAGCACTCTTTCGAATTTGGCAAGCCGTCCATCTAATACATATTTTATTGGCATGGTCGCGTACCTTATTTAAACAGGTCGACGGCTGCTGTGTAGGTTTGTCCGTAAGCATACAGTACGCATACATTATTGTTTGGAATACTTTCTGGGTATAACATTTTGCTAGACCGACTAGGAAACTTATCTTTGAGGCGACTTTATGTCCTTAATTTTGATGAAAAAAGAAGAGAATCTGGTTTTCTTGTAAGGCTTCCTTTTCCGTTAATTTAACTATAAGAGACTTGCATCTATTTGTATCTCTAAAGAAGAGCTGTGTCCAAGATCACTTAGATGAGGTTTGCTCTTTATATTTTCGCAAATCTAAGATATAAGACGTAAGTTTTCGTGATGTCTAACGCACTCGAGCCAACGGTTTCTCGGATGTTTCGAGATTAGTGTTTAACCGTGGTCCAATTTGTGGACACCATGTCTTCATTTCATTAGTAGACTTCGTCATTTCTAACCGTTTTTCGAGCTGGATTTGTGCCTCACTGGTCATGTCATTTTTTTGTTTTTATTCAGACATAGCTGCACATTTCAAGCTCCATGTCTGCCTGCACACTGACGTGGAATAATAGTTGACGCTGATATCTGCACTCCAACAGATAGCCACATTGTGTATTCTGGCTCTGGTAGGATTTCGGGCCTCGCATCTCCGGGTTCAATTACCGAAGCTTTAATCACAATTTAGCTCCACTGTTTCTTTTATCAGTTTTCCTTCCTCGGTGTCGCTACCTCCCTACCTCCTTTCGATATCTCTTTATTTGCATCGTTCCTTCCTCTATTAATTTAAGTTCGCGGGTAACATTTTATTTCACACGAATATGTTACGATGTGCTGGTGTTTCATAAAAGTACTAGATTTAAAAATTAAATTTTATAATTATTATTTAGATCAAACAAAAAATAAACAAATTTTGTGAATCTAAAGGCTTGCGAAATAGCAGCAAAATTCCCACCTCTCTCATCCAGCTTTCCAAACAAATTCATAATCTGACGACTTAAATAGAAAAACTAGCAACTCCATAAGGCTTACTCTACCTGTTTGAAGGAGTGCACTGAAAACAACTTAATCGGGCAGTAAAACCATAAAAGGTTTTAAGTAAACAGAAGGATACATTATTTTTAAACCTTAACAAACAGTTCGCTCTCAGAGGCTGATCTCATTATGAACATTGACAACATCATAAGGAGTTAATTGGACAGTACTCTAGAGATGATTAGTGCTTAGAGAACGTTTCACCCTAACTTCTAACTAATGAGCTGTTAATTATCACTTTCTGTTGTAATGCCTCGCTTTCGCTGATAAAAGAAAAGTTCTGGGGTGTAATTATTCCTAACAAGACTTTTGAAAACTTGGCTATTTTTGTTTGTACACTTAGTAGAGTTGAAAAAATATTTCTTGTGTTAAGTGAAAATCTCGTCCATATTAATTTATGGAATAAAACTTTATATTGGATGATGATGAGAGATGGAGACAATCTCTTCATATCAATTTGTTAATTGAAATATTTGGATAGATTTTCTGTCTATTAATGTATGCTAAACATGTTTGTTGTCTAAAGGTTACAAAATGGCGGTGAAACCATGGCCTGGCATCATCAATTAAGCTACACGAACACATACGCATGAAGTAGTTATACAGAAGGACGTTAAACCAATCAAACAGCGTTATGATGTGAATGATTAGTCTACGATTAATTAAGATCTGTAAGAGTGCATGTAGCTCACTAGTGCACAAATTACCAAATACCTAACCGGACTAGATTTGAAAGACATATTTGAGTAATTTCCACTTGTTGAATCAATCAGAAAGCCAGCTTTTATTATATCGTTGGGGTGCGCTTGATCAATGTGTCAAATGATGCACAAAGTCATTCTTCATTAATTCCAGGGTAGAATTTTCCTCTAGTTGAATGACCTTAATTATTACCGCTACATTAAAGAACTTAAATTGTTAAATTGAGCTGGTAGCAGAACTCTTAAAGCCAGGGTCTGACGATCAACATTAAAAAATTATTTAGTGAATTAGGGAGATACAAAAAATGTGTTAATTCATCTGGAATGAACAAGCGAGAAAGATATTCTAATTATTGAGAAAAGGTTTTAACGTCTATTCATTTGTTGGTATAAAACTGCATGATTAACTTTTAGAGCCAAACAATTGTCCAGGCGTTTCCTGTAAATACAGTCGAACCTTTGTATATCCGACATGAAGCGGACCAAAAATTAACAGATATATCTGTTTTTGAACTGTGCACACATGTACCATATGTGACGACGATTTTATTTCTGGTTCGGTATGCTAAATCTGTTTTACGATTAAAAAGATTATGTAGATCAATGTCTAACACTACGAAAGCTGCTAACTCTACATTGTGAGATCATGAGTTTACTATGCAAAAATTATGACAAGACTAGCTCTGTCATATGGCGGTAACATGGAACCGGTATAACTTACCATCAAGAATAAATAACTCTTGATGTTGGCAAGATCTCATCCGCAAAGTAGCCTCTTGAACAAAATATCTACCAAACTGTCTCAATTGTTTATAAAACGGAAAATGGTGACTAAAATAAGAAACGAGAAATATCAGGTTGAGAGTGGTAGTGATCAAATATATATTAGATGTATTCTGTTTAAAGACACTCAATTGTGATTTCAGTAACGAGTATATGTGGTCTCCTACTTTTTCCTGTTGCTTCTACAAAAATACACAATTACATCAGACAAGAGGTGTTTTCAGCGTTCACCAACATTACTGTTTACGAATGTTCATAGTAAACCTGCCGTGATCATGTCAAGTCAGCATAGATCAAATTGTTGTATACGAGATAGCAATCGTTTGAATATATCTGCAAAACATGCATTGTTGACGTCGTTTATCATTATTATATCAATCTGGTAAACCGATTGCGAATGGTGGCCCACTATGGCCGTACACACTAAATATGTACATGCAAATTAATTGGGGTTCTTTTGACTCCTATTTACCTCTTGCCTTTGTTACTGAGGCATCGGTTAACCCTTTGAGGATGTAAGTTTATAGTATAATTTCCGGTGAAAACCCAGGATCAGGCCACTTACTTAACTTTTTAACCATTCTGGGAATTGTAATTGTATACCTTTGAGATAGCTTGCAAAATAAAACTTCTTGTAGTCCTCTCGGTTAATAAAACTGTAAACACTTTCCCATATAAATGACTGAGCGAATAAAACATTTTTTGGTTTAAAAAAATTCACTTCAATACACTTAAGAAAGTGATATCTTGCAGGGTACGTAAATCAAACATGGTCTATACATACATTGCTCTTATTATTAAACCTCGCATTTGTGTATGTATGTCAATCATATACATACATACATTCATTCATGATGATAACGACGTACGCGTAGTTTTTGCGATAAATGACGACTTTTTTGCGCAACAAATAAATAAAAAATGAAAACTAACAGATCTTTCTTCTTTATTGCGTATAAATGCGTGCATTGGAATTAGAAAATTGAAAAGAAAACGTTTCGCTAAGACACTAAAATAGAAAAACTATACCAAGCACGTTGTGATGTGATTGAGACACACCTATTTTTTTACTTTGCGGTGTATATGTGTGCTCGTATCTTAAGTATTTATTATGTGACATACCGCCGAACTTAAATAGATTTTAAACTAGTTGATTACGTTACCCTCGGTTCGTGTTGTTGTTTATTTTATAGGACCTTGGAATAGTAATTTGTTAAACTTAAATTTCTATATTCTCGATGATTTACTTGTTTTGATGTAAAAAATTTATTTGTAGGGGGGTATTAAGGAATTCGTGAAACAACCTTTTACTAATCACAATATAATATGTTAATGCTATTATTGTTATAGAATTGCAAACTAGGTTGCGATTATGTTTAACCCTGTGAGTAAAATGTTATACAACTAAATCAAAACTAAAAACTATTAAGGTGGGTTCACAATTCCACATTTACAAAAATTTGTGCCGAACGCATTCGGCAAAAATATTTTCGTCACAAATGTTTATATTTGTGTATATAAACACTAGAGCATAATGTGGCCCAAATTTCTTTGATGTTTGTCAAAAAACCGACAAGGGCTGGATCGTGTGCGATGAATGTGGCATACATTTTTGTGTCATTTTCGTGTGCCGCACACGTCCACACTTCCTAATTTGTGGCGAAAATGTTTTGGACCCACCTTAACGGTTACGATCAGCAAATTTAAAAAAATTATAAATAGTTTCAAGTACATGCCAAAAACTTATCAGTCGCAATCAAAAAAAATGTTCTATGCAAATATATGTACTAGTTTATGCGTATTTATAAAGTACCTCGCCTTCTTAACTGATAACATAATACAAAATTTTATTTCATCCGGTCTTTCATACGTTTAACTGACCTCACGTGAAGTGCTTCTATATAAAAATTTCTTAATACTACATTGACGTAAATTTAATTTAATTTATCTTATCACCAAATTGACAGCAAAAAATTATGAAGTTGATACGCGTGTCATGATACTATACGAGTATTATACATTATAAAGTCGTACACTTGAAAATCATACGATTTTTATATTCTGTAGTAATCGCTTACCCCACATATATTCTAATTATGCTGGGTCATGAAATTCATAACTTCTCTAAATTGCCTTGTTTTTTGTTGACGTAAATAAAGCTTTTACTAAAAATAATAAAATAAGTAAATATATTTTTTATGAATAAATAAGGTCACTACGGATAAATAATCTGCTCGGGTCATTGATTGTATTACGCGCGCGACCTAAACAATTTTATATACTGTGAATATTTCCGTATTTTTTTTTTAAGAATCGCGGTGATAATCAATCTAAATTAGATGATCGCGAGAGCAGCTTTTTTGACATAAGACAAGCTTAGGGTTTTCTATTTTGGCTTTGCAACTACCGTCGTATAACGGATCAGTCAAAGGCCCACCAACCAGAGATTAGGTCAAATGAAATAAAAGATCATTCAGACCAAATACTTTGTTACACCTAGTTATATTGCGATTAAAAATGGAAAATTTCTTCTATACAATATTGACGGTGAACCAGGTAGATTTAAACTCATAGTCATCCCAAGATGATGATCCTCTCTGCTCTTGAAAACTATCTGTATCATCCACTTATTCTAATAATATTTTGTTATTAGCCTATCGCGACCTTAGAATTTCTTCTATGTCGCATTTTCTTAAAAAATGAAATACATTTTAGCCTCTTTTAGCCTCTTTATACAATTCCTCTAATTTTAGCACAATTTTTCGATTGGTGTTTCCAGATTGTCGAAAAAGTAGCCCGTTTGATAAGAAGATGTGAGAAAGAAGATAATGATGTAAAAAGGTTGTAACTTCTTCGGCAATTATTAATAGTTTGTGGATAAAGATTCTATCTGCCTAAAAAAATCACATGCAAGCTTTTTCTTGTAATCTATTATATTTGGGTCTGGCAATTTTGGAATTTCAGCTTTGCAAGATTAATGACCTGCTCGTAATTGACAATCCAGAAATTATTTCTTTTGTGGGGCTCCAGATATCGAGTCGCATCTCGATAATAATAAAAATCGGCAGTTGGTATTAAGTGACGCCGTTATTTTAGAATTACAAAATTTTTCCATGGTAAATGATACTAAGCATCATTCCAAATTCGGGCCACAATTATCAAATTCTGAAAATGATAAATAACATCTTTAACTCGAACACACAATTTTAATTTTTCTATGTTTATTGTAAAGTTTATTGTAACTCAGCAAGAAAACGGCAGCACAAGCTTGATAAGTGAAAAGTAACCATTCGGAATAAAAGATATCAAGCCGGTTTAGAATTTGTAAACAATCTAGGTCAAATGAGGTCTAAAAAGGAAATTGAAATTTTCAAAAATTGTATGTCGAATTGCAAAATGCGTTGCTCTGTACAAATATCTGAAACCGAATGCAAAAATATTTTCGAGGATTATTATTCCCAAGACCCATCAGGAAAATATAATTACATATATATTTCGAAGACAACTGGGCATATTGAGACGCCGTAGGAAACGAAAATCAAACAGCATTATTTTAATATTCATGGAAGGAGGATATCATTGTGCAAAAAATTGTACTTGCCCTGTAAGGTATCCTGTCCATTTCTCAAAAACCGGTTTATACCTCTCATCAGAAAATGAGAATGATTGGGACAGTTAGAAAAAGCGAGAAAGGCACGAGACGCTGAAAAGCAATTGAAAAACAAAGGCAGTACCACAATAATTCATATAAACAGTTGTCCATGCGTTGAGTCGCACTACTGCAGGGCTAAAACGCAAGAAACTATTTGGATCTTCACGATTTATACAATAAAAAGTGTTCAAGAGTCAAAGCACCATTTATAGGCATTTTCAGCACCCGGTTCAATTTAGATTTTTTTAAGCGTAAAGCAGATAAATGTGGGCTTTGTGAGTTAAATAATATTGACCCGACGTCACCCGTATCAAGAGCACATCAACTTCAAAATCGCAATGCATCAGTTGAAAGAAGCTGATAAAACGAGTGAGTTACCGATTCTTTGTTTTGACATGCAAAAGATAATAACATGTCCATAAAGCAATATTGGCGAGACGTACTACTCAAAGCTAAAAGTACGCAATCTTACGACACATTTGTCTACTACCAAAACCGTATACTTTGCCATACGGAATCAGGCCACAATTGTTTTCCAAAAGTCTCGTTCGGTAGGAATTTTTCCAACCATTGGTAGGACTCTTTAGCAGGCGCTATTCAAACGAAGAATAGTAGGTTTGATATTTCTAACTATAGGCTTAATGTAAAATTGTTCTTCATCCAGCAATTTTGCACGCTTTCACAAACCATTGCTCTCTATAAATCAGCATGTTTTTTGTTCGCAAAGGACGATACACAACAACCAATTTAACCAAATTCTCATCACGAACTTTGAAGATATTAGCAGTGGTTATGAAATTGGTATTAATGCCACCGACTTCAGTTAAGGCATTTTATAGGGTTTCACATAAAATCGGATATCACTTGCTTTTATGATCGCCTATTTCTACACTCTACGACGATATAGAAATTTATAAGGAAATTTTAACTTCCATTGACGTAAATCATTTACAGAACGACTTTCTTGGTAGAGCAAACTCTGCACTTGCTTTTGTTAAACGATGGTCCATTGAGTTTTTTGATCTGTTTATTACGACGACCTTTTCTGTAGCCTTCGCAAAACTTCGCTGAAATACGCTTGGCAGGCATCTCTATCATAAGAATTTAGTCGGGCCATATGTTTTGCACTACGAGGACTACCATGGATTAATATTTATAACATATCCGTTTGTTAATCGCTTGAAACAAATTAATTTATAGAATATAAGCGTCGGCTCGTCACAGATATTGTTTTCACTCCTTGAGAAATCTGAAGTCCCAGTTTTAAAACCCATTTCGTACTCTGATACATTAAAAAAAAATTTCAAATCTCATTACATCTTTCATGTTGATTTCAACACTAACTACCGATATAAAAGAGAATCCAATTTTATTAAGTTGGAACACGTTTGTTACCACGTAAACTATTCGTAGTAAAGTTACCAATAATGTAATTATGAAAACGGAAAATCATTTAATACATAAACTTCGTAATTAGTTAAATAACAACGATTGAAATTTTAAAATCCGTATCTCTACCTAAGTTTAAAAAATGATTTTAGTGAAGAATCTGTGTTGTTAAAATGCTCAATAAGTAAAATGAATTCCCGCAATCCTAAATAACATTACGTAAAGTATTACGTCGGCCTTAAATAAAAACAAAGCGATCCGCCAATCGCAGCTGTATGCCAAGTAGAACATGTGTGTGGCCTAAGTGAGCCAAGCATTTTTAGGTCCTACAGAATGCTTCCATTAGAAATATTTTTAGCTTAGTTTTGAAATAAACTGGGCTGTACTCTGCAGTCATTGGCGCTACATTTCAACCTGGAATTGAGGCAACTTAGTACTTAATCAGTTTGGTTACAAAGCATTCTACACGTTAATAAAACAATTTGAAAATGCTTGATGCTGTCTAATATGCTAAGAAGGTATATGTGCCTCGTATTCCCTCCATAGATCATATTGTTTCAGTTTACGACAATTAACGATACTGAATGGTTTAGACCCCTTTAAGAAGCTTATTGTGTCTAAGTTTCCGAACAACTAACGCTGATTAAAAATAATCTGGATATTATATTATTAATCTTAATTTATTAACAAATTTAAATTAAACATTAGACGTGGTTCGTTTCGTGCCGTCCAAGAATGACTGGTATGAACTAACAATCAATTTAGTTAGTTGAGTTAAACAAAATAAATGGAAATCAAAAGTTTAACAAAAAGATTTACGTGAGGTACACGTTAAACGGGTTCTTATGCTAACCAATTCCAAACTGTCAATAAAGGTAATAAGAGGGACAGGAATACCGAAAAGTTTCGAACCGTCTCCTACTCCGCTCCTCACCATAATGCTTGTATTTTGCATACTCACCAACCCAGGCGTATAGCGATTAAGCCAGGGCTCGCTGACTGTGATATACTGTCCTGCCGGAAAGGGGGAGGAGATACATTTAAAATTTATATCTCTTTTCTTTGCGTTCTCATGCGGTCCCATAAATTTGTTATAACCATATAGCAATGGTTGATTGACGAGACGTTGAAGTGGTTTACATATTATCTCTAAGTACTACTGGTCCCTCTCAATTTCTTATTACTGCAATCTAATCCAATCGGCTTGGTTTTCAACATTCTAAATTTCTACATATACGGTGGAATAAAGATGCTGAAAGTCATCTAGGTTAAAGTTCTTTAATATATTCCTTACCACCAGTGACAAATCAAATTATAAAATTATTTGAGAGCAATCGGTATATTCTCTTAACTGACGCAATCATATATTTCAGTTTGAAATGGAATTAATAAATAAAAAATATTCAAATTATCTTTCCATTTCCAGATGAATTGTGTTCCAGTTGGCCGAACTTTGCAGTTTTATTGAATACAAACTGTTTACTTACCTATTCGATAAACAAACTGCTATTTTGTTGCGAAACAAATTTGTTCATTTCTCTCGCTATTTTTAAAAGCACGAGATAGAAGACATTAATATCGCTTAAGACATTACCATGACGGAAGAACGGTATAAGATACGTATCACACTTGTCGTCTAGGAAAGAAGTGTAGACGACGCTAAGAAATAGAAACGTATGTGTTTAACCCTTTAACTGTTTAATTTTGTTTCGAAAAACTTTTTCTTCCTGCCTAATTATTTTTCAGCGAAGACGATAATACAAGCTATTGTGAATTTTACAGTTGATTCGCTGTGAGAAATTACCGTTGATTCGTTGAATAATAATACGAATGTAATTTTTCGTTTCCTACATAAACAACTGTTAAAAAAGAAAGGTTAATAAAAAACTAGTCACATGCTTGTTGACAAATTTCCAACAGAGTTGGTTTTCGGCCCTTATAACGATATGACACTTCACTTTGATTTTCTTACACGTCTTCCCATCCTATATAAAGGAATCGATTCACTGACCGACATTGCTCTTTCTCCATGGTTGTAAACAAACAATAACTGACCCACGTTTAAGAGCTATCAAAACAAAACTTCTCGATACCATAAAAGAAACTCCCAGGAACTTTAACAGATGTCTTTCGTAAGATAGCATCGATGGTCTACAAATTTTGAATAAGTGGCGTTATCATTCGTTAAAACGGATACCTATTATACAGGTTTCGTGGCTATATAATAGATACCATTACATCGACGATCAAGAGTATGGAATTTAAGTACGGATGCAAGGACTATACAAGGTTTCGTACAAAACTATAAGATAAGTGAGAGAATGAAGATAAAAATAAATGTTAGTAAAAGTTAATGGAAAGAAGTACAGAGCTATGTATTACTCCTTTAAAATTATTTATATTGGAGAGAATGTTTGTGGAAACGTCATTTAATTTCGGCAATGATGTCCTGGAGAGTACGTGAAACCTAACTAGAATAGAAGCATGAATCAGCGAGGGGAATTTTAGAATCCATATTAATGAATTAATTAGAATAAGTGGAATGATAGCTGTGTAAAGAGTGAGGGATAGGATGTGAGAGATAGATTGCTTTTAAAGTTGTTACAGAAATAATTAAAATGATAAAAATAAACTAACCACCACCTCATTTCTCATACAACCAAGTTATACGAGAAATGCAATACGTAGTATATCGATTTTCCAACGGAAATATTGTATGCTCTTAAATCTTGTACCCCGCAAACCGCTTTATTCGGTTTATTAAGCTGTAATTCCAAATCCCACTGGCATTCGGCTGAAGTCCGAGAGTACAAGAGATCGTAATATGATAATTGCAAGCAAATACATTATAATCAATCAATTACCAGTATGACATCACTTCTTTCTCTTCTTTGTAAATAAAGTTTATATACAAAAACTATTCGACACAGCGTTTCAATTCAATGCAATTAACTATAAGCTGGTTATCTTGAGACGCAAAGTCTCTAAACCCCGAAACACCACACCACAACTCATGTATACAAATGCAAACCAAAAAAAAATCCATTGTCCTTAGTTATCTTACACCAACAATACAGGTTAAACCTCAGTCAAGTGTATCAAATCATCTGCGGTATTATAAAATACCACAAATCAAGGCACATACCGTAATGATGTGCTGTATTCAGCTATCTGTGTGTATTCTCTGTACACATCGCTTATCAAGCCAAATTTTAACCTTTCCGGTCTTACGGCATACCATTTCAAAAAAATCAACAACAAGAAAAATGTTGTTCAGCGATAGCATCTAAAACAGAGTTAAATGTATCCTTATCGCCAAAAATATTTAAAGCGCAAATACAAGTTTTGTTGGCCCACACAAAAAATCGCCACAAAGCTAATTTCTTAAAATTTCCGCCTCGCTGTTACACATTTTGTACACAGCACAATACTTCGCGATACGCGCGTCATCGTCGTATACAATGTGAAGGGCACATAGTAACAACAACAACGTTAGTATATTTGTATATCAAATAGACGAAATTTCTAGAATAGATTAAGCTTATGTTATTTGTATTTTATGTTTTACCTTATGGTATCTAAAATATCGTACGAGACATGACGTCATGTTGTCTATGGCTTATGATTGGTTTGTAACAGTTTTGGCCCTTTTTTTCAATCGTCGCCTATTATGCGTTTCATTCCAATGTATTTGTGTGATTTTCTTTTTAAATTCCAACATACATACATATTTTTGTGTTGAGGAGAATGTCTTTTATACAACATTATTTTGTAACATTTAAAATACAGTGGCGCATAAAATTCATAAAATTGTAACCCTTCTCGGGTAAGTACATAGTAAAGTGTTTTTATTTCCGCGTCTAATTTATGGAATGTTCACGTGTTAACAACGATAAACATAACGAACAAAGAAATATAATTAAAGGTTTAGATTTCTAATGTATAAATAATAATAGTTTGTCGGGGTCAATTTTCATTTGTAAGACTTCACTAACTAACATGTGATCTTACTCGTATATATAGAAACGTGGGTTAATGTTATAAATTTATTTTATTCCCGCAGCTCCCGGCTATCATCGCATTTCCAGCCAATCTCCGATTCGCAGAGGTTTAATATTAGGTTAGTACATAATTGTTCTTACTTACCTAGTTAGCCTGTGTTGATCGTTTTTGGTTGCTTCACTCTGTCATTTAATAATAATCTCAAGTAGCTTTTCTAAATGCACTTTCTTGTATATTATCATATTACTTACCTCAAATTGATAACATTTTTAATTAGAAAATGTGTGCGGTTGTAAAAATAACATAAGATATTTGATAGCTAAACTTGTTCTTGGTATAAGTATAGGAAAGATAATTGTGGTTAAGAGGGTGGTTAATTTTCAGGTATGTATAGAAATGAATTGTATAGATAAAAATTACGGACACGTTGCTTAATAAATTATTTAATTTATGGATTATGGGAATTATGGATCAAAGGCCATTCTCCAAGAAAATTCAGACTCCTTGAACTTTCGCATGAAACACGGTTCGCAAAGCCGAACATAGTGCTTGGCGCATGTTGGCCTGAGGCATAACTCACAAACGGCAGTTGTTTTCTCGTCCGGAATCTTTTACATTGCTCATATCTGCGCGAAGGATTGTTTATCTGCATTTGTGGAGAGAGATATATGATTAAAATTTTAATAAACATTTCATTGATTAGTGGCAATGCCTGTATTTGTGGGAACGGTCGCTTAGGAACGGATTTAAATTTGTAGTCCATTGCTCCGGTTGTCTAGATGCTTCTGAACCAATTCCAGCGCCAGTTCTTTTGCAAATTTTTTCTTTTCTGGAAATTGTTATTCTGCCAAGCCGAATGACATATCTCGAACAATCGGTAAGCTGCAAGTTTATTCATGTGAAGCATATTATAAAATATGACTATTGGCCATCGGTTATTTTTCCTTTTTCAGATGTAGCCACGCACCATTTTGTCGAATGTGTCGACGCCGTCTTTATGTTCGTTTTAATCATGGATGATAATTGTTTTTTTCCTTCATTTATCTTCTCGGTTGCATTTGCAGTCAGACATCAAAAGCACAGTTTTTTAAATCGGTAAGGTATCTCACAAGCGACACATCATCCGAGAAACAGAAAACGGAAGTAAACGGGCCTCTTTTCTTAGCTTCGCCGACCGATGCGAACAGTCAGGGGACCCACAAATCTTTTGCCAACGGATTCCTTGTAAAAAAGTTATTCATGGTAATGTTTGCGCCAATATCTAAATAGCGTTGAGCAAGGTTTGATTACTATTATGTGAAATTCCAGTGTAACTTTCGTCGTTTGGTTGGGTACCCAAATAAATTTCTACTGTATGTATTGGCGAAAGCTGCGATCGATCGTGAGTTCTTTGGATCGAACGAAAGGCAAATTGAGTCCAAATATTGCGAATTTGGAGAGAAATTATCTTCTTGCAATCGATCCATCGTCGAAACGTAAAAACCGACTGATTTGTTTGAATCCCTCTAATGACATCACTCCTCTATAAAATGGCATATGAGACTTGTGGAATAATCTTTAGCTGCCACTAAATTTGATTTCTCTATGCCAGCGTAAAGTGTAATATGCCGATAAACGCGTACATTTCATCCACATTGGTATCTCGCCAAGGTCTCAATTTTTTCGGATTCTGTGCTCGATGATTCGCTTTATACGTTCTTTTGGCGTTTCTATTAGTTTCCAAAACAATGCATTCAACAATCGTGGTTGGGAACAGACGCTTGAAGGCTTCATGTTTTTCAGTAAATGTCACAGTGCTAAAGGGAATGGAATCCAATCTCTTCGACCACCAAATGGTTTTGTTGTTTTTTGTCTTGACCCGTATATTTGAAGCAACAAATTGCCTCGATTGCTGCTTGTGGCTCTTACTCTTCTTCGTTAGCACTACCATCAATATTTTCCATATCCTGAACAAGTTCTACAAAATGAATGTCTTGAAGCTGTTCATCATTTGCATATGAGCCATCCAAATCGGAATCGTCGGAATCCAGTTCATAATTGTATATCATCGTCGTTATCAGAAAATCGTGATCTCTAGAATTCGTCATCAATCGATAACAAAGCAGTGGTATCTTTCCTACCAATTGCTTCAATTATATTTTTCCAGCGTCGTCGATATCTCCGGGGCAGACTGCTGCTGGATAATACATAATTGCATACTGGCATACCAGGGGCGGGATGATCTCGTTTTCTCCTTCCATTTTACTAATTACTTATGTGCTGTTTCCATGCATCTCTCTTTGCTACGCGCCGTCCCCCGAAAATTGTATAGACTTCTCATCAAAACTAAATAATCGGTTCCTAGCGGATAAATTTATATTTTCTTCAGCGGATGCGGATACGGAAAAAAGTATCCGCGCAGGCGTGTGCATCGACTCTCTCTTACCGAAACAACAGCAAAATAAAGCTGAAGATATAATGCGTCGAAAAATATCCGAATCTGGAATTTTGATCATTTTGATCAGCTCTATAGCTTCTTCTAATAAAAAAACAGAGGAACGGTCGTTGAAGCCCAATGCTGTTGATGAGGAGGATCCGCGGCTGGTTTATAATTTAGTTGATGTCGACTGAGAAATGAAAAGGCTTGAACTTAATACCTACTTGAATAATTTAAAAGCAAAATACTAAAACTAGTGCTTACTAAATATTGAAGGAATAAGGATACTCGTAGTGTAAGAATTTGAAGTCCTCGTGGATAACTAGCCTATTCAATTTGGACAAATCAATAAAAAAACATAATAATATACCTAAATTATGATGGGCATTTATGCTGGACCAATTATTTTTTATTTACGGTAGCAGCTTTATATTTTACGTGTGTCACCACATAAAGAACCTAAAACCCACTTGTTAAATTCAATTCCAAGATCCCCTTTAATATGTAAATAAGACAGATGTGCCCTACATCTTTTATAGTAAAACATTAAACTGTACGTTGAGGTGCTAACTGTACAATCACTCAGGGCAAGTGTTTCACCTCTAGTTACTACATATTCTTCATGATTTGACCACTTGCATAAATTCGCTTATTTCAAACTCCAATCCTAAACCAATAATGCCAATAATAATCTCTCTAGCATTCTACCTCATTTGGGATATGCATTTCTGGCCAACACCTTCTTAGTTTAAATTATCACTCGACTATTTAAGTTCAATTAGTCTCTGATTGGATTAGACTGATATTTTAGTGCTTAATAATTAAAATGATAATTATTTTTCCCATGACCCTCCAGGTAAACTCTCACGAGAGTCTGCTAATACTCTAGGAAAAAAAATTAAATCAGATCATACTCGTACTATGAAATTCAAAAATCTCTAACCAACTCGAGATGTTAAAATGTTTTACTGGAGAAATTTGCATTGTATTGAAATTTTGAGCCAAAGATTTGTGAATAATTAATTCAACAAATCACTCCGTCGAAGAAACGAGAGCTTGCCTGATTTTGTGTCTCTATCAAACTCTGACTTACTTCCAAAACCCCATTTGTTGCAGAAATTACTGATTGAAAGGCTTTCAATCGGTCATTTGCTGCCGGCTATAGTAATGATTGTTCTGAAGAATTAGTGAATGTTGTTAAAGCCTCTCTGTGCAACAAATGAGTATATCGCCATAGAGAAAAGCATAGGAAAATTGTGTATCGAATGGTTCTCTTTTAAATACAATCAAATGTTCAATAACGTTAAAAGATAGTAAAATATAAACGTATTAGAAGAGCAAAAAATCAACAGGGTTACTAAAACAACTCCGACTTTCGCCGCTTTAAATTTCATAGTGTCAAATTTTGGCATTTTTTAGCTCATCCGAGTGCAAACTTCAAAACTCAGTTTTTTTTTACTTATATCGACTAGGGATACTTTTCGAATTGTTCAAAAAAGTGTGGAGCTGGGGCAAATTAATTTAGTCTTAAAATTAATCTTCCTTAAATTCCGGATTAGTTAGCAATTTGTTGTCCAGTTTTCAATACTCGTAGCCTCAATCTATCCAACTTTAGTGTGATTTGTGTAGTCTACGAAATAAACTTTGCAAAGATAATAAATTAATGTCTTATCTTTAAGGTAGTGCCGACTCCAAAATATTTGAAACCCTATTTTTAATCAATTTTAGCTGCCCAATAGTCTTGTTAGACTTATTCATACTGCCTCATGCATTATACTTTTCAACTATCAATTTTCATAAACTCAGTCTTTAACAAACCCTCGGCTGTAGTAATTTCGTTATTGACATGTGGGATACAATTTTTGCTTTTTTAGTTTTACTTCGTTGGCTAACCTGTGAATGATTTCGAGTATTAGGAAATGCAGCAATTATTTCAATGTAGAGTTTGCGAACGTATACTCTAGCACTACCATAACATAAACTTTACTAAACCGCGTAACAGTTCACCTGGCGTGAAAGTTGCAGTTTTCTCATGACTTTTTTTTATTTAAATGGCTGGAATTCAAACAACGTTCAACACTGCGTGCCACAGATGATCTATGGTGGAAATCGCAAGGCTTTCATTAGCATCGTTGACAAAAAATAAATTTACGCCAGGGTGGGAATGTCAATTGATTTTCATTGATCGAGTTTGAATTAAAAATGTGATGGGATTCTCTTACATGAGCAGCTGTACATTCATAATGAAAGCTTTCATTGCCTCTAAGCCAGTCATAAATTGGCTCGCTCTGTGACAACTGTCTCTATTCATCCATTAAATGATAAAGGAGTCGTTGAGCGTGGGCTTGCTTTCATTATATTCGACAATATCGTTACTTTCAATGTAACCATGGGTCGGCATACACGGGACTGTAACTCGGTTATGTCTACAAAATGGATTAAAAATTAAATTCAAAGATTAATATGTCATTAACCATAATAATTGCTGGTGTTAGCATGGCCTAGGTAGAACGAGGCATTTGAAATTTACATTATAAATAGAAATTCTATTATAATTTAGAATCCAAAATCACCCAATTTGATTTGGTGATCAAGCTTTTTGGTGAAAATCACCATTCATTTTAAATTTACGTGAAGATTTTTAATAGCGCACCAAAAGACTTCACAACATGAAGAAATTCTTGTATTAAATCAGATTCGACATTCTTCCCCAGCATCACAACGCTCTGAACGCGTAACTCAGTAGTATGAGATTTAAACAGACTCAATCGAGGAAGTGCTATAAAACGCCTTCCTTATTATGATGAATACAATAAGGGGAGTGTATAAGGGGAGAAATATAAGAAATTATCCTGAAGATTTTCCAACGGTTCTTTAGAAAGATTTTACAAAAATCGAGAATAAACTTATGAATCGAAAGTTTTTAGGGCCAGTATCTCTCAGTAAAACTAAACTTCTTCTCCATGACCAAGGAATGAAAGAAAAAACCACACAAGCTTGCAATAGAAGTAGCACATAATTATGATGTAAATCAGCAAGAATAATCTCAACATTAAGCGGTGCAAAAGAGAAAAAATATTAGTGGAGAACATCGTACGGTTGTCCAATCAACCATAATAGCAAAAGTAGTAGATTACAACCAAGGATGTTACTGCCAGGGATATTAAACTGAGAACCACTTTACCAAGCTTCAAGTCTACCATTAAGATTTTGTACCAAAAAATTATGTTAACTCTGGTTGAGAATATTGCCTAGGAGGATCGTTTGACAGATATTAGACTAAAAAGAGAAAGCCAACTCAATAGTCTCTGGTCAAAAGTTCCCACTGTGCTTTTTTTTTATTTCGATGGGGTTTAGATGGTGGTTTCTTAAAGTTAAAATTTAAAAGTGATTCATCCTACTATAGTATCGTATTCATATATATTTTGTGCAGTATACATTTTTAATGCAAAGCCACACAAACATTTGTTGATTTAATTTTATACAAAATTATTTGTGCACATCAAAAATACTAAAAAAAATAATTTATAATAATTCAATCAGTTATATTTTATTTCACAAAAGACGAAAACACATTAAACATCAAATTAGTTTGTTGTACGTGTATCGTCCTTTTGACTTCAGAATTTCTGCAAGGGATTTGGGCTGGGCTATAGAATCAATTAAATTTTTTTAAAAACTATTGGCACGGTGTCCACGCATTTATTATGGCGTTCCAAGTGTTTTCTTCAGTCCTTCCAACATCACAACGAATTTGCCTTTTTATGTACACCCTTACATTCTGAATCACATTAAGATCCGGGCTCTGAAGCGGCCATTCTAATAAAGGTTGGTCCAAATCGTTTAAAAATTGTAATATCATTTTGCCTTAATATTATTTTGTATAGCATAAAATGTTCTCTAATTAAGTTGCATCGAATAACGCCACATCATTTAGAAGCACCAAATAACGAGTTTGATTAAGTTTTCCTCTTAACAAAGTAATCGGACCATCACTGTTATACGATATGTGGCCTCCACCAGAATGACGCGTTGGTGCGATGACTTTACGTTTAAACTTCTCTGAATGTTTCAAATAAAAGAAATGTTTTATTAAATATTCCTCACCCAACGGTTTGTTAATATGATCCCTCGAAAACGGTTTTTTGAGTAGTGCATTTTTTAATATTCTGCTCCCTTAATCTTCCGCGTATTGTTGGTTGGCTAATGGGTCTATTTCTCGAAAGGTTTATAAAGTTTTGTCTACTTTTTGCTTCGGATTGATTTGCACAGCTCTTACAATTTGTTGGTCTTCTCTAGCAGATGTTACTCGATTTTGACCGTCTCTTCTAATGACATTTGTTTACTGTTCCATGAATTGTTTTCTTCTTTGTTTGGTACAAAATGGAATTTCTGTGGCAACCATACTTTTTGGAAAATTGCTGCTCTGACTTCAACACTAAACTCAGATTTTTAGGCATTTTTACCGAAGAATTAACTTAATTTTTTTAATAACCAACTAATTACAACTGTATTTTTCCATAAAAATTAAAATTAAAATTTTTTTATTGAATTATAAAGCAAAATAATTAAGTTAACTAAATAAAAATAATTAGTTTCAAAACGATTTTTATTTATATCAATTTTAAAGAAGTTTGTGTGGCGTTGAATTAAAAATGTATACTGCACAAATATATATGAATACGATAGTACATGAATTTCAATTTTCGCAACCTTTGGTAGGATGTCAAAACAGCATTTGTTATATTCAAATTTCTAATTACCATCGATGATATTACATAAACACCGATTGAATCAAAGTGTGATGGCCAAGTTTTCATTCATTTGTCTTTTACTGACGCAACAATTTTTGATGGAGTAAGTGGAAAGAAACACAACGTTGGTCGAATTCCATAGCACGACACCAGACTAAAGTTATTTAAGTGCTGTCGCATCGTCTGATATATAGACGTCATGCAAATTAACCGTTTTAGGTGACTACATAATTTTCAAGTAACTTTCGTCTTTATTCATGTGTCGTCTGTTATAAATTCTTTATATTTCGATTGAAAAATACGCCTCTAAAAGAATGAGATTCGTCACTCCACATAACGTCTTGAAACTGATCTTGTTTTATAAAACACCAAACTTTTTTAATTTATAACTCTCATTCACAAAACAAACGTTCGTTAATTGGTTCCCTAAATTTTTAATTATTAATCTGCATCTCAATTGTTAGCACCTGGACCTGATTTACATTTATTCAAAATAATTAAAAAGTGAAATTTAATTTTAACTCAAAAACTTCGAAGATAATTCTTACTATTCTACAGGAAGAATGCAAAAGGTTTGTAAATTATAATGTTCCTCCATTTTGATTATTATTTATAAAAAATAATCATTTTTCAATTTTAAATATTTCCTTCTTAATTTGGAACTGTTAGTCCTCAAAATTAAAACTAAATTGTCCCCTCGGTCAAGTTAATATAAAGTATACAATAGAAATTAGGCAAAATTAACCTTGCCTCAATGAATTCGAATTACTTGTATTCAAATTTGAGTATGTTAAACCTTGAATTAAATTAATGATGTTACAAAAAATAAATTTCATGCTAATTCGTTTTATCTTGGATTTGGCTGAACTTTTAAAACCGAGTCGATTTGATTATTCAAGCTTCAAGGAGGTCATTTGTAATTTTTTCTAAGATTATTCTAATTGCAATAAGTTATGAATTACATTATTAAAGAGTTCTGAACACTTTTTTTAACCGCACTCTTTAAACTAAATTACATACATTTTAGTAACAACAAATCAATCGATCAATCAATACCATTCGCATAATTATATATCTTCTGATATGAATTACTGATAGAAGTTATCGATCAATATTCCAAATATTATCATGAGTGGCGTGATATTGTGAATTAAAAAATTTTGATCGATACCTTGAGATATAATCAATATAGTAATAAATTGATAAGATATAAAAATTTAATAATAATTTTATTTTTAATTATCTCATTCCAGGTGAAATGACCTCAGATTTTTTCCGGGTTGTAAATGAAGCTCGTAAACATTCTCTCGGACCATTCAGTCCTAAATTTAATATACAAACAAGTCTTCTGGAAGGACTACAAAAGTTTTTACCAGCCGATGCTCATTTACGTGTCAATGGGCGGCTACATATTTCATTGACCCGGGTCTACGATGGAAAAAGTGTTATTGTATCGCAGTTCAATAGTCGCGAAGATTTACTGCAAGCATTGCTATGCGCGTGTTTTATACCCGTATTTTCTGGATTACTACCACCACGATTTCATGGTGTACGTTACATGGATGGTGCATTCTCCGATAATCTACCGGTTTTAGACGAGAATACGGTTACAGTAAGTCCATTTTCGGGCGAAAGTGATATATGCCCGCGCGATCAAAGTACACAATTATTTCACGTTAACTGGGCTAACACTAGTATCGAAGTATCTAAACAGAATATCAATCGCTTCGGCCGTATACTATTTCCACCGAAACCTGAAGTACTATCAAATATGTGCCAACAGGGATTTGATGATGCTCTCCGCTTTTTACATCGTAATAATTTAATTAGTTGCACCCGTTGTCTATCGGTACAATCGACGTTTATCGTGTCCGAGGCAACCGTACCAGAAGTACAGGAATACGATCCAGAGTGTAAAGAATGCACGGAGCATAGAAAGGAGGCGAAACATGGTAATATGCCTGATACTGTATTAACAGTATTCCAAACGTATATTGATTCGGCGAATAAAGGTCTCGCCAATTGGATATTTCGACATCGTGGAGCCAAATTAATACACGCGTTAGCACTTCCGGCTACATTACCAGCAGATTTTGTGTACGCTACATTAACCAAGTAAGTAATTATTATAATTTTATTATGTGTAATGTGTTTATGTCTTTTTAATGTATATTGTTATTGTTGTGAATTAAGCCCACGTAGTTTATGTAAATATTTAAATTTATTTTGTTAGTATTTTTCGCATGAACTCTATGTAGTCTTATTTAGTAATATAGTTTTAATAGTTTGTCACATCAATACATTGTTTACGTATATGACATTCAAAAAATACTAACAAAACTAAATCACGATTATATTGTACTTTGTGTTGTGCTTTTGTATTGTAAAGTGCCCCGTACACTATTTTGTGTTTTGAAATTTTTCTAAATACTAAACACATTAATCGTATTACCAGTCTTGTTGGTGATACCGTAGAACAGCGAGATTATCAATTTAAGGTGGTAGCTAATGCTTTGCATGCTCGCAATTGTCATTCTATGCATGGAAAAAAATCGCAATTGGATTATAGGCACTTTGAGAAAGAAATTCGTAGGTAAGTCGGTATTTAGTGATTTCTTATTTTTTTTTTGTTTATTTGTTTTGTTTTCAATTTTGGGGTTGCCTTATATTGTTCTGCATATAAATTCAAAATTGTAGATATGCTATGTTTTTTTAGGAATCTGTAAAATTATATTAAGGGCAATCCTAAAACTTTTGAACCTAGTTGTAGTATTAAAATATCAGTAATGAGATTTACAAGCATGTAGTGTTTATCGTGAGTATTATGTGGCGCTGATTCACGAAATTTAACTTTATTTTTATGTAATATTGCACTCAAAATATATTATTAATTTTTTTTTAATATGCAGACAATTTAATTAGACTTAGTATTATAATTAAGACATAAGTACGATACAAAATAATTTGAAGTGAAATGCCAAATTCAAAATATCATAATCAAATATTATAGTCTACTCGAATTAATTAAATTTGAATAATTTATGAAAGGTTAAATTCAGCTTACTTTATAGTAGCGCGTATGATTTTATGATGAATTAAATCATTTATGCAATAACCGTTTGAAATGTACGCCTTATTTCTTAATAAAATTCCCTCAGATTCCGTAATTTGTAACACTTCACGTCTCAACCACTTTATACGAGATAATAAGTACTAAACCATTCATCTCATTCTGCGACTGATGAGTAAGGATTGGGTATGAGGGAACTATCGAAAATAGGAATGCTGCATTTACACGAAGTGTATACGAAAAACCAAATCGCAATGCCTAACATCTCGCTATACTCTGGCCCTACTACCCTCTTTTAGCAAGAACGAGAAGGTATATTCCGCTAATTCTTAGAAATTATTTCAATTTTTCGAAATTTGTTCGAAAGGTTTAGTAAAGATGAAAAATGTTTAGAATTATTTATGTTCGGTAATTCCGTAAATGAAATTAATAAATGCCGAATTTATTTTTATGTGCAACAAAATGCACTGCTTTATATTTCTAATTCCACCATTACAAAAATTGCTCGTGGCAAGTTTTATCGCACCAATACTAAAAGCCGCAGGTCGTTACTATATAGAAACAGAGGACCCAATAGTGTGTGACGAGAAAGCGGAAAAAATGAGCCTTGGTCGGTTGGTATAGTTTGCGGAACGCCGAATCGAGATATTTAATTACTTATGAACGTTTTGGCAATGGTGTGTGCAGACATATCGGTCATGCAATAACCTTCGGGCCACTGAGTGAATCGGTCAACACAGGTTGGGAGATAAGTATATCCATTGGACGGTGGAGCGGACCAACTGTATCTAAATGGATGTGTTCGTACCGATTTTGCAGAAACTAGAGCATTCATGTAACGATCCAGTATCGTCACAGAATTAAGTTAGCGGTAGTCTCCACACGGTCTCCAATCGTTATGTTTTGATGGGAGATGCCGATACGCGACAAATCCCTAATTCCACTATATGTAGAAATTCAGTAGACGTAGCTTTGTGGCGAATTGGATCTAGTCCTCGTGGTTGAGATACAGGTAAATCACCTGTCGTTACAATATGATGGACCACGGAATTTTTTATGGGTAAATTATAGTTTGGTTCGGCTCTTAGAGATGGAAACTTCTTTATTAGTCGACCATAATCGTTATCGATCGTAAAATGTATCGGAGTGGGTGCGTCGTCCCTGATCTACGTGGCATTGATTGACAGCTGAGCCACTGAATCAACCATCCGTTTTCGTTTAATATCTACTAAGAGAGTGAATTTACCGAGGAAATCAGCGCCAATGATCGGACGATTTACTTCAGCTAAAATGGAAGCATGTGTGAATGGGCGTTTGAGTCCAATTTAACCTTGAGCACTTTCGTGCCGTAGGTATCGAGCCATTGGCGGCTGATAAAACTGGGTTGTTAGATTTCAAATTCAAAAATAATGATGACGTATCGTGACGTCTGACAGGGAGCACCGAAAGTTCAGCTCCCGTATTGATAAGAAAATTCAAGTTGTTGTTCCTATCGTGAATAAAAAATCGACTATTCGTAAATACTTAAATACTTAATCGTTTTTTGGTTTATGCCAATCTATGCGTACGGCCAATTTATGAGTGTCGCGAGCATGTCGTATATTAATTGAATGTCACATGGTTGATTATTAATATGTATTGAATGTATCGATGATGTAGTATAAATTATTTTCCGAATAATTGAGTTGCTACAAATTATTGGGAGAAAACTGTATTGAGAAAAAAAAAGAACTGTGGCGGTTTCCTATTTCTATTGACTATTAGCCTATTTTATCCAGGAAATTAAAATTGAAAATATTACTTGTTCTTTGGTTACTGTATAGTTTACTTACAGTTTTCTATCCATTGAATTTCATTTCAACTTTTCTTGTCTGCAGTTTTCTTCTTGTCTGAATTTTTCGAGATTTTGTTTTTCATGCGATGGAACGATAATGCGAATTATGACGCCTTACATACTTAATTAAATTTTGCGACCTGTTTAATGATCGATTAAATCAAATCCTTGTTTCTCTTTTTTATTTTGTAGAATATTGATGGCAGCACCATCGCTCGGTAATCAAATCTGGCACATTAGCAAATACGTACTGGCTCAAGTCAACGCAGCCATTATACCGCGAACACAAAAACCCAAAATAACCGCAGATTTATCATATCAATTGGCACTAACGGAATACGGTGATAAATTACCATACACAAATAACAATCATAATAGTTGCACGAATAGTCATAAAATCGATATAATTATGGATGAGGGTCCACCAATAACCGGGAATGAATTGGTTCCGTCGAAAATTAAAAATGGGAACCAAACGAATGGCAGTGAAGATGATACATTTGAACATATACTTCAGGTCACCTCGCATCAAGAAGCTGTCTACGCGTACTATTATTTAGATGAAAATAATAAGGTAAGTTGTTTAGTTCAACAAATCGTATGGACAGTGTACTAATTCATTCCTTCTTTAAACTTAGGTTAAAGTAACCGAAATATTTGATATGACGGAGAGTGATAATCCGTCACTTCAAACGGTAAATGAAAGAGAAACCAATCAACAATTACAGTTTGATACAGATTGGGATGTTGCGCAACCAGGTAGTTTACATCAAACATCATCACCTTCGTGTTATGGTTGCTTACAGTTAAATTGGGAATCATCAACATCACGTTGTGTATGTGCCACACATTTTACATATTTGTAATTGTTTTTGTTTTGTAGATGTGTTTTTCATTTTCATTATTTTATTTCATACAAAGCTTACATATTCGCTTGAGCGTAAACTGCGAGGTCCTGTACAAATTTTAACAAGTTGTTTTGTTTATTTATATTTAGATTTCATGTTCGACGGAATGTCCGACCCATATTATGATAACATAATTGATAATTATCATAATTCTCAAACGCACTATGATGATGATGATGATTTTACCTTCGATCTATACAACACGAACCAAACCAACGCCAAATATACAGATACAAAAATGTTAACAGATTACGAACATCGAAAATTAACAATAGAAGACGTAACATACAATGATGATGTTGACGAAACATATCTCCAACCAGAGGTGGACCAACCAACAAGCCTACTTTCGGATAATGTTACGAATCTTCTAACGAAACCAATCCCACACGCGACAATATTATTCGACTGATTTATATTCGATTCAGAATCCTAATTATTATTTTATTTAAATTATTGTGTTTGTAGTTTAGCTTACATTTATTTAAAACAAAAATGAAATTCTTGTGATTATTAATTATTGTATGTAATATTTTCTATCCTATGCATCTAAATATTATATCCTTCTATTTATAATTTATATAAGAGGCTGTGTACACGTATTTTTCCTCAAAGTTAATGAGAGCGATCGATAATAAATCATATCGTGTTCTCGTCACGTTGTTATCAGCTACACCAACAAAGTAAGATTGTACAGGCGGTGTAATCTTGTATGTACATAAATCATAATATTTAAAGTAAAGAATATTTAAACTATAAAGTAAATAAAATATTGTAATTATTATAAATCAATAATATTTTATTATGAATAAAAAAATAATAATTTGTATTTTTTGTAATTAAGTAAATTTTATTTTTAATAAAACATTTTTAAGAAGTTATGGAATTTTTTCTTGTAGATTGGAAAATTTAGTACAACTAAAACAATATTTGTTATCTAAGATGTCCGAACACCAGCCCCATTAAGGGCTTCTTCAAGTTTTATGTTAAACAATGATTTACTTACTATGAGAACCTCAATTCGTTAAATATCATTCAATTGTTCTCGAAAATGTAATTCGAAATACCATTCCTAATCAAATCTTTTACTCGGCCAACATCAAGCAGGTAAAATCGAAACCGCTGTTTATTGAGACAATCAACAAAATAATGCTACAAATGAAAACCGAAATGTTTGAATGAAAGCCCACAGCCGGAACACAAATTTAGCAGATTGAAAGCCACGTTAATAACCCGCTTTACTAATATCGAGAAGTAACGATGAGTTGCTTAATTTTTCCAGCAAATGAAAGATATTAAACTGGGATTTCTGTTGCAAGCAAGCGATTCAAGTTAGTTAATGAATAACAATGGATCTATTTTTAATTCAACCTGAGCAGGCAGTGCACTATCAAAAAATACTCTGTGTTTTTTATTCAACCTGAGCAATTTTACTATGCACAGTGCGTTTTTATTTGTGCATTTTGCTTCAGTGTTGTGTGTACACGAATTTCCGAATTGTCTACATGTTGGTGTTGAAAATAACGGAGGCAATTGATTTTTGAGTAGACAATATGTAGAAAATTCGTAGACAATGTAGATTATGGCTTTTTTGTTGTTATTTCCATTGTTTTTTTGTACCAGATCGTCATCTTATAGCTCTCCAGTTTAAATTGGGGCTTACCTATATTTTGGCAGTTAAATTTCAATTTTTATAAAACAAATAGGTGACGTTGAAATATCTTGCTCAATCGATGGCTTCGATATTGGTACAACCATAAGCGATGTCATTTTCGTTCGTGGAATAAAATTAAATTATTTTATAAATCCAGGTTCAACAAAATTAACTATATTATGTACTAACGTTCTGGTTCATATCAAGTTAGTTTTGTAACGAAATCAAATAAAATGTTGGTTTGCAATGTTCTTTCCAGAGCTTAATCGATTATCATAATATCGCTATACCAAATTTGCCGTTTGTCATGAACATCTTCGAAATGATTACTTCAATTCTAATTTTAACGTAAGTTTCTTGGGCAAGTAGTTGGTTACGACAAAACTTATATAGAGTAAATGAGTTTTTTTGAAAGATTTTCTTGTTTTTGGTTGTGTTGCGGCCCAAATTAAGCAAAAAAACAAATGTGGCGTACATATAATGTGGTTTTTCCAGAGGCTAGCGGTATCCATATTGTTTAGGATTACATTTGTCCAAGACATTCATCAATTGATTATCAATCGACGTTTGTTTTTCCTGGTCCTTTTTCACAAAAGTTATCTTGCTTGAAATAGGGCGGCGAGTGGCAGATATAGATAAGACCACTACAACTTTATCTGCAACATCAAGCAACCATTGCTTGGGTTAGTACAAATTTGGGTATCCGTTCCGTTTGGCAACGTCATAGAAGGAAGTGAATAATGAAATGGAATGATACAATGCCTCCTTTCAGCATGCCAGTGTACCGTGCTCAGAAGCGCTGGGAGCTCGCTAGGATTGGGCAACTCATCCATTAAGCCAATTCAAAATAATTACAGAAACGAATACTATATAATAAATAATGCAAACCGACAAATATCGACCGTCGACTATACCGTATCCGGACACGAATCAGAAATTGGAACGTCAAAACTCTAACAGAAACATTAGACTTGATGATTCTGTTCAATTAGAAAAAGAAACGAAAGGTTACAAAATCGGAATTATCAGCCTCAGCCTCAGTGAAGTTGGAAAAACATTGGTAAAATAAACACATGCGAAGGAAATTACCTGATTATATACTCTGGACGCGATGATAACAACATGGGCATATTAACAACAGCTAAAGCAAAGAAAGGACTAGTAGAATAGAAACCAGTTAATAGCAGAATAATCGTAGGATCGTAAAAAGATTCCATTCAAAATTACACAACCATAATATTCAGTAAATATACCTTAACAAAAGGCGCAGATGAAACAACCAAGGATGTGTTCTATGAACAACTACAAGCGACAGTAATATAAGGACAAAGAAAATAATCAAGATAATACAAGACGGAGTTTTCAATGCGAAAATTTGAACAGATAACACCGACCTGATAAAAATATGGCTAAGCAAGCATTAGGCTCTGTGCGTAATAACATCCGCGTTTCTTGACGCATGATCTAATCTGGTTCAGTTCATGTTTCGTGAAACATCACTAAGGCATACTATAGATTTCAAATCAAAATTCGTGATCCAAAACAAAATTTGGATCAAGTTTTCCAGCAAATGAAATGCAGCAAACAATAGAGAACGACTAATCGAATTCAAACCACGGTCTCAAACCAACTAGAGTTAGTAACTTTCCACACAAATACACATGGACATCACCTGAAGAAAAAAAAACCAAACACTGACCGATTAAAGATGCCGACACAACAAACTCATTCTGCGAAGCAGTCCTGCTCAGCCTCCAAACCCATCAAGAAGCGGCCATTAGTGTAGAGCAACAGCAGAAAAAAATCGAAGAAGCCAATATGGAAACAGCTACCAACACATTCGGGCGAGTAAAAAATAATGCAGAAGCAAATCTCGGATCAGTGATAAAATTTGGAGCTGAAACGTCAATTCAAAATCACGAGAAATCAAGAAAATGGCTAGGAGTGACTGTAAACAATACAAGGAAAACATTATCAAGGCAGCAAAAGAAGCTGCAGCCACCCGGAACATGTGCGCACTAAATCAAAGCGTACTATGGGTAGCTGAAAAGTTCACCAATATACCACAAATAAGGGATGCATCTGGTCAAATCTTAACAACAGATTAAGCACAATTGAAGAGATGGAAGGAATATTTCAGATAGCACATCACCAACAATACGCAAATTTTCGAATTAACAACTGATGCTAATAACGGAACTATGAACACCCATATCCACCAACGAACCGGGAAGTTTGTGGTATCATTGCTAAAATGAAGGATAATATGGTCTCTTAAACGGACAATATACAAGCTGAAATATTCGAAGGAGACATATCGGAAACTACAACAGCTCTAACACCAGTAATAATAGAAGTGTGGAATTATGGTATAATATCGCAAAAAAATGGCTTGACTATAACGATTCCCAAGATAGCTGACCTATGAAGAGAATGCAAACATTGGGAGGATATATCCCTCCTCAACATAACCATGAAGATATAGTAATGGTCATCCTACATAGAATTTTACCGACAATCAATCCGAAAATAAGAAAGCAAAAACCTGGCTTCAGATCAGGGAGAAATTACACCGATCATATCATATTAACACAGCACGCATCATCATTGAGCAGTTTAACGAATTCAATGGTGGAGTTCAATAATGGAAGGCACTTTGTGAAATTTGCATCCCATAGAAATTAATCGAACTCATAATGGAACAGGTAAGCGAAATCAATGCAAAGGCAAACAAAGTAGATCATACTGAAACAGTAAAGGAGTAAGACAAGGATGCGAACTCTGGTCACTTTTGCCCCTAATAATATAAGATAGTGGTGGGGATTAACGGAGAAACTCCGTTATTCCTGCTAACACACAAACACGCCGACATGCAACATAATCTAAAAGAAACTATCAGATCTAGCAAAAGAAATTGGCCTCAAAATAAACATCAGGAAAACCAAAACCGTGAGGCACAACGCATGGTTGCGAACCCTGGAAGCGTACACATAAGATCAGTAACAAGAAAGTTTGTAAATAAATGAATTAAGAGAATACTGAGCTGCATCTGGCCCAACAAAATAGTAAGTGTCGACCTACTTAGGCAAACGAATCAAGCAGTTATTGGGATCGAAATAAGAAAGCTCAAGTGGAGATGGACTCTGAGGAACTCGAACAATGCCATGACAAGAAGGTCTCTGGAATGGAACCTACAAGGGAAAGGAAAGTTGGACAAACATTTGTAACATCTAAACGAGTGATGCTAGAAGAAGCGAAACTCGGAAAGTTGTGGGTGGCAATCAAAGCAAGAGCATCCAACAGAGTTAGATGGTCCAACTCAATAGACGCCCAATGCTTTTGGAGATAAAGGGGAAAAATATTTGTTGAAATCGAGTGAGCCAACAGTCATATTTGGGCATTTATTAAGATTATGAACCTAGGAACTTGTATGATCATCATTTTTTCTGTTTTACTATTTTATTATGGTAATGAATGATGTTGAACATTGCAGTGCATTAACATTCTGATACCCCTGAGTTTGGTTTAAAAATTAACCGGTAAATAAAGTTCTACTTCTTAATGCAGGATTTTGTAAATTTTTTTGAAATTTAACTGCAACAGCTAAAGCATACATACAAAAAACTACAATTTTTCCGACTTACTCCCTTTTCCGAACCTTATAACATATATTAAGTAAACATATGTTACGTTTAAAGTGACTATTGATTGGTTAACGGCCGACATAACTTCAACTTAAACTTGGGGTAAAAATTTTAAAAGTGAAGAAAGAATGAACTCCATATTGAAATGGTTCCATAGTATTTTGAAGATTGCTAACAGAAATAATAATTTTCGACATTGTCTATACATTCTCTACGCCATTTTTTTTAATTTTCTATATATATTTTCTACGCGTGTAGACTATTAATTATCTACACGGTGTAGACAATACGGCACAGCACTGCAGCGGGCTTACACTAGTGCACACTCGCTTCATTAAATTTTACTCTGAAATTAATGTTAGTGTACGAAGAGTGTGCAAAGCAAACTAAAAAAAATATATTACCTCTATGCACACCGGTTCATTTGGCCCTGTATATCCTTTGCTCGGTGTACAATACCCAGGGTAACTCTGCTTGCTCGTTTTGAATTAAAAAACGTGCCCAATGTCATGAAATATTAAAACGGTATAGAGGAAATATTAAGGATCACCGACCTAATTTGAATTTAAGCTCGATCCAGAACCTGCAAAACAAATGCTACAGTCAACTAACTGTCTATTAGCAAAGCTACTGCCGATGATGAATCGCCCCTTACTTAAATATAATGACAACGCGATAAGACGCAGCAACAGTTGGTAGATCTCCAGTGAACACTGCGGCCAATAGATACATAATTTCATATGGATCACTTAAAAACAGAAGGGTATCCAACTACTGGACCAGACCGTTGTCACGATTCAGTAGGGAAGTACGGAAACTTTCCGATATATTGGAGAAATACCGGAATTTTCAAAGGAATGCAAGGAATTGGGAAAATATTTTAATAGCATGTTTGTCTAAATTGTATTTTTCTAGCCTACTGAAGGAACAAGTTTAGTGCAAAAATTATCAAAACAAAGTTAATTGGAATAATTACATTAGTTTCATAAAATTTGAATAGGGAAAATGTTTTCCCATTTAACTTTGTTTCGAAAATTGTTGCACCAAACTTGTTCCCTCAGTAGGCCAGAGAAATACAATTTAGACAAACATGCCATGAAAATATTATTCCCAATTCCTTATTCCCAGGAAAAGCCAGAATTGTACCAGAATTGTTTTGAAATTAAAAATTAACGCCCATCCAACTGCCAGCCCGCCGCATCCCTCTCTATTTCGAGCACTCGTTAAAAAGAACGTGATATTGATGTACACCTTCTACTATTGTATTTTATACTAAGACACTAAGCACTATGGAACGTCGTTTGCCGATAATTGTTGTTGTAAAAAAAATTACCATTTCTTATATGGCCGAAATTTCATCATATACAGAGCAACCACTGGCTTGTATTAACTTTACGAGACCGCTCCAATGCAAATTGAGTTTTAGGATTCCTACAATTTTCGCATCATACAGCATTCCCGAGTTGTTTGTGGGTGATGGCACTGCATTTTCATCGGTTCACTTTAAAATGTTCTACCAAAACAACGGAATTCAACAGACTTTTGTTTAGTTGAGTTTGGGTCTGGAATTGTTCTTCTGGTCTAAAGTGGGTAGCATCGATAGTTACTGATTCTACGGATCAGTTTTTTGTCGCGTTGAAACGCATTGATCACTTGAGATATCGCGAAGCTGATTCACCAACTAACGACAGAATTCCCCATAGTAAAACTCCATTGTTGAATGTAATGTACCACCGCGGATGTCAAATATAAACACATTAGACGTCATTTATTTCTGCCCTTACAAAAACAAATTTCTTACCTGTGTTCACCCCTATCTCTGTAACTTCGTCCAGAACTGAAGATTTTATGTTACTCATCATACAAAATCGTACTGGATCCAATCAATCAGTTGCTACATCTCAGGCCCATCGCAGACGATGATATCAAAGGATGTATGTTTAAACTAAGATTTACTAACCCTATTTGTCCAGACGGTCCGGTCCATATCATGTTAATTTTCAACTTTGTTTATCTAATCAGTAGCGAGTCAACAACAACAAACGTATGTGCATGCAAAATTCTCCAATTTTTCAAACCAAATAATCTCCCACTCGTAAATGTAACATATACATTGTGCAGAAGCGAATTCATATATTACTTATCTGAATGTTAAGGCCATATCATTGAAATGTAGCACAGCAACTTAATCTCGTCCAACTTCCGGACCAACGAAAAACTGCTAAAAGAATCAAACTTTAGCAAAATTAGTTTATTAAAGTTTTGTCGTTTAAGTAGTGTGGTATTCAATATGTTGAAAAATATTTTTATTTTCACCATCTTACTGTGTGCTTATGTGAATTGTGTGCTCTGTATTGTCGGCGGTCACATAGCCGCAACACCTCCTCTCGATGATCCTGTTGTATTCGTTCGATTATTTAGTCGTGATGCACGCGTTGAAGGAATTCGAAATACGCGAAATGGAATTTACACGTTTCTTGGGATTCGATACGCTGAACCACCCATAAATGCTAACCGCTTTTTGCGAACGGAATATAAACGTTTGCGAGGCGATGTAGATGCAACAAAATTTGGACCGCCTTGCCCGCAACCGGATCCCACAAATCCATCTAAAATTATTGGCAGTGAAGATTGTTTACTTTTGAATGTGTATACGCCCCAAATGCCAGATGAAAATACAGGACTTCCGGTTATTGTTTGGATACACGGTGGTGGTTTTCGATATGGATCCGCAGCACAGTACAATCCAAATCCTTTAGCGATGAAAAATGTGATTGTTGTGCCAATTCAATATCGTTTAGGAACACTCGGTGTATTGGGTGAGGGTAATCGCGATTTTCCGGGAAATGTAGCACTATTTGATATGGCGGCAGCGCTACGATGGGTCAAAGACTATATCTCGTTTTTTGGTGGAAATCCCGATAATATAAAAGTTATGGGGCATGGTTCGGGTGCAACGAGCGCAATGCATTTATCAATGTCGGATATATCAAATGATTCGATCAACGGTGTGATTGCAATGTCTGGTACGGTAATGACTAAATTTGCATTGGATGATAAACCAGTACAGAGTACTACTGAAGTAGCAAAAATTAATAGCTGTTCAACGGCGAACGAAACAGAAACTGTTTTATGCATGCGGAGCCGATCGGCTAATGAAATTGTGGAAAATGATTCGAAATTACAAAATGATCGCTTAGCAAAAACTAATTTTGTTAAAGCGATGACAGGATTTGTTGGTACTGCACCAAATGTTGAGGTACCAAACGATCTACGCGGTTTACCAGGATTCATCGTGGAAGACCCAAAGCTAGTGTTAACAAATGGTACGTTTAAAAAAATTCCATTACTATGCGGTGTGACTAAAGATGAAACGGCCAACGGAATTTTACGTAAGTTTTAATAAGTATCAAGTATTTTGTATAAACCAATCGGTTTTTCATTTTATTGTATACAGCTATGGAGATCGAGTCATTATTCGGTACACTAGATAACTTCCTTGGCAGTCTCAAACCTTTGATTGGTCTCGATTTGGAGCAGTTGGGTGCAGATAAATTGGTGGGCACATTAACAGGGCCTCTTGTAAAAAATTTAAAATTGCCGCCATTAAATGATTTTCTGAAAATTCCGAAAGGTCTCGCCCTAATGGAAATTTTGACTAAATTGGTGAAAACAACAACCGATATTTTTTTCAATTTGCCTATATTTTTTACGGCTAAAGAATGGGGTTCAAAAGCTCCAGCATATTTATATAGTTTTGAGTACGATAAGGGCAAAAAATCGGGAAAGCAACTATTATCCGGTCTACCTTTGGTTGGTAAAGCCATCAACGACCAATTAGTAGGCCACGGCGACGAATTAGGATTCCTCTTCGAATTGGCCGACATATTTGGCAACCCGTTAAATCAAACAAATGTGAAATCTGCACAAGATTTGTACGTCCGTGATTCATTCACAACATTAATAGCAGATTTTGCCCGAATCATAAATGGCACCAAATCATCGAAACCAGAGTCGGGTTTATTAGGATCTTTGAATTTATTCGATGATAACTCTTTTGTTAAAATTTCGGATCAAGTAACCGTCGCAAAAGATTTCCGTTTGTGTGAATTGGCGACTCTGGGCCTACCATCGATTCCCACTGTGGTCAAATCGTGTGATGCTCTACTTCCGATTAATAGTTTGGCTAATGTCTTGACCAAACCAGTAATCGTTGATAATCTGGTGAAAGATATTAATTTGATCCAACCGGCGAGACAGCTGCCTAGTCTGCCCAAATTTGGATTATTTTAATTAATATTTGTATATCGAATTTACATAGATGAATAATAAAGAGATATATCTCAGCCTTGTAATACTAGTGTGTTTTATTTTTTTATCCCGATTTTTTCCTGCGGTCCATTAGATGTTTTGGGTGTGGTTCCACGTTTCATACTTATACAGCAAAGTAGGCGCATTCCAGATTTTATCGAGCAAGATTAAAATAATACGAGTTCGAAAAATTCCCTGGGTCTTCAATTTTCTATAATGGTGATTGGTGTATAATAATATCTGTGTGTAGTCTCATGGTTCTCGACTTGCTGATGTAGATTTGATCTGGGCAAGCCAGGTTTTTATACAACCATAGTGGAGTCCATTGAATGACATTTAGACTTGTGTTGAAAAGTTGCCTTGCATCGTGTGCTATTTTACTTGTCCCTTGGCTGTTCTTTGTACTGAACTCTATTCAAATACAGATGTCTGTTAAAATGTTAATCAGTCATGTTATGATTATTTTATGTTCGTTAGAAGATGCAAACCAGACCAATTATTAAAACACATACAAATTTGTTATTAATTTAATTAAAATCTTTAATATTTAACAAAAAGTTTCGTAATTTCAAACTTATTCTATCCTACATAAAATAACGAGACAATAAAATTGCTTTGCATTTCGTTGCTCAACGATTCCTACTGAATGTTTGGCTACCTCTTATTTTATCTGGTTTAAAATAGGTTATTTGGGTATCATACCCAAGTCTTATACAACTTTGGTTTGTGCTTAAGTAGTGTGCGCTGGCCCAAAATGATTTCAGCTGCCCGCAACTAAAACGCTTGCAAAGGCCAATTAACAATATTTTTTGTTATTTAACTACAATTTATAAATATTTTATTTACAAAAAAAATTTGTACGACATAAATTTGATTTAATACAATTTTTTCAATTCTTCATAGGTAATAAAGAATATTATATTCCAAGGGCCCATTCGCATCCATGTCGGAATGAAACCTTTGTACAGTGCCATAAAACCTTCATGTTTCACCGTATGAATTGCACAGTCAATACTTCCTTTGTATATGTGAGGGCCATCAGAATTTGAACCTGCCTTTTTTATAATTTTTTGATTCATAAGTCGTGTCTGAAATTCGAGATAGGTATTATGATTCTGATCGTAGCAAACTACTTCTAGTTACTTCCGAAAATAATTTTTGAATAAAGCGATTACCACCCATTTACAGAAAAAAATCAGATTAGTTTATGTAATACTTACTCGAACAACATCAATGGGGCAGGAACAAATCGCACCGCCTAAACTGGCTATAAAACTAGAACTAAACAAACAATTAAAACTAGAGTTAACAAAAAAAAATGCTACGTTACATACATTGTATGGTTTGTGACGTTGTCCCCAAAAGTACCCAATAAAGAATTTTTACAAAAATCATACAAGGGCAATTCAACTCCAGTAAGAACAATTGCACGCTGAGCCGTGGGTCCAACACCGCGCCACAATCCTCTTACGCCTTCTTGCTGGTAAATTTCTTTAAACATTTGAAATACGTTTGAGTCACTTGATCCTTTGACTTGCAGTCGAACCTTTAGTACATCGGTTGGATTTGCGATGGCCGATGATATTGCACCAGCTAAGCCGGCACACAAAATATTAGCAGCGACACTCTCTTCGCCCGTTTCTGATTTCTTTTCGAATATTTCATGATCCGTAACGAACTTTTTCAATGAATAGTACGTACCGAATTTAATCGTACCGTATATGGCTTGTCGTATGGCTGCTGGCCATATACCCGAATATAAAGCCGCAAAGCCTTCTTCTTTATGAATTTTTACTAAAGCGTCGAGCATGCCTTTGTACTTCACCTGAGATAAATGTTTATCACCCGCTTGCCCTTGAACTTGCAGCCGAGTTTTGGTAGTATCAATTGGAAACGTACCTTAAATACAAAAAAATCCAGAATTGTTTTATTTAAAAATTATGAAGAGCAAAATAACGAACCGAGTTCGGCCGCCACCGACGAGAGCCCCCCATAAACAAAAGATCGCCAATCTGTTCCGCCCATATTACACAAAAAAACACTATATTGAATATATTGTAATTTTAATGTTGGGGCATAGAATATAAATGTTAATATTTTATTTGTATATTTTTATAAAAAAAAATATAAAAAATTAAAATACAAAAATATTTTGACTTTGACATTCCATCCTATGCGGTGTCTGTCGGTGTTCTAATTTTTCTCCATTAAAAAAACGTACTAGATTAATTTTTTTTTCGTTTGTATAACAAATTCAAATGTTACTTTGGTAAAATATAACAGTTAATTTTTTGTTTGAACTTCTAAATTTTTGGTCTCCACTTCACTTGGTGTGGCGTTGATAGAATTCCGTTGATACGAAATATGTTCCATTGAAAAGCGCTGAGTAATTGCGATGCCATCAATTACTTCGTCGGCTACGCAAATTTGGGGCGATGAGTTACCTTTGGTGCAGTGTTGAAATGGTTTGGCCTCTAACTCCTTTGTCCCGTTCAATAGAGTTAAATCACTCGATCGTTCCTTGTTCATTTTGATGCGTACTGCTCAATGAATGTTTATTTAGCGAATGCGAAAATAATAACGGTTTATCCAATCTACAATATTATCTCCAGCGCACACAAATAGATTTTTTAACACTCGACACAGGTAGTGGTAGATTAGCTTCTTGGAAGCGAGACGAATACTTGGGAAAAGTAATGTAAAATTAAAATTAACGTGGGTGACAGCATAAGTACAGTTATTGTTAATTAGAATTTAACGAATTTTGAAATTTAAATTAAGAATTATTGTTTAACACATGTCACAAACTGTATTCTAAGGCCGATATAATACATGATTATCAAGTCAGGAGCATTGGCATGAGGTAAAACAGGGGTTTCTAAAATCGCCAAATTTCGGAGAGCTTACAATGACCATATATTATACAGTAGCTTTATCTATACAATGGATTTATTCTCTCAAAAAAGTACCGAGAATTGATCAATAAAAAATAAAATATTTATTATTCATTGTGTCGCCTTCAAAGTAGGGCCTTTCCGAAATAATTCACTCACGCCAACAAATAATCCAATCGGCTAAACATTTTTCAAACGTATTTTCCGGAATCGACTATAGCTTTTATGACTTCTATCGACGGAAAACGGGTGCCTCGGAGTTTTGGAAAGAGATAAGTCAGCCGGAGCCATATTTCGACGAATTTGCTCTCTCAAACGCCGCATAACGCCCAGATAATATTCTTTATTTACCGTTTGACCTTCTGGTAAGCATTCCGAGTGCACAACGCCGCGATAATCAAAGAACACAGTTAGCATTACCTTAACTTTTGATCGACTTTGGCGTAGTTTTTTCGGTTTTGGTTCAGTCGGAAGACATCATTCCGAAGCTGGGAATTGACTATACGCAATTGAGTTTTTGAAGAAAATTCAGGTCCTTTACATCTTAGTCGAGCGGCAACGCGTTTCATATTCAAACAATCGTGTACAATGGTAAGAATTGTTTTGTGAGATACAGGAAGTTTAGCGGCTGTCACTGTCAAACCTGAATGACGATTTTCCGACTTTATTGATGTTAACTTCAGTTGGAGACGTTGATGGCCGACCAGAGCGAGGCAAATCTTCCACCACATTTCGACCGCTTTTGATTGCACTGTACTACTCATATGCACGTGTTTATGATAAAGTCGATTCACCGTAAGCCTTCTGTAATATTTTCAGCGATTCGGCACACGAAATTCCATTTGCAATACAAAATTTGAGACAAAACACACTTAAGATGAACTGACAAAATAGAGCACTGTAAACAAGCTAAATGACAGATCGCGTTCAAACTTCACGTCAAAATAGAGGACAGTTGTGCCAACTTAGCGACAATTTTTACAATCCCTATAAAGGGCCAAATTTGGCTTTTTAAATGATCATTTACCGTAATTTTTCTGACAGAATGTATTTAATATATTTTTTATTTTATTTATTCGATATGGCAAAATACATTAAGAATTAAGCTTCAGAAAATTAGGAAAACAATGCCAAGGCGTCGAAAGCAGGCGCGGAAGCGTGATCGTATAACCTGACTTAAAAGTTAACATACAACAATTCCTATAACATGCATTAAAATAAAGATTTAATCTAACTCGGTTACCCGAAAGTGTCAGAATATACTGCCGAACAAAAAACCTCCGAACAAAGAAAGTGACTTTATTACGATAGCTGCAGAAGGTCACCCATCTAGCACCGGCTGATCCTCCCATCAGAACATAGAATGTTAAGTCCCGGAGGAGTTGAGGATCACAATTTGCCCACCAGACTCAAGATCTAGAAAAATCCTGACTAATTCTTCATAGTTATAACATGTAGGAAGTCGAGGTTAAAGTTACTGTAATTCTCTGAAACAGAAGGCCGGCAAAGGAAGGAAAATATTAAGGCATGATTAGAGAAAGCAAGACCGCAAAATTGACTAGAAGTGAAACTAATTAGAGATAGGTCATTCACCACAAGGAAATCAATTATATTGTAGCTACCTCTTTCCCTGAAAAATCCTGCGGTGGAGCGCGAGACCAACGAGTTGAAAAGATTAAGGTTAAAGTCACCGATTGTTATGATATTAATATAATAAGGAGCAAGCAAATCCATTGGCTCGAATAGGCTGTCCGAGCCATCACTGGCACAATAGACCACATCAAGGAGCAGTTTAACATCCAATATAACAACCTCGACAAATTTAAATTCTAGACAAGGGGAATTCACCGATTTCAGAACTATTTTGGCTCTAAATTTAGCCGAAACAAACAGCATGAACTCCCATCTCTCATTCTTCTCGAATCACACACTGCCGACCCTTTGCGCAATACCCTACCATCGTTGTGGAAGATCCTGTGCCTTGAGACAGAAAAAACATTACTGGCGACATTGTCATCTCATCAATTATACCTAAAAATATTGAGCCAGAAAGCTCTGAATATTAATGCGGCCCACATTAATATTCAGAGCCAATCCGTCTGTAACTCAGTTTTCAGCACAGTATTGTTACTAGTTTCAGAACTATCGCCGAAGTCAAAACAGTATTTTTTTTAATCTCCCTTGCAGACTAAATGTCTGTTGGCGCTCTTCAGCCTAGACGAATTGACTGATTGGGGTGAAACTGCACTGAAAAAAATATGTACACATATAAACTGAAAACCTACATTAACACTATGAATAGTTTATAAAAACTCCTCCGATGCAAGTTTTCGTTAATCTAATGAATCGTGATGCATTAATATTATGAATATTTAAATTTAATAAAATCCCGTTGAATATGAAACCGACATAATATTAAAGAAATGAAACAGTATGTATATGCAGTAATTAATACTATTAACTAAACAAGTTATTATGCCGATGAACAAATTAGCGAATTTTGAAGAATTATTACATTAATACAATTAAATCTTGGCAACATTTTCATAAATATTAACAAAAGAGCGAAAACAGTTTAAAGTAACAATGCATATTATTAATGCATAATATCTTTTGAGATATGAAGAATTAGAGAATATTTATGAAACCATTAATAATTTTCATGCAAATTTTGCATCATGCCAATGAACGAATTTCTAAAGCTGATGTAGTTTTTATTAAACAAGGAAACAAATATATATATATATGTATATATATATATATATATATATATATATATATATATATATATATATATATATATATATATATATATATATATATATATATATATATATATATATATATGTATATATATCGAGAACGATAGAAAAATAGTTAAAATAAAAACGATTTCGTATTACAAATATATTTTTTAATTGTGTCTTAATAATTCAAGTTTAGCTAACTGTACAATAAATTTTACATATTTACATGGCCTTAAGCTCCTCAAGCATAAAACTAACTTTTGGAGATTTAGGTTTTACAGTTTTTACTGATTTGTAAAAGTACATTTGAACAAAATTCCAAAAAAATTCGGCCTCTTTCGGATATTCTAAATTATATAAAAAAAATGACTTGTAACAAATATCTAAAGCTCGTAAAAAGTTATTAAATGGTAATTTGATATCGTCTACAAAAATAAAATATTTTTCGATGGATTGTATGTCCCCAATTGCTAGAATGAATGGCTGAATGCATTCTAGTTTCTGCTTTAAAAAATGTATGTGGTCCTCAGCCTGCTGAGTGTTCCCGATGAAGACCATAGATTCTTGTGCATCTTTGATTGTTACTTTAGACACAACTTTTTTCCCAACATTGTCTTTTTTGACCACTTTATGGGTAGGTACAAGGTAACCGTGAATGCACCAAAACAGCTGTAGAGTTGCAATATCTGCAGAAAATAAAATTATAAAAGAAGAAAGTTAATCCAATTTATTTGGCAAACGTAAAAGTTTCAATAAGTCACCTTTATGGAAATCTCCTTCTTTAATTTCATCTAAAATTAGTTTTATTTCCGGCGATTTAATTTTTCCGGATTTTAAAAACTTTAATATTTTTTTAAAATTCATCTCCCAATCTGTCATCACATCCGAACTAAAAGGATGAACAGCCTTAAAATCTATGTCAATCTAAAGAAACAAAACACAAGTTCAATATTAATAAACAAAAATTTTAAATTAAAATATATAAGAAAGCAATATAATTTTAACAATAACAATTAGTTTAAAAAAAATCAGGATAATTCTGATAATAATCATATCGTAGCATATCTAAGCTGTATGAAAGTGAACGTATTTTCAATTTAAGACAACATAACGGAAAAAACATAAACTGTTGATTTGACTGTTATAACTTAAATTATTCGCGTTCGTAATTCTTACCCAACGCAAATTCTGCCTACTACTTCCTAATATCTTATTTCTAGAATATTATTAAGGAGCGAGGACAAAAACATTTTAATCTATGAAAACCATTTGTAAGCAAGTCGCGAGATACAGAGCATCATGCACGTATACTTCAGTTAAAACAGGCCGCAAATTTGATTTAAGTATACTTACTAGGTGGTACCCGTTTGGTTTCTTATACTCCGGCCATTTATTAAAAGTTTCTTGTAGTGACGTTAGCTGGTTTTGAATTTGATTTATTCGATAACCACTACAAGCTTGCCAGAGACTGTGGAAATCTTCTGCACTAAGATTATCAAACTTCAAGCTTTTAATGCATGATTCGGCGTCTACTTCGACATCTTTAATTAAAAGAATTAAATTATAAAAAAAACACGGATATACACCTACTTCGATCACAACTTACTGATTTTATTATTTTCGTGTTTTGCTTCCGAGCTTATTTTCGATTTTAATAAATTGGTTTTCTGCTTTAAGTTTCCAAATTTAGCATATATTCTACCCCGTTGGCCAGTGCGATAAAATTCTTTTTTTTCTCCAGGGAACCGTTCTATGATTTCTGCTTCTATTCTTCGACTCGTTGCTAAATCTAAATGAATATTATTTTCTTCAAAGTACGTTGCGACAATATTAACAAGCATAGTTCTGTGTACCGGTTCCAATTTATTAAAATTTTTAAAATATTCTGCAATCAAATTTCCTTGAGGCTTTGTATATAGGATATGTGCAAACGACGAACCTACTGGTTTCTTTTTGAATTTATCGACGTTTTCATTCGGTGGTGAAACGCACGCTGATTCTCGATCTTGATTATTCTCAGAATTTTGTGAAGGGTTAAGAATCTGAGGTTTTTGGTTAGCCATAAGATTTTCCTCATTCAAGTACAGAGGAAGTCCGATATTTCTTCTCCAAATTGAAAGGTTGTGTTCAAACCAAATTGTGTCACCCATCTTGCAGCTTTTCAAAACGTTAGTGATGTGATGAACTTTTATTATTTTTAATGTTTCTACGTCAATTTTCTCTTCTGCAATGATAAAATAATTATTGTTAACATTATTATAGACAAGTATATATGCACTGTTTTTAAATTACCTTTCAGAATACTTAACAGGTGAATTTGTCCCCAACTGTTTAATATAGATATTAGTGATTCATCATTTGGTTCAATTATGTGTAAAACCGTATTATGTTGATTCTCAAGAATAGTGATTGGAGTAGAAACATTTGGAGCGGTGAGAAATGTGTAGGTTGTATAATCATCATTAGCTTGATTGTTCATATTGGCGCTTTCTTCTTCATAATTAAAAGACATATTTACTTGCAAATAATAAAATAATATTAATAATAGAAACTAAAAAATCTGATTTTATTCGAATTCAAAATACCAAAATTTATGAATTTATGCATTTTTCTAAGAAATGCTTTAATAGTTCATTTACATAAGTCATCCCAAAAAATTGAAAAGCAATTACCCAATATTTGAGTGTAAAAATACTAACGTTGGTATACGTTAAACAACTCATTGAAAATAAAACATTTAATTCATTTTATTGAAAATTGAAATTTGAAATTGCCTTAAAAAAATTTGAGATCACAAAATAAAATTTGAAATTGTAAAGCAATGACACCTATATACGAATATAAAACTAATGTTGTTCTTCGATGAATGAATTAATGAAATAATTTTCATCTCAGACAATATAATCTTAATCTAGCACATTAAAGTATTCTTTTAATCTTAGCATGTTCCTACCTTTCGCAGTTTTTATTATTGTTATTGGTGGGCCGATAAGATCATCAAATTTAAGAATATGAAACGTGCCTAAGAGAGTTGGATCAATTTCATATGCAACGAAATGTCCATTATATAGAATATTTCTTACCTCTTGGCAAAATAAAAACACGTCTTTATTTATTTTGGTGATATGTAGAATATAGTATACAGTATAATCATGCGTAAATTTTGCAACATAATAACCTTTTTGGAACAAAATTCCGTTATATTCAATTTTATTGAACAATTGGACCCGATTTTCCTGTTCAATGTTTAATTTGATGCAGATTATACTCTTAAAATTGCTATTTGTCTCCTCTTTAGATTTTATTTCAAAAGCGTTAAAAACATGTTTGAAATTCATTATTTGGTGAGCAAATTTTAGTTGGTATTTTTTGGCAATGGTTAAACAAATATTTTTACGTGAAGTTATACTGTGTGAATATATTTTAAATTGTTTGTGTTTAGCTTCAAATCTAAAAGACCAAAATTTTCGCAGTGGCCCGCATTTTTTAAGCACTGTTGGGTAATGTGTCAAAATATGAAATTTTCGTTTTAGGGTATCTTGGAAAAGTTGTATATACTGTGAGTTATGAAATTTAATTTTTTCTGCTAATGCTAAAATCAAAGTCTGTTATTTTAAACGACAAAATCAAATCTATAATATCTATTAAAGATAAAAGAAATTCCCAAACATTATCACGTGATGGTACGAGATCGCCTATCATTAGAGGCAGATACATAACAAAAGTCAGCATCTCACGTGCAGACATTTTAAAATGTTGATTTTTAAGATGAGCCAGTTTAACTTCAGTTGAGTGATTACCAATTTCAGTCGGACCATACTCAAAGTTTTGCTTTCTTAAGTTAAGCATTTCTAAAGAAAAATATTTCATATTCTGTATGAAATAAGTCAAAATATGTGATAAATCATAATGACAAATGCCTTCAAATAAATCATGCATAACATCCACAGAACAGTTTTGGGTCACATGAAATGAAGGAATATTATTAAAATAACAGCAAAGCAAATAAAACAATGCATTATGGATAACCTATTGCTTTTTAATTTGTTTCAAATTTCCAAAACTCTAAATAATAATGAAAATTGAAAACATTTCTCAAAATTAATAGACTCGTAAGTTTAACTTTGGCAAAATACCAATAATAATTTTTGTATTATATTTGGACTTCGCACTTATATACAATTTACATGCAAATTAAAATTTAATTTAAGCAACGTTTTCCATTAGACTTTTTCTGCTGTGGAATTTTCATAGTAGCAGAAAATCACGCGAATTCGCTATCACAATAATATCATTGGTAAGAAAGTTTAAAGGGTTAATATAACATGTCATGGAAACTAGTGCGATAAATTAAACAATAATATTTAGAATGTCACTCTTGATAAATCTACGCAAGATTGGGTATACTACAATTATTTATAATGATTACAACATTCTCTATTTCAACAGGAAGACAAATATTCTTTGAAAATGCTAATTTCGTATTAATAGTAAAAGGAATTAAGAATATTTCCATCAAAATTTGTTAAAATAACAATTTAATCTACCAAAATCTACTTCAATACATACACACACCGTTTCATTTATACCGTTATTCTATAAGTATCACATGATAGAAAAAATACAAATCTAAGGCTTTTGTTTGTGGAAAACAAAAAAGTTAATTTAAATTTATATTAAACTACACAAATTTATCATAAATTACAGGTTATTGCACATTATACATTTTACTTTAAAATCAGACAAATTTTACACGGCCAAATTATTTGGAATGCAATACTTATAAAAACGCGTGTTTATCCAAAATTCACTTATCAAAGTTAATTGCACACATCACACACACACAAATACATAATTAAATACATACCTGTAATCAAGTAGCGCACAATATTTTTTTAATATTTAATAAATTTTTATTATTAAATCTTTTTATTTTTCAATTATAATTTTGTTGTACTACAACACATCGAAAATATCGACCGTTCTAATTAAATTTCAAGCACATAATGAGCAGGCTGCCCACTGCCGATTTATTTCTATTCTCGGTATTACCGTTATTGTTTTAACAATTCATAAATATTATGGAAAAAATCTTGCACCTGCGAATTCGATCGTACATTTGATGAACAATTTCATTCATTTACAAAACGATTGTCAAATTAATAAATAATACGAACTTTTTCATGGATTTTATGAAAAAAAAAATATTTGTTCTTCAATAAGATGAACATTTACTATATACTATGAAGTTAATGAAAATGATGACAGGGTTGCGAGTTGATCTCTTAGCACAAAAAAACCCGAACTAATTTATATTATGAATTGTTCATGTATTTTATGAATTATTCATCAAAAGGATGAATATTTTCTGTTTGTAATTAAAATAATGGTACCGGGTTGCCAATTTGGCGCCAAAACAAAGGGAAATATTATATATTATGTAGCTTTGCATATATTTTATGACCAACATGATTTTTTCACAAATGTATGATATTTGTCCTGTTTATTATATGAAATTAGAAAAATGGTGTGAAACTAAATTAAAAGATCCATGTTTTCAAATTTAAAGTAGAATAGAGATCTCTAAATAGTTTTACCAACTCTGGCAGTTAGAAATATTGGCCCGATTTATGACAACCATAAAATATATACGTAATGCACAGCAAAGATTTATATACCGTATAAAACATGCCAAGTATTAAAGTATTTATTTATTAGCAATTTTGAAATAAAAAATATGTGAGTAACATCATTACTTCATCACATCATAAGAACCTCTTGAAATTGAGTCTGAAAATTTTCTAACTGTTGAACACTCGATGATATTTCCTACATAGGCTTCCGCTCTTAAATTACATAAAACCGTCATTAGATAAACCGCGTTTGTTAAGTTGTTGCACGATTGTAGTTAATTATAAACAAATATAAAACCAAGTATTGACTCACATTTTGAACTATCCTGCTAATTAAATTTATTTCAGAAATGATGATTGATGATCGATGAATGTTTTAAAATAGCATGTTGTAGGCGGTTATAGGTCAAGCGGAATCATTTTGGTAGTCAAGTGGATCCGTCAAAGCCATTCGTATCCGCTTGTGAGTTGAATATTTGTATTTATAAATGCAACCTATTATTTATATCGTATATGGCTTACGATTACTAGTAACTGAGGATAACTACGATTATTTAAAATTATAAATTGAAGTTCAGTTCAATACGGATAACAAAAAATAATTTAATATTAAACTAGATAACAGTATTTAATTTACAGCCAGAAGAAGGTTAATACGGATTAACTATAGCTTTGATCGCAAATGCATATTTGTTGACATCTACGGATAAGCAAAGCATATAGCAACGTTCGGAAGGAAGCTATAATTTTGTCATCAGCATTAAGTAATGAAAATTGTTTTGGGTTGTGCCGCAGAACACACGCAAAAATATCGATCAGCTGTTCGTAGTTTTTTTTTAAATTACATTAGGTCAAGGTGAACCTTATAATAATATTTTTGTTTTCCAATACAAAAACATCGTAGGTTGGATAGTACTCCAAGTAAAATATGGTTATTATAATTTAAAATATAAAACGTTTATTAAACAATAAATATAAATAGGTAAATCTGTTTTTTTACATTTACTTCTTTTTGAAAAATGAAATTTTTGTCTTGAAGTCAAAAACAAGTGACTACAATTCAAAAAGAAAGATTGTTTATATAACAAAATTTTTTCTAAAATTACAATTATACATAAGGAAGAATCTACGCACTATGCAAAAATTCTAATTGTACATCAATATTATGTTAATTTGTCCTTAAATATGAATCTTTACTATTCATAATTTCCATAATTTGAACATTAATTGTATGAATTGAAGATTATTGATTACTAGATACTAATATTTATAAAGGTTGTGAGTGTATTGTGCTACTATGATATAAGAACCTAAACTTTCAATTTTAATGAACTTGAATTCATAATATTAAAGTCACAAATATTATCTTTCAAAATGTAAAATTCATGTTTTACTTAAATAACACGATTTATACATTAATATGATGATTTTGGATTAATGAATGCTGTTCATTAATAAAACGACAAATATTTTTTTCAGTGTGCATACTTAAGTTTTTGTCTTAAATTGGGAAATCCGAAATCAGTTCACCGGAAGTGAAGTGCTTCTGTAGGAGCATTTTCGTTTTTTGCAAATATTTTGTAAGGTAATATCATTTACGATAAAACAATTCAAACACAATTAGTTCAGATCATTTCCATCAAATTTACCGGAAATGAAGAGTTTTGCTACAAAAACTACTTTAATTTAGCAAAATTCGGTATCCCTTTACAGTGCAACCGGATTAACTATTCAGAATGAAGCTTGATACTAAATCGTTTCCATGGGATCCTTGCGAAATGTGATGGACATTTGTGTACCGGCTGTAAATGGCTGCTTCCGGAGGAGCTTTCTCAGTTTTTGAGATGATGTTGAAAAGTATAGCATTTACAAAAATCGATAAAGAATTGAAAGATTCAAATAAATATAAGGATAAAATTTTCAACAACGTTCAATTTAGACTTTCGAAATTCCATTCTTTGATGGCGGTGACACACCAGGTGCCACTACGTAAGCAACTGTGGGTGTTGATATTGGTGTTAGTTTAAATAACGTAGTTACTTAAAGCACAGATCTGTATTCAATTCGTTTTCCATCACTATGCAACCGCTTCATGAGCATAATCCCACGGTATGGTTTTCTCGTTTCTAATTTCAATTTTTCTCGTTTGGAATTTCAGTTTGCTGATTTTATCCTACGAGATTAAGATTCGCTTCCGAACTCGGTTTTTAAAGATGAGGTTTTAAAGTGTGGGATGGGTCGTTTAAATCACATATTGCATAATCTTACGTTGGGTGATAAAAAATCTTCCCAGTTGTTAAACTTGATTCGTATGATTGCCGGCAATAATTTTAAACCTGAAATACTCGGTCAATTGTGGATGAAGAATACGCGGAGTCAAATTCAGATTGCTTTTACCACATTTGAAGATGATGTAACCTTAAATGTTTTGGTTGGCTTCGCTGCCGCAAATTCATTTGAGTGCTATCGACAATTCTGGTACTTCTTCTTCCAAATTTTATTTGAAATTATAAATTCAAGTAGTAGATCTGGCTGTAACTTTCTTGATCAATATAATTCAAATATTTCAGCACTATCTCAATTGTATAAGACGGCGATAAATTCCCAAATTCAAAATTTATTAAACCGATTAAACAGACAACCGATTAAAACACCATTTGACTTTGGTATTTATCGATCAAGCAACATGGTCAAGTACTTTACATTTGGCTATGAAGAAAAACGGAGATTGCAGAATATGTGAACACTACTGTAGTTTAAATCGAGCCACTATTCTTGGACGTTATCCAATACCACACCTTCAAGCTTTCTCAATTCAAGAATGTTCAGTTTTCACAGGAATGTATCGCTCACGTCTCAGGAATGCCTACAAACTTTTTTAAGATTTTGGCATTCTGTTCTTGTGGAACTAAATTATAAATAAATATGAATAAGAATGAAGAACTTGTAGAGATAGTTCTTCAAAAATTATTAGAAAACGGTTTAATCATTAATCCTGGTAAACGTGTATTCCTTTCTCACAAAATCAAATTTCTTGGACACACTGTTAATGCACAAGGCATTTTACCAGACACGATAGGATGAACTAAATACAAATTTTGAACGTCCCTTAACAGATAAACATTTCAAATGATTTTTAACTTTTAAAAACGTTTCATCCCAAATGCAGCATCAGACCAAACCATACTTAGCGATTTTTTTGAATAATCCATATATTGAAGCCTTCAATAACTGCAAGTAGAACTTATATCAAGCAATTCTTAACTCAATAAGTTTGTCTTTAACCAATCACAACACAGCAGCTTCTTTTTACTTATCTTTAACACTAAATTTATTTTCATAAATTTGTCTTACTTTTGAATATAAAGTGAATTCTCATTAAATTCTTATTAAATTCTTCTTGCCACAAAATTTTAATCTTAATAACATTTCCAAACGTAATAGATTATTAATGTTTCTGAATCCATTCCACCACAGATAAACAACAGCCCACACCCACTAAAATGGATCATAAGGCAACGGCCAACGAGTTACCTTTCTGTAGACGAATTTGGTACCCCTGGATTTATTTAAACAGCCTACATCCACAAAAATCGATTAAAATGCATCGAATTACCGTGGGCATTATAATAAATTCTGGGATATCCATTTATTGTACAGAAAGGTAATTCGTTGGATTATGATCGATTAGTGTATGTTGGCAGTTGTTATAAAATCAGGAGTACTTCTGGTACAGGAAAGTAATTAGGAGTTGTTTTTTGAGGGTTGAACTATTCGTGTAATTAATTTGTAAAAAACTCCAGTGCCTCCAGCCAACTACGAAAAATTGGTATCGCTTTGTTCACAGCTAGCCCACACACGAATTGCAGCTTCCAGTTGATATAATATGTAAAAAAACTTCCATCCGTGACAATGTACTATATCATCGCACATTGCCGTGACCAGGAGTCGAACCTGGGTTACTACGGCCACAACGTAGGGTCCTAACCACTAGACGATCACGGCTTTTGGAAGTGTTGTAGATACTTTAATAAAAGTTTCTTTCATTTTTGGTTTTTTCATTTTTGGTTTCTTTCAAATTACTTTCTATTGAATTTTTTTGTGATTTAATTTTCATGGTTCAATGAGATTACCTCGCGTTGATCTAATTGAAATTTATAATGTACATAAATTGTTGGAGCTAAATCGTTTAGTGCGAGCACATATAAACTCCAATAGCCATGACCGTCTCGCTACATCAATGTGTATTTGATGATTAATCAGTCTACAATGTTTCCGGACGCTCGACACCACCAATCTAATTTCAATCGTTCGCATATAGTTTTGCATTTTTCATATATTACATATAAACTGTTTGGACAGCTATTAATTTTGTATAAATAAACCTTTTTGGTAATAATAAAGGGAGAATAAAGAAAGCAGTCAAGTTAACAACATGTTCTTTATTGTTAGACCTCACCAGTGGTATTCTATAACATAAATTAAACACTTAGGCATAGCTGAGCTGTGTAAACCCAGCAACATTGGTCCTTTGAGCCAACAAAAACAACCGGCGGAAAATTAAAAAACTCGAGCCACCACAACAACTGGCAGGCAATACAACAACTCGAGTCAAAAATAGCAAGAACAAATTGTCTACAGCAATCCGGTAACATCGAATAACAACAGAGCGATGGAAAATTTTATAGAATAACAACGAGAAACAGCTGAAAAGTTGTTTCAGCTTAACAGCAACTACAAAAAGATGTAGACGGTAGGAAAACAGTCAAATATCTCGAATCTATGATAGCCGCATTAAAATCATTGTATGTTGACTACTTCATCAACAAACAAATCAACTGTTACGTTCGTTAACAAAATATTAAGATGCATAATCTATCTAATCTGGCACCCAGAAGCTTATCAACGAAAATACTCTGAACCCGCTTCAAAATTAGCACTCACTCATATGGAAAGATTAATGAACCAAATCACAAACTTTCATGAAAATATATTACTCGAAACCTCAGACGACTTAGGGAACTTACCAAGGTTTAAGGCATAATGCGGGGGATTTTTTAATGTCTTCGACAAGCTAGTTCACAAAAACAAAATACTAACGGATAAACATGAAATGAGTTATCTGAAAACATTCACTGGTGGGGTGGGCAGGCAGCTAAATTAATCAACCATCTTCAAGTCACTGGCGAGAACTACGAAATTGCATGTGCGATTGTCAAAGATAGACACGATAATTGGCGTGCAAACGTAACCAGATACATCCATACATTGATGACACAACCCACCATTAATAACGAATCGGCATCAACCATTCGTACATTATACCACACCAGCAATGAATGCCTTCAAACTGTAAAAAACATGGGAATAAACATCGAGAATTGGAACCCAATTATCATCTACACGATATCAAGAAGTATTTAAGCAAAAAACCAGCTCGTCTCACTGCTAGAGCTCTGATGGAACTGTCTTAAACGCAGCCACTCGACAATGAATTGTACGCTTAATCAAACAGGCAAACAATGTAGAGGACGATATCATCAATTGCCACACGACCATTGCGCGAACAACAAATGAAGCAGAGCCAATAACCAATCAAAGCACATAGCCATATACTACCGCAGATGAGAAAGGTGAATACTACGTACCGTTACCAACCGCGCTAGTTAAGATTACAATTAGTCACGAAAATTGCGACTACCTACGTGCAATTAACGATCTGTGCTCACAAGCGAGCTTTTTCACTTCAAAGGCAGCTGCCAGCTTAAAATTAAAAACAACTAAAGCAGAGCTGAAAAGCAAATGATAAAACAACAACATTATCAATAATGATCTCTTTGTGAAAACTCTCAAAAGGTTTTGGGAAATCGAAGATTTACATCCTCCCTGTAAACAAACTTCCGGAGAAAAGTAGTGTGAACTGGGGTTCAAAAACACTTTCAAACAGATGGCAGGTACATTGTAAAAACACTGATCAACAGTACTAGGGGATACGAAAAAATGGCAATAACAAGATTTCTATACAACTATAGAAACAATGAATTAGCAATCCAATACAGAGAATTTATGAAAAATTTTGAAGATCTCGGACACATACAAATGATAAACAGGGCATCGGAAACCAACAGCACTTAATATATGCCACACCACGCTGTTCCAAAACCGTCCAGCACTAGGTCAAAGCTGAGAGTGGTATTTGACGCCTCTGCGAAATAAAACAATGAAAAATCATTAAATGACATAATGCACATCAGGCCGAAACAGCAGCAGGACTTTTGGCACATTGTCATGAGATGGAGGAAGTACAAATACTTACAGCAGATATAGAAAAAATGTTTCGGCAAATATGGGTTTCCGAAGAGGACAGAAAACTCGAACTTATACTGTGGAGTAACTCACCAGCCGAGAAACTTCAAGAATATCAACTAAAACGATAACCTACAGACAAGCTGCTGCCACATATTTAGCGGCCAGAGCTCTGCAGCGATTGGCAGAAGACGAGAAAAACGCGTTTTTGATTTTGCTTACGAAGTATGACGGGATGCGATGCGTTAAATCAAGCATTAGATATTAGAAATTAATTAGCTGAAATGTGCGATTTTATTCTATGGAAGTGGGCAAGCAATCAATGAGAAACTACTAACTAATGATATTCAGAGTACAGATGCATATAAGATTGAAATTGACCAAACAATCAAAGCTTTGGCGCTCTATTGAAAACCCAAACTCGACATCTTTGGCCCAGTAACAAAGTGGAATGCTCTCTCTACGACCGCGAAGCTATTTGACCCATTAGGATGGCTAGCAGCAGTAATAATAACGCCAAAAATAATGCTACAAAAACTTTGGATTTAGCGCTTGGATGGAACGAAACCATCTCAGAAGGATTAGCGGAACAATGGCTTTAATTACAAGGTGGACAGAATGCACAGATGGATCACTTGTAGAGGTTCACGGATTCACTGACGCATCGGAACAAGCGTATGCCGCTTAATAATAAGGCTTGTAGCACATAAAACCAGAGTAGCACCCACCAAACTGAAAGTGACGTTACCACAACTAGAGCTAAACGGATCCCTTCTAGTAGCTAAACTGCATCAAGAGATTAAACAAGCATTAGAAATACAACAAAATCCGACTTACGCATGAACCGATTCTACCATAGTACTTTCATAGATTAAGGCTACATACAAAAATACAAATCATATGTTGCAAACAGAATGTCGGAAATCGGGAATCTGACTGAACCAGATCAATGGTATCACATCAAATCAAGTAATAATTCAGCTGACTGCGTAAGTCGAGGAATGATGGACAGCTCCACAATGGCTACGAAACAACACAACCACCAATTTCACGCGCAAATTGAGAATTACTCCGATCAACAAACTGAATGACTTAACCTTCAAAGATAAAGAGTTAGATAATAGAATCATGAAGTTAATTAACAAAACATCTAGTTTTGTAAAGCTGAAGAAAATTGTCAAGATAGTAATCAACTTCATCAAAAGGTGCAATAAAGAAAATACAGATAAATATGATTTATACGAGGCAGAAACAATCATAATAAGGCATACACAGCGCACGTACTTTAAGGATGAAATAACGCAGCTCTTGAAGAGATTGGGTCAGCTACTACAGCTAAGCCGATTCCTAGATCAGCAAGGAATCATGCGGGTATGTGGAATGTGGTATACTTCAAAACATAAAATACAGTAAAACATTAATAAACCATGTCGTCATACGTACGGAAGGACTACTGTATCATAAACGCAAAGTGTTTCAAAACGTATTACTTGCCATAGATACCGAACCCAGGCAAGGTTGTAATCAATTGATGGGAAACTTAGCTTCTCCACGAGTGCAACCATCTAGGCCATTCACTCATACCGGAGTTGACTGTGCTGGCCATTTATAAATAAAAACATGTAAAGGTGTAGGACACAAAACATACAAGAGCTACATGGCGATTTTCATCTGTCTTGCAACAAAGGCAATTCGTATAGCGGTAGTGACGGAACTCACTACAGAAGGATTCATAGCTGCCTTCCGAAGATTCAGCGCAAGACGTGAACTCTGTAGTGGCATATATGGCGACAATGCAACAAATTTCATTGGAGAAAACAACCAACTCAAAATGATGCAAAAGTCGGCAATAACTGCGATTTCAATGAAACAGTGGCCGCACAACTCGCTGTAGATGGAATAACATGGCATTTTCAGCAACCAGCATCATTTCATTTTGGTGGTCTTTGCGGGAAGCAGGTGTAAAATCGGTGAAGACTCATTCAAAAATGATCTTGGGTCAGCCAAATAGCAACCGTGCTAAACTCGAGCTTTAATAGGCTCATCCATAATCACAGTTATGAATGAATATATGAAAAGTTATGAATTTCTCGAATATAAATATTCACAGACTTTCAAGATGGCAGCTGCTGGAAAAAATTAAACAAGACTTTTGGAAAAGATGGAGTAACGAATATCTTCGGAGACTACAACAACGACCAAAGTCGTTACAGATAAAACCACAAATACAAATTGAGGACCTTGTTATTCTCATAGAAGAGAACTTTCCAAATGGGTGTAAAAGGCCCGGGAAATTCTTTCTACAAGCAAGCAATAACAAAGGTTTGGAAGAAATACCAGCAAACACTGATAGTAAGAACTCTTTGAATAATATTGAAGTAAACGAAAAACCTAGGCGAATGACAAGAGGATTCACACTCAAAATTACTACTGCAAGCGCTCTCAATATTCTGTATACTCTGATTAGCTCAACCACTTCAAATTTTAATAAAACAAGGGCATTGTACTCAACAATTAGACAAGTTATGTTCAAAGATAACACTAAGTTCTCAAACTACACTCAATCATTACACATCAACAATTTCTTAAATAAAAGCATTTTACCTCGATACAAAGGAACATAATTAGATATTGAAGGAGTTTTGACTTTGTTATGGTATATGGTGGCGAATTATTCGGTGTACTCGATCAACGAGCCAGCAATGCTTACAAAGAGAGCAAAAACTAAATTCCAACCAACAATACCAACAGAAGCTTCTAAAACAACAAATGTTGATTTTGGAATCCACTTACCAACATTATGTTTCATGAACAATTCATAGATCTGGCTCTCCAGTCTCTATTGGAAATGATAAGACTACGAAGTTTTAAATCTGCAATAATCAATACTATTACAGAGGTTCATCAAGTCAGGCTAGATCCACTCATATTAACATCACAGCAACTTCAAAAGCAGATTCGTTAGTCCGTGCATTATCTCAACTCGAACCAAGATATACCCGCCCCGTTAAAATTATTATACCAATTCCAATAATGTACCAACTGAGATGTGTATATATAAAACCAACTCTGAACTATTTGATGACCACCATACAACAAAATCAGTATATGATGTTGCCCGCTGACGACTTTAAAAGTTGTATGTGCCTTCATGAAGAGTAACTGTGCGACATACAACACCATTGTATGACTATAACACAAATGAAAGCAACTGCGAAATAGAACTGTTTAAGCAAAATGGGGGGTTACCAACAAGCTGTCAAATAAATAATAAGCAATCTCATTACGCAGATATAATGCATGTATCTCCGTGACAAAATCCAAAACCAGCTGCAGCCTATAATATGTGAAGATCGCGAGACTAGAAGGACCGAAACAGTGCCCACATTCATTGAAAGAGAAGGATTTCTAGAAATACATTCAAGCTGCACCCTGCGTGGGTAAATGTTTACAGTGTCAGGTCACAAATTCAACAACACATGGAACAGCTGGAGCTATCGACAGTTGATGTAACCGTGCACGACTATCATCAGTGATAATCTAACATAAATCAAATTAAACACTTAGGCATAGCTGAACAAATATACCTGCTAGCTGTCTAAACCCAACATCAGCGCTGGGAGAATTTTTGGAACCGCAGTAGAATTTATATTGTCATACATAAATGTGCATTATTTAGAAGGCGTGCTAATGGTCTAGGGTGCTTACGTTTACTTAAAAATATATGGGGGTTGGGGTTTTGAAAATAAATTTAAAATGATTTTTTTTATAAGGTTAGTTGTATAGAATTGGATTGGTGTGGTATATTGTTTTGTGTAACTTAAAATGATTTTAACAATTTATGCATAAATGACAGCCAATTTCATTATCTTGCAAAACAAAACGAAATGACGAACGTTACTGCGAAGAGGTAGTTTCTTTGAGGTTAAGTCGAGTTTACAGATACTCAATGTTTAATTCAGGCCCAGAAAGAGTAAACTGTAAATAGTTTTTCCTCTTAGTGTTTAAATATGCATTGAGTTTTTGGGGGTTTAAAATTGCATCTACCCCTTGTTAGAATGTGCATTGTGCTGGGTGCGGTAGCATACAGACATAAAAAGAAAACAGCTTAATCCTTACGTCAACAAACCATTGCTGTGGTTAATACAAATTTGGATGGATGTATAAGAACACTACTTCCAGCAAATCCGTTCTGGTTAGGATTCAAGGGACAAATAATACATGTTAATAGGGTGGTTGGAGTATATAGACTTTATGTCTATTGCTTGTGGACTCAACTTTATTTCTTTCAATTTTAGTTCATAATTTAGAATTGGGTTTCTAAATTGAACTTTCGGACGACATCTGGAATAAATAAAATTAAAAAAATATTCATCTAGAATAAGGCCTACAATAATGGAAATTGGCTGGAATTAAACAACGATGATTAGATGAAGTTCTAGAATATGTCTGATACGGGTCATGCACAACTAATTGGAACTTCGCTGTATATCTAAATTGACTTTGATCTTAATTAAATTAGAATTATACGATGTAATTAATATTGTGGTAGGTCTCTGCTATTTTTTCAACCGATTTTGTTGTGGTATGATGATGGTTGAATGATGGTTAAGTGATTTTGTTCAAATTCGGTGTTTTGACTTTAATTCATTCAGGACTTTGCCCTATAATAGTGTTGGCATAACAGAGCTTCTTAAAATTAATTTACTGTTTGCACCTGGGTTATGGCGAATATTGACCTTACCTTACTCTAGACACAAATAGCACACTAAGCACAAATCTAATTTCATGAAGTAGGTGTTTTGCTTAATAAATATTAATCCGCCGAGTTTTAGTTTTTTTTATATAATTAGATTCCACAAAACAATTAGTGAATACTACCGACCAAATGGCACAGCGGTTAAAGCTTACCGTTTGAATCGGGAGGTACCGGGTACGAACCTCGATAAGAGCAGGATTCGGATTACAATCGGCGTTGAAAATGAACACAACTATGACCCCCTGTCGAAGTGCACAAGTCATGAGCCGACCGTGAGGGCCATGTCACTACTATAGGCTGGCATGGAGCTATGCAATGTGCAGATGGTTCTACGTAAATCGGGCCTATAGACGTACACCCTCGCAAGCAATGCGTAAGGTAGGACGTGAAAAGCCAACCGCGAAAGAGTTGGGATTGTTTCGGCTCCAGTACAGAGTAAATAGATTAAAACATAAAAAAATTAGGTCGCGCTTGGTATACGCAGTTAATCGTAAGACCAGATAATCGTAAAACCATCGTAGGGCCAGTTATTCGGTAGACCAGTTAATCGTATGGACAGTTTCGTATCGACGATTTTATTGGTCGCAAACGATTTTCTTATGGGGATTTTGCAGATCATCGAAATAAAATTTTATCGATATTAAGTAGATTTTGAAACGGATTATTGTCCTGAGATGCATAATTTATTTGAATTAAATTAAATTTTTGTAATAACTCTAACGTTTTTGGAACATACCATTTCGTTAAAGTAAACAAATTTAATTTTTTTTTATTATGACGGAATCAAGTTCTGCTTAAAAAGCTTAATTTAAAACTATAAAGTACTTTTCAAGCTGAAGTCGATCCCGTCATAATACAAAAATAAAATTCCTCCTGACGGAATGGTATATATATGGTATATAATCAGTCAATTTTTTGCAAACTTTTTCCGTGTTTTGGCATTTTTTTTTTATTCTTTTGTCAATCATCATGTTGTTAGTGGGATTTGATACTAAAACTCGCGTAATCACGGAAACAATTTTTTTAAAATAATTTTTCCCGAAGGATTGGTATTAGATAATCTATAGGGGATCATCAAATCATGATCAAATTGATTCAAAAAAATTATGCACCTTAGGACAAAATTCTGTTTCAAAATCTACTTAATATTGATAAAATTGTATTTCGATGATTTGCAAAATCCCCATAAGAAAATCGTTTGGGAACGATGATGTGGTACACGAATAAATGTAAATACGATTAACTAACGAATAACTGGTCTTACGATTAAATGTTCTTACGATTAAGTGGTCTTGCGATTAAATGCTTATACGATGATGTGGCTATAAGGTTAAATATTTACGATGATGTGGTCTACGATTAAATGTTTACGAAATCTTCATTGAATTGAATCTCATCACTGAAAAGTAGGGCTCATGTGCCATGGTATTCCGAACCAGCTGGGAATTGCCCTATTAATCCTCCAATCCTGCCAATATTAAGCGAAAAGACCGTCGATTTTCATGATGTGAACGTATATATTGTTCGAGTATGTTATCAAATTGGTAGCTTATAGGTTTTGCAATAAATTCACCCTCTTGCTCAAGGACTTCTGTTCAAACTCCATTAAGCAGACTTAATTACTTGATTAGCTCATGGCAGCTTGAAAAGCCCGGGAGTGTTGTCCATCGCTGTACTTATCCCCTATTCCAAGACTATCTAACAAACAGCCCCAGTAATAGAAGGTTGTGACTTCAATTAGGGAGAGATTAGTCACGCTGTAAATGACAATTTTGATACGGAGACCAGGATTCCCAACTTCTCATTTTTAATAGAAAAATCCAGCAATACTAAATAAATTATGGTTGGAGTTTGTAGATTGGGCTTTAAATACCATCGGGACTTGTACACCAGATACAAAACGAGTATAGTTAAAGTATAAAGTGGGTCTGGTGCTGCACAAAAATACATAATGTGGTTTTATTTATTAATTGTTTCTATAATTTATATTTGTATTTGTAATTTAAGGCAAATCACCAACATGGATAGCAACGTACCATCTTTTACCACAAATACAGGTAGTACATAGAGGAAAAGGAACTAAAAATAGTTGAATCTTAAACTAAAATTGTTTTAAATTTTATAATACATACATTCAGCTAGACCAAATCTAGTTCATTAAATAGACCTACCTTAAGTATGTCTAAACCTAGATCTGCAATGTCTGGAAACAATACTAATGAGAGTGTTGATGTGAGCGGAGGGTCTATTGACAAACTTGTAGGTGCGATCGAGCTTAGTGCAATGAACCGAAATTACCATAGAATAAACGATAGAGGCCAAAATTTTGGAGCCAAGTGTTATTTATGCGTGATTTGGACGATAACATCAAATAGTTTTTGTAATTAAAAAAGTCCGATCCTGAATGAGGTGGTGCCTGTTAAAGGAATTTTCGTAACCTAAAATTCATTAACATTATGATACATGAGTTCAGGTGACACTCACAACTATTCGGATATGTTTTCCACCAATGAAGCCTTCAACCAGCTGTCTCCACTTGCAAGATATCTACGAGTGTATTAATTAACAAAAAATATAATTACTTTAATGTAAGCGATAGTTTTGTTTGGTGATATATGGCCCTACAAAACTTAACACTTGATCAAAACCGGTAGGATTCATTCTAGTAAAATTAGAAAATGACTCGAGATTGTTCAATCGGCATCACATTTAGGAAAAGTGTATGTGGTGGTGCGTACAAAGCTCGATTTGCTGCGGTTAAAATTGGATGTACCCATCATTTACGAATTTTTCTTTGTGTTTTATGTATTTTGCCGCCCAAATGGAATGGTCGGTGCTAGCAGAATACAAGAAGCAAAACTGCGGCCATGCTAGCCAATATTTATACTTGCTGATTGGAGTTCATTGATATGAATGCATGCATTTTTTTGTTGTATCACGATAAGTCGAGAACAACATCGAAAACAAAGATGAAAACATCACGTAAATGCCGACTTAAACGAAATTAGAGAAAGACGCCTTTGTTCACATTTGTTCTAGTAGGTTGCTTATTTATTCGTAGTGAGCAGTAGTCTACGTTCATTAGAAACAAGGGATTCAATTTGGATTTAGACAACGCTTAAATTGGATTATAGTTCTCTAGAATTAATCTTCAACTCTGCACAATTTAGTGGATTGAGTCGAGTGAAAAACGATTGAAATTAAAATTCGGAATCAATCCAGATTAAACTTCAAAATATTGATTACATTCAATGAGCCTGTTTTTTTAATTCAACCCGGGCAAGCAGAGTTACCCTGGATATTGCACGATAGCAAAGGTTGTACAGGGCCACATGAATCGGTGTGCATATAGTAATATATTTTTAATTCAACCTGAGCAAGCAGTGCGCTGTCAAAAAATACTCTGTGTTTTTTTATTCAACCTAAGTAATTTTACTCTGTGTTTTTGTTTGAGAAATCTGCTTAAACCGCGCATACTAGGTTCTTCAAATTCTACTCTGACCAGAATGCCAGTGTTCGCAGAGTATGCAAAGTAAAAAACAAATTATTACTCGCCCGCTTGCTCGGGTTGAATTAAAAAATAGACCCATTGTGTTTTTACTTAGCACACTCTTCGTTCAATGATATTCAGTCCGAGTAAAATTTGAAGAACCGAGCTAGTATGTACTGTGTAAGCCCTGTTCACAAATAAAAACGCAGTGTGCAGAATAAAACTACTCAGGTTGAATAAAAATACACAGAGTATGTTTTGACACCGCAATACCTGCTCAGGTTGAATTAAAAAATAGACTCAATGCGTCTATTTTTTAAACCCGTGCAAGCACGCTTGTCCTGGGTATTATACACTGAGCACAGGTTATGCAGGGCCAAATGATCCAGTGTGCATCAAGTAAAAATTTGTTTTTTACTTTGCATTTCGTACACTGGTATTATATTCAGAGTAACATTTGAAGAACCGAGTATGCACGCGGTGTAAGTACAGTTCACAATAAAAACGCAGCGTACAGAGTAAAATTACTCAGGTTAAATAAAAAAACACATAAAATGTTTTGACAGCGCACTACCTGCTCAGCTTGAATTAAAAAATAGACCCAATAAATATCTTAGAAAACAACGTCGAGCAGTCACGCTACAATTTATCCGTTATTATCACACTGAACTGAAATTTGACCTCGGTAGCACACTTTTTTACTTTTCGACATACACACATATTCGGACAGTATATGTGACACTTAAGAAAAACGCACAAGCAACGCTACCTCTCAAACCAATTATTTGACAGTCCACATAATATTTTTCTCGTAATGTAATACAAAAACATGGCTGCTTTGGTTAAATTGAAAGAGCAAGGATGGTTTGTTTATTTATTTAATACTAATAAATTAAGAAATTTCTGTGTAATTTTTCTTTAAATGGTTTTCTTGTAAAATTTCCTATCGATTTATATAAATATTTCGGTCATTTGTCGATTATTTACCAGTGTTTTTACTGACAGGAATATCACCGATGATGGAATCAAGAAAATCACAGATGACGGTCGAATTACGGATCTTAAGGAGATTGTTAAAGTGATACTCGATGTAAGTATAATGTTCCGTTGGTATTGTTTCGGTATGATATTATAGTTTATTTATTTAGACGGATTTTCGTGAAATTGGAGGTGGTGGATTCCCGTTCGAGTTGAATAAAGGCGGAAAGGTTGATTCCCTGAATGGCAATATTGCCCTGCAGGTGCTTAAAATTAGTAATGTTTCGGCGCCTAAATCAAATCAAGAATCGAAAGCAATGCCCCGTTTACTAAAAATTGAGTTTACTGATGGCCAAATACAGTATCCAGGCTTGGAGTTCGAGTTAATACCAGCACTCAGTTTGAATACACCACCGGGAACAAAAATATTGCTTAAAAATGGTCCCATTAAAATTTCTAATGGGTTTTTGTTGTTGGGCCCGAAAAATGTCGATGTGCTGGGCGGGAAAGTGGCGCAGCTGTTTGAAAAATGGGAACAGTATCGGCTCACAACGAAATATTCAAAATGTAAGCGATTAGCTCATCAATGTCTCCCACGCGTACTAGATAAACAAAATTACACTTTATTTTTGTATGTATTTCAGCTGTGGTCAAACCAAATACGGGAGCACCTTCTTGGAGTATGTTTGGTAAAAAATTGGATAAAATACCGGATAATTTGAATTTCAAAAGTTTATTGCCGGAACAGGAGAAAGAAAATGCGGAATTTGAGGCATCACGTAAAGTTGCTGTCGACGAGGCGGTAAAATTACAGCACGAAAAACCAAAAGTATTTGGAGGCGGAAAAGTTCGAATTATCGATCATAATGTACAAAAGATTACGGACAAGGGGTATACGATCGAGCAGGCAAAAAATGCGCTCAAATATAGCCGAAATAATTTAGAGAAAGCATTTGCTAGCTTGAAACGTCAAAGCGATAATAAAGGTCGTAACGGAAGTGATATGGACATTGGCCGAGACACTCGGACAAATTCTAGATTTGGTGGCCGTGACGATCGATTTGGTCGTCGGGGTGGAAGAAATAACCGAGAGGATGAAATGGAATCAAAACCAACTGGAAAACTATCACTGTTTGATTTCCTTGAAGATAAATTGCCACCGGTTCTAGATAATGCATCGTACCATTCAGTCTCAGGCCAAAAGAAATCGGAGGCGACACCTATTCGAGCGACAAATAGCGCGCCACCTCAAACAAGCTATAAGCCGCAGCCTGCCAAAGAAGAGAGCGTCAGTAGTTCAAGCACGTTTGATAGGTCGAAATTCGAGAATAATATTTCTTCGAGCTTTCGGCAAAAGAAAGAGGATCCAGTGCCGAGCTTATCTAATATATCACGATATACTAATAATTACAATCAACAACAAGGTCAGAAGCGCACAAATTTTGCGATCAATAATTCAAGACCAGCAAAGGCGGGTACCCCTAACAGTGGTGGTAGTAATACCCAAGCAAACAACTATCAGAATCAAAACGGAAAATACGATAATCCGGGGAAGTATGATAATTCAGGAAAATATGAAAGCTATGGGAAATATGATAATTCTGGCAAATACGATAATTCGGGAAAATCGGATAAATACAATAGGAATAATAACAGTTCAGGTCAAGGTTACAATAGTTACAAATCAAATAACAATCAGTATAACGATAAGGCAAGTGGTTCCACTACTTATCCACCAAAATTCCAACCTAGAAAATATCAAAACGACTATCAGCATCCGCCATCCCAACAACAGCAACAACAGTTACATCAAACACAGTCTTATTCTAATCAATCGTCTGGAAAACCGCGATCAAATTATCAAGATAGCTCACAGAATTACAAATCTCAGGTCAAGAAGATTACGGAGAGTACTGCCAAATTGAATATAAATAATAACAATAATCAAAACAGCGGTAGTGCTCTCTCAACTCCCGTATCTCAGCCATCGGGAAGCTCTTCAAATCCAAATGCGTTCAACAACAACTTCTCGCAAGTTCAAAACGGTTACAAATTTAATCCATACAAGATCTCGGGTTTCCAGAATAAGGAAACAAATGATTTTGCCATGAATGTAATGAAACAGGAGAATTACAGTTTTATGCAGCAACAGCAGCAATCACAACAACAGCAGCAGCAGCAGCAGCAACGACCATCGAACGTAATTCAAATTCCGATCAGTATACAGCCTGCAACGCTTCCAATTCAAAATTTCATACCATCACCGCAGCCACCTCCGGCATCTTTAACGTGGAAAATAGGCGATCGTTGCTTGGCTAAATACTGGGAAGATGGTCAGTACTACACTGCTGAGATTACAGGTCTCTCGGATAAAACGCTCGTTGTACATTTCCTAGAATATGGAAATTTTGAAGAAGTGCTTAAAGATGATATCCTCCCTGTGGGAGAAGCGTATACTTTTTATCCTAAGCCGAATACCAATCAATCCTATCACCACCAGCAGCAGCATCATCAGCAACACAACCACCACCATCACCAGCAGCAACAGCATAATCCATATCATCAGAATTATCGCGGTAACTCGTATCAACGTGGCGGTGGCAACCCAAACCATTCAAACAATCAGAATAATAACAATTTTCATCATCATCCACGCTATCGTGAGGAACGTCCGATGTATGTACCGCCAGCACAACGAAATGCTAAAAATTAGAACGTTTCGGATTCATTAAGATTTAATAATTTATTTATTGCGTATTTTTTTGTTGTTTCAAATTTATATTATGTATTGATTTTTTTAATCAGCCCACAAAACATACCACCATCAATCAACACTGAATCTTTTTGAACAAAACACAGCAACTAAAAAGCATATTTTATAATTTTGTTGTATTAATTATTATTAATTAATGGAAAATTAATTAAAATAAAAGAGAAAATTAATTTGTTGTACTAGATACGGTGTTTTAGTTTAGCGGAAGAAGTTTTCGTGCGTTTTATACAGGTAAGCGTAGTAAAAATTTGCAAATTGTGTATGGTGAATACAATAACTTTTTACTGTAGCATACATTTCGGCGGATCAAAATTAGCATAACTTTATAAGGCGAAAGATAATTGAAATTATATCTTGTAGTTTCTTAAAAAATAAGCTTTCTCATCCTTGACATATTTACTGACTTATTCGTTCGTGATCAGGATTCGAACCTAGGTTACTACGGCCACAACGTAGGGTTCTAACCACTAGATGACCACAGCTATAGGAAATGGAGCGAAATGAATGAAAATGACAAAATTTTATTTTACTTGCAAAATACTCAATTTGTGATTTAGATAGTTGTACTTAATGGACCATGCTAATTCACATTAGTTCACATTACGAACAACAAATGCAGCGATAATTTCAAAAGAAAATAATAAAAGAGGTAAAAATGAAATTTTATAGTTTTAATCATTTCACCGCTTCCAATAGCCGTGATCGTCTAGTGGTTAGGACCCTACGTTGTGGCCGTAGTAACCCAGGTTCGAATCCTGGTCACGGCAATGTAATCTAAGGGTTACATTGTCACGGATGGAAGTTATTATTTTATTGAATTTGTGTGGTTTATGATTGACGTTATACATCGAAAGGTTCCCTCTGTTTTAACGTGTCGAATCATTTATCATTTGGATTAAAGTAATAATAATACGACCAGTAACTGCTGTAAATGTAATAAAGTTGTGCTTTCTACTGCACCCAAGTGCTTTCTCGTATTATAAGCTCGCTTTCCTTATTTCCGGAGCTACTTTTGCGGTTGCTTGTTCCTGATAAGAGGGCAGGCGCCACATGTATTACGTAACACTTAAAAATTTTAATTTCTTTGTAATTTCTCAGTAAAAAATTTCGTGTGCTTAAACCTGCCGGCGCTTAACAAGTGTTTAAAAGCATTTTTGGAAATTCGAAAAATCTTCTTAATTAACTTAACTTGTTAAAAGTCATTTGCCTCATTCACGCCCATCTTGCTTCAGTAGTCATGAATAAGCTGAAATAGAGACAATTATTGGTGTAACTTTATAAAGTTTGGTAGACATCAAGCTCCCCTGCCAAATTAAAACTGTTGAAAAAAGCATTCCAACACAACAACATGTGTTAAAGATTCTCAATATTAACTGAAAAGCTGATAAAATATTCTTTTAAATAAGATAAGTACTCGTACATATTTCAATGAAAGAAACCCATGTCATTCGAACCATGCCGTCGCCATCGAGATCAGAGCCAAACCAAACTGGAAGTAAGTTTAACCAGATGCAAATGGCGACAAATACGATCAAACTTTGGATAATAGTTTACAAACACCAATTGAATCACACATACAGGATTCTGAAGCCAAATATTATTCAGTGATTGGAAAACATAATTGGATTAGAAAATTAAATGAGAACGATTTAAGCCATCCAAAGTTTGATTAATTTGTTTTGAATAGGCCGCCCATTCGGCAGAGATTAAACTAAAAAGGTTACCTATACTACTATATTCGTCTGTGGTTCGATGAAAGTCCGAAATCGGTAAATGTCCGAATAAACATTGTCCGAACCATTGCTCCGAAATCAGTGAAGTGAAAGTCCTATATTTCCGAAATAACCCACTCTTTACCCCGTGGCTTTGGAATTTGGCCTTGGGGAGGAAATTTACATAGCTTTCATCTAAATCTGATTTTTTCTTGCCCTACTGAGAAAAAGGTTGTTTGTAGTAAATTTTTTTAAATTCGGAATAATTTTTTCATATTGAAATTGGCAAGGAAAATTATTCTCGATTTAATATTGTTTCCAACCCTTCGTTAAATGTTGCGTTTTGTGTGGTTAGACGCACCGTTAATCCTCATATGGTTAGACCCTCGCATTTTACAGGTGTTTTTCAGGTTAAACATTGTATTTCTTGTGGTGTATGCAATATCTGGACGGTAGGCATGCGACATCTGGACGAAACATTTTGGAGACGAGGATAGAACAAAATTTGAAGAACTAAACTGTAAGAAGAAATCCTTCTGAAAATATTTGTTTTCGTGTTTTGTCAAAATGGGTGAAGGTATCGAAGAGTTGGTTGCACAGTTTGTTGTCAGTCAATCAGGTTTGATGAACCAGCTGAAAAATTTGTTGATCAATCAAAGAACACAGGATTTTCCAGCGCCTGGGCCGTTTCGTGCGTATGACCGTAACAAAAATGACAACAAAAACAAAAAATTTTGATGAATACCTAGCTCAGTTAAAACAGTATTTTGTGGTGAATAACATCGTGTCAGATGAAAGAAATAAAACATGTTTTTTTAGCCTGGGTCGGAATCGATACTAAATCATACCATCATGAAATTAGTTAGATGAAATCGAAAAAGTCACAAAATCTGTTCAATTGGTGTCTTACCGGTTCAAGTTATTCCAGTAATGAGTAGTGCATATACGTATGCAAGCTGGATCGTTAATTTAAAGGAAGAAAAATGCATAATGCTGCAAATTTTTTGTGCAAATGCACAGGATGTAAGAAATCCTATTCTGTAAGAAATGATAGCCCTATCACGAGCCAGTACGAGCAGCGATCCTACAAAAAGGTAATCCAGCTTGGATGATGTTATTTTAACTGCCCAGTAAATAGTTGAACATTCGATGTAGACAAAATCGTGCTGTGTGTATCGAAGTGTGTCAAATAGAAAGGCTTTAAAGACTTGTCAGGGCTGTGAATCAAAGCATGATCGCAGCAAAATTGACATTTAATGCCGAATGTCGGAAATGTTTTAAAGTTGGCCTTATCTCATAGTTATTTTCATCGAGAAATAGTGATCGGTCAAGTCGATCACAAAAGGGTGGCTATCGAAGTCAATCCAATAACAATGTCAATTGAAAATTCCCGTGACGATTTCGAAAACTTATTCAACAAACCGTAAAATTTAATAGAACGTTGCGATAATAATTTTTTCGTGACAATAGAAATTCACACTGACACTGGTTCAGCTATTGAATTAAACCGGCCGAAAGTCACGATTCTGAACACAGCTCGAGCGCCTATATTAATATTCGAGCACCAGTGTGAGGTCAATTGGACGTTAATATGAAATTATTGAATGTTCAGACGGAATTGTCACTACCCAGCTGCAGTCACAATGGTGGATCAATATTTTGGGAGTGAACTGGTTCGATGTACGGTCTTCAAGTGCGAAGAGGAGAAAGAATATTGTTTTTCAATGTTATGCGATTGGGAAACTAAAGTGGAAGATCTGTGTAAAATATACTCGAGCATTTTGGAACCTTGAAACCTAATCAATTCAAAGCATTGAAACCTGATACTACACCGAAATGTTACAAGGCACGTCCGTTATTGTTTGAATAGATGAACGAAGCTAAAAGAAAGATTCACAGATTACTTTCACTTGCCGTTCATCAACCAATCCAATTTAGTCGATGGGCCGCATCCATCGTTGTTGTCCGTAATTTCGACAAAAAATCATTGAGAATCTGCAGATAATTTAAGTTCACGGTGAACACTGCGTCGACCAGTCTTTAATTCCGAGAATTGAGGAGATAATTCAACGCCTGCAAGGTGGGCAGCGATTTACGAAGATTGACCTCAGTGAAGCATATTTGCAAATGGAACTTGACAGTGAATATAAAGATCTGGTGGTAGTTGCGACTCCATTTGAACTATTCCAGTACCAATGATTGCCGTTTGGAATAGCTATAGTACACCTGCAATATTTCTGCGATTCATTTAGCAGAGGACAGCGAATATAGGGTTTGTTACAAATTACTTGGGCTACATAATTGTAACAGGTCGAACCGAAGAAAAACATCTCAAAAATCTGGAATAGATTTTAAAATTACTTGCTGCTGCCAAATTGAAATGTGGTTGGTGTGTATGGTGTATGGTGTGTGGATATGGTCAAGTACAAATCTTTCCAAATCAAATTAGGGCTTGTTATGGAATGTTTAGATTGCTCTTTTTCATGCATTGCATAAGAAAAAGGTTCATTTTCAACGTGACTGTCCTCTCTCGTTAGCGACAGATATTTTAAGTCACGGAGTAGAGGAATTTTTCATATTTGCCTTGATGGAAAGGAGTATCCGATAGCTTTTTCATCGAAGACGCTTGATGATCATCAGAATAAATATAGTCGGATTGAGAAAGAAAAACTTCCGATCGTCTATGGCTGTAAAAAATTTCACCTATATCTCTATGGCAGGGAATTTATTTCAGTAACGGATCATAAGCCCCTCGTATCACTGTTTTACCCAGAAAAAGGCTCGCCAGTCGAAGAGCCAAAAGTCTCCAGCGTTGGGCTATATTTCTCATGAGATACCAGTATACTATCGAGTATAAGGTAACCAACATGCATGGCAACGCCGATGCACTTTCAAGTCTTCCCGTTGGTCCGGATGTGAAATTTGATCGTAAAGAGTGTTCGTGTCGAGATCTTCAGAAATTTCATGTAACATACATTCCATTTCTGTTTTTAATAACGTCCTTCTTTTCCAAACTGAGTTTACTCGAGTCATATTTCCTCCCAGTTTACGAAATAAAGTTTTGGCCCTGTTGTATAGTGGACATTGGGGCATTGTTCGAATGAAGCAGCAAGTCCGTAGGCACTGATGGCCCTATTCTGGTTATTCCCGTGAAATAGTTATAGTTACCGTAGTTACCAAATCTACGGTTCGCACGCTACAATAACTTTTTGCGATAGAAGGATTGCTTGCTAAAGCATTGTAAGTGATATAGGGCAGCGTGTACATCAGCAGATTTTCACGAGCTTTGTCCACGCAATAGTATTGATCACTTAACAATTGCGCCTTACCATACCTCGTCAAATGGGGAGGCAGAAAGGTTTGTGGGATCTTTCAAAACCATCATGAAGAAACAATTGGGAGATGGAGATATTACTGATCACGTGAAGCTGACGTTCCTTAGCAGTTACCGATTTTCGTCGAGTCCAGATGGTAAATCTCCGATTGAAAAAATTTATGGTCGGCAACGAAGGACTCTGCTATCTTTCATGTAAACGTACTTAACTTCAACGAAGAATAGGTGGACAACCATTCATTGTGAGTCAGCCTATTTTCGTGCGAAAGTTCTCAAAATTCTGCTAAAAATGCAAGAACTCGTATTGGCGTTATCATGATAACAAACGAGGGATCAGTTGGCAACCCTTCGTTAACTTTTTGTTATAATTTTGTTCTACAACTGCTTCGTATCCTCACACTCCGCGAAATTCAATTAAGGCCAGTTAGTATATCTTAGGCGGTTGATTTAATTATTATGTGTATTTTTAACGAGTTTTCTAATTAGTGACATTATTAGTAAAAATGGACAAAGGAAACACACTAACAACTGAAGTCAGGATTGCAAGCTTTCCAATCGCAAAATGCTATAAAATTAGGCAGATCACGAACGGTTATCAACAATTTTATGAATGAAAACGAGCATTAAAGAAAAATTCGAAAAAATAATCGGACAACACAAATCCTAAGAATTGCGATTAACGGGTCAAAAGGTTAATAAAAATAGTTTTAACGAAAGCACATAAAATCAATAGATTAAACTTTGGCAAAAAATGTCGTCTATGGGACAAATTTGCGAAAAATGTTTTCTCCTCGGACGAGAAGAAGATTCAAATATTAATGGCATGGTTTAAGATCGGATAAGACTAACTTTGGAGGCGGCCCCTTAATGATTTGGGACGTAATTTCCTATTTTGGGAAAACACTGGATTTAACTAATTAAACATTACGCCGAATTTGCTTTGGAAATAATCCTGGTAATTCTCTCACGATTGAAGTTAGACTCGCCTGTCTACAAAATCCTTTTCAAAAAGCTATCATCCTCAACGCATCTGTATGCAGTATAAATCTACAAAACTCCAGCCGTCTGGCATTACCACCCTCGTCGAGACCTGGAACAATTAATTATTTCGTGAGTTTGTGACAATTGTTTAAATCTGATACATTTTCTGTATCAACTGAGAAAAGAAAAACTAAGTGTAATTATCTTTAACTGAAGTGTAATGTAATTCCCGTAGAACTCTTCGTTACTATAGTTAGGTATCGTAACAACAGCGAAGACAAACACAACAAAAACTTCTTAACAATTTAAAAAGAACAACGCGAAACAGACGGGCACTTCCGGTAGCAGATAGTGAAATATCGACTGATCAACTCAAGGCAATTAACACCCAGTTTATTTATTTTTAAAAATCTATCACTAACTTAAAAGGTATTTTCTAAACCCTGACACAAACAACCCTTGCAAAAATCTTTTATTTAGACCACAAAATGAGTGATTTCTATGACAGTATACCATTGCGAAGGGCATGCACTAGAGAATTTTTTAAAACAAAGCTAATAACCAAGCAAAATAACCTTTAGTTTTTTTTAAATGAATTTGGAAGGTGACATTTTTCATATTTTTTACTTTTTCTAGGATAAAATCACATTGCAGAAAACAATAAAAGTTATTGGGCGGGATTTTGGGTTATTAAACCAAACTTAAAAATAGTAAGATATTTACTTTACAGTTACCGAGATACTTAGTACATCAGTTCCATGGGATGAACGCTTTCAAATGATCCCCCCCCCCCCAAATTGCCTACAAATTTAGGTGCGCGAAAACACGCCAAGCACCCTGTATATATTTATAATCGACTTGAAGCAAGGAACATCACTTGAAGGAACTGTCGACACACAGTTTTTTTTTTCTAAATTATGTGTAACCTTTTGCGTAACACAAACAAATTTGACCTAAATAAATTTAGGGAAATCTGTAAATTAAATTCCCTTATTTAATATTTATAATATGCAAATTATGCTTAAATTCTTCTTGACAATTTTCAGGAATAATTTATGCAAATCCTTGTTGTTGTTTACAAATTGTATGTCGTAATATGTATTTTCGCTAGAAATTTTTCCACAAACGGTTTTTTATTGTTTTACTCAACATCTTATCAGTTCGCCCAAATGTATGCTATACAACATGCTTTTTATTCACCACTTATTATATGCCGCTATTTAAAACTTACGCCACACTGTGTTACAACAATATTATACGAAGCTGAATTAACTCATAATGCTAAGGGCAATGACCTTTTATACACTAAAATATAATAGAACTGGAAGAACACCCTAAATATTACTATAAAACAAGGTGTTGTCATGCGGATTCCCACTTAGCCTACAACAATAAAGAAATGTTTTCATTTTTAAATTAAGAACGTGGCAGGGCTGGCGTAACTCACTAAGCAGATTATACTGTTTCTTAATAAAGCACACAGGCTTATCATTTATTTTCAATAAATTAAAATAAATGAGTAGGGTAACCATCACCGATTCAACGGCAGTATTGATCTACCCTTTACAAAGAAAAAAACGTTTTGGTGTGGGCCAAAATGGTAAAAATTATGATAACGTAAGAATTAAAAACATAACAGTAAAAATACAAAACATAAAAACATAAACAACTTGAACTAAAATTTAACTAGATCAGACTAAGGGGTATAAACAGAACCAGAGGTACAGCGACAAGATACATCGACAAAATGAGTCACGCCAGAAAACCCAGTTTGGAAATCCCACGGTTTTCTTATTTTGTCGAGTAGTATTTGACTGTGCAATTTTGTGCGTCTAACGGTAACATTTGTGCATAGTGTATTTTGGGAGAAAATGTGGGATTTCTGACGTGATTATCATTCCAGAAATTCCACAGATCCGTTTCATCATTAGAACATATGTTTTGCTTTAGTTTAATTGTGCAAAACTGTGCGCGCCAAAAAAAATTTAGTTCTCCTCCAGAATTGGTCAGGATTTTTCCTAGAACGGCTATATCTGCCCATTTACATGCGTTATGCACAAAATCTGTTAAAGTAGATCAACTATGTAAGAAAATGTCATAGTTTTCTAGCCACAATGTTTACACTAGGGTTCACTGGTGGCATACTCCATATCAGCCAGAATTGAGAATAGAAAACACTTAAATTTTTAAAATGCACTTAATGAATGATTTTTGAAAATCGAACATTTTATTAATGAAATCACTTACACTAGTTGATTCTGCAGTCAGAATGCCATTAGATGTAATTTTGTGACTAAGAAAGTCAAGATTGCTAATCCCAAACACTCATTTTGCCGTGTTTACATTGACGTCCTAATTTGATAATTTTTGGAAGAGTTGTGCCAAATGGAGTAGATGTTGTTTTTCGTCTCTTGAAACAACGAGGATATCGTAAATAAAAATGAAATCGAGAAATAATCAATCGTAATTGATGAAACGCAACTTTGTGAAGCATTTATGAGTCCAAATGACGTTCGGGTGAACTCGATTAAGCCGTCGAGAGTAATCGGAATGAAATTATATGCTCTAACGAGAGCGATTTCTAAGGAAATCGAGCATGTAACTGCATGGAGAAATTTTAGATGGTGGGTGATAGGGTAACGGTTAGGAATTGTGACTGCGTTGTCTTCTGTAGTCTCCACATGGTGTCCAGTCGTTGTCCTTCTTCTTGACCATGTCTAATGGACATGACATTACTGAAGAAGAACGTTGGCAGTTTCCTGGCTCTACCATGTGTTGGAATTCTAGGATAGCAGCTTTGTGGCGGATTTGATAAAATCTTCATGGTCTATAAAATGGTAAATAGCCTTTACAAATGATGTTGTAGTTTGGTGGAGATGTCAAAGAAGGATATTAGTGGATAAACCAATTAATTTGTGATTTTTCAGATCCACCAACAAACTAAATTTTGTTAAGATATCCGTGCCAATTCTGGAACGATTGCCATTAGCAAGGATGTATTTAAATGAACGTCGTAATCCAATGTCAACGTCTAGTAGTTTGCTACCGTACTGCGTGCCGGTGTTTATCAGGAATGTGATATTATTCAAAAGCGCATGGTGCAGTGCAAATTGTTTAGTTGAAATGAACTTCCGTGAGTTGTTTCCAGTGGTGTTTTTTTTCGAAGGAGATGGAGTTCGTCTCCATGGCGATTGTGAAAGCGAAGGTTGTCACTGAGTGACAGTGTGTGAAATATTTTCTAGCTTCGCTAGCTTATCGCTAATTTGTTTTAGCATTGTTTCAAGGTGGCTAATGCTAGTTCTTGGCGCATGAATTTCTGAGCTTGGTGTACGCGGGCCGCGATAAATTGAACTCAAGCTCAGAGTCCGCATGCCAATGATGCCATGGAGTTTCAGTGAGAGCGATTTCAGTGAGATTCTCTTCCGGCTTTGCGTGTTGCGGGCTGCTTGAATCTAATCAGGGACTAGTCTGGTAATTAATTTTGTTATGACGTCGACCGTGAAATTTTTGTCGATCAACGCTTTAATTCAGTGCAGTATATGTTCGAAGGTTTTAATAAACAATATTGATTATGCTCTCAAATTTACGCTCCTTGGAGGTGGAGTTGCGATCGAATAACATTTTTTAAGGTTATCATATTTATCATTGGCTGGAGGGTTTTGCAGAATGTAGTCGGCCGTCTCCGCCTGTGTTGCTGATAGGGACAACACTGTGTGCGTAAACGTTTGTTTGCCGCTGGTGATATTGTTCGCATGGAACCTTATCTCGGCAGATAAGATCTCGTTGTACTAGTTTCCCAGAATGCTGGTAACCGAGTCAAATATTTTGGGTCACCAGATATAACGATGTATATTGTTTGTTATAATTCTTTATAAGGAGAATTGTCCGCCGATAAAGAATTGTGTTTATGGAAGATTGTCGGTTGACGAAAATTGTGCTGTATTGTAGTGACCGAAACAAGCCACTACAACGAGAATTTTGCAGATTTACCATACACAATATCGCTGAAATAAAAAAAAGCAATTTTAAAAAAATCTTTTAAGAGATAGTAAATTAATTTTGCAACACTACCGGCTCAGGTAGTTTTACAAAATCTAAGCGGAAATGACGATTTTTAGCGAAAAACTGTTTTTCAACAAAAAATCGGCATCAATGTGAATTATTGCAAGTATCTCTGCGAGGTTTGGAATAAATCGGTGGTAGTAATTTATCGGTAGCAATTAGTCCTTCGAGCTTGCGAATTCAAAATTTTTCTTGGCCTGAAGAATGTTAAAATGCATTCCTTCAGCTCAAGAATACCTTAGAAAATATTGCACCTTTAGCGCCTCCGCTACTAAATAAAGATACTTGGGAACCTCTTGGATTTTTCTCCAATAAATTATCAAATACAACGAGAAAATTTTTCAATTAAACATTTTCTTTGTTTTTTCATAGGTCGGGACGTCCCTATCTTGCCCTAAGGCAAATACAATGTGGGCGCCGATACTCTTTCTCGATATGACAATAAATTGGTGAAATAACTACAGGCAATAATCGCGGGTGCAACGCACGGTACGAGCAACTCGAAATCTCGTCACTTCAAGATTTTTTTGATTCAATATGAACAAAGATGTAACCCTGTGGCTGAAATCATGTTTATTCTGCCAAAAACGCAAAGTGCAACGCCACACCAAAACAACTCACGGGAATTTCCAAATTATACCTGATCGATTTAAGCACATCCAATAAGATATTGTTGGACCACTTCCACAATTTAATGGATTCATATACATTTTATCTTGCGTAGATCATTTTACAAGGTGACCACAATCTTACCTTATAAAAGATATTTCTGCACCAATCGCAAAAACACTAGTCGAAAACTACATTTCTAGATTCGGGGTACCGGTCAACATGATTTATAGTGGATCGATGCAAATTTCGCTTTTCTAAACACCCTAACCCAATTTTGTCAAAATTGAGGTGTTTTTCGGTAGGATGTGGGCTAGTAGAACACCAACATATAAATCATTTTGATGTTGGGTTCCTAGTTTTCCCAGAACATTTAGGACAACCGAATAAGTGGTTTAGGTATGCAGGGAGCGGTAAACTTTTAGTTCGTTTTAAAAATGTTTACTAAATAAAAATGCAACAAATATTTTCTAATGTTTAGTACTTTATTTTCGAGAGTACACCTTCCTAGAACCGGTCGGATCTGCAGTATCTCATTCTTTCGAGCCAATTTTTCAGTACATTTTCAGTCGTTTAAACCTCTATTTGACCAATAGTCAGTTTAATGGCGTGTTTCAAAGCCTCAATAGTCTTTGGATGATTAGCATAACATTTGTCCTTGGCGGCTTCTCATGAATAATAGTTCAACGGAGTCAAATCGAAGCTTCTAGGTGGCATCGCCATTTCGCGGGTGTTTTGTGTGGGCAACGGCGTCGTCCTATTCAAACCAAATATCGGCCAAATCTTCTTCTTCAATCGAAGGGAATAAAAGTCAGTTAACATGGCACGATAACGGTCGCCAATGACTTTAGGGCGACCCGTTGCCCATTTTCGAATAAATAGGACCCTATGATGCCTTTGGACCATAATCCACACCACACAGTCACTCGTTTTGGGTGTATTGAGCTTAGTCGGAAAAGATGATTTTTTGGAAAAATGCTCATCTTCTTCCAATCAAAAGTTGACCGATTCAGCGAAGTAAAAACGCAATAGCTCGTGAACTGCCTTCAATTTTTGAAACAATTGGACTTTGTAGGCCAGGGTATCAACCAGGTCTTTGTGTAAACTTCTTCGAAAAGTCCTACCGCTGATGTTCAATTCTTGTAAGCGATGGTGGGTTGAGGTGCTCGGTATTATGTATTGTCTATTGACATGCCAGTCGAACAAATTTTATTCACAAATTTCCTCATGCTGTTCTCAGTTGGCGCTTCATTTCTATCGAATTTTGCATGCAATTTTCGGCAACTAACTCACTACTTTGGAAATAAGGTTTTAATATTTCCCAACGTTGATGATTATATCGACTAATTTCGTTCACCGGGAATTTAATACTGAATTTCATTCACTTGACAGATGACATTAGAGCTATTAGCGGCGTAAAAGCCGTTGTTCAAAAACGAACCCAAAAATGTCGCGTCCTTTAGAGGATCGATGCAAATTTCGCTTTCTTAAAAGACTAACAAGATTGCGACTTGTCAAAATTAGGGGTTTTCGGTTTGTTGTGGCCTAGTAGAACCTCAGCATACTCGTATAAGTCATTTTAATGTTGGATTCCTAGGATTTTCCCATAAAACCGTAAAATGCTGTCCTAAACAAACCAATTAACCACAAAATTTTGTAAAAATTGAGGTGTTTTACTGTTTGATGTGGCCTAGTAGAACCTCAACATATGAGTCATTTTGTTGTTGGGGTCATTGGATTTCCTGAAAAAGCTTAGGAAACCCATTGAAGAGATTTATAGAGGATCGATGCCAATGTTGCCACCCTAAACACCTTAATCACAACATGTGGCCTAGTAGAACCATATAAGTCATTTTGATGTTGGGTTCATTAGATTTTATGGATTTTGAAAAAATTGAGGCATTTTACGTTTTTATGTGGCTCAGTAGATTCTCAACATATGAGTCGTTTTGTTGTTGGGTTCATTGTATTCTCTGAAAAGACCTAGAAAAGCCGTTCGAGTGGTTTATAGAGGATCGATACACATGTCGCTGTCCTAAACATCTTAATTCATTCTCCAACTTTGTCAAAATTGAAGTGTTTTACGGTTTGGTGTGGTCTAGTAGAACCTCAACATATGAGCCATTTTGATATTGGGTTCATTAGATTTCCTGAAAAAACTTAGAAACTTGTTGAAGTGATTTATAGAGGATCGATGTCAATGTCGCTGTTTTATAGTTGATGTGGCCCAGTAGAACCTCAATGTATGAGTCATTTTGTTGTTGGGTTCATAGGATTGTCTGAAAAAACTTAGGAAACCCGTACAAGTGATTTATAAAGGATCGATGGCAATGTCGATGTCGTAGACACCTTAATTCATTCCTCAATTTTGTCAAAATTGAAATGTTTTACAGTTTGATATGGGCTAGTAGAACCATTTGATTCATTTTGTTATTGAATTCATTGGACTTTCTGAACAGACTTAGGATACCCTTACAAGTAATTTATAAAGGATCGATGCCAATGTCGCCACCCTAAGCAACTTAATCCAAAATTTTGTCCAAACCGAAGTGTTTTACGGTTTGGTGTGGTCTAGTAGAACCATAAAAGTCATTTTGATGTTGGATTCGTAGGATTTTCTGAAAAAACTTGGGAAACCCGTACAAGTGACTTATTGATCGATGCCAATGTCAACCTTAATCCAAAATTTTGAAAAAATTGAAGCATTTTGCTTTTTGATGTGGCTCAGTAGATTCTCAATATATGAGTCGTTTTGTTGTTGGGTTCATTGGATTCTCTGAAAAAACTTAAGAAAGCCCTTCAAGTGGTTTGTATTGGATCGATACCAATGTCGCTGTCCTAAACACTTTAATTCAATTTTTTTTGTTAAAATTGAAGTATTTCAGGGTTTGATGTGGCCTAGTAGAATCTCAGCATATGAGTCATTTTGATGTTGGGTTCATAAAATTTTCTGAGAAAACTTAGGAAACCTGTAAAAGTGATTTATAGAGGACCGCTGTCCAAACATCCTCGACCCCCAATTTTGTCGAAATTGAGATGCTTTTCGGTTTGATGTGAGCTGGTAGATCTTGTTAGTCATTTTGGTGTTAGGTTACTAGGATTTTCTCAGTAAACTTAGGAAAAGCTTTAGTGATTTTATTTCTCCAATTCTGTAAGGAAGAGCAGTTTTTTATTTTGATAGAGCCAAGATGCACCTACCTTATAAAATTATAATATCGAGACTTTTCAGAAGCACATCTATACGTTTTATGTTTTTTAGGGCAGATTTAGGACAATTTTCATCTACGTTTATCATTTACATATACGATTTTGCTTTTGCATTTTTACTTGCACTTTACAAGCCCTCAACTTCGTTCTTTATTCGATCGCGCAGGCAGGGTCTCCGTTTTCACTCAACCTGCGCTATCGAACGAAGATCGAAGCCCTCAAGCAAGTAAAAATGAAAAAATAAAGTCGGTTTATGGTGTTTTCTTTTTATGCTCGCTGATGTCAAACTTAGTTTGTCCAAAAATAACCAAACGAAAAACAAAATCGTATACGGAAGTGACAAACGTATATGAATATTGTCTTAATCCTGTCCTAATGTTTGTAAAAAGTCACGATTTTGTTAAATGAAATTCCGAAATTCCTAACTTTGTCTTGGACGATCTTTATCGCAATCCACGAAGTAACCCATTCGTGAGTGAAATAAATAGAACTTTACGTTTCGAAGTTTATTTACTTTTCGATAAATTTCATCAACTCAATAAACGGTCTTTATGTGTAGAATAAGTGGATTAAGTTAATCGGCAGCCAAAATAAACAACCTGTTGATCCATTCAATGTTTATATTTACATACAGCATTATACACATAACCCATTCATGCATATAAATTTTATTTAATAAAAAATCGATTTTTGCATGAGGGAATTCTAATTTAATTAACGATTTCGAATTAAATTATAAACGACAGAAGCAACAACAACGACGACAAGTCGCGATTTATAAGAAAATTAAAATTAAACAAATTACAAGTTAAGACAATATTTTTGCACATTGTGATTTTACGCTATACAGGTGCACGACTACGCGTACGAGTAATCCGAAGGGGAGTTTCATGCGCTCTTACATTGATTAAGTAACAAGTTAGAGCTGTGAGAGTATAAATTCGCGAATTTCTTGCGCTTTTAATTACTCGTACATTCGCGTAATTTGAATTAAAAGGTGAATGACGTAAAAATGTAAAACTACTTTGCTGATTTGCTGCATGCATACGGTTTGTTTATACTAATTTTGGCGTGTGTGTTGGTTGTAAAGAGCAAAAGTAAAATTTGTACTTTTACCGTGCGAATTTAATCGAAATGTCTGTCCCTCTATATGAGCAATGTTTTCATGTTATCTAATTACTGATAAGAAAATTTTATTCTATTTGTATCTGAATTTTAGAACTAAAACAAATTGAGTTTTTCATAACTGATAAGGTATGCGATGTGATTGAGATTAGAATGTTGGGTTAATTGACCTCAGATAAGAATAAATAAAATTTCCAATATACATACATAATTACACATATGTATCTACATAACGCTTTTGCTATCAATCTGTGTCAATCAAATTTGTTTTAGATAAAGCACATTTATTATTGTTTTCACAATTTAGCACAATTTTTTGACGAATTTCCGTCGATACAGTTTATACAATTTTTTTTATACATATTGCCACGATTAATCATGGGGTTGGTAAGCAAATCTTAGTGTACCATTTCAAGGATCAATGAAGTAATACACTGTAATGTTGATGACCCTAATGCTGAATTTGTTACAAATTAATTACTAAATTGTTACACAGTTAAGCTGGAATTCGCGAGTGGGCTGGCATTGGACAAAGCTACACCACACTTTACGTATTTCTGTTATTATTTATTGTATCGTAATGGGGGTGGTACTGAAAATTTATGCAAATTATTTACAATATATAACAAGAGCAAGCGTTTAAATTCATTGTATCGTACTGGGGGCGATACTAGATATGTTTACAAAATAATGTATTGGAATAGATCACACTCAAAAAGTGCCCCTATAAGGAGTGATACTCTATAAAAACCATATTTCTCGGTATAGGTTATAAACTTGCTATAAATGGAAAAAACCACCCCAAATTTGAGTATACATAACATTATGTACATTCCCTGAAGAATTTGTTTTAACAGTCCATATCCACAAAATCGTTCAAAATGCATCGAACTACCTTCCTGTACAAGATAAAGGTACCCTCGAATTTATTACAACACACCACACCAACTCACCAATTGTGTTCGATTTTTATGGAAGTAGACTATTGTATTAAATTCAGGGGTACCCATTTCTTGGTCACGGTAAGACAACTTTGGCTGGCTGAACACCCTAAACCATTAATATGAACAAAACAAACGTGCTTTTCTGTTAGATAGGACTTAGTAGCATCCCAATATATACTTCACTTACCATGCTGGTTTTTAGAATATTCTCAGAAAATTTCAGAAAATCTTACGTTTCATTTTAAAACTCTAGGGCACATTTGGCTGACCTAACATAAAAACTCTAATGTTATTAATTTTATTTTTATTTAATTTTTGTAGCCATTTTCTATTTGTTTCCCAGAATATTAGGTATTTTCAAATTTGTAGCAAGTTCAATCTACATTAGTACGTAAAACTGAATCAATCAATGGTTTAATCGGTTTGGCCGAATTTAGTGTATATTTACTAACAGACTGTGCTCATCTAGCAATTTATATTATTAATTATTTAAATTTTTACAAATTTTACATTTCTTAAACAATTCTGATTTGTGGGGGTAAAACCCAATGGTTGGTCCCAAAATTAATTAAATCTGTTTAAAATACTAATTTTAATTTGGTATGTTTACTAGGTCAAGTGGCCTCGTTCTTTGAAGTCTTCTTTCAATGACGCAGGGTTATCTATCAATATAGGGGTTTCCATGTTCCTGGAGCCTTATTTCGTGTTTGGCGGTATGATTTTTTATTTCATCTTTGATGTATTCCATCTGTAAGTCCCTGTGAAGGTCTTCATTTCTTGTGTACCACGGAGCATTTACGATGCTACGGAGAACCTTGTTTTGAAACGTCTGTGTCATTTTGTCGTTTGTTGGCTTAGTACATCCCCAGAGTTGATTACCGTGGGCGCATATTGGTTTCAGTATTTGCAAATATAGGAGCATCTTGTTGTGTATTGTGAGCTCAGAGCCTCTAACCAATGAGCCAATACATTTTTCTGAACTTAATATAAGTTTTTCTTTTTTCTTTTTGACATGCTCTCTCCACTTGAGCTTGGCGTCGAGTGTTATGCCAAGATATTTAGCTTTGTTTGCATATTGCATCAGTCGTGAGTTAATTTCTATGGGTAGATGGGAAGCCTTTTGATATGTAAAGTTAATATGCGTGGGTTTCATCGCATTACGCTTGATTCTCCAGCGCTTAGTCCAGTTACACGCCTCATTGGTAATCTTCTACAGTTTGCTCGTTGCATCGGCAACATTACTTCCAAACGACATGATTGCTATGTCATTTATTGGATCAATGAGATCTTAGTATGGCATAGAATTGCCTCGGCAGATCTCTATGCTGCTTGAATTCCAGCCCACCGTAGCTGACTTTATCGAATGCTTGGACGACGTCCAGAAATATGCTGGAGCATGCTTTTTTACGTTCTAACGATCTTTCAATAATATTGGTTATTCTATGCACTTGTTCAATTGTGGAGTGATTTTCTCTGAATCCAAATTGATGTGGAGGAATTAGATGCCAGTCTTCAATTATTGGTTTAAGTCTTTTTAGTAATAATTTTTCAAGTAATAATTTTTTGACATAATTGGCAGCAATGATATTGGCCTTTATGATTTTTATCGTTTGGTGGTTTTCAGGTTTTGCTATCATGATTATTTCTGCTACTTTCCATTGCCACGGAACATATTTTAACCGAAAGCTTGCATTGATTATGTGTAATAGCTTACGAAATCCTTCTTCTTTTAATTCTTTGAGAGTTACTGGGCGTATATCAAAATCATCTAGCTTGTGGATTGACATTATAGTTTCATTGGCCGTTTGCTGTGGTAGTGGTTGGAAGGTATCCTCGAGATACTCCGCAAATAAATCAGCCTTCTCGTTAGGACCTCTTGCCCAGGTTACATTCTCCTTTTTAAGTGGAGGCACTTGCATTTTGGGTCTTTTCAGTCCCTTCGTCACCTTCCACAGTGAATAATCAGAATTTTTTTCATCGATTAGGCTAACTAGATATCTGTTGATTGATGCATATTTAACTTCTTTAAGAAGAGATTTGAGACTTTTACCTAAATTGTTAAGAATTGTTTTGTTCTCCGGTGTTCTAGTTATTTGCCAGGATTTCGTGCCATTTGTTTTTCTCTTACCAACTCCCTAACTTCCATTGCGTAGGATATGTTAAGCTTCTTATTATTTTGTATAATGGGGGAACTTGCCAAATCAGCATAGTGAATTGTTTCATTGAGTTGCTCTAATTCATCTTCCAACTGGTGAGAATTTCTTATGGGTACCTCCATTACTCGTACTTCACGAAAGAGATCACAGTTTGTTTTTGAATTTGTTAATCTGGGTGCACCCTCCCTTTGAATTACCATTTCACTGACTGTCATGATAACCGAGGAATGATCCGATACTAGAGAATTAATGTCTTCAATGTGAATGTAGATCTGGGATATACCTCTTGCTATATAAAAGTCTATTAGGTCAGGTGTCCTCGTACCGTCACTAGGCCAGTATGTTGGGGAACTACCAGAGTAAAATTCACATTTTGATGTCTGCCCTGCTTGAAGCAATTCTTTACCTTTTGACGTCGTAAGTCTAGATCCCCAATGTGTTGGTGTTTTTCGCATTAAAGTCACCTCCAATAATAAAATCAGGCCCAAGCGATTTAAATAGTTTAAGGTAGACCTCCCTTTTCAAGTTATGCTAGGGAGGGCAATATATTGCAGAGACAGTAGCTGTCTGTATTTAATTTGGATCCTTACAGATTAAAAATAGTTTTATTTCTGGAATATGTTGCATAATGCCATTCGCATTTCAGATTGCTATTTTGAAAGTTGTCTTCTTACTTAACATTTTTTTGTTGGATTGCATTGAGGGAGTTGCTTTTTCTTCAGTTGATCAAGTATCATGTTGTTCAGATTACTTTGGTCATCTAGCCGCTTTGAAGTACCTGCAATGCTGTTCATAATATTTTCCATTATTTGGTTATTTTCGGAGCCCATATGATTGGTTCAACCCAAACCTTTCACTACCTGAGCAAATGAACTTCTTTGCCCTGTGTTGCTTGGTTGTGTGTTTTGATCCATCTGTTTAATATTTGAACCCTAAGATTTTCGTGATTTTGTAGTTGATTTCTTGTTTTATCTCTTAATTTTTGTAGTTGTTTAGCAACCTCACAGCCTCGATAATTAGCCGGATGTTGACCCTTACAATTTGTACGCTTGGCTGGTACATATCTCTATCTATTGTACATGCCCGGGTAATATGATTACCTGAGCATTTTACACATCTTAGAACCTGGCCGCAATATCTTTGGGTGTGATTAAATGCATGACATTTCTTGCATTGGGGTATGCGTGTTGTGGTTCTCCTCATTGGTTCGATTTTCACCTTCATGTGAAGGATTCCTTTAATTCCATAAATGTTTTGAACATTCTCTTTGTTGTCAAATACCAGCATAAAAAGAGAGAGTCCTCTTTTACTGATAACTTGAATTCTTTCCTGGATATCTGTTCTCTCTTTTTTAACAATATTCATCACAGCACCTAGTATTTTAAGCCCTTTATTTTGCAAGTCTTCCATTATTTCTTTGCTTGAGCAAGTGTGATGCAAACCTCTTGCCATGACTTTTATAGGTCGGGTTTGTTTGTTAAGGATATAGAAGATAAGGTTCTATAAGTAGCTGAGTCCAGAGTATTAATTTTCCAAACGTCATTGTTTAGCGCTGTTACCTGACAGTCTTTGTCAGTAACCGATTTCTTCAGTGACTGAATTTCTGGGTAACTGGTTACACCCACCATATTTATTGGTGGGGATGATTTTTCTTTCGGTTGTACCAAATTGTAATGTTCTTGGTAGATTTATTACCTTTTGGTTGATCGGCTTTGGGTAGAACATCTTTTGAATCTGGACTAGATTGTCCCCTACTATTTAATTGCTCAGGCTTAGGTGACGATTCAGCTTTTCTTTTCTTACTCGTCCTGGTCTGTTTTTTCTTCTTTAGGATCCAGTCCGTTTTTCTTTGTAATTCATCTTGATCAGTGGAATAGATGAGTTTGTCTGGTTCAATGCTTTCTATATTGCAATCTTCTTTTGAATCCCGATTCGTTTTTAGGTTTTCATTTTCTCGCTTTAGATACTCAATTTCTTCACTTAGCTTGACACATAATTGCTCCATATGCTCTAGTCTCGCCAAGAGATTCATATTCTTCTTTTCTTGGTCAATCATTGCTTTAGTAGATTCGGCTATTTGCAAAGTAAAATTTCCGGTGGCATCACTTATTTCGTGTAATGTCCAGTACATCTAGTTCTAACGTTAGAAAAAGCATCAGCTACTAACACATTTAAATGTTTTTAGGGTTTAGGACAAACTTCACTACTTTGAGCAGTAAAGTAAAATTTGTCCTAAACATTTCTATTGTTTTTACGACAGTTTAGGACAAACTTCACGCGTTCAACACATATTTCCAGTTTGAATGCTGAAGGTGTTATCTCAAACCGAATTTATCAAGAATCAAAGGATGAGTTACATGTAAATAAAAGTTTTCAACACATTCACAATTTTTTACAATTATTTCTAATAAAAGAGCATAGAGAATTTTTAGAGGAACATCATCAAATGCTGCGCGAAAAAGCGAAGAAGTTCATCGTAAACTACTGCAGCTGTCCGATAAGTGACTTATAAGTTTAGATGAGATTGAGTTTGTAGAAGCTCCAAGTCTCTTGTGTGTGTGTCCCAATTATAGTGGATTTTTAGATCGCCCCGAATTCGATTCATACGAAGATGATGTGACAGATAAAGTTGTTATTGTGTTGATAAAGTTGAAATAATAGATGAAGTCCAACGCAAGCGTATTCGCCACAAAGCAGCTGCATCTGAAGAGGAATTAAAAATACCAGTTATTTAAATAAAATGCGCGATCGGTGTTGAATCGGTTCACAGTGCAATTCTAATTGTTGTGGAGGTTGATGAAAAAATGAATTCTTTTCTTAACCTAAAAATGTTAAATATCTAGTTTAAACTTATGGTATAAGAAATCAATCAATTGTAAGTGTAACCACTTGTAATTATGTCGAGTTTTCCAATAGGGACATAACAGTCAAGGTTAACATTTATATCATGATGAAGTTCACGAACGAGCGACATTCGGAAATTATTAAAAATTACTATTACACCAGATAGACTATGTACTACACTAGACAGAATGGGGGTGCGATAGTGGATAAATTCCAGTCAAAATATTCAGTGAGATAATGCACCGGTCGAAGTACCGATAAAATCGCAGCCGTAAGTACTTCAGTTCAAAATGAGCCAAATCAGTCGATTCCACGCCGTTCACATCAGGAATTGTGAATCTCTCAAACCACATTGTGGCGAATTTTGCGTAAAGATTTTGGCTTATACCCTTACAAGATCAAATTAACTCAAGAACTGAAGCCCCTTGATCATTTGAAGTGCCGAAACTTTTCTGATTGGGCTCTGCTTTATTGGACAGCAATAAACCCACATGTGCTTCTAGAGAATCCATTACAAACACAAAAAATGACATGATCATGAAAATGATTACCATGTTACGACCAATGGAGTTCGTTATCGTGCCATGTTGGAAGACTATTTTGGCCACAATTGATTTATTGCGGGTGAAGTTCGGTAATCGTACAATATCGAGAGGTGCTCCGGTCGAATGGTCACCTCGCACATGCGATTTAACGCCATTGGATCTATTTTTATTGGGATACGTTAAGTCGTTGATTTAGGCTAATAAGCAAACAACGTGTGAAAGAGTGGTGGAAAATTTGCTTCCAAGAATCGTTCGATTTCCATAGTTAAATGTAATATGTGTACTGCACCTGGAATAAATTTCAGCCCAATATCTCAATTATTCTCTTTTATTTCAATACAAAATGTGGCCCAGTTATTGGCGTCTACGCGAATTTCGGAATTGTCTACATGTTGGTGTCGAAAATATTGTAGACAATTGATTTTTGTGTAAACGATGTCGACATTTGAATAAATTCAAATTACATGGCCATTCCTTTCCACAAGAATAATAATTTCGAAAAAGTTTCGAACTAAACTTAACGTTTAGTTTAGTTTGGATATTTTATTTAAAGTTTTGTTTTCGATAATGTCCGTGTCAACTGACACACCCAGTTCCAACTTCCATTGGTATTTGAAATTAAAACTGTTTTTAAATAAATTTAGTAAAATATAACAACGACTCCTCTAATTGTTTTGGTTAAAACGGTGAGGCGCTAGTACCTCCAGCAATCATTTGCATCCGATATCGAGCATCTATTCGCAATACTGAAGGTACTAGGTACTGGCCATTAGCCACATTTTCACTGCACAGAATCAATATTTAATCATTTTAATGTCAGTGTATTGTTTGTCCGTTGAATTTCCGGACATGTATGGCCCTCCAGTTTATGTTAGTTTATTTTTCTCGCATATACCACTCGGTAATTTGCGTACGCCGGTATAGCTCACGTAACTTTTATCCCAGCTTAACACGAACCCCCATGTGTCGATGTAAATAGAACCGATAAGATATAAAGAGCCATAGTAAATAATCGAAGTTTTATTAATTTATAAAAAAACCATACAAATGGGTATGATAACCTTGATGTTCTAAGCATTAAGGCACTGTGGGGTTATCATGTGAGCCCTGTAGAAGTTCTCGGTTCTGGACTGGATATACCAATCTTTTAAATTCTGTTTGGATTTTAGTTTCTTCCCTCATCATTGTGGATAAGTGGTATCAATTTTTGTTGGAATGGAAATGACCCGGCCAAAATCGGGTTTGATACGGTGTTTGGATTGTCCTCTGATATTTAATCACTGACGAAATCGTCGTAAACATCAATAGGGATAGGCATTTTAAGCCTTGGGTCAGCGAAGACTATCTAACTCCATTTGTGAACAAATCCAAATTACAAATTACAAATTTTATTGGGTTTCACTTGATTTAACGTTCCGGAACCTCCATTTTAGTTTTAAAGTATGACTCAATTTCTAAGCGATATCACGTTTATGAAAAGTGAATTTGAATTTTTATTACGTTGGGGTGCTTTGCTATTGTACACTGAGTAGGGATGCATGGTACCTGCGTCTCAGTGGACTATGGAATAGTCTCTATGCAATAGAGTGTCTGTTTATGTGTGCTGGATTATTTGTTGTTCGATGGTTTCATGAGTATTTTGCTCGATTTGTGGTTAATTTATATACGCGCGCTTGGCAGAAGTTGTCATTGCAGCATGAGATTCGTTCTGAGTGGTAATCTGTTTCCACCGTTCCTGTGCGCTCCAAAGTGATTTCTGTGTAAAACCTTATCCAAGAACGGTAGGCCTGATCCAATTTTATGGAAGTTAGCGTCGCTATATATATATATATATATATATATATATATATATATATATATATATATATATATATATATATATATATATATATATATATATATATATATATATATATATATATATATATATATATATATATATATATATATATATATATAGTGTTCTGGAATTCGGCAAAATAGATGAAACTAACGCTAAGAGATACCGGCTTTCAACTAGTGAAATTGCTAGCTTTCTTAGATGAAAGTGTACGATGATGCGTTAATTTTGTATTAGTCAGATTCTGCTCGGTATAAATCACATCTGAAACCATAGTTTCAATATTAATAATATTGTAAGACTTAAACGCCGTTTAGCTTTACCAGTAATTCGCTTTGTGTTTTGGTTTAAATCTAGAATTTAAACTGAAATAAAAAACCCTAGAAAAATAACCCCGCAGGGCGATAATTTTAACGAAAAGTAATTTTTTGATATTTTTAATTTAAAACCAATGAATAACACAAATCGTTTTTCCCATAGGATTTGCATGAAATTTTGTCAGTTCTGACATAATCCACTTCATATAAATCATTGGTCAGGATATCCGTAAAATAGGAGTGAAAAATCGACAAATATTTTTTCTACATTCAGGGCCGCTCTATGGAAATTAATAATTTCTATTCTAATCGAAATCTCATTACATATTTAAAGAGAATAAATAAGAGGTCGGTATGTAATGTCCTTTCATGGGCTTTATAAATGTTGAATGCATATGTTGAATTAACGATTTTCTGGCATAAAATCTTCTAGAAACCAATGAAGTTGATTCTGATTCTGTGGCTGGATTTGTTCTAATCCAAGATTGGCGAAATTCCAATGAACAACAACGACCGTTGAATAAACTTTTTTCTGACACAAAGTAATTTAAAAATCAATGAACTTTGCTCTTCTGCTCACATATTCCTATCAGGTATGTTCATTACGATCCGAAAAAATTGTGGCTGAATTTATACTAACCCAGAATTGGGCCAGTTTCATTGAACAACAAAGACCATAGAAACTAATGAAGTTGGCACTTGTGGTTTCATATTCTTAACAGGTATGATCATTGTCGTCCTTAAAACACAGTGGTTAAATTTTTGCTAATCCAGAATTGGTTCAATTCCATTGAACAACAACGAACGTTGAATAAACGATTTTCTTACATAAAGTCTTCTAGAAAGTAATGAACCTGCTACTTTTGATTGCATATTCCTGTTAGGTAGGATCATTGTCATCCGTAAAACATAATGGCTAAATTCTTGCTAATCCAGAATTGGCCAAATTTCATTGGCATAAAGTTCATTGGTTTCTAAAACACTTTATGTCAGAAAACAGTTTATTCAACGGTCGTTGTTGTTCAATGGAATTCGACCAATTTTGGATTAACACAAAATACAGCCCCTATGTTTTTCGGATGGAAATGAACATGCCTGATAGGAATATGCAATCTGAAGTACCAATTTTATTGATTTTTGGAACACTTTGAATGAACATTATCAGGTAGGTAGATGACACAATCAGAAGTGGCAAGTTATTTAATTTCTAAAAGACTTTATGTCAGTAAATCGTTGATTCAACGGCCTTTGTTGTTCAATGAAATTTGGCCAATTCTGGATTAGCAAAAATTCAGAGTATACCTGTATATTCAACAATATTTGTGTTAACAACAAAATAAACAACAGAAATAAAATATTCTAAAATCCAAGAATAAGCAATTCAGATAGCATATTCCTGTCAGGCATGTTCATTGCCATCCGAAAAACATAGTGGCTGAATTTGTGCTGTTCCAAAATTTGCCCAATTCCATTGCATAACAATGACCGTTAAATATACAATGTTCTGAAATAAAGTGGTCTAGAAACCAATGCAGTTGGCACTTCTGATAGCATTTTCATCAGGTAGGTTCATTATCATCCGAAAAACATAAAGGTTGTTTGTTTATTGTAGTATCTTTTAATGACGAGTTTGTTTTTCCTCAATTTATGAAGGAAAATTTATGAAAATTATATTTCTATGATAAGCACAAATTTCGTCAGTTTAGCCGTCTTCGGAAAGTGTAAAAATTAAGCTAAAATTATTTCTATTATTTTGCTTCTAGAAAACGGGTGTTATTTGTTTCGTCTTTAAGGCGAAATTTGAAATTTCTTTTCCCATTTTTTTGAGTCCTGGACTAGCACTAATTTTTTGACGTGAGCACCAATTACCACAAATTGGGCTTAATCGGTATGCAAAGTTTCAATTTGAAATTCGAAAGTTCTCTTTCTTAAAATGGCTCCCTTTAACAATTAAGATTGATTGCTAACAAAAATAATAATTTTCGGCAATGTCTACATTTTCAAGGCCATCTTTTTAATTATCTGCATGCATTGTCTACATAGAATATTAATAAACTACGCGGTGTAGACAATACAGCACTACACTGATGTGCCCTAAAAACTATGGCAAACTGCAATTCATCATTCACTTGAATGGTTTGTGAAAAAATCTGCTGTTACAACCTTTTTACCTATACAGACGTTACCAATTACCATTATAAAAGAATACGACAAGAATACATCCTGCATAGCTTGGATCGTGTATAACTTGTTTGAATCAATGTTAACACCACACAAGAAATTGTTTGATCAGTTTTTCAGTTCAGACCACGAATAACTTAAGCTCTAACTCGCTGATTCCAACCTGATGATTTTGTAATCATTACAATCGTTACAACCATTATTACACTTTTCATCCCAAACTAATTTGGTCTGTACTAACATTCATTTTATTTACAACTTGAGTTTTCCAATTTCATTCACAAATTAAAAAAAAAATGTTACCAACAACAAACATACCAAACAAGTTGTATTATTTGTTTTTCTTTCACTCAACTCACAGTTATTCAACAGATTTTCAGTCACTCGGTTGCTTCCGATGTGTACACATGGTGTACGTTCCGTATCGCATAAATTAAAACTTTTTTGTTTTGCGAAATATATCGTGTGGCATTATAAAACTCGTACGTACTTAATGTATGCAAAGTAATTTTGCGCGATTTTTTTTTACATTTTTGAGTAGAACTCGTAAATGTTGAGTGATTTATTTTTATTATTGAAATAATGTCTTATTATTATTGTAAGTAGTGTGAATGTGTGTGACTTAAACTGAAATGTATAATTAATATCGCGAATAGTTTTTAGTTTATTTCGCGTACTTACAAAAAAAAAATTTATTTTGGTGTGTATAAAATGTGTAATGTGAAATCGCAAGTGTTCTAATTTTGTTGTTGTATATTGAATTAAAAGTAGTTATAGTTATAAATATTGTTTGTGGTTTTTGTGTTTATTTTTATTAAGAGTTTTGGGTTATTTGAATTTAAAAAAATCAAAAAATTATAAGTGAATTTGGTTGGTAGTTTTTTTTTATAAAATTGGAATTATTACCAAACCACCAGCGGCTGCCAAATCAACTGCAGACAGTAAAGAGGAGCACCCATGTTATACGCATACAAATGTACGTAATAATTTTTTTTTGTGTGTATAAATAACATAATTTTATGTTGTGTTTAGGTTTCTAAAAAAGTAAATACATAAGAAAATGGGAAAATGCATTTTCCACTGTTTTTTGTTACTTGGTACTCATACAGTTTATGTATTCATAATAAATCAACATTCTAAATTTGGAATTCTTAAAAGAGAGCTACACAAACTACTATTCGATAATATTAAAAAAAACGATTGTGTTTATTTTTTGTAATTTGAATGGGGTCATTTGCGATTAAAGAGCTCTCTAAAACTACAGTGTTTCTAGCGATAATTGCATATAGCGAAAATCTAATAGTTTGTTTAGCGAATATAGCTAATTTATTAATAAAATTTGTATTGTATTTTATTATTGTCTCGTTAGCATGTATATGTCAAGGGGAAAGATAAACAATTGGTATTATTACTATTTTTCGTTTGAGTGAAATTTCATTTACATGAGTAATTTTTTGGGTTTTGAGTGTTAAGTTTTATTTCGTTTATTATGCTGTTTGGATTTAGGCAGTGTTGCGGTTCCAAGTGTTACGTATACCGGTTTAAAACATATCATGGTTTTGGCGAGTTTTAGCTTTTGGTGTGAGGTGATTGGAAATTCAAGGGCAGCGTTAGAACTTGTGAATTCCCATATATTAGAGAATTTCCAACCTTTATGTACCAATGTAACAATTTAATGTACGAGTAGGCGAAGGCCTTCTGCGAGGGCAAATTAAGATTATAATACGAATTAAAACGAAATTCGTGGATTTGCCTATCCGAAGGAAGTTATTGAATTTGATTAGCAAACAAAAAGATTTGCATTATTCTTTCCGGTTATCCAAAAATTTGTTTCAATGAGTTTTTTTATTTAAATTGTTACAACTGAATACAATTCATCTAGAAACTTTTCTTTCTTAATTTGAAAGAGCCCCAAGAGGGTTTCGTCCTCTGCAATCGCCTTATTGCATGTGATGTGTTCAACATACCACGAAGCTCTTCATTTAAGTGTTGATAAATATGTCGTGCATGTATTATTGCAAGTTTTTTTATTTCTTCTTGAACTGTCTACCACGTAACACTTTGTTTTGAAAAGTTTGTATTATTTTGGTGCTGGTTTTCTTTGTACAGCCCCAGAGCTGAATTCCCCAAGTCCATACAGCTTTAGCACCAGTTGATATAATTGCAATTTATTTTCGATTGACTATTCTGAATTTTTCCCGAGCATCTGAGCTGGGTATCTAAGATTATCCCTAGATATTTAGCCTTATTTGCATACGGAATCTGCTGACCGTTAATGGTCACAGGTTTGTAGCTGACTTTTAGATTAGTAAAATTCGCATGCGTGGATTTCGATTCATTGAGCCCGATATTCCACATTTTTGTCCATTTTATGATTTTGTCACATATTTCTTAAAGTTTCGTTGTTCATGCCTCGGTAGTGTCTCCTACTGAGAGAACTGCAAATGTTGCAACCGTAACATCGTTTAATTGAGGTAAATCTCTTGTGTAGATCAGGTAAAGAATAGGTCCCAAAACACTACTCTGTGGATATTCTTCTTCATAGTTCACGCGAAAGTGGCGATTCTCTATGTATGATTTTAAAGCCATATAATATTGTTTTGGCAAATCTCTATGTAGTTTGAAGAGTAAACCTCTCTGCTACACCTTATCGTAGGGCTGCGCCCCATTTAAGAAGATACTAGACTAAACTTTTTCCTCTCCAATGTATTCTCAATGACATCTGTAAGCCTATGAACCTGCTCAATAGTTGAGTGTTTCTCTCTGAAACCAAACTGATATTCTGGGATAAAGTTTCTTTGTTCTATGGTTCTTTTCAATCTTTTGATCTCAAATAATTTCACTAGTGTTGGTAGAAGTGAAATCGGCCGGTAATTTATTCTATCGTGCGGTGGCTTGCCCTGTTTCGGAATCATTATTACTTCTGCTACTTTCTACTGCATTGGCACATATTTTTTCCTGTGGATCGCAGCTTCTTAACTTTAGCTTTTAGTTCTTTCAATGTTACAGGCCTGATATCTTTGATGTCAGATGTTCTGGGCATATTAGCAGTGTTTTCGTAACTGGTCTGCCAACCTAGAGATGAAATGTTTCTTCAAGATGTTCATGAAACAGGTCAGCTTAATCTTTCGCACTTCTAACCCATTTCCCATCGTTTGTTTTGATTGGAGGATCTGCGCTTTTGGTCGTTTTAACCCTTTTGTTGCTTCCCAGAGGGAATAGTCGGTATCTTTAGTTAGAGCTAGAGAACAAAGGTATTTTCCAATTGTTTCATTTTTCATTTTGTTTAAGGTGGTTTTGTCTTGCGGCACACGTGTAGTCTGCCATTTCTTTCGAGCTTTTCGTTTTTTCTGCACTAGTTATCTTACTTCTATGGGTAAATAATGGATTTTGCTTTCCTGAGAGATAATTTGGGGGTGCATTCCCAAATCGATCATTCTAAGACATCAAGGAGCCTGTCTTGTTCCTCTTCTATTTAATTTAAAGTTTTGATTGGCACTTGAAGTTCTATTTTTTCCTGTACTAGCTGCTTAAAGAATTCCCGATTTGTTTTGTTGTTTGTGAGCTATGCGTCATATAACAGAAGGATGATCAGATATTAAACTTTCATCATTTTCTAAGAAGATGTAGCGTTCCAATATGCGTTTAGTGATGTAGAAATCTATAAGGTTTGAGATTTTGTTACGATGGTTACCTGCATGGGTTCGTTTTCTATTTTTAATTCGTCATCATGACCCTCCTCTTGCCCGTTCTGCTGGATGTGTGGTATGGTAACAGCTGGCAGAATTTAAAAATGGTTCTAATTCTGCTAGGTGTTGTGTTAATCCGTTTGCATTCCATATGCCTATTCTTAATGAGTTGTTTTGATGTCTGGTTTCTGCTCCAGAATGATGAATTGAACTATGTAACGCCGACATTATTTATTTTTAGCTATTTTGGAACTTGGTATTTCCAGCAGATTGAGTCGAACCAGAATTAACTTATTTAGTTGATTCTGTTCCTCAAGGCTATTTAAAATTGCTTGGACACTGTTTTTGAAATTTTCGGTACCGTTGGTGTCATTTTCTTTCGAATTTCCTTCCCTGCTCGATCCTTGTTTGGATGACTTAGAGGGGGTTTGCCTGCCTGATCCCTCATTTTCTGTACATGCTTTTCTGGATGCTGCTGATTACAGTTTATAGATTTTGCTGGTTCTTCTTTAGATAGTTTGCAAGTTTGGGATGCGTGCCTTCCAGCACATTTGACACATCTTGGTTCACGCGCGCAATATCGTTGCGTATGGTTTTAGCCCTGGCATTGTACTATTACTGTCTTTTTTAACAGCTTCGATCTTTATTTGCATGTTGAGTATGCCAGTTATATTAAAAAATTTTTCTATTTGCTCGGATTAATCAAACGTTAGCATGAACAGGGAAAGTCCTCTTTTTGTAACGGATTCTTGTCGGTTCTCTCCGCTACGTCTCTTTTTTTTTAAATAATGTTCACGTCAGCAAGGGTTTTAAATCCTTTATTTTGTAGGTCCTTCAATATTGAATTACTTTCACAGGCTGGATGTATGCGTCTTGCATTGGCCTTGATGGGATGATCGTTTTTATTTTCGTACGTGTGCCACTGATATTTTTCCTTATTCAACTTCATTGACAAGTTTCTGTATCCGTTTGGATTGGAAGTGTTAATCTTCCATACATTACTGTTCAGAGCAGTGATTTTGTACTCTTGTTCCGTAACAGTACTCATTTTGGATTTCTGAATAGTTGGTTACTCCTACTATAAAAATCGGTGGAGGGGCTTTTACTTTTGGCTGTGCTTCATTTTGTGGAGTTGGATGCCGTTCGGGTGATTTTTCTACCTCTGGTGAGGACTCAGCTTTTCTTTTTTATGTCTCTTGTTTTGTTTAGCTTTTCCCTTCTTCAACATCCAGTTAGTTTCTCTATCTAACTCTTCTATGCGCCGTAGGTCCTTGGCGAAACACATTAATACTTAATAAACACATTATACAACTGTTTAATTATTTCTTAGAAGGAGAAGAAGAGTTATCAATACCTTTCTTTATTTGTAGTGCACATACTGATTTTAGTTGGGTCGGCTGGTCAAATAAGGCAGTTTCAGCATCTACAGCAAGATTCTCGACTGACTGAAGGCTGTTTTTATTTGGCGTAGGAGCAAAATTAACTCCTTTGCTCAGCATTTGAATCTCTGCGCTACTGAAACCGACTTTAAGATGGATATATAAGTTGTTCCTGATAGTGCTACCACGAACAACTTATACCTCTATCTTACAGTTGTTCACACTGACCTAGCGATTCGTTTGCACTCTATTGAGTTCTATTGGAAGCAGCACTTGGAATTTCGGCTAGCAGGTTATAATCCAGTGCAAAGGACAACGGTATGCTGATTTCAACTATCACATTTCGTTGTGTTACTCTGCTTTACGTATATGCTTTGATACATATGAATGAGGTAATGAATGTGGCCTGGTATGGTTATTGAAGCCGGTATGTGCTGACGAATAAATTGCAGAAAAAAGGTTCTTTAGTATTTAGTACTCTTGGCGTTGCGCTGGGTGAGGATTCTAAAATATCCCCTCAGATAATGCCTTTGGTCTTTCCTTATTACTTGTTAATAAAAAGTGATTGTTAATAAAAAGCGACCAAAATGTTGAACCGCCATTGATGTTGCTGTAGAATTATATTATAGTTTAAACTAGATAATTCACTTCAGGCTGCTGCCTGCTCGACTTGTGCTTTCTTAAAGACATGTATCTCCTCTTAAGCGCTCGCCATGTTGTAATAAATTACTAAGGTCCACTTCATATAGCTACCACATTAAGTTTATATAGCTCCTCGAAATATATCCCTGTCGAATGGTTAAATGGAGTGACTTTGATCTGGGCTTGCGCGAGCCCTATCAGACGGTAAGTTGAGAGTATTGCCAACATTAGATGTCGATGCCAGGTCCATCCAATTCTGGCCAAAAATAGTCTTCCAACACGGCGCGAGAGCGAGTTCCATTGACCATATAACATGGCGATCATTTTCTTCGACGAAAAAGTAACCCTTTCGTTGCTTTTCAAAGAGAGTAATCGTAATCCTTTAGTTCAGAAAGACCTCGGATTAGCTTATTTATGCTTTCGTTCTTTATTCCCTTTATAAGTTATTTTAATTTGTTGCACGCAAAATTGAGAATATTTTTATGTTGTGGAGCACGAAGTTGCTGCCTGATCTTACGAGCTTTCCGCTTCTCTCTAACTAGGGAGTTGGTATAAGGAATAGATGAACTTTTCTAACATGCTTGTTGGATAGTATTATTGAAAGCGTTTAGTTCATATTCCAGCTGCATTTCTGTTCTAATCGGTACTGGGAGATTGTGTAAGGGTGCTTCCCAATCCTTTTGTTGTTGTAATAAAATATAAAGGAAAAAGTCCATAACAGTCCTCGTAAATCGATACCCGTGTGTTTGTCAAAGCGATACTCTTCTGAAGCAATAAGAGCCGTTTATCATGTTGGGAGAAATCGCTCGCTTTTCCATTAACTTCCTTTCGGACAATTTTTCTTATTTTATTATCATTGTACTCAGAGTCACAGGTGAGTGGATGATAGCCCTTTTCTAAAACTCCTCTAGTTACAAAGAAGTAAATTAGATCTGCTATTTTATGTATGTCATATATTTACAGTTGTTCTCGCGAGCCGCATTAAATAACTCTTTTCCTTTAGAGGTTGTAAGTCTAGATCCCCAATAGGTATTCCTTGCATTAAAATCATCGCCTTTGATAAAATTTTGTCCTAGTTATTTAAAAAGTCGACAAAAGTCTTCTTTTTTTAATTGAGGGCAGTAAATAGAAAAGATACTGAAATCGCAGGGTATTATACCCCTTTTCTCACAACCAATTTGTAAAATGCCCTAAAATGCCCTAATCCCCTAATCCAATATTTACATTCTTATACTTTTGTACATTAAAAATTACGAAGCATTTAAAAATGTTCTCTTGGTCACTCCGAACAATATGCGACGTTAAATAAATTTTTTAAATTTGCGTCTTTGTTCTCCGCAATACAAAGATTTGTTACGGAATGTTATGACTTAAGCTTGACATTGCTTCTAGCTAATGAACGGCAGTATAAAATGTTCTTCTTGAAGAAAACGTATCTTTTGTCGCTTAGTAAAAATAATTGTTCATTGATGTTCTGGCCAACATCCGACCCTCTACCACCTCGAATATACGCTAATCGTGACAACACTTGAATACTACTTCGACTAAAGGCAACCAATGAATTTTAAGATTCCCAGCATCTGACTCTCATGAAGCTCGCATGCCAAAACCCTGTACAACATTTTCATACTGACCTCCATACCCCTGATATCGCATTGCTTTCCCCGTTCTCTCCAGCTAAGGGGAAAATGTCAAGTGTTGTGTTTATGTATGTGTATGCTGCGCATTGACACAATCTCAAACTGTAGTCGTCGGCTCGCCTCCAAAATAACAAAAAACAAAAAGTTTGTTTCGGAAACAAATCATTCTAAGATTAAAAATAAAACTTAGACGAATTTTAAAGATGAAAACCAGTTTTTAATAAAAAAAATCTTCACTTCCGATCAAATTTTGGCTTCTTCATAAATCCCATAGATTATAAAACACTAGCAAAAAACAAGGAAGTTCCTACGAAAAAGAATTGCGCCTACCAGGCCTTTTGCAAATCCTGCATCTCCCAAAGCATATGCAAACAAGAACAAGCTTCCACAAAAAACGATTTCTATCAAAATTAGTCATTTGCGGAAAATGATCATGACTAGCCCAGCTACAACTTCAACCGACTTCCTCGCAAATGCTATACCAAAATACTGTCAAAAACGTAAAGCTTGAAAGGAAGTTGCAACCTCTCCCTGCTTAACAAAACCTCCACAGTTTACTACCAAAACCGTCACTTCCGCCCAAACAATTTGGAAAATTATTCTGACCTAATACACATCCAATCCAAATTCCTTCTGCTCTCAGACGATTCCTTCCCAAATAATTGAAAAAACATAAAAAACGAGAAAGCGTAAGCCAAGATAAGATAAGATAAGCTACCACATCCGGTGGGCCAACCTTCGCCAAAACCCCACTTGGGCCTCCCAACAAATGAAAAATGCCCGTCAAAATAAGTCAATACACTTGGGCTGCAGAGAGGATACAGATCGAAACAGAAACAGAGACCATATCAAAAACCGCGCCCTCACATTTCCACACTTACTCCTACCCTATAAAAGAAAGTTTACCCTATAAAAGAAGGAATTCTTTTAAAAATAATCCAACAAATTTTAATTTTGAAAATAAAACCTCAATCACCCCTGGCCACTCTAGTATCAATACCACGTTCTTCGTAATGTTTAATATTATTCTTAACAATTACGTTAGATCCACCTCCAAATGAGTTTCCGATTGGAACATGCTACAAATGGCAATTCTAAATATTCATTTAGTAGTACAGCATTGATGTTAGATCATTCGTGGCTTCTGGTCATTCTAGTCGCGTATGCATCTAGACCAAGTCCTGGTTTTGCTAAGCGTGTATTTGTCATTAATAGACTTCGGAATATTCGTTCGAGTGCTGCGTTTCATTAACTGCTGCGTTACTTGCGAATAGGATCTCCTCTCTGCTCCTGTGAACTGTGGCCACCACAAGAACTGTAGTTGTAGTTGGAATCCACTCTCTTGTAACATTAGAGTTTTGAGGCGATTGACACATTTTATTTCTTAATATTTGCAGTTGTACAGCTACTACGCATGTTCTATAGTTGGCCAGGTGTTCCAATATCTTTGGGTGTGGTTATTACCTTGGCATTTCTTGCATTGGTTCTATTTTAACGATCATATTGAGTATTTCTTTGAAAATAAATATATTTTAAATTTTTTCGCTTTTCTTGAGTGTGAGCATGAATATCGAGTGCCCCCCCCCCCTTTTAATGATCATCGTTCCTTGGGTATGTTCAATTTTCTCCCATTTAAGGATGTTTACTGCGCCTTCAATTTTCAATTCTTTGGTCTTGAAGTCTTCTATTGTAGCCTTCTTCTTGGTATACCACCATTTACCTTCTTCAGTTAGCTTTGTGGCTAAACCTCTATGGGCATCGGGATCTTTTCTATTTGTCTTCCAAACATTTTTGTTTTGTGTCACTACTCTAAAGACGTTTGTGGACACTGATTTCATTAACGCATGATATTCGCACCCTCTGTACTACCAATCACATTAATTGGCAGCTCCATCTTTGTCTTCATTTCAATTTTTCGTTGTTTTTGTTGCTAGTGGGTTTGAGGTATAGGCAATTCGGTAGTTTCTTTAACTTTTGCTTGTGAATGCTCTCGATTACTGGCGAGAATTGTATTTTTCGTTTCTTTCTAGGTTTTTTTCTTTTGTTTACGCATCCAAACAGTTTCTCTTGCAAGTTTCTCATCATCTGTGATCTTTATGAAACTCAGCGTTAATACCAGTAGTTGTGTTGTTTTCATTATAATTAGTTAGACGAGTTTCCAAAACTTCTTTCAATTTAGTTTTCTTCACTTCCTCACTTTCTCACTTTAAGTTAGCTATTTCATTGCTAAATTGTAATGCCATTTTTACTATTTCAAGAATGTGTTTTTCTAAGTGGTGATATTAATATTGCAGAACTTCGTACGAATGGGCATTGCAATGGTTGACTCACCGTAGAATCATTTGAGTCGGCCTCGTTAGAGGGTAGATTATCCAACTTCTAGTTGAGGTGACACCTGGGACACCACACAATTCCTTTTTCTTTTGATCTCATTTCTTTAAGGACTGGTTGAAATTGGTAGTGTGTCAGTGAAGAGAACATAATTAGCTAGGTGTTTGGTTATCCCGCCGTTTCGCAGTCGCCAGAGCCTGGCTAGTTAAATTGTAAAGGGTACCACGTACAGTTGAGGTTGACATTTGGGCTGCGCTAGACTAAATAACAAATTCTAATGACCCATAAACTTTTTTGATATCTGTTTTGGGATCCCCTGTTTAATAAATGGTTGAATACAACAGCTGTACATAATTATTCAACAGATTGTTTTTTGGGGACTCCTCAAAGTGTTGATATTTGAGAAACAAATGTAATAACCGTAAACGCGAATAATCGATTTGGATTCTTTGATAATCTTTGATACTGTACCAATTTTTTAAGCAGAACCGGGCCGTTTAGGTATTCTACGCAGGCAAATATATTAAGATAAACTAGAAAATGCAAATTCGGGTCTAGCATTTTCAGAGCGCTGATACCTTGTTGCAAAGGCAATGTTATAGGTAACGCGGACTTCACATTACCCGTTACTGAAATAAATTATAAATTAGCTTCCGGGTTCCTAAAATATTTCCCAATTCATTTTCTTTATTCTATAAGTAAAATAATTTAATTGTACATTTTTTAGGTCAAATGAAATTAATTTCTGTATAAAATTCCTCGTTATAGTTCAGCAAAAAATTTCCCCCTCTGTTAAAGGAATTTATTACTTTTGCGTTAAAGGGAATAAAACGTATTCTACCATAAAATAAATTCTTTTATGTATGAATTATTTAATGGAACACATGCTGTCAGGTTGGTTTGCTTATAATTTATTACCGGCAAAAACGTTTTGAGTTTACACAAATCTAATCACCGATCAAGCAGCCGTTATACGAAACGAATTAAGCTGTCCTTAAATTCATGCCAGATCTACTAAACTCATTTATAAAACACCTCGTCCTATATACATACATACTATACCGATGCCATTCGCATAATCCGCAGATGAAATCGTTGTGTGGGTTTTATGATTTAGTGTGAGGTGCGGTACTTTTATGACACAGCCTTAATATTTTATTACCTATCTATTTGAAAAACTGCACAAAAGCCGTTTAGTTGTTTTTATTGCATTTTTAAGCGTTTATTACATCACCATAATATTTGTATCTTGAAGGAAATGAAAAGTGATGTTATGCATGTCATTCCATTGATGGTCGCTGATATGGTTACAAAACGATACAAAACACAATTTTTTTTGTCCAAATGAAATTGTATATGAGTATTTGGTTTGTCGGCTAGACGTTTTGTAAATATTTCCCAAAAACATAAAATTTTTTTAACATTAACCACTTAGATAAAACCGCACATACTTACACACACTACATAAAATCGTAAGTGATATTTGATACCCCTAAAACACGATAAAATGATAAACTTGAATAATTTTGTTTTGATTCAATGATTTTTATTGCTTAATTCGCACAAACGACCGACCTAAAGAGCTTTAATTCACATTATATCGCAAAACTTAAAAATGAAGAAAAAAGTTTAAAGTACGAAAGCACGACAAAAGAAAAACTTTTTTTTGGAACGAAAATTAAATAAAACAGGGGGGGTCGTATTTTTTATACGCAAATACACGGAACACCAACAAAACATTGAAATCGAGATTAATTGAGGTGAGGGGAAATAAATAATAGATGTTGATGTGTTGTTTGGAAAATTTGTTTGGCAATTTTTTTGGAGGCCATTGAATATTCGAGGTTTTCGATTTGGGTATGCGGGTTGTAAATTAATCATTTTATAGATACGAGAAATTTTGTGTGCCTAAAATTTTATAAATTTATTCGGTTTCAACGAATGTGAAGTTTTCGACAAAATTAAAAAATAACAAAACATGGCGGACTACAAAATTTGTAGCAATAACAAAAATGCACATGTATTAGTAAAACAGTTGACAAAAGCAATGTTAGGATTATTTAAAAACTTTGATATGAAAATCAACTGCTCGTTAATACGCAATTAGTAAACTAGCGACTTCGGCAATGACAAATAATACCAAATTCGAAATGTTCAAACGAATAAAAATTATCCCCATTTTAATACGATGACGTAGACCGATTTGTTATTGACCTCGAACTTGATCAACTTTTGCAAAACTAAAATAAATGGGATTTGGACGTTCACCAGCTCACAGAGATGTCTCACGAACATGGTATGCATGCTTAGTTAGATTAAGACATCCTAAATAAATTTTGATTTGTTTAGAATGTCATAAGCTAACTAAGCATGCATACCAAGTTCGTGGGACATCTCTGTGAGCTGGCCAATTCTCGATACAGTGAACGTCTAAATCCCATTTATTTTAGTTTTGCAAAAATTGATCAAGTTCGGGGTCAATAACAAATGGGTCTACGTCATCGTATTAAAATGGGAATAATTTTTATTTGTTTGAACATTTCGAATTTGGTATTATTTGTCATTGCCGAAGTCGCTAGTTTACTAATTGCGTATTAACGAGCGTTTTTAAATAATCCTAACATTGCTTTTGTCAACTGTTTTACTAATACATGTGCATTTTTGTTATTGCTACAAATTTTGTAGTCCGCCATGTTTTGTTATTTTTTAATTTTGTCGAAAACTTCACATTCGTCGGTTTCATTGATTTGTTGACGGGTCTTGGACATATAGGTAGCCTGTGCATAATAAATGCAGGTTTTACTTAGCAAACTTACCTTTCGATGTTCTGAATAGAAGTATATATATGAAACATATTTTTAACGGTAAATTGTTGTCTTATCGTTATAACTTATTACACCGCCGATATTCTAAAAAGGTATTTCCAAAAGACCGCTTGAGTCAGGGTGTGTTTCTCTGCGGTGGAAGAGATATTTTAAAACCTTGCGTTCGAACCGTTTAACCTATTGCATCACTTCGCATATTCTTACAATGGCCACGGTGCATGTTCTCTCAGTTTTTACATACACTCCGCGTCACTTCCTATTCTCTTGAGTTATTCTATTTATATGTGTTGCTGGGAAGAGAAATCAATAACAAAAAGAATTAATGAGATTCGTTTATCTCTGAGAGTAAACTCAACTCAAATAAGACAAAATAATCAACAAAACAAATCGAATTTAATCAATAAAAACCTACAATTAAATTTTTAGTAGTTCCTACTTCCATCGTTTTTTAAAATCACTTCGTAAACTCGATTAAAAATCGAGCCGCTCAGCGATTTCAAGTAATTTATAGAAATTTTACTTCAAGCTGATTGTATCGCCACTTTAAGTTCGTCTTCGAATTGTTTTCCTCCTTCGTAAATTTTTCGAGTAAGCCATCTCCAACCATTTTCTATGATGTAAAAATCTGACGAATATGGGGGCCGCGGTAAATTGCAATATTTTGGCTCTCAATCCAGTTTTTTACGGTACGTGCATTATGAATCGAGGCATTATCGTGTTGAAATGTCCATTGTAATGGTCCAAAAATTACAGAAATTCTTAGAAAATTATTTTCCAGAATTGCTTTGTAGGGTATTGCGGTCATCCTGTTGGAGAAACTAAATCAAAGGCTCCATACCACGAAATAGCGCCCCAGACCATAATGACATTTCAAACTTTCTTAAATCGTGAAAATAATAATTGTAGCCATTGGGACCGACTACATTTTTATTTCATCGCTGAACACCACAGTATGCCATTCATTATTCCACTTTTTATGCGCTCTACAAAATTCCAACCGATTTTCTTTCCGCAAAGCATTCAGTGACGGTTTTTTGCAGTTTTCTAAACTTAAGATGCTTAGCACACTTAATAATACGTCGAAAAGTACTTAAACTTACCCTTATCCCGGTTCTTGCTTTGATTTTCCTATTGCCTTTCATGTTGCCATAGTTTTTATTATTTTTAAGGTTATTGATAACCGATTTGCTTCTGCCGTTTTTACTTGCAATCACGCGATTGCAAAAATTGATCAAGTTCGGGGTGAATAACAAATGGGTCTATGTCATCGTATTAAAATGGGGATAACTTTTGTTTGTTCAGAATGTTAGAAGCTAACGAAATATGCATACCATGTTCGTGGGAAATTTCTGTGAGCTGGCCAATTCTGGATACAGTAAACGTCTAAATCCCAGTTATTTTCGTAAGATTTGATGCTTTGTAAACATTAATTTCTACTTTCTCAACCTCCCTTAACGTTTTTCCACGAACCATGGACTAGTAAAAAAATTGATTTAAAGAAAAACAATTTATCAGAGAGTTGCAACAACCACCTAGCCCTATTCATGAAAGAGAATAACTCACACAACAACTCAACGTCAACAAACAAACATCATCGTGCAATCTAACGAATGGAACTCTTCACTATATCCGTTCTTCATGGGCTTCTCCCAAGATAATTGGACTTATGAAAGAATTGTACCGGGATGCTGGAAATAAATGTTAATACAACGGAAAGCAGTGTGATACATATCACAAAACACGAGGCGTTAAACATGGACGTGTTTTGTCGCCATGACTGTTCCTCACAACGTCTAGCGCAAATTATATATACCGACACCAAACGGCTAATGACCTCGACCTCGCCAATGATTCACATCTGATAACACACAAACACGCCATCATGTACCAAAAAATATAGATATATGACACTTAAGAAATACTAAGCTACGAATGTTCAATGCCTGCGTTAAGTTATAGTACTGCTGTATGGTAGAGAAACATGAAAATATACTCAATGTAAACGAAAGTGGTGTTGGATTGGACACACACTGAGAACGATACCTTGTGGTAAAACCAAAACCTAACTAGAATGGACCACCTTTGCATTGGTTTAAGAAGCTAGCCGTGCCATTCATGTCAGTTAGTTGCGGGATACGGTAATATACTCAAAGCAATTTAAAATATTTGGGCATGGCTTATTTACAGGGGAAATTTTGGGAAGTCTTACTTTAGAGTTCCCTCTATATTATTTTAGATTTCGTGGCCATGTAAATTATTTTATACAAAAAACCAATAAAGTGAATTCTAAAGAATAATCTACTTTTGGTTACCTGTGTTTCAGATATTAGCTAACCATGGAACTAACTTAACTAAATTTTAAAATTACTTGTAAAGAAGTAAACAAGCAGCACCTATCAAGGATCGATTCCGAAACTTCCACCCCTGTACTATAAACTCATTTTCATACTATGGGTTAAGAAATATCCGAGTTCCGTGCAGCCTGATTTGATACGATAAGTTATCAATCTTCAAAATATATAGCTAATCGTTGGTTGACAAATCTGAACTAAGTTTGCAATTTATAACCGAATTTCAGTATATTTTGGTTTATAGCCAATAGAGACATCTATCAATAACTTGTATGAACTAATCATTAATTTTGTTAGTCGGAATGAATTCATTAAAATGGTGGTGTTCCCTCTTGCATGGTGACATTCCTGAAACTCGTCTGTAATACTTGTTATAGATTTTCAATCACCAAGCGGTCAACGATAGGCCGAGCTACGTCTAGCACTTAAAGATTGCAGAATTTTTTAGACCTTGTTTCTTGATCTCGCGAGCTTTCTTTTCGGATTTTATTCCACTGAAATGATTTTTGGTACGAAATTAATTAAAACTTACGCCGGTTATCAAAACACCTGCTGGCATATTTTCGCTACCTTATGCAGCATCAAGTTAAAACAAATTTATTTAACCGTTTCCAATTCGATTTATATTTAAAAAACACAATAACATAAAAATTTTAATTCCGGGATCGACCTCATTGCTTGTGGCTCTTTTTTATTAAAACAGTAGACAGCACTGAACTTATGCCCCAATTATTCAGAAAAGTTTTCAATTTGTCCATATCTTGATTTCATCGCTTGGATAAAATTTATTTCCATTTTGTTATATTTAATTTTTGTCCCCCTATTTGATGTCGTTCCCGTTTTCTCCCCTTGCTTATTTGATTATATTGGAAAAGTCATATCACAGCTGACGCAACACTACAATCATAAATTATACTATTCGGAATATTTGGAAAAATCAATTAAGATTTCTTGCTAAATCATATCACGAAATAGTCACGAAAATGGGAGTATTAGAAGGCATTTAAATAGAGTTCCGTTATGTTAGCACTTGGAAAGGAAAGTGGTACATTTCGCGATATTACTCTCGGTTTACGGTAATTACGAGAATATTTACATTGTAAGCGATTTTCCATAAAATGTTCTAGGAAAACATCCACCAAATGCTAAGTGTAGATTCGCGATAATAAGGATCTAATCCAACCAAAAATCATCATCTCTTGAAAAGTTATCGGGGCTAAGGGTGGTGCTGCTCCTGGAGTGACATAGAGAAGATGATAATGTCATTCATATGACATAAGCAAATTTTACCTTGCAGCTCTCTCAAGACATGGTCCACAATCTGTTGAAACGTGCTGGGAGCATTTTCCAATCCAAATGACATACGAACAAATTATTCAACACTAAATGCCGTTTTGAGTATGTCCCTTGGATTTAGTTTTATCTAGTGGAAGCCAGATGCAAGATCTAAGGTTGTAAAGTAAATAAATTTCCCTAACTTGTCTAATATATCCGTGATGTTGGGTAATGGGTTCCTATTGGAAATGGTTTTTTCATTTAACTTCCGGTAATCAATGACCATCCGCCATTTAGTTAGTCCAGAAGCTAGACACTTTTACACTTTTTATATTATTATTTCCATTTACACTAAACAAAAAACATTCGAGTCGCAGTGATATGCTGCATATCAACAAAAATTGTAGAAAGTGTCCCAGAAATGCCAGTATACTCAGATTTGTGGTGTCATCTCTAGAATTAAGTCTTAATGGCCCTTAAACACCCACAAGAGCCGGTTTACACTTTTTATATTATTATTTTCATTTACACTACACAAAAAAAATTCCGCGAAGGTCGCAGTGATATACCGCGGATTAGATTAGATTATATTTAGTGGAAATTATAACAAATTCATCCCTGCCATAATTTTTTTATATAATTCTACACTTTTTGTTTAATTGTGTATCTACATTTTATTTTTTTGTTAATTTGTGTAGCTACACTTTGGATAAATGTTGAAATTTTCACTCCGGTGTGGTCGCCCGAATTCGGCAGATATTCTGGAAAAGATGAAAAGTGCACACAATCGTTTTGAAAGACCGTGAAGAGAAGTTGAGCTATTTTGCAACACTTAGCGCACTCTTTGTAGCTGTTTAACCGTATTAAACATGATTTTTTGCGTCAGTTTGCGACAATGGATGAAACTTGAATCAATCATTACACTCTGGATCGTCAACCAGCTGAGTGTACAGCAGCCGGTGAAAGGCGACCGAAGCGTATTTTCGAATGCTTAATGTATTTTATTCGTCGATCATCTTGAGAAAGGAACGACCAACAACAGCGAATATGTCATGGTGCGTTTGGAGGCAGAAGTTGCGAGAAACGGTTGCAAAATTGCACTTTCACCAAGACAATGCACCGTGTCACATGTCATTGACTTACTAACGATGAGTTACTAACTTAAAATAATAAAAAAACTATGGTAGCACGTAACAACAAAATGGAGGTCAATGAACCGACTTCAACAGAAACTAAAAATTAAATTGTTCGCACTTCGGTTATCACTTTTAAATCAATACAATAAAAATGTAATATAATGTTGTTACCTGAGTAAATTAGAAACTTTTTAAACTGAAACACTCGAATTTTTTGTTTAGAATGAGTGTCGGAATGTCACAAAATAAAGTAAAACTAAAATGTGGTTTCTATTTCGTCACAGTAATAGAATTAAGCGAGCGGTCTATTCTTAATGCATGTAGTTAATTCATGATTTTCGCCTACGTAGTTTATGGCTTAACTACACGTAGTTTTAGAGGTAGTTTTTATCTCCTAAAACTACTTAACAACACTAGCAATAACTAAGTCTAGTCCGTTTAACAGTTTTATTAATATTTTTAAGAAATTGCTACTAAACTTGACAAAATCAAGATCTTGATTTTCATCGATGGATTAAGTGAGTGGTATGATCGAAACTCGCTTTACTTAAATATTAAGAAATCCAAGATTATGTCTTTCCATCGTAAGAGAAATCCGCTAATTACTTCCTACAAAGTCAACAACGAAGTATTGCAAAGAGTTAATGAGATCATAGATCTAGGTGTTACATTTGTCGAAAATGCCAGATTAATAGGCATATTGAAAATTGTATTGCGAGAGCTAATGCCATGTTTGGATTTGTTAAAAGATGGACAGGTGAATTTAAAGATATTCAAACCTTATGTTCACTCTATTTCGCTTACGTTCGATCTCAACTGGAATACGCTGTACCGGTCTGGAATCCATACTATGCTGTACACATTAAAAGAATTGAAAGCATTCAAAAGAAGTTTCTGATTTTCTTGTTAAAAAATGTGACGGGAATTACGACCACAATTTACCATTCCATGAAAATGTGGCTCGGTTACCTCACGTTTTGCTTGGTCACATTGATTCAGCATACATTTTGGAAAACATCAATTCATGTGCCTTGCAGAACATTTCGAAACCATGAATTTTTAGCACTTGAACACCATTCCACAAACTATGGAGAAAATAACCCCATTAATAGTTCGTCTAAATCGTTCAACATCGTCGACGACCTATTTGACTTTAATTTATCAAAGGACAAGTTCAAAAATATACTTAAGAATTATTTTTTAAATTTTTAATTGTTAAATCAAGATTTGATTTATATATTTCTGTGTTTTAATTTCTTTATTTTATTTTTTTTAATATTTTTGTTTTAAATTAAATTCTGAAATCATACGTGATTTACATACAGAATAGATTTCCTTAAATAAATAAATAAATAAAAATAAATAAAAAAAATAAAATTTCAGCTAAAAATTTATCTTCTTGGCCCTGAGTACTGTCAAATTGTTGGTGATAAGTTACCCTCAAAAAAGCAAGTGTTGTGTCTTTTTTTCAAAAAGTTGTGTCAAAAGCACAAATTCCAGTGAAAAAGGGACAACAGCCCATTGAAAAATTCGAAAAATTGCACGATGAGTGGCAAAATCTTCCAAAATAATAAAAATAAACAGGCAGAGGCAGAAAAAATAAATCAATTCCAATAAACTCACAAGCAGTGAAGATAGAGCCCCTAGAAGAAGCAGATGTTTTATTGCTCCTAGAATATTATCAGCTTTGGATAAGTGGAAGATTACCGATCGTGCAGCAATGCATTTAATCAGTGCCGTTGCCGAAAGTCTTGGGCGTTCTATTGATGAACTCGTTTCGAATCGAACAACACTGAGGCGTTTTCGTGAAACGAATAGAGTAGAAATAGCAGCATCAGTTAAATCGACTTTTAAGTTTACAACAGGCGTAGTACATTGGGATGGAAAATTACTTCCGGAGTTATCTGGAACGGAGACCGTGTATCGGTTGCAGGCGATTATTTCCCATATACATGGAGAACAATTATTGGGCGTTCCCAAAATATCGAGATCAACTGGTTTGGAAATGGCGAAGGCTGTTTTCCAAAGCTTAATCGATTGAAGAGTGGCTGACGATGTCGTGGCGGCTTGCTTCGATACAATATATTCAAATACTGGAAGATTAAATCGAGCAGGTATTATTTAAGAGCAGACGTCGACATCATATATATGAAATTATATTGCGCGCTGCCTTTGAATCAAAAAACATCAGGAGTAAATGTTCCGTTATTTGTGAGATCCAAGAATGATTGGAATTCCTTGAATAAGGATAATCTCAAAGCAGGCATAGATGATCCCAACGTTCATATATAATTAAATGACAAAGGAACATGCTCGGGATGATTAGAAAGAATTATTTAAAATCACTCTAATTTTTTTGGGCGTGATACCAAAGCTGCTAAAGCACCAAAGCTGGGTTTGAACTATTTACGAGATGTATATATATTTCTACAAAACACACGACGAAAAGTTGGACGGCTGTACTAAATAAAATATGTGGCCAATTGTGGTATTTGTTCGACGAAAGCATCGCAATCTCTTTTTTCGACGGAAACGTCTCTAGTGCAGAGAAAAGCAGAATGTATAGAAGCCGAGTCTAGTAAGCGCGGCGTCGAGTTGAAAATTAATGATGTGAAAACATTCATTACTAAACAACTATCAGATTTTGTTACATCAAACACTGGCGATTTTTTTAAAAGGTTCAAGATTTTCATAGATTTCTTAAACAAAGATCCGGCTATGTGGGCTCAGGATGAATATTTCAAGAACGGAATGAAGATTTTTTCTTATTGTCCCTGCAATCTGTTCTGGGGCCAAGGGCTCTCCGAACTCTTTCGTGGTTTGCGTTTTTCGTCCTTACTTTTACGCCAGTGTCGGCCAACTCGAACACGTACGGCTATATTTCCGATTTTATCACCATCTGCACATTGCATAGCTCCATTCCAGTATAGGCTGGCTGATGGGTCAGCCCATGAGTTTTGCACTCCGACCGGGGGTCATAGATGTGTCCCATTTCATCACAGATCGTAATCTGTTGATGAAAATTCCCTTTGGATCCTGCCCCTATCTGGATTCGAACCCGGTACCTCCCGAACCAAACGCCAAAGCTTTAAGCACTGTGCCATTTGGTCGGTCGGACTGAAGATTATAAGTCAAATAAAAGTCGTAAATGGTATCGCAGAACGTGGTGCTAAGTTAATATACTAGATTTTAACAAGAAGTTAACAAAAAATGAAGATGACATGCAATATTTAATACAAGTCGTAAAGGACTACACACAAAAGTTTTCAACATATACAAAAACGTCTTTAATGGGAAGATCATCCTAGATTGATTATTTTCATCATAAAAATTAATTCATAATACCATTTGGCAATAATCTCGCTATTTGAGAAAAATTTTTAAATAATTTTTCTGTTCGTTTGAAAGTGAAAATATTAAAAACTCGTTTTTATCGAACTTTGCGCTCAAGCCGCGACCTCTAAACCATCTTCGATTGACCCAATATTTTTCTGTTCAAGTTTTTAGCATAACCTCACATTTCTAGGGGGTGTCCCGTTAGATATTGGCACTTTCGAAAATAAGGTCCATCCTATTGTAGAAGGAATCAAAGATAGCTAGGTGCAGGATCGATAAAATTTTGGAATTCCCCACATCACGTTTGTTGATTTTTCATAAAAGAAATTTTAAATTAAAACGACATCTTTATACAACAAACGCCGATACTAAAACTCGGTAACTAAATTACTCGGCCTAGATTTTTGTCAAACTGTATAGGATTATGTCAAACTTCTTATTTTTCAGCAGTGACGGAAATTGTTTCCAAAAAATGTCCTAAGTATTTGCTGTTGTATTTGAGGGAGATTTAACACCAGATCCATGAACATCTTTTAAATTGGAAGGTGCAATGTTTAATGCCAAACTCTGTAAAACTTTTATAATGTGGAAAGGCAGAAAAACTATGATGGAAGCTAAACCGATATTTTTTCATACGAGTTCTTGTGATTTTCATTTCATGGTCAGCTTTCTTAACAATTAAACAATTTAGATATTTCTATGTCTGATACATTTTGTTGTTATAATATTGAGTTAAGCCACCCTTTGTACTATAATTATGGTGGTTTTAATTGATTAAATTATGTCTAGACATTTTGACCACAACATGATTAATTTATTATTCCCTCAAATTTTATGCTTTTACCATTTGAATTTTGTTTTTATATAAAAAAAAAATCTTCTTTATAGTAAGTTGGATAAAAGAAGCTTCAATTACCCATGTACGAGCACATAAGACCTCTGATATTTAAGAACCTCACTAGAAACACTTTCAAACGGAAAAATTAACGTTGTATAAAGCCTTAGGAGGCTCAATAAATTTATTTTAACCAAAGGATTCTTGTAAAACCATTGAACTCGTTTACTTCTCACACAGTTGGTAATTAATTGAATACAATTTTTATGTTTTGTTCTGAACGCAAATGATACTTTGGAAATAAAATTTGTAGGTAGATCGAACACAATTTTTTCCATCAGAATGGTATTCAAATTCGAAATCAAGGGATTTAGGTTGGCGAATGGCGGTAGGGAAGCAATAACAGGCAATACAAAAATAACTGGTTCTCGATTATTAGCAGATTTTTGAAATGTTCCATTCCAATAACCCGGATTCTGAGTGGACATACTAAATATAGTGAAAATTCCACATAACACGTTGTCAAAGTTCCATTTTGAATGTAATCTATGATTCGACAGAAGATCTCGGATGCAACCGAGTATATGTAAACTTGGAGCCACTATCGATATTTCTGTAAAACATCAATTTAATAACGTTGGGAGAAAGTCCTAACACCGTGGAGGGAGTGCAAGGCAGTATTTGTGCTCAGAAACGGAAAAGACGTGCTCAATCCAAACAGTTTAAAAGGACCTTATACGCCTACCTATACAGTCTCTCCCTGGTTCCAGTTGGATTGTCGTACTGTACCTTGCTAATTAGTCTGCTCTACAATTTCCCTCAACATCAGAATGGCCCGGAACCCAGACCAACTTGTTATTGAATAGTTCACTCATCTCGTTAAGATCTTCGCCCGTTGATTACTATATTCCACAGAAGGGGAGAAAGAACACCTCCCTGAAGTGTCCTCCGAACAACCCGTCTTCTGACGAAGACTTCCCCATCCCCGCAATAACCCTTCTGCTTCCCAGCAAGTGATTAATTAGCCTGATTACTGGGTATTTAATCTCGAGTGGCAGCAATCCTTCCTTAATTGCCAGCGAAAATTCCTAAAAAACCAGTGACTTCTCAATTTACCGGACCAATGCATGTAGTGGCGTGTCCACGAACTTAACCTTATGGTACGCATGTTGAAACTGTGTCCAGTTTCTGGGTACAATTCTCGAACAAATATAGACATCCAGCAGCCTTTCCATGACTTTCAGCAGGAAGGATGACAGAGATATTGGTCTTAAGTCTTTAGGGTTGCTGTGCGAGCTTCTACCTGCTTTCGGGATTAAGATAACTCTAGTATCCCTTCATTTCTTCGAGATGTACCCCAGCTTCAGACAACTTGCTTACTTAAAGGGCTTAACACTTTTAATAGCCCATTTTATTTTCCGTGTATTCAGAATATCCTCTGAACACAACAGTTGGGCCCAGTAGTCATCCATAGACCCGCAGTCATTCACCCCCGCAAATGGCGTATCCTCATTTTCCGGGAAGTGAGCTTCCATCAGAAGATTAAGAGTCTCTTCACTAGAAACCGTCCATTCACTAGAAACCGTCCAGATCTCTTCCATTCTATCACAGAAGAGCCTCCACGAATTCCTTTGCGCCTTCCTTTTCCCTCTTTTATATTCTCTGATGCATTCCTTATAGAAGTCCCAGTCATGGCTTTCTCACGATATTTTCGATCTATTGAAAGCAGACCCGCAGACTTTTCGGCACTGCACAAATGCCAAAGTCCACCAAACAGGTTTCTGCTTTCCCCTCAGCTTTGTTAATGGGCAGGCTTCCTTCATAGAGGCAGGTCCTAGTAAGAGTATCCACTATTGAATCCAGATCACTACCCATGTCGAGGAGTCCTGGAACTCTAGTTGGAATACAACCCTCCAATATGCATCTATATACGAGTCATACTGTCCTCCTGGGATTTCTGAAAACGTACTAATTTGTAATTTGGAGATTAAACTTAAACGTTAGATACCGATGGTCGGAGAAGGAATGCTCCTTCGCCATCCTTCATTCCCTGAACATAGGTAAGATAAAATCAGAGACCAGAGTAACATCCAGAACATCCTTCCTATTGCTAATAATAAAGGTGACCTATATTACTAATAATGAGGTCAGGAAGTTTAGAAGAAATTGAAAAAATGACTTACCCCTGTCATTGATGTCCGAGTTACCCCAGATGGTATGGTGCGCGTTTGCGTCACACCCTAAGATAACTCCGACCTTCCTCCTTTCTGTATCAAAAACAAGTGCCCCCAGTATATCTAGTGGCACTGGCTTCTCCCGGTCCATATATGCGGCTGCAAGCCAGAATCTTTTGTCTTCCGTCTCTCTGCAGACCGCAGTAATGTCCCCATTGCAACACTGCGGAAGTAGAAAAACATTTATATTATTCTTCACCAGTATATATGATCTGATCTCATCCGTCCCACAGGCGTATAATAGGGTATAATCCTTAGCCGCAAATCCCAATTCTTGTTATTTTATTTTTTAAGAACCATGGATCTTTTTGGATCAGAACTATCTCCTCCACTGACTTAGCAAGTCTGAGAAGTAGCGCCGCCGAAGCAGCCTTGGTGTGGTGCAAATTTATCTGCATAAACCTGATCATTGTGAACAGTATTCACTTACCTACTTACTTCGTTAGTTGGACTCAACGCAGTCGACGGTTCTCTCCGTCTCATTCCCTCCGCAGTTCCTAAATTCAAAGACGTAAAGTTTAGGCCTCCCCCTTCCCCCTCAGAGTCCAATGTGTCCCCCTTCACCATGCGTAGGGATAATCGATTTCCCTTAGTTCCCTAGTTAACCACTCACTTGCGTTCGCCACTATCTGCGATTTTAATATCTCCTCTAGAGAGAGTAAAATCGTCGGGCTTTCCTTTACAGGCTGAATCTCTTCCACCTCCTTCTCGGATTGCATGGTGCCCGGTTCAACCCCGACCTCGTCCTTATTGAACACCTTCAGTGTTACTGACCCGAAGCCGAAATTGATTACCCCTTTAGTTTTTGACAGGGGAGCCAGAGATTCCTTATTGATTAACATGATGGATAATCTAAAGCTACCCTTAGGAGCCTCCTGCTTTACAATCTTCCAGTTCTCCGTCGGAAGAAGAAGAGGATTGCAATTCTGGATAATCCTCAGAGATTCTTCCAGGTTTGCCGGCTCCGTGGGAATTTAGACCATTGCCCTAAGTCTGCTTGGTATTTCCTCTTTAGGAATTGCTCTGAGCTTGGCTCCTGGCCATACCTAACTCGCAGCTGCGAATTGGCGGGGGTGCCGGATGTTGTCCAAGGACTTTAGGAAAGACGAGGTTAAGTGCATTAAACACCAACCTCCATCTTTCTCCTGTGATGTTCTCGTCCTCATGGCTCTTGTCCACGATGGCTAGCACTATCTCTGCCTTATTCACGATTTCGCTAAAAAGCTTATGTCGTTTTGGCGACTGTTCCACATGAAGCTTAGCCTGCTTTCTCTCGGCATCCAAACCTCCATGCTCCTCTTCGTCGAATCTCTGCTTTTAAGACCCAAGATCCTCCGTGAGTGCATTGCCCTCATCGGCAATACCGCTCTTAGCCTAGTTGACAGATTACTTCAGTCCAGTGGTAATCCGGAACTGTAGCCAGTCTATCCAAGACAAGGAACACCGAACGCCTTGTATCTCCGAACCGACGGAGCAAAACCTTTCTCCTTCTTGTTACTACCGCTATTCCCTGGCTTGCAAGCCTCGGAACCAGTCCTAGCATCACTGATAGCTGGAGTCACAGACCCTCCCCCGTCTTTACCAGCATTTGAGAAGTGCTGGCCACTTCCTTCGATTTATTATTATTATTAGATTCCATTTGGTCCCCACGAGTATCGGAGAAAATGATGGTCCACCCGTGCAGAGATCCGTGTACACGGGTAAGGCTATATACAACTGGAAGTCGCCAAGTATCCAGTTCCGTTCACAACTTAGCAATTATTTTTAGATGCATCCCACCATTTAACGTGAGCCGCCCCACACCTAGGTTACACATTTCGCCCATTCTGGTTTGCAAGATTGAGAACCTGTGGCGTCTTCGATTGTGAGGCAAATTTCAAATTCAAACGTAAACTAACATTCAGTTAATAATGTTTAATAAAAAATAAAAATAAAACATAGTGACATGCAAATATTTATATTTTCCAAGTTTTATACATTTAACAATTGAGCTTACATAACTAATTGACAGTCCTCGAGTTTTCGCAATGTAGCCACTACTACCATCGAATAGTAGACACCCGAGCCTATTTAAATTAGTGTGTACGTACATATACAAAGGGTTTGACTCCCCTGTCAAAAATATTACATGAGCTCCGATCTTACACCCAATTAACAGTCCATCCTAGAGTTTCCGCAATATAACCACTACTACTATGGAATCGTCGGGTTGGGCTCCCTTATAAAAAGGGCCCTTGACAAAATTCTAAGTTGATTTTTTGACAACATTTCGAATTTTTTCAGGGGACCCATTTGACCATTTGAAACCAAATTAAAATTTTCAGACAGATCTATCATTTAGTTCAGTTTTGACAGCCATTGAAAGCAGACAACCGACTGTTTTTTGCAAACATTGAAAAAAGTGAATTTCGTCTGTTAATCAAACATTTTTTTTGCGTGGAATAACCATTACGCAAACCAAGAGAAAGCTTGATTCACAAGTGGTTTACTGATTTTCCTTGTGGTCGTACAAGCACAACTGATGCCGAACGCTCAGGACGCCTAAATGAAGTCACCACACCAAAAATGGTTGACAAAATTTATGATACGGTATTGCAAGACCGCAGAGTGAAAAAGCGCGATATAGCTGAGATAGTAGGCATCTCAGATGAACGTGTGTGCAATATATTACTCGAACATTTGAATATGAAAAAGCTATTCGCGCGGTGGGTGCCGCGTTTGCTTACTACAATCGACCAAAAACGAACAGGTGTGACAACTTCAGAGGCAGGTTAGGCGATGTTCAAGCGAAATAAAAAGGAGTTTTTGCGTCGTTTCATAACTGTGGGTGAAATATGGATCCATCACTATACAACGGAGACCAAAGAACCGTCTAAACAGTGGATTTCTACTGGCGAATTTGCGCTGAAGAAGGCTAGGGCGGTTTTATCGGCCAACAAAGTCATGGCCACAGTTTATTTGGGATGCACGCGGCATAATCCACATCGATTATCTTCAAAAGTGGAGAACAGTCAACGGCGAATATTACTGCAACTCATTGCACCGTTTCATCGACGTTTTGAAAGAAAAACGACCGCATTTGGCGAAGAAAAATGTTCTCTTCAGTAGCAACAACCAAACTAGCAAATAAACCAACAAAACTCAACGAGATAAATTAGAGAGCTGATGATCATATCATCAACATCGAAATGGAGAAATTCCTGAAGGAACAAGAGGAGACGTAAACCTATCTGTAAAGAAGGATAGAAGAGCTGAAAAAGCTATACTCCGATTTTCTTGCAAGGGATAAAGAGGTAATAACCATGACCCCTACATTAAAAGAGGATCATCAGTATAGTACAACAAGAAAAATAGTTGCCAAAACCAACGACAAATTACTTGCTGAGAGGCGTTATTGCCTAAACCATGCGACAATGCCAACACCATCACCATTGTCCAGTATGAATAGCCTGCAGCAACTCGAATATCGCATCACCACGCAGTTAAACAATGGGCCACCAATACCACCAAAAGCATCATCAAGTAGGGACTACCGGCAACAGTTTGACAATCCCAGCTAAGGGTTGTCACACACCAACCAGAAGGTGCTCAAGAAGCAAGATGCCGTGATGAGGAGCATTCACAGTAAAATACTCTATTGAAGAAGCATTGGGCAACAACAACAATCCAAAGGAATACATAAGGCTAAAAATGGATCAATTATCCCAAGAAATTGGGCTAATTGACACATTAGACATAGAGCTCTTAGAAGAAATTGAAGAAGAAAAAACAAAACCTTCTGAAGAAGCCAGGATACACTTACCCAAAGTACAATTATCAACGTTTAATCGCAAGTATGAGCAAAGGAACTCTTGCAAGGACATTTTCACAAATTTACAAAAAGGTGCGGCTCCAGTTAATAAGTCATCTCTCAACAACTGGTGACAACTATACGATAGCCTGGAAAATACTGCAAGAAGGGTACAATAACGCCAGGTTACTGGGAAATAAGTACTTCAACTCATTGTTGCATCTACCAATAATACATGTAGCATCAGCGGTAGCAATTCGATCCTTGCAACCGAACAATTGCAACCGAAATGCTACACAACATCAATAAGCTAGAGATGAACTCTCCCTTCGGAGCACTAGTAATGCTCATTCTAGGCAACAAACTAGACCCTGAATCCACTAGGCTATACGAAACAACGTTAGAAAAACCAAGATAAATTCCACAAATGAAGGAATTCTTAGACTTTCTAGAAAGGAAATTACTAAAGGCCATGGGTATTACCAATGAGATAAACATACCACCACCACAACAAACGGCGCCAATAAAGCGAATACATGCTAAAATGGTAAGCGGCCAGTGTCTAGTTAAAGGATGCCAAGGAAGACAACAACGGCAGGACTGCGATCAATTAACTGATGTCAACATTAGACAGAAACAAACTAATCTAAAATACCTCAAAAAATAACTGGTACACGTTCACAATATACGATGTGTTGTATGTCAACAAGGACATCACCACACTCTCCTACATAGTAATAACATAGATTAACAAGCAAAGGAGTGACATAAACATTCATAGTTAACAAACAAGGTCCAGTAGTACTACCGATAGTTGTAGTCAGGGTGTCTACCGGCACTGTACAACTCATCACAATGATGAGTTTACTAATTGATCCAGGATTACAGGGAACAATAATATCATCGAAAGCTGCCAATATACTGAACATCATGAAAAAAAACATATGCCAACATTTTAGACATAGGTGGAAACGAAACAGAAATAGGTAGATACACAATCAACATACTCGTACAGCTAGATATTGACACTAGAGCATGGACCCATCTTAATAACATAAAATTAGCGGATTCACACTACAATCAATCTCAGCCGATTGATCTCATACTTGGAGCAGATTACTATCCATTCATAATAACTAATAGCATTATCAAGCACAACACACGGAGTTCGGATGGATCATAATTGGCAGCCTGAGTAAACGTAAGCACCCAAGCAAGAACAGCCATGGTGACAACCAAGTCAATCGAGGTTTGTGGAGATTGACAACATTTCTGGAAAAAGAAGCTGCACAGAGGAAGAAAACCAGGTAGAAAATACATTCCAAACAACACTGAAGCGGCATCATGCTGATGTACGACGGAATACTGATGAAGTTACTCCTGATTTACCATTAACCTTGCAAGCGGAGCTAGAAGAAAAAGTAGTGTTAATGACGAGGATAAAGGAAGCGCACATATTCTCAGAGCTATTAGACGAGGTTTCTGTATACAACAGAACTAAGCGCACAGTCGCATATTGTCTACGATTTATCAACAATAGTAGACAAAAAAGTGTTAGCAAGGGCTGGCTGACCGGGACTGAACTTCAGGTTGCAGAAACAACAATCATAAAATTAACCCAAGAACAGGACTTCGGAAGAGAAATAGCATGCATAGCCAAAGAAGTCAAAGAGAGCTTCACTAAACCCAATCCAGGATGACCAAGACCTGCTACGTGTAATGGGACGACTTCGGCACTGGCTACCGCCAGGATACCCATAAAAACACATTACATGGTGAAACACTACTGACACTGGCAATCCTGAGACAAAAATATTGGATCATTGCGAGCAGGCGAGCGGTACAACAAGTAATACAAAAATGAATAACATATGCTTTCGCCACAAATAGAAGAACATGTAACAACTAATGGACGGTATACCATCATCAAGAGTGAGGCTCGGAAGACCGTTTGCTAAAACGGGAATCGACTATGCGGAGCCTATCCATCTAAGAACTACCAAAGGCCGAGGCAAGAAATCCTACAGGGATACATCGCTCATGGAACAAACTGGTACTTTATACTCTCTCACACTCTACACTTTGGTGGAATATGGGATGCAGGAATAAAGTACGTACAATTCCGCATCTAGAGATTGATAGGATGAGTTAAGTATTGTAGTACGTGCTAACCGAACGGCTTAAAAATTATGGGGTGGTATACACTCCAGGCACCATTAGTGTAGATATAATTCATTAGAACTTTATGAAACTTGCTGATTACACTCCAGGCATCATTAGGGTAGGTAGAATTCTGATTGAACGGGATTGATCTACTTACTAAATTTCAAGAAAACATGCCAAAATCCAGTAGTCTTGTTTATTATTAGGTGCAATTTGAACCGATTTACGAAAGGAGACATAGCGTACTCCAGGAGGCATTAGGGGATGCAGAGCGCAACACATTGCTGGTTAGATAGATACGGCCTAAATTCGATGTTATCAAAGATTGAATTAAAATGGATCTGATCTGTTAATTACGATCTGGCTGATCCTTTGATATTATAACGGGTGATTTTTTAAGAGCTTGAGAACTTTTTTTTAAAAAAAAACGCATAAAATTTGCAAAATCTCATCGGTTCTTTATTTGAAACGTTAGATTGGTCCATGACATTTACTTTTTGAAGATAATTTCATTTAAATGTTGACCGCGGCTGCGTCTTAGGTGGTCCATTCGGAAAGTCCAATTTTGGGCAACTTTTTCGAGCATTTCGGCCGGAATAGCCCGAATTTCTTCGGAAATGTTGTCTTCCAAAACTGGAATAGTTGCTGGCTTATTTCTGTAGACTGTTAGACAAAAAATAGTCTAAAGGCGTCAAATCGCATGATCTTGGTGCCCAACTTACCGGGCCATTTCTTGAGATGAATTGTTCTCCGAAGTTTTCCCTCAAAATGGCCATAGAATCGCGAGCTGTGTGGCATGTAGCGCCATCTTGTTGAAACCACATGTCAACTAAGTTCAGTTCTTCCATTTTTGGCAACAAAAAGTTTGTTAGCATCGAACGATAGCGATCGCCATTCACCGTAACGTTGCGTCCAACAGCATCTTTGAAAAAATACGGTCCAATGATTCCACCAGCGTACAAACCACACCAAACAGTGCATTTTTCGGGATGCATAGGCAGTTCTTGAACGGCTTCTGGTTGCTCTTCACTCCAAATGCGGCAATTTTGCTTATTTACGTAGCCATTCAACCAGAAATGAGCCTCATCGCTGAACAAAATTTGTCGATAAAAAAGCGGATTTTCTGCCAACTTTTCTAGGGCCCATTCACTGAAAATTCGACGTTGTGGCAGATCGTTCGGCTTCAGTTCTTGCAGGAGCTGTATTTTATACGGTTTTACACCAAGATCTTTGCGTAAAATCTTCCATGTCGTCGAATAACACAAACCCAATTGCTGCGAACGGCGACGAATCGACATTTCACGATCTTCAGCAACACTCTCAGAAACAGACGCAATATTCTCTTCTGTACGCACTGTACGCATTCGTGTGGTTGGTTTAATGTCCAATAAAGTAAACTGAGTGCGAAACTTGGTCACAATCGCATTAATTGTTTGCTCACTTGGTCGATTATGTAGACCATAAATCGGACGTAAATCGCGAAACACTTTTCGAACCGAACACTGATTTTTGTAATATAATTCAATTATTTGCAAGCGTTGCTCGTTAGTAAGTCTATTCATTATGAAATGTCAAAGCATACTGAGCATCTTTCTCTTTGACACCTTGTCTGAAATCCCGCGTGATCTGTCAAATACTAATGCATGAAAATCCTAACCACAAAAAAATCACCCTTTATATGTATAAATCCGCTAAAAGAAACGGATCTTTTGGATTTACCTATGTAGGCTTAACTTCATTATTAATGGGTTTTCCTAACTTGTATACCAAAAACTCCTAAATGAAGGCAATTCACTACTGCACGCTCAAATGTTTTTCCTAAATTAATCTTAAATTCAGTTAATCTTCATCAGTTAATAATTTTTAATAAAAAATAAAAAAAACTTACTGACAAATATTTATGTTTTCCGTTAATTGACAGTCCATCCTATAGAGCTTCCGCAATATAGCCACTATTACCATCGAATAGTAGACACTCGAGCCTATTTAAATTAGTGTTGTACGTACATATACAAGGGGTTGGGCTCCCCTGACAAAAATATTATATGAGATCCGATCATACAGACAATTAACAGTCCATCCTAGAGTTTCCACATTATAACCACTACTACCAACGAATCGAAGGGTTGGGCTTCCCTTGACGAAATTCGAAATTGATTTTTTGACAACATTTCGAATTTTGTCAGGGGGCCAAATTTGTGTAGCTACACTTTTAATTAACGTTTCTAACTAAAATTCATTGTGAGGTTTCGCTCATACGAAATATGCTTTCGCATCGGATTTTGTTCATCGGAAATACATCAATTTTATTTGCTGTACGAAAGCAACTGGTAATATTTTAATATTAAATCGATTCTAGAGCTTTCTAATTTGTACCATTGTAAAGGTTTTTCTAATTCTGCATTCGCACCAATCTAATTGTTCAGTGTTGCATTTCCAGCTTCAAATTTATAATTTATTATTAAATATTTAAAACAAATAAAAGAATAAGACATCTACAATGATCTACAAATCTAATAACATAAAAAATATATGTGTCCTGCTATTTTGCTCCCAAACAGATAATACATCATCCCGTTTTCATTGTTGGCATCCAAAATAGTTTTCTTGGTATGTTTGCAGAGCACAATAGAATTAAATAACATAAAACAGAACGAAACATTGTACATTTCAAAACTACGAGTATTAGGGAATGCCAACAACAAAATGGTTCAGTGGAGTAATGCTGATTGTTTTGGCATGATAATATATTTTATTGCAAAAGTTAAAAAAACACTATGCTTGTTGGTCTTCCTCCAAGCAAATATTATTTTATGTACGAGTATCTCGCACTCGTAATGAAATTTTAAAGTTTAACACATTTTCGGTATATATAGTGCTGAAGTCGAGTTAATGCCAAAAAAAAATGAAATCCTCAACTCACATCAATATTTTATACATATTATGGAAGGGACAGCCTAAACCATAGTGATGGGGCATTTTCATCCCACTAACTCGTAAAATCATTAAACACATAAAAAATATCAAACACTTACTTGGTAATATGCTGCTGTATCCATAAAACTGTCCAACTGTTCACATAAAATTCTCATAAAATTTGAGTGTTTCCTCTTTAGTCAAAATATTTAAAAGACTCAGCCAAGACGAAACCAATTGAACCTAAAAATCTGTATATATCACTCCGATATAAAAATGAAAATTTTAAGATTTCGCTTGAGCACGAGATTAATGGAATGTATCAAACGTTTCAACATTAAAATAACATAAAACGTAATTTTTTTTATGTAATTTTGATTTATGATTTTAATATTTTATAGAAAAGTACATAAGGTGTTGAATCTTATACAGTACGTAAGTGTTTTATTATGAACCATAAGATCGATTGATGGTGATTCAATGAATCGATTAATTTATTATTAGGTGCTTTTTGCTTTGTTCTGTATGTATGCACTATCTATCCACCGTAAAGATGTGAAATCAGTAAATTTGCCAACTCGTGATGTAAAACTATAAGAACGCGCATATGGTGATTTATCGCGTGTGAATTGATTAAACTTTACTTAAAGACCATCAATCAAAAATTTGTGCTAAATACATTTATGCGGCTGACAATGTTCAAGATTATTTTTTCAAATACAACAAAATAAAAAATCGAAAGATTATGTCATTTTACTTAATTATATTGTGTCTAAAATGCGAGAAGCATCGGTTTATGTATGTACGTGTGCGTATAAATAGATTCATCACGACGTGTGAAACTGTGAATAGATCAATAATATTAGAAACCGCGGCGACAAAACCAATAAACTTTTGACGGTCATTGCCGCCACATTCGATTTCAAAAATATGGTTTTATGTAGCGAACGCGATTTGTATTTATTCATTCAATGATTTGTGATTTATGACTGTGGAATTCGTCATAGTAGATAGTAGCGTAATTTATGATTCGTCGACTAGTAAAGTTTTTATTTGTTATTGGTGTTGACTAATCTAGAGAAATGGTGGTTTTTCAATAAAATAAATGATTGGCTTACGATATGGAAATTCGTATTAGTGAATTGGGCACACGGTAAACGCATACAACCGAAAAAAGCGATAGAATCTCGAGAAATTGAAACGAAAATCTGGACGGAAAAAAAAAAAAAAATGTTGTTGTAAAGATGAAACAATTGTTTACTAAAATTTTTCTTATTTCTAAAGACTTTTAAGAAACATGGAAGCCAGTGTTGGGTATTTTACATGTAAAAACGTTATCTACATTTTTATGCAAATCACGTAAATTACATAAAAACGTGTGAAATTTACATAAAATATGTACGAAACGTGAAAATTCTCAAAAATTGATTGATTGATTAGAATGTACGGCCAAGACTAAGCAGGGATCCCGGATACGCCGGGTCTACCGTACACCCCTTTTACATATAGCAAGGTAGAGGATTGGAAAGGCCATTAGATTTGATAGACTTGACCCGGTTACAGACTCCTAAGTAGTCAATAGTTAGTAAAGCACAAGACGGCAGCAATGACGATCCTAAACAATTTTTAATTGGTAAATTTCCTGAAATAAAACTTCATTATTATGAGTGATTAACCATTTCCTCCACCCATAAAATTGACAAACTATTTTTGGCATGTTCACTTGTATTTTTATCGCAAAACACATTAATTTCTAAGGAGATGGTACAAATGAGTACCACCCGTAATGAAAGGGTTAAAGACCACGTAACAACCACCAAACCTCCGCGCGTATAAAATGGTGTATTTTTTATGGCTTAACCGATTTTCGTAAAACAATTTTTTTTGACAAAAACAACAACAATGACACCTTTATCATTTAAATCTATACAGTACTTTTCAAATTAAAGCAATGGTAGCAAAATGCGATGTTTCGGTGAAAACAATTGACGTGCTGCAATCTTCCGTACAATACCACGTTGACTGATATTTGCCATCAGTCACTTATCACACAATGGGCTGAACAAATCTCTACCAGTTTCATTCGTTATTTCCAAAAAATCATGGACACTACACCAGAAAAAGCCGCACAAGTTTGTGTAAGCTAAACATGAGTCAATCTACTGTCTAAAGAGTATCCAGAAGGTTTCAGGAAACTGGTACCTTCAATCGGGGACCACATATCAGCCGGTATCAGTGAACATCTAAGAGGGATGGTCGATTTATGGTCCTAACTTTACTGCGAAATCGACATCTCATCGGCGTCGATGTGCAGCAAAGTCAAGTTTACAATAGGACAAGTAAACATAACAATGGACAGTAAAAAGACGCTACAACGGAGCCAACCTCACTCCTAATATCACGCCAACACGGCGAGCGGCTCCAATTTGCTCGCGGACACATCAATTGGAGCATCGAGCAATAGGTCCGTTCTATTCACTGACGGTTGCAGAATATGTCTCCATGGTAGTGATAAGAGAGGCCGGCTCTATTGGCGGCGGTTCGTGCATGGTGTGGACTGGTGTATCGCTTGAAGGAAAAATAGATCTTGTTTTCGTACCTGGTGGAGGCCATGCTGTATAAGATAGCGGAAATTACTCAGCGGAAAATAAGAAATTTCGCTGTTCGCCGCAAGTGGCAGCACAATCACAAAAGAGAATTTATTTTGTTATATAATTACCAGCGGAAATTTTTTATTCATTTTGTATCTCTTTTTTCACTAAATAAAACATCCCAGCGGAATAAAATATTAAAAGTGATCTTTAAAATGACAAATTGATTGATATCCGAAGTAAAGGAACTCGGTCAATGAAATCTTGAAATTTAACAATATTCTAAAAGAATGACGATGATATTTGGATAAAAGTATTGATCAGGGGTTCAGAACTCAGGACAAAATTCTAAGATCTGTTCATGCTGGACTAAACTAGGCCATTTCATTACCAATACTTTTGAAAATTTAAATTTTTTTATTAGTTTATTTTCTGTTTTTGGCCAATATCTCAAAAACTTCCACTAGTAACCAATACTTTCGATTGTTTTTCTAATAGCTTAGGTCATACTGAGACTACGAGGAAAATTTTGGGAAAATTGATGGATTAGAATTTTCCCTATAATTTTTTAATTTTCTGTGGCCATTTAAGTTATTTTCAGTTTTTGGCCAATATCTCAAAAATTTCCACTAGTAACCAATACTTTTGGTTGTTTTTCTAATAGCTTAGGTCATACTGAGACTACGAGGAAAATTTTGGGAAAATTGATGAATTAGAATTTTCACTATAATTTTTTGATTTTCTGCGGCCATATATGATATTTTCAGTTTTTGGCCAATATCTCAAAAACTTTCACTAGTAACCAATACTTTCGATTGTTTTTCTAATAGCTTAGGTCATACTGAGACTACGAGGAAAATTATGGGAAAATTGATGGATTAGAATTTTCACTATAATTTTTTGATTTTCTGCGGCCATATAAGATATTTTCAGTTTTTGGCCAATATCTCAAAAACTTCCACTAGTAACCAATACTTTCGATTGTTTTTCTAATAGCGTAGGTCATACTGAGACTACGAGGAAAATTATGGGAAAATTGATGGATTAGAATTTTCACTATAATTTTTTGATTTTCTGCGGCCATACAAGTTATTTTCAGTTTTTGGCCAATATCTCAAAAACTTCCACTAGTAACTAATAGTTTTGGTTATTTTTCTAATAGCTTAGGTCATACTGAGACTACCAGGAAAATTTGGGAAAAATTGATGGATTAGAATTTTCACTATAATTTTTTGATTTTCTGCGGCTATTTACGTTATTTTCAGTTTTTGGCCAATATCTCAAAAACTTCCACTAGTAACCAATACTTTTGGTTGTTTTTCTAATAGCTTAGGTCATACTGAGACTACGAGGAAAATTTGGGGAAAATTGATGGATTAGAATTTTCACTATAATTTTTTGATTTTCTGCGGCCATTTACGTTATTTTCAGTTTTTGGCCAATATATCAAAAACTTCCACTAGTAAAAAATACTTTTGGTTGTTTTTCTTATAGCTTAGGTCATACTGAGACTACCAGGAAAATTTTGGGAAAATTGATGAATTAGAATTTTCACTATAATTTTTTGATTTTATGCGAGCTTTTACTCGTAAGAAGTTCTCAGTTTTTTTTATATGACCGCGCGGTTAACTGAAAAACGCTTAGAATAATAGATTTCCTTTCCTTTTATGATATCCACATTAATTATGGTGCACATTCTATTGTAGCTTGCGCGAAGTACTGCATTATCAGGGCGCTTAGATAACTTGGTTCACGGTGGCGCAAGGTCAAAGGAAATCCAATGCTGCAAGCGTTTGATTTTAGATGGGTAATATGTAGCAGCAATCTAAAATAGTCGAAATATTATCCAAAAGTACCTCAAGAGCTAGCGATGGCTTGTCGATGTTAAAAATGAACCCCCAGCCCCTAAGATCCAACCTTTCATATAACAATAACAGATTGAGATTCTTTCTTCTTCTCATGGAATTTTGGTTCAAATTAGAGCCAGGTAACAGTATCTGAGAAACCTTAAACCATATCTCAATCAAATGGTGGTCAGAAATGTTTAAGTCTAAAGTCGACGCCGAGCAAAAAAGTGGTCAATGCAAGTTGAAGAAAGGGCAGTAACACGCGTGGGAATATTAATCAGTGATTCATGCCCAAAACAAGACATTAGGATTATATAAACAATGCTGCTATTTGGAAGACCAAGAATATCAATATTCATGTCCCCAAAAACAAACAGATTTTTAGACCTAATACTGCCCAAAACCAGGACCATCTCCCGAACGAAAATAGTTACACCTGAAGATTGAAGCCGATAAATGCATAGAAAACATATATATCATAAGCAAATTTCCATTCAACCTTAATGATATCCGCTGATGACAAATTACGGGCAAAATATACGGCAACACCACCAGCCCGATATGAAGCGTTGCACGCACCATACAACGTATAACCATTTAAATTATAAGAAGACAATTCATTAGTGCGGATCCAAATTTCACTCAAAAATATATTATTCGTGATGTTATCGATATTATGCATTCGTCCTTTTAACAGATAAACCATGCGCTTGGTTTCTTTCAGGCAAAACAGTTTGTTTCCGAACAATTACAATAATATTATTTATTGTTGTGAATTTTGCTAGATCTGCTGCCTCAAAATATTATTTATGCACGATTCCACAAATGTATTGAATTAAGTCTTAGAGTACGATTTCAAATGTTGATGTTTAAAATTCGCTTTGCATACGAGGCAGATCTTTGAAAAGGCACGTTACAAAAATTTTTTTAATTTAATATTTTACGAAGCAGTGGCTACTCTTACATGAAAGTATCCGTTTATGCAATATCGCAATATTACGTATTGCCCAAAACAAGATCCCTTCAGATTGAATTACAGCTCTAACTGCGGCAATATACCTGGAAAGAGCAATGCCGTTCGACAAGAAATTGTTTTGATCTACAGTGAGACAATCCCTCGTTTCCATTGCAAATAGTTTATGAATCTATATTTTATTTTACAAGACTCGAATCTAGGTTTCTTATTCCAAAATCAATAAATATTGAACCATATGGCACTGTGTGTAACTGAAACATTGTTTAAAAAAACATACTCGTAATTTTATATGAAACGATAACAAATTTAATTAAACTTTTAAAGTTCTTTGTGTATGTACTGGTCTGAAGTGAAAACTTATTAAATTATATCTTTACTTTGTCATGTTTCTACCGTTCTGTGTACTTATATGACTCTCGCCACTGAAAGTTTTTGTCAGGACTATTATTGAAATTTTACATAGCCCCAGCACATACCTATGTGCCTTCTCGTAGCCGTTGAATAATTAACATTCGTGTTTTAATTTACAATGTACATAACCGATTTGTTGTATATAATAAAGTTTGCTATATATCTCAGCATCTTTAATCTACTCAATTGAATAAGTTTTCTTTTTTTACTTTTATGCACCGGGTGACCTGAAAAACTATTTCCACATGGTATTCAACCTGCAGATACACCCATTATTAATTAAATTATAGCTTTTTGGAATTTTAATTTTATTTTATTTTATTCATTGATAAAAATAGTTTGGTATCCAAAAAGTCAACTAAAATATCTACATTCAAAACTATTTTGTAGTTGGTTGGTTTTCGTACATAATTTATAATAAATTTTATCTGGGCGAGATGAGCAGCAACAGCAGCAGGAGGAATATGGTTATTTTTTACTATAATTTATTGAATTTTCTTCTTGTCAACCCCTCTCGCACAAGGAAAAAAAAAAATAAAATAAAGTTACATTCTTTGGTGGATGAAAGAAACTTCATTCATTTTAGAATAATTTTTTCAAATTTTATCTAGTTGCCTTTACTTAAATATTACCTTCCAGCAGGAAAGCCATTGACGACACACTAATTACTAATTTACGTTTGTTACCAGTCTGAGATGAATCGTTTATGACAAGTCTACGAGGTGACAAGTCATAGACGAGTCGCATGTGTCGTGTCTGAGATTAATTGTATGTTATATATCCCCAGCAAACGTAGAAGAAGTTCCAGAACTAGTGCAAAAGTAGTGATAAAAGTATTTGTTTCCTTGTGAAAAAGGATGGGCGTCGGGAAAAATTCATCAGTTTTATAAAAAAATTTAGTAAACATACGAAATTTTTGCGAATTCTAAATTATTTAGGATATTTTAATGGATGGATATTTCAAGGGATATTTGAATGCAATCCGGTAGTTAATCTAGTTAATCTGTTTTTTTTTTTTGCTATTTCGTGTTCGCCCAATTCAACGGTTAAATACTAGTTCAAATAACTTTGGTTTCAGGAAATTCTACTGTAAGTTGCGGAGTTGCAGAATGATTAAATTAATAAATGTTTCAATTATTTAGGAAGCCGGAAAATTTGAATTTTGAATTAAATTTCAGGAAATTTACAGATGCTTGTGAATTAATGCTTCATTGTAATTGCTGATTGTGTAGTTTAGAATTGTGTTGTCATTTTATTACTAACGACTTTACATAGGTGTCTGTAACCCGTCGAGTCAACCAATTTTGGTTAGGAAGCCGAAAAGTATTAGTAGAATTAAATTTCAGGAAAATTCCAGATGCATGTGAAATAATAATATTTTTTCTTAGGTTGCCGTTTTAAAGAAGCAATTGTTGAAGACCAATACCATCGTTATGCATTAACCTATTAAGCCTTTATCCTTCATCTAGTAGATTAGAATTGTGTTGTCTTTGTGTTACTAACTATCGGCTATACCTAGGTGTCTGTAACCGGGCCGATTCTGTCCCACTTAACTAACCTATCCAATCCTTCGGTTTTGTTATGTGTAAAAAAGGGTGTACGGTGGACCCGGCGTCATCCGGGAACTCAAGCCTAAGAACTTGGTCGTACATTCAAAATCAATCAATCAATCAATCAATTCTTTGGTGGATGAAAGAAACTGAAACTACCAGCAACAAAAAAGCAAAAGTTATAGAATTTGCATAAAAAATTACGTAATCTTGAATTCATAAGTTGTAAAGTTTTAATAAAGCTGTTTTGGGGTTTTGCACCATCTATATGCGAGCGTACCAAATATATACAATATTTTTGATGCTATCTAAAGAGGTTCGTAATAAATCAATTTGTAGTTTGAATATGTTGGATTTGGCAGCAATTCCTCGCAGCTCATAAAAACAAATAATAAAAACTTGTATAATTCTCTCAAGTATATAACCGGAAATGCAAATAATGTGTACGATAAAATAAAATATGGTTCAGCTGTTTAAATACAATTTATAGTTTTATTAAAATTATGTATGCACCATAAATCGAATTTAAAATAATTTTAGTCTTTCTTATTTCCATTCTTCTTTAATTCAAAGAAAATTTTGAAGCAAACAAATAATCCACTGTGGAGATTAATTGTTTCTTAGATAAAGCCAGCTGTATAACCAAATAAATAAACATTAAACACGTATGCTATGGATTCAATAGTAAATCCGCTTCCCTCGTTTTCTGAAATTGGCCGCAATAGTATTCCCTCATATACCTTTTATACTTCCAACAATTTACGGATTTTTTGGGAAGCGATTTACACTGCTAATTTAGAAAGAAATTACTTAAACATTGATCACTTCAATAATAATAATAATACAAATTCCTAACGAGCAATCACCCCTTCCTGACGGGACGCGGGGAGTCACCATCAACATTGTTATTTTTTTTTTTTGAATATAATCCTGGAGAATTATAAACAAGGACATCATACTGTTCAAGCTGACATCGGCGGAAACATCTACCTAAAATAAAAATAAAAAAAATAAATTTGGTCGGATGTAGATCATTCGAGATTTGTACAGCGTGAATAATAAAAGTACCAACAGATTGTGAAATAAATTGTGTGTAAAAGAAAATACCGTCCGCTAAGTGATAGAAGAAATCTGAGGATAGGCATTGAGTTTGTATTATGTTAATTTCACCGCGATCCAAATTAATTTATGTTAAACATTTTTCACCCCCTCAGCTGGCTAATCAATGGTACTTCGAGCCGGATAGAGAAACGAGTGAAAACGCCTATCGTAGAACACGTGTTCAGTGAAGGGATTATAAGCTGCAACGGAAAATGGCCGAAGCTAGAGCAGTAAGACGATTGGTGACAAATCTCGAAGATATCAAGACAAGAATTTCGATATTCAATGAAGCCACATCACTAAGCGAGATACGAGCTGCACAAGCTCTTCTAGCTGATCAATGGAGCCAATTCCAAGACGATACACTAACAGGAAAATTTGGAGTGGAAAGGATTGAAAGCTTCCAAAAACAAAATTGAGTGGGAAAAAGCTTGTGAAGAAAACAATAGAAAACCAGACAAAACTATGGATGCGATTTCCGCAAGAAATAAACGTGAGTAATAAATACGTTTACCCAGGGTAAATATTCCTACATTCAGCGGAACGTATTCTGAATTTCCATCATTTCGAGATCTTCTCGCGAGACCTCAATTCACGACAACATAAACATGTCAAAGGTGCACAAGTTGTAGTACCTGAAAGGATAGATCAAGGAATAAGCTTTTTCCTCAATCAAACATTTAAGGGTCACCGATGCCAATTATGAAGAAGCTTGGGACAAAATCATGACGAGGTATAACAAACCTAAACACTTAATCCATTCATTGTTGAAGCAATTTATGGAGCAACCGACATGCAACAGTGTTGCTCGAAATCACTGCTACGACTAGCAGATGTGTCAGACGAAGCCATCCGTGGTTTAAGGGTGCTTGGGGAAAAGGCTGAAGCATTTATATTTTAGCAAATAAATTGGACAGCGAATCGAGGGAAGCTTCGGCGCATGAAACGGCTGAAAACGACTTTCCATCACTAGCTGAATTTTTCAAATTTATCAACAAAAGAAGTGACGCATTGGAAAAGCTCAGTGCGATGTCAAAGAATAGGTTCAATCCATCAAAAGGGGTTACCTCATTGATAGTTAAAGTCCCATCATCATGCCTACTTTGTTCAGGTGGCCAATATCTAGGAAGGTGTGGAGACGACGACACCATGTCACCTTACATTTAGACTCACAGGAAAAAGAGAATGAGGAAGAACAAGTGGAAAGCAACCAACCACAGGGCACACTCGAGCTATCTTACCGACGGTCATCGTCACTATGGTGGACAGAGAAGGGAATTCTCAGAGATGTCGAGCACAGCTAGATTCCGGGTGCGATCCAATCGAGAGGAAGATGTGCTGAAATATTGGGATCTTTGTACGATTCACAATTGCAGATTACAATAGATGCCTTGGTCATAAACAAACTTCCGGCTAACATACCAGGTTACCGTATAGACTAAAAAGGACATCCCATATATAGAAGACCTACAATTAGGATCCCGATTTCAACAAGATAGCTCCTATCGATATATGATCGGCGCCGATAAATTCTTCGAAATCCTCGAAAACGAACGAAAACGAATAGGGTCAACGGTATTTCCGAAGACGGTTTTCGGAAGGGTCGTGTCTGGTCAATGCAACTACTCGCAGAATACAAATTCATTACCAGAGGCAGATCTTACGGGAATCATGGATGCACAGCCTAGTTTGTCTACTCTGACATTCCATACACAGTTAGATGTAGACATCGATAATACTCAATTGCGTCAATTTGCGAATAACAAAAACAACACCAGAAGCGAAGTGAAGATGGTCGATACGTGGTAAAACTACCATTTCGGGACCCAGCGATTAAACTGGGTAATTCTGTGATTGTTGCGACCACTAGATTGCTAGCATTGGAACATAAATTGGTGAAGGATGCAAATTTGACACAAAAATACATTGATCAGATGCGAGAATTCTTCGAGATGGGACATATGGTAGAAATACCCCCTAATCAAGTAAAGGTGAGCGATGAGAAATCCTTTTATTTACCTCACCACGTGGAAATAAAAAAATCCAGTGAAACCACACAGTTAAGAGTGGTATTCGATGGATCAAGTAAGAGCACAAACGGAAATTCCTTAAATGACAGCTTGATGGTCGGACGGACTATCAAGAACGAATGTACCGACAAGTAATCGTATCCCCGGGAGATACAAATTATCAAAGGCTGCTTTGGCGTGAGAAAGCAGAAGGAAAAATCCGATATTACAAATTAAGCAGAGTTACATTCGGGTTAGCATGTTCTGCCTATTTTGCGATTCGGACTCTACAACAATTAGCACGTGACAACGGAGAAGAGGATATACTACAACACGTGATAAGCGATTTTTATGTTGATGATTTGTTGACTGGTGCAGAGACTGAAGAGGAGGCTGTTGAACTCAAAAGGCGATTAACTACGGTATTATTACAAAGGGGTTTCGCATTAAGCGAATGGAAATCCAATAGACCAAAAAAGACTAAATGAAGAAGAATAACCCGAAAATATGAGAGTGTGCGATGACACGATTCCTACCATACAGCTCTTGGGCTTCATTGGTATACTGTAGAAGACATATTTACGTTCCGAATTAGTGCTGAACGTGAAGGGCCGAACACTAAAAGGAAGATAATATCGGAAGCCTCGAGAGTGTTCGATCCTTTGAATTTCCTATCCCCCCTCAATAATTTTGTTGAAAATATTGTTTCAAAAACTTTGGTTGGTGAAACTCGGTTGGGATGATCATACGAAAACGAATACAGACGAGTAAATGGAAGACGATGGAAGAATTCCAATATTTAGAAAAAATCAAAATTTCCCGATTTACTAACCACTATGCTGATGTTCAAATACATGGGTTTGCAGACGCCAATGAACGGGCTTATAACGCAGTGGTATATAGCAAATTTATTATTGAAGATGGAGAAATCGTCGTAAACTTGTTGACGGGTAAGAAAAAGGTTACACCTATCAAGAAGACTACACTTCCTAAAACTAAAACTAACTAACATTTAAAGCATTCAATCAATAATAATGAAACCAGATACCAAATATTACGCCTGGACCGATTCCACTATAGTTCTCGCTTGGCTTATCACGTATCCAGCGTATCCAATATTGGGCGCATGTGAGATCGGCCGACAATCCGGCTGATCACGGTTCGAGTGGCGTGTCTCCACTTCAGCCGTTTACATTCCATATTGCTATTTCTGCATCAGCGTATTCATATTCTGCATCATTAGATCCATAGTTCTCTCCATCATCACCATGAAGCTTTGCATCATACCAGATAGCTTGTTTAAAGCTGATGAGATGTTACCTCCACTTTTGGAACGGCACCCTTAAGTACACTTGCGTACGAAACCCCGTGATGCACACTACTGTTTACCTTTGTATTCTGGTTTTAAGTTGGAACTTTAGCTTCTGAATGTAATTTAAGCAATCGTTGCTCAGCTCGCTGTCTAGGATTAATTCTCCTTTTCAATTCAATATAAACTGGGCAACCTCTATAATTCGTTGTGTGGTTTCCATCGCAGTTACTGCATTTTCTGACAGAAGCTTGAGTTTTATTTTTATGGAATTATGGAGATCACCATAGATTACACAAACATCGCTCAAAGTGCAATAAGCTTTAGTGTGGCCGTATTATCGACACTTAAGGTACTGTATCGGTCCAGTTACTTTTCTGGGTCCTTCGACAGTAATTTTTCTATGTAGAAGATATTTTAGATCATATATTTCATGCTTCGCTTTCTTTTTTTATTATCTGTTTCTAATTTCAGACGGAATATTGGCTGTGGCATCTTTTCCCGATTTATAATATTCGTTTTAGATTTAACACGGAAGTTTTTTTCAGCGAGAGCAGCTTATATCTCGTTTGGGTCAACGAAGCTCTCAACTCCTTTTAACATCACAACCAACCCTTTTTGACTTTAGTTGATAAGTACAGTAGTGTTTTCGCATTTGTATGGCTCAATATTTGATAAAAGTTACCCTCCGTTAAAGTGTCGATGGTTCTTGCTAAATCTCTATTTGATTCTTCCCTCAAATTGGTGGCGGTTGCTCATTTTTTGATGTTCTATTTTTTGGTACAGCATCTTCAGCAGTTTCATCGGCGTTTATTAAACTAGAAAACGGGTTTCCATGAGCCAATTCAACGGTGGCTAGCTTAGTGAATTTATTCACGCTCGTATTGGCCGCTGATGTAGGGCCTCTCCATTACTGTTTATTATATTATCATTTTTTGTCGATGCGCTTTGTGGGTTTTTATTATCGTCATTGGACGACTTTGCACTTTTGTCCTTTTCAATTAATTCACTAGGTTCATTAACGTTTAGTTTTAATTCCGCTTGGATCAAATTTGCTGCACCGCAATTTTTTGCACGTTCACATTTTTATTTTTTTTGGAGTATGTTGCACATTGTGAGTGGCGTTTGTTAATCCGCTTGACGACATTGCCCCCTGCAGATTTGGCATACTTACTGGTGGTTACACACTATCTAATATTTTTTTCTTTGTCTGACTTTTTTGGTACGGCTCTGAAATATGCTCGAACACTCGGCTCTATGACGCTATAGCACGGTAGATTATATATATGGCTACACACTATATCATAATTTGATGAGTAAGCTTATACATTATGCATGTTACAAGCATGCTTACTTAAATACACACATACATTGCAATTAAAATATTTGTGCAGATTGATGCCCTGTTGATGTTGAACTCGACATATTCCGGGCCGTCTACTTGGGATAATTAGACTTCTGCACGTTGAGGTGGCGAAGGTGGTGGGCTAGGATTTGCTCGTCTTTGTCTTATACATTTGATGCCCCAAATGACTCCTAAGACTAAAAGGATCCTAGAAATGACATGAGTCATGGTATAATGGTGGATATGATGATTCTTCCCCTCGTGTAGTTTGATCTTCATATTTTCGAGCGTCTTTATCTCTTGTTCCAATTTGTCGGTATCTTGAAGCGTCCACAGTAAGTGGATGATTATGTCGGACTGGGCTATCTTTAATTCGGGTGATGAACTTCTTTAAGTGAATAGATTCAGCTAACGTATTAATCGATTTATTGAATACCTTTTAAAAATGGTTAGAATAGGATCCGATTGCAACGATATAAAAATTTGCATACCCTAGCACACAACGATTTGCTTTCATAACCGCATATTACATCGACTATTGTTTCATTGTGAATGGCATATACCCACTGATTGTTGGCATTAAGTTTTATCCAATGATTTGACGCATTTACGGTTCTGATGGAACATAATTCCTCAAGATTCATCATCCGTTGTAGGATTGCCACCTCGCACTGAGCTTGGCTTCACATGATGTTATATATTGGCGATATTTCACATAAAAATCTTCTTCCTTCAAATGATTGACAATTTTTTACTTGTGTTCTAGTCATTAATGCGAGCTGTTCCCGATGAGCATCTATTGCTAAATATTCTGCCTTGGTGTCGATGTAAGACTGCGAATTCTTGTTTTCGATATTATAGGCACTGGAAAAACGGCTGACAATGTGTACTCCCGCGTAAATGATAAAGGAATGATGAGTTTCTTGGAGTTACTCTACTGCGTATCTTCATGCTAAGATATACGTGAAGAAGATCCGGAATGCCATGCCCAGGTATGGTGATCGTTGATGGTATATGTCTTTTAATAATTTTGAGCTCTTGATCCAATATTAATATCAATTCAATGCTTGAAGTTAATATTAAACGAATTTGCTTTTCCCGTATGAAGTACTCGTTCAATTGTTCTGATTCAGCCTTCAGCGTTCCATGATCATTTATCAGTTTGTTTAATGATTTTATGGTAAGAATTGAGTTATGCTTTATTAGCTTAACTGTGTTGTCTATTATTGTGGTGTGATTCCTTATCAGTGCCTCTAATTGATGCCGATCATTGTTTATGGCTTCAAATTGATTTTCATATTCTCTTGCTTCACTTTCTGTAAGAATCCCAAACATGTCGCCTAACACAACGCCTATTGTGTCGCCTAAACCTCGTTTTGGTCTGCGCACTTCCTTGTTGCTCGCTAATAATAATTCATTATCTGCCTCCAAATTGTTGAACTGCCATTGAATTTGTTGAAGAATTAATTCGCAGGTTATTTCAACAACGTCTATGCAAGACTTCTTCAGTTGACTTTGCGCGGTCATATTATAATCATATTATAATAGATTATTAGTGACCATTTCATGGCTACCACCTCGAGGCGGCCTATTGATTCAAACTGTATGCCTGTAGAATGATTGAATGGAGTAATGTCTATGTTGGCCTGAGCGAGTGCCAAAATGCAACACATGGACAACGTTGCAAGCATCAGATGTTTCAATCTGCTCTGGGTTTTTACTTGTCGATGAGGTTGCTGCCGCAGAATCCTCTTGAAATTCTTGGATATTTGCGACTCCTGCTCCTCTTCACTCTGGTTGGCTTTCATGGGCATTAGATCCTTTAAATTTTCCTCAATTGGTAGTTTACACAATTGGCCGCTTGAAGGTATTGTTTTCACACTTTACTGAAGCTACTCGAACTAAATCATCGCTTCCGGCATGTGTCTCGATAATTCGCCCTAGTTTCCAACGTGTGGTTGGTTGTTGGTCATCGTTTAGTAACACCAAGTCGTTGATCTTTAGGTTCGGTTGGCTACATTTCCATTTAGTTCGTTATTGTAGTTGGTGGAGATATTCAGAGGACCATCTTTTCCAAAAGCCTTGCACCATTTTCTCAATACGGTGCCATCTTGTTTTTAAAGAGATGTTATCTGTATCAGCGACCGGTAGTGGCTTGAGAGAATCACCTATCAAAAAATGTCCTGGTTTAGACATGCCTCGATTTGTATAACTACTGTGTAAAGCTCCTCAATGGTGAGGGTTGCTGCTCCTATGATTCGTTTAAAAATTCGTTTTAAACTTGATAGATTTAATGCCCGCTTCCCATATGCTACCGAAATGGGGTGTCATGGTCGGTATGAAATGCCAATTGGTTTCGTTGTTGGCATCCTCACCTGGATGTAAATCGTTTGTAAGCAGCGATAAATGATTCGGTTGTGAAGTCGCTTACAATTTCAATAGGTATAGTTTTTGTTACCATGCAGATGAATAGTGCATCCGTACTATTCATCTGCATGGTACGTACTCTAGCAGATGGTAAGTTTCCCATTTGTTGCTGTGTAAGATGCTGCTTCAATAAATAATCCAATATTTGTTTCTCAAATGCGACAATGTTAGTTGGGCACCTCCATGTAAGGTACTGTTATGAGCATTTTCTATAATTCTTTGTGTTACAAGGTTGTGTTTATCCAGGATGATGGGGTTTTTGCTGGACCTTGGTAATGCTGAATTTTGAAGTCATCCATTTAATCGTAACAAGCCATTTTCATCTAAAGTTAGATTCAATGATAGTAGCTTGCTTCTTTTGCTAATTTGTTTAGCTTGGTTAAGACAGCTAAGTTCATTATATTCATATGTGAGTGTCTTAAGTTTATAAGTAGGTTTAGACGGTTGAGTTCTCCATAATATTCGTTGGTCTTGTTCGTATATCCAGATTTGGCGATACATTTTCTCTATGTCCGCCGTCATCTTGTAATTTCGCTAGGTCATCTTGTCGTTTAAAGATACTCCTGTTGTAGTTTCAGCCGAAGCATCAAACACTACTCTAAGTTTTGAAGTGGTGCTATCCTGTTTGATTACACCATGATGCGGTATGTAATAGGTGTTACTTGCTATATTGTGATCTTCAACCTCTTCCTGCACGAGTTCCATGTGCTTTAGATTTATGTATTCCTGCATAAATTGATGATACAACTGTTTGAAAGATGGATCTCCCTTGAACCGATTTTCAATTTGTATTAGCCTGGCAGCGGCTTTTTTTCTGGATTCTCCTAATTTGATATGATTCTCCTTGAATGGAATTCTTACCACATATGTTCCATCTAAGGTTAACTGGAAATGTTGTTCAACCATGTCTTCCTCTACCATATTAGTTCTGTTTTCTGGTATCGAATCTACCTCTATGAGTAGTTTCAATTGATCTTCAATGCCTTTAGTAGCTATCATTGTTGTTGGTTGGTTTGTTCTGGTGCCGCCTCTGCTGCCGATTATTATCCATCCGATTTCAGTTTGCTATGCCATTGCTTCTAATTCACCTCCTTTTATGATGTTGTTGTTTATGATTGCTGGATAATAATCTGCACCAAGTATGAGATCAATTGGTTGTGACTTGTTATAATAAGGGTCGGCGAGTTGTATTTGTTTGAGATGGGTCCAGCATCTTGCATCAAAGTCCACCTGCGGTAACTGTTGGTGGAGTTTATCAAATATAAAGGCTTCGATATTTAGTTGAAATCTTGGCAAGATTTGTATATTGATTGTATGTTTACAATCACCTGCTTTACTTCCTCCTATACCGGAGATAGAAACGTTGACCTCCTTTTTCTTAAGGTTAAGTACGTTATCGGCTTTTGATGAGATTAATGTCACCTGTGATCCAGGATCGGTTAATGCTCTTAGCAAGATCTGATTTCCCGTGCAATTTTCCTCGTTCTGCCTGACAATATTTACTTTGGTGACGGTTTAGGCCACGTACACAAAAGCTTGCTGCGTGTATTAGGCTTGATCTGTCTAATGTTGACATACTTTTGAACTGTTGACATTGATCCAAGTTGTGTCGTTCCTTGCAACTATTTACTCAACATGTTCTGCTTTCTGTGGTTGTATAGGTCCGTTTTAGCGGTGGTATATACTGTGGTCGGCTTGTCGTTTATTTGTTGCTGCCCATGGCAGTGAGTGATTGAAGTCTTTTTGCAAGGAATTTGAAAATTTCTTCTAGCTGTGGCTAATATCTCTGGGTTTTTCTATGAGTGATTCATAGAGCCTGATGGATTCTGGGTCCAGTTTTTTCATTAATATGAAGCTTACGAATGCTTCAAAAGACGAACTTATGTTGTGCCGATTTATGTTATGCAGAATTGTTTTTGCTGTATCGTGCAAGTTCCTTACCGCTTCTTCACCGTGTGAGATATTTTGTTGTATATCGTTAAATATTTCCCTTCGGTCATATTCACCGTAAAAGTTTGGTAGTTGTATTTTTGACAGTTTCATCTGGACTGATTCTGACGTAGTTGTATTATCGCCGTGAAATCGTTGTAACTCGATCATTGTGGTTTCTACTTTTTCTTGTAGCTGGCCAAAATAATATTTTTTGAAGTAGTCAGACGTTTGCTCGTCTTCTTCTGTTTCTATTAAGATCGCGGTGTGTTGGTTTGCTACTTCTTGGATGTCTTTTTCTAGTTGTTTTAATTTTTTATTTATATATTCTTTGGATATGCTGTTAGTCTCCAATGCATAATTGGTTGACGCCAATTTTTGGTACATTTGTCGCATGAGGACATCTTGCCGTTTGAATAGATTTTTGTTGTTGATATCTTCGGTTGTCGTTGCTTTTTCATCTGAACTGGTTTTTTGCTGTTCAGTTTGCCTTGTGGAACTAGCCTTGCCTAGTTGTCAACCTTTTTTCCAAATATGTCGTTTTCCTGTCCTCCTCGTCTTTACGGTAGTTTGTTTCCATTTGGACGATTTTGTCACCTACTTCATCTTGTTGCTGGAGTATGTTTTCAATTTTTGTTGTTATTTTGATATGTACAGGTGCTTTACTTAAGATTTGTTGTTCTTCTTAAGTTTTGTTTGTTTACTGTTTTTAATGTAAACTTATCGCGTTCAACTTAGCGATGCCGGTTGTTTTAATGGCTCGAAGGACCAATGTTTAATTTCAGATGACATTGAGCTTACCGCTGGTGAGGGCTCACTATTTCTGAATTAAAATTTTTTGAAAACAAAACTAAAACGTTACTGATATTATTTCGTTCTGGCTTATTATTGAGAATTTAGTTCTTTATATACAAAAAATAATTGCTTATAGTTAAAATTAATTTTAGTGCACAAAATGTTGTATTATTGGGTTTATATGTCACTAGCCCATTCATATCATAATTTGATGAGTAAGCTTATACGTTATGCATGCTTCAAGCATGCTTACTTAAATAAACACATACATTGCAATTATAATATTTGTGCAGATCGATGCCCTGTTGATGTTGTATTCGACAGGTTCTATATGAATCCTGGAGTTTATATCATTTCTTTTCCATCTGACGGCAAGATGATCTCCCCTAATCGAGTCAAAGACAACCACTCTGAAATTTGATAACACATTTGATATCTTGATGCTAAACCAACTCTTGATAATATGCCAGTTAGTTTTCATGGTCTACCAAAGATTTGACAAGGAAACTAGGGACGTTCTAAATTATTTATGTTATAATCTTCCGCAGGCAAAATTTGCTAAATCATTATGTTTGCAACTTTTTAAATTATCATTTTGACTGACACCAAGCACCAACGCATCATTGAGCTACTCCTCATAAAATTAAATTTGAAACAGTTGCAATCGTTACAGAAAAATTAGTTAAAACTATTTTTTATAGTTTTGTTTATTTTATTTTTATTCAAATGATAAGACTGTTTCTAAAAATAACCGAAAACCATAAGTACATACATATATTGTAATTATAATTAATTAAAACTACAACTGAAGAGTTAAAACTAAATAAATATAAAATAAACTAAATATAAAACTTTACCTAAATTCAACGGAATATTATATCTAAAATTAGCATATAAGTGGTTTTTGTGTACTCGACTCGTAAACGTACGTAAATAAAATTTAGCTCAACAACAATAAAATAAATGCAATGCTACGAGTACAAGTGATTATTGAATATTATTACATTTAAATTATTTTTGCTATCAGTTTGTTACTTTTTGCGTAATTTGCATATGATACAGGTTTTATAAAATGTGTAGTTTATGGTTAATTTTTTTATGGGCAAACCGTGCCGTTCGAAATTTTATTGTGGCAACACTATTTGTAATTTGCAATGACCGATGATCTTCTACAAAGTTTTAATGACCTCAAGATTATTTTTAACTTATAGTCTTACAAAAAAACTAAATTTTTAAATTAAGTATCTCATAAATTATTATGACGACTTGTTGAGGGTTATGAAGTTTTTTCGTTTCTGTGTAATTTTTTTTTTTGCTAATTACTTTCTTTCGACGAGTGATCGGAATTTGTGTCAAGTGTAATTTTAAAATCTTAATTATGAAATGTTCTGATGTGAGTAAGAGTAGTGATTAGTTTATTTTGCAAATTTGTTGTGTTTTGTAAGAGAGACATCTAGTGAAATAATTTATTGATATGATGGCTATCTCATATGTATTAATCTAATGGAAACCGTTCGGTTAGTTTCGTTTCTACTACTGGAATCAATTAGAGTAGCTTGGAGGAATCGCAATAATCGGCGGTCAACTTTGAGGGAAAAGCTTTTTAGCTCTTGCAGATATCAACTGATACATTTTCACAATGTCAGAGTGATTTCTATACGGGTATCCATTAAAATGTAGTCACCTTAAAGATTATCAAGATTTCCTCATTCGATTATTATCTTTTAATAGATTCAAGCATCTGAGTATGAACTTAGAATATTTCTTCTCTTCACACAGGGCGGGTTTTTGTCCCGTCAGCTTATCATCATCATCATAAAATTAGTGGTTTGTATATCATATGAATTGTGCTTCACTCCAACTTGTAGATTAGTTCTATTAATTGCCAACTTTCTAGAACCAGATCAATAACTCAAATATGCCGTTTTCAACCGATTAAACCGAATCCATGGGTTGTATTGAAAAAAGGCTAAGTTCCATACAAAGTTTTCATTTTTCCGAGGAGCGTTTCATTTTGTTGGGAGTCTTAGTTCTGTTAAAATTGATAATTTTTCAGTATCACAACTCAAACTGGAATCCTACTATTACGATAGACGCCGAGTTTTATCCCGATATGTTTAGAAATACCTATTTTGCAGAACCAAGTTCATGGTTTGCCATTCAAAATAATCAAAAATAGACAATTAATAAAAGGTACCTGGAATTATTATTAAAATCGTCTAGCCAGTTCCGGAACTTGTGGCACAAACTTACAATTTAATGAGAAAAGGTGATATAGGTAACCTAAGTGGCGTCGCTTCGTCGTTGTCCGATTTGTTCTGCAAAAGTTTCATGAAAAATGTAAATACATGACCAAGTTTAGTGATATTTGGCCATATTTCAGAACTTCCTACAAAAATTGTTTCAAAATAATTCAGAACTCTGAGGAAAAACTATTCCAACATTTCATTTCCATCTACCAATACCCAACTTAATCATAACCAGTTGAAAACTGGTTCCGTTCCTGTTGGTCATATTCCAAAACTGCCTATATAGATCATTTTAGAATTCTACGAGTATTTCCATCAATCACATTAAATTTCTAAATTATTAGTCTAAATATGGCCTAGTTGGCCATATCTTAGAACTTACACCAAAAATAATTGCAGAATTTCATTTCCATCCACCAAACTAAGAGAAAAAAATTCATGACAATCAACTCATCAACTAATTAACGCAAAACACGTGGAACCACATAAAGTAACATGCTGGTGCACTAATTTCTTTGGGTTTCTGCGTCTTCTTATTTTTTCATCGAAAGTAGACCAATCATGAAAGCCAATTTACCCTGTAGTTGTGCGTTTAAGGTTTTCTGCTATTCCGGGTGTGGTGAATTAACCAGCCGATTTCTCTGTTTTCATCAACAGAATCTTCAGTCCGGGTTTCCAGTCCTTGTTTTGGCTAATTTTCTCATTTGCTCTCGTTTCTTCTGAGCTTGAGATAAAAAATAAAAACTTGGAGCGTGGAATTTCACCCTTGCAAGCGATTTTAAAATTATCGTTTTACAATGTTAGTAGGTTCGGGTTGTCGTAGTTAGCCTTGTTGAATTGGATATGTTGCCCAAGGATATCGACACGCTATCGACACGGAGTTCCTCTACTGTCGCCCATAGTGTTGTGATAACTCTCGAGAGTAAAAACTAACAGTTCCTAACAGACTACCGATATGGTACAGATTCTAGCTGTGGTAACTTGAAACAGGCTACTTATTGGCACCCGAGGGTTTGGATTGAATTCGCGTGCCGTCTGTAAAAGCTTGAAAAGTTTTGGTTCTTTCATGTGGAATCACTCTTTCAGAAATCTGTGGACGAACATATTGTCTGAAACCATTTGTCGCATCATAAAGGAAGTGCGATGTTTGAAAACCTTTCTACTGGTTTGCTGTTAAAAATCAATGGCAGATGCCATGCGGTGTGATGTAACACTGGTCTATTGTGTGCTGTGAGGTGGCAACACGAGTAAGAAAGATTAGACGGTCTATTAGACACATGAGCGTGACAGTTGTTTTTCATCACGGGAATGCGACGGTCTCATAATTAAAAATGAACAGATTAATCTAATCTAAATGCGTATTATTTAATTATAAAGACAGGCGATAATCGAGGAAAGAGTCCGTGAAAGCGGAGTAAAGCGAAGTGAAAGACGAAACGAGATAGGCAATATCCGACGATACTATCGCATGGTAGGTGATCCGAGCGTGGTTGACGTTGTGGTAAGGACGTTTCAAATCGAAGCATGACATTTCAATACGAAGCAGCTGGAGCGGATTCTGTAAAAATGACATTATGAGACACCATCAATATTGCGAGACGATAAGGCATCTCGAATAGTGAGGTGTTGGTAATGTACCGGAACCACAATGGAACAGCAGCAAACAAAAGAAAAAACAGAACACTATGACGCTAAAAGAAGAGGCACCGAAGTTTGGGGCAATTCAGTTCCACAGTGATTACCCATTTCAGGGAAAATATTGTTATTGTGAATCAGCTGTATCAACACGATGCTTCTGTGGAGGACGACGAAGTTTTAATCCAAGTCGATATGATGCTGTGACCGCTTTATCCGTCTCGACCCGAACGTTTGTTGAGCCAACAATTAACGATACAAAATTGAAATTGCAACTCGATTTCGGATCTGACTGGACGATCAACTTTAACAGCAACTGGAAGCTGCTAGAATTACCGGTATTGGCCGCCTGCAAGGAGAAAGCATTAACCGTTTAAGAGGACCCAATTAATATGCCTGGAAAATTTACGGCACGGTGCATGCTAACGCAATAAATTTGAGCAAAAAGCAATCACAGAAATGGATAAGGAAATTAAGCAAAAATTTCCGCCGCTCTTCATGGGAGTGTGCAACCTAATGAATGCATGTTTAACACTGAAAGCCGGAAAGCCTTTCGGAGCACCGAAAACTATCCAAAATGCGCTCAAGAGAATAGAATTATTGGGAGTAATCAGTTCGAACTATAACTCGAATTTCGCTAGACCGCTGGTAATCGTCAAAAGAAAGGACGGACGTATTCGTATTTGCGTCTATTATTCAATAGCGTTGAACAAAGCACTGGAACGAAAAAGTATCTATTGCCAACACCAGAAAAAATATTCTCGAAGCTGGGTCAATACCGAGTGTTCAGCAAAATTGACCTAAAAACGCCATTGAGTGTAATACGAAAATTTTTAAACTTTCATATTACACTCAATGGTGTTCTCTGTCAACTAACAAAAATCTCTGAGATTTCCGAGCAGGTGGCTAAATAGGATTGGTTTCTTCCATCAAATACTACTTAAGAACAACTTCGATCATCTCTGTGCAATTCGTAGAGTTCGTTTTGTTGTAAAAATTTCTTGTTATAAAATTCACTCAAAACTTTTCACAACAATTAAATATTTTCTACTTATTGTGCAGAAATATTTGTGTTTATTAAAAATTTTCGAGTGTTTTTTAAATTCTAAGTACTTAAAGGTCACAGTGTCTATTTTGTTAATTTGACATAAACTTCACTCCGATCATCTAATGCTGAATTATGACAGTAAATAGAGTGATAGATGTTTTTTTCTCTCATTGTGTCCATGCACAGTGCACGAAAATGACGAAATCAAACGACGAACTTACCTTCAGTCAAAAATAACTTAATTTAACGAAATACACAACATGATTACACTGATTCGATTGAAAAAGGAGTAAATAATATGAAACCATGGATTAAACCAACGAAAATGTTCATAAACCGGTCATCGGAGGCAGTTTAAAATCGGCGTGGTTTATCGGCCAATTGGTTTAAAAATTTAGATGTAAATTTTTTTAAAACGACTCAAACCATGGTCTGAAGTAAACCAAATTTAAACCGAGTGAATAATATGGACATTAGTGTATGTAAAATTATAACATTTTTTTAGGTTGCTGATTTAGAGAAGTAATTGATTATCATTAGGAACCTTCAAACCTTTATCATTTCTCCTAAGAGAAAATAATTTTTTTGCCTTATGCCGTACGATAACTAGGTGTCTACAACCGGGTTGTTCCGTCCTAAAACAATAAAATAAAATACCTTCTCTATCCGTGCCTCTTGTTATACGTGAACAGGCGGTAGGAATAGGACCGGCGTAATTCGGGACACTTGTCTTGTACTTGGTCCTATAGTCCAATCAATTTCTAAAAATTGTTCGCTTAAAGTGTCATAGCTGGAAAAGGATTTTTCATTTGAAACAATCAATGTTTGTATTCAAACAAGTTTTCTCGAACTCCCCCTATGGAAAACTGAGTTTTTGTCAAAATCATAATCATTAACCAAGCACTATATTTACACTGTTTTTCAAACAAGTCACTGCAGGTGCATTCCACATCTTACCTCTCCACGCATTTAATTAAGCAATCGGCTTGGTATTTCAGTGGATATTTTTTACTGCATTTATCGGCTGTCCTTTTTTGTTGTTTAGTTTGAATCTGCATTAACGATATTTTTTGGCTGGAAATTCTTGACAAGACCGGGGAAAAAGATAAGAAAAAATGGAAATTCCCCTCGTACAGTTAGGCTCTTGTTGTTGTTATTGTTAGAAACTTAGAAAAGAAATAGGTTAGGTTAGGTTAGGTTAAAGTGGCTGCTATCGCCCGCTCATACCAATAGTGGTCCATTGTGATACCAAAGGATCCCCTTTACTCTGTCTATCCATAGCGTACTGTCTGGCTGCCTACTGGCTGTCCATACCGTACACACCTAGGTACTTATGCCTTTTGTCTGATAGTGCCGGACACGAGCATAGGAAGTGATCTAAAGTCTCTTTCTCCTCTTCGTCCATACAACTTCCTCAAAAGTCATTCGTCTGTAGACCCAGCCTTCTCGCATGTGCCCCAAAAAGGCAGTGTTCTGTCAGTATCCCTACGACCAATCCTACCTCTCGTTTTGCCAGGGATACTAGTGCCTTGGAGCGCCGCATGACCAGTTTTGGCCAAACCTGTTTTGATACCCTGCACGTGAGAGTGTTGGTCCACACCTCATTTGCCAATTTGAGCGCTGCTATAGGTCTCCCCAGACCTGCCCTTTCCGGCTGCATCTGGAGAGTCGTACCGTACCTAGCTAGTTTGTCTGCCCTGCAAGTTCCCGTAACGTCCGAGTGACCAGGGTCCCAGTATATCTGGGTTCTGAAATACTCGCTCATCTCACTAAGAAATGATCGACAATCCAGCGCCACCCGTGACTTCAGACAAACCGCCTCTAGTGACCTGACCGCCGCCTGACCCCGATCTCCACCACTTCAGCCTAGTATACGTTGCAGTAGGCAGGGAGACGAACAGATTATATTATCATTAAGCTTCTCACAGAAGACTCTAGCTCCTACCTTGTCGTCTAGCTTAGAACCGTCCGTGAAAAATTGGACTTCCTTGTTTTCCAGTATTGATTCATTCCTCCAGGATTCCCTCGAAGGACAGATGGTCCGGAAACCTTTATCGAACACAATGTCGGTTTAATATAATCTAGATTCGCCAGTTCTTCCTTTAGCGATCTAACTATCGTCGAGTGCTCCTCCTGAAGACACTTCCACTGAGAGACAGCCGAAAGTCTCGTGGCCACATTTGCTACCATCTGCTTACCAAAAAATTCGGTTAGAATAAGATGGAACATAACCTCTAATGCGCGTGTAGGGTTTGTCCTATAAGCGTTCCGCTTATAATCATGCAGGCCGTTCATTGTACCGTCTCCATCTTCCCTATATATGTTACCTTAATCAGAGCTGGCCACCACATAACTACCCCGCACATCAGCACAGGTCTTACCTCAGCAGTATAGAGCCAGTATACGAGCTCTGGTTTCAAACCCCATCTCTTACCTATGGCGTTCCTACACGAGTAAATGGTTACATTAGCCTTATTCACCCTTTCCATAATGTTAGGCTTCAAGCCGAGCTTACTGTTCAAGATTATGCCCAAAAATCTCGCTCTGCCAGCAAAAGCCAGTCTAATGACGTTCATGGTAGCAGGGCTAACTACCGGAATTTTATATTTCTTAGTAAATAGTACGAGCACCGTCTTGAAAGGGTTGACCCTGATCCTCATTTGCTGACCCATTTCGTAACGATCAGGAGTGCATTCTGTATAACATTCCTAACCGTATCCAGATATTTGCTTGAGACAGATATCGCTACATCATCTGCATACGCTACCACCCCTGTCCCCTCTCTCTCCAGTTCCAACAGCAATCCACTCATCACTACACTCCAAAGAAAGAGGGACATTACACCTCCTTGCGGTGTTCCTCTAACCACTCGTCTTCTAATGGTGGACTCCCCCAGTTCCGAGGTAATAATCCTGCTTACCAGCACCTCGTTTTTACATTATTAAAGGCACCTCAATGTCCAGAAATGCTACCATACAAAACTCTTGCGAGTAAATTGATTTCTCAATCGTGCGAACTAGATCATGCAAAGCTGATTTATTAGGAATATAGACCAGTTTTGGACATCCCCCGAAAATAACCTCCAGCCAAGGGAGGATGACTGCCGAGTTCCTTAGGATCTCTGCTGGTATAATCCGATCCGGGCCCGCCTATTTATAAGGCTTAAAACCGTTCAGCGCCCACAGAATTCGTTCCCTGCCCACGATGCCCTCCATATCTATTGATGGTGTTCCTCGATGAGCTTCATTAGAAGCTCCAATGATTCCGCACTAGAAGCGGTCCATGACCTGTCCAATCTAATCAAATACCTAGGACTGGCTGGATTAGTAAATAGAATTTTCGTAAGGTGAGAAGTCTCAGAGACTTCCTTCACTCTACAACAGAAGAGTCTCCAAGACCTCATTTGTGCCTTCCTAAACTATTTTTTGTACTTACTGAGGCCCTCTGTATAAGAGTTCCAATCCCGATGTCCTACACGCCCAATGATGGGTTCCCAATTCCGTGGTCCACCATGTCAGTTTCTACCTGTCCCTAATTCCTCCAACGCCTCCCCATTTTTGTTCCAGTTTGTCCTTCTGGGATTCCTGCAGGCTTTCCGGATAACAGTTTTAACGTTGAGGTTATATGTTACATATCGGTGATCAGAGAATTAGTGCTCCCTCACCACTCTCCACCTCTTTGATCATATGAAAAATGTTTCTGACGCAAAGGCCACATCTAAAACCTCCTGTCGATTTTTAACAACAAATGTTGGTTCTCGCCCAATACTGCAAGCTAAAAGGTTAGTATTTAATATAAGTAATTAAAAAATAACTCACCCTCTCGTTAATGACTGTGTTTCCCCAGATTGTGTGATGAACGTTTCCATCACATCCAAGTAAAACACCTACTCTTCTTTGGTCTGCTTTCCGGATCAGTTCCCCCAGGTTATCCTGCGGAACCTTCTTCTCGCGCTCCATATAGGCTGAGGCTAGCCATAATTTTCCACAGCCAACCTCAACGCTCACCGCTGTAACATCCTAACATCCCCGCTACTAAATTGAGGAAGAAGAAAAATATTCAAATTACTTTACACTAAAATACACGATCTGATATTATCCGAGTTACCTGAGTATAATAATTTATACCCCTTGGTTCTGATGCCACAGGTCCTGTTATTGTTAATCCAAGGTCTTGCAGTCACTCTGAGAACGAGAGCTGCCGAGGCAACTTTCGTGTGATGCAGGTTTATTTGTACAATATTAATCAATGAGATCTGCCTTACTCTGCCTTTCTCTAAGAGAAAGGAGGCTACCTCTCCTCACCCGAAAGGAAATAAGTTTTAGCGCTTTCCAATATAAAGTAAAGATAAATTACTAAATAATCTAAATAAATTGTTTGAATATATTAATTATTGAAATTTTTTTTCTTCTAGGTACGTAACTGAATAACCTCATCAGACGATCCTTCAGTTTTTAAATTAAGATGTAAGTTGTTAGCGCTACTACTGAATTTAATCAATCGGAATTAAATATTATTACCGATGTTGCTTGCAAAATTACCTAATTGGCATTCGATTTATTACTGCAACAGGAATACGAATTATAAATCAACCAAAATGACGTACAAAATTCCTCATTACCATATTTATGGCCCTATGTACACTTAGGATTACGAACTAACATAAAATTGCAATGCAAAATTATACAGCAAATCAGATTTATTATCATCTCTCTATTTAAATCGGATTACAAAAGCATTCGGTAAACTTTTTATACAAATAATTTAATAGTTATTAAAATTAATAATAATAAAAAAAACTAAACTTTTTCATGAAACTTTATAAACTTGCACATGTATTGGTGTTGTATAAATGCAAAAAATATTTTGTTATATAATCTTGAATCTTTGTACATGTAATTGACTCTTTAATCGGCATTAGCATATGGAAAATATGATTTTTCCTTCTGCTGTTTGCATCTTATATCGGGTGGGTCGTCTTCTTTTTCCTGTTTTCTTGTGTTACAAATCGGATGAAATCTTCTGGATAAAAAGTAAATTATGTTAGTAAAAAAGACAAATTATGACACACGAACCGTACTGGAAAATCAATCAAGATTAAGTGGATTGTATAAAATGTTAAATGTTCGATATTCATCAGTCATCACGATAATAGAGGTTAGAACCCGATACAATATTGCGGTGTACACTTTTCCGTCATCCATCATAAACTTATTAAATGAGCCGTGGCAATTTAGGGTTTTATCTCGCAACTCCATCACAATAATAAATTACCTATTCGTACACAAATCGTGATAATATTATTGGATTAGTGTACGAGTATATTTTACGGAGCGCACGAGATGTCTACATATCTCGCTGTAAATCATATTTTATGTAATTTAAATTTTTGAAAATATGTGGAGTACAAAGTAAGGTATTCCTTATATAGAATTTATTAAGAGCAAATAATAATAAAATCGATGAAACATTTTAAATTTGTGTTATATACATCCCCGTGCTGGTTGTTGTTGTTTATGGTAATAGAAATTTCCGCGAAGGAAGTTAAACATTTTTACATCAAGGTGGATGAAGAATATGCAATACGATTTTATGTTTTCTCTCGAGTATTTTGCTAATTAATTGAAAAAATATTGAAGTTTGTTTTATTTGGGTATACAAGTGTTGTGATGGTTGCTATCCCTACATAATTTTGATTTTATTTTACCTTGCGGGAGTGTATTGCTCGGGGTATTTTACAAGCTACATAACTTTGTATAAACAATCAATGTTGTGACAGAATCGTACCATAACACCTTGCAGCTTTTGTTTTATATTTTATATCACGGTTGACTAACATACTCGCTAAATTTCTAATTTCTAATAGCTACTTAGTTAGTCGGCGCTCTACACATCTTTATATGATCGATAATTGCAAAACTAAGATAATATTGAAAGAAGTAGGTCGTCATCTGCCTGGTCGGATTGTAAGTTATCCTTAAACTTAATCAAATGCAGATAAAGAATTTTTTGTTCTGTCACAGAATATATACAGAAGCAACATAACTCCATTTTTATATGAATTTCTTTCGACTCGAATATTTGACCTTCTATATCAAAATATTGGGAATACAAATTAATTCGGTCCGTTTTCAAAAGGTGTCTCTGACTATAATACATTTTTTAAAGAACCAGCTGATTTGTTTCAGACCGACTAGCCATCTGCCGTTAACATTCAGTTTGTATTGCTTTGAGTTTCATACAAAACGCCTTTGACTTTCACGTCGAACAGACGTATTTGAATAACTTTGTTTGTGAACAACAAAAGCACACAGATCAGCTCTAACCATGGATTAGATCGAAATTACATGCAGTCAAGATGATTCAGCAATGAGCTAAGACCGGGAGCCACCAAATAAGAAACCTGTATTTCACGAAATTTTCATCAAAACACATGAACACTACTAAGAAGGCAATATACAATTTTGGAAAAAATTGAATTACACATCTCATGGCAAATGAGAATGCAAATATTTCTTTTTGTCAAATGATAATAAATGAATTTGGTTGCATACTAGTTCGTAATCACTCTTATGCTGTTCTAGATAGTCGACTTCATTTGTAAAATGTACTCGATTTTTTTGCGTAATGCCCATTAAGTAGTTCGAAGGGTGTTAATTTTGTTAATGTATGGATTGAGCTGTTATATGATAGTATGGCTTGGTTCATGATTTGTTCTGCTGGATCTCCCTTCTGTTTGTAATGGTTGACTTGAAATAGTTCCTTAAGAGTAGAGTGTAGACATTCTATAGAAGAGTTTCCCGTAGAGTTGTAGGGTGTGTTTATGAGTGAATTTTGAAATTAGTTCGTTTATCGAAAATTAATTTTTTTGGTATTCCGTGTACGCTACAAGAGTGAATTATTTTCCCTAAATTTGTTTTGTCATTTAGAATGTAAGCCGCGGCAAATTTTGAAAATGTATCTATTATAGTTAAGAACTGTTGATGTTGTATTTGGAATATATATATATATATATATATATATATATATATATATATATATATATATATATATATATATATATATATATATATATATATATATGGAGCATTTCCATGGGCCTATCTGGTGTTTTGGTTAGCTCTAATTGTAGATGTGGTGGTTGCCTATCGTATTTGGTTTTTTGGCATATATCGCATTTATTGATGTATTCTTGAATTTAATGTTTCATCTTAGGGAAATAGAATTTTCTTTTAAGATGTTCGTAATTTTCGATGATACCTCTATGATCTTGTTGTTTATGTTGATTAGATATTTCCATTTCTTGATCTTCAGAAGAAGTTAAATCAGTTAGAATGTCATAGATCTAAATATGGTAGCTTTTGGGTTGGTTTTCCGAGGTTTGCTTTCTATCATTGATTGATATGCTTGAAGCACGTACTCAAAGCATTCATTTGAAGTGAATATACAGATTTGTCTTTTATTTAGGTCTGAAAGTTTTATGAGTGTTTTGATCCCTCTTTTCCTATGTATTTGAAGTGGCCTTTTTCTTTTTTATCAAATAATATTTCTTCTTGTACATTAGCTTCCTTGAGAGTATGTAGAACAAATGTAGAACTATTCGTCGATTCGTCGAATGGGTTAGAATCGGAAGTATTTATGTCGAATGCATTTATTTCTGTAGGGAGAGAGCTTCAGCATTAGAGTTGAGTATTCCTTTTTTATACTGTATTATATAATCGAATTCTTCCAACCAGTCTCCACCATACTAATTTGCTGTTTGGTTTCTTTAATGAGAACAACCAGGTTAAGGGTTTATGGTCCGTTATTATAGTGAACTTGTTCCCAAATAAATATGGCCAAAAATATTTTGTGGCCCAGACTATTGCTAACAACTCCTTCTCTATAGTGGAGTTGTTCGCTTTTGGAGAGGGTCCGAGGTGCATAGCATATTGGTAAATTCTTTCCGATGTTCCCTTGTGAAAGCACAGCGCCCAGAGCCACATAGCTGGAATCAGTTGTCCCAATGAACGGTTTATTAAAATCGGGACATGTGAGGATAGGTTCATTACATATTAATGTTTGGCATTGTTCGAAGCACTTGATATATTCTTCGTCTAAGGTGATCTTCTTATCTTTCCTTAGGTAATTAGTTAAGGCTTTGGTTATATGTGAAAAATTAGGAATGAATTTTCTGTAGTAACCCATGAGAGCAAGAAAGCTTTTTATTTGCTTCTCCGTCTTCGGCAGGGGAAAGTTTTTTATTGCTTCTATTTTAGCGGGGTTCGGTTTGACTCCCAGAGGTGTGAAAATATGGCCCAAAAAAGCTACTTCCTTATGCTGGAATTCCGATTTGTCCAATTGTATTTTTAAATTGGCTACCTGTAGTTTGTGGAACACTTTATTTTGGTTTTCAATCTGTTCCTGGAGCGACGTGGAGAACACAATAATGTCGCCCATGTAGCACAGACAGATTTTTCCTTGTAATTCCCCAAGTAGATTGTCTATTACTCTCTGGAATGTACTTGGTGCGTTTTTCAGTCCGAATGACGTACGAACGTATTCGTAGTGGCCAAAAGCAACTGAATAGGCTTCTTCGGTATGTTCTTTGGGTTAACTTCGATTTGGTGAAATCCAGATGCTAATTCCAAGGTAGTGAAATATATACACTGACCGATTGACCTATTACTAGACGTGTGTATTGAACAAAGTTTTAATTATGGTTGGCTGTAGGGATATAATCGAATTTTTATTAACTAAAATTGGATCTATAAATGATTTGGTGGATCCAGTGTCTATCAATAGTTTCAATTTTAATTTTTCTTCAGGGTTTTAATTTCAATAAATGGTAGTCTGCAACCTGAATGATTATTTACGGTTAGGTATCCCATTGGTTGATTGAGGCTTCTGAGAGAAAATCCTCGTCTTCAATTTCCCGTGTCTAACGATGGATAGTAATTGGTTTGTACAATATCTTGAACTGGACATTGTTCATTTAGTTCTGAGTGGAATGTGGGTTGTGTATCAGTGTGAGAACTTGATTGAAGTTGAGATTCTTCGTAATATTCTTGGTAACCCGGATATGATGAACAATTATCATAAGGATTATATTCCACGTTGAACAGTTCCTACGATCTAAATCTAGGTGGTGCTCTTCGTTGGAACAGTGGTTTGGACTGAAAAGGTTGTTGGTTAAAGGTGAATTGTCTGGACTGGATGAAGTATCCATAGCTTCAGGTTTCGTAGATGGATAAGGTTTGAGTGCTAACATGTGTCTGTTAGGTGGTATTGGGTCTTGTTGTGTAATATTGATGTTGGGTATGGGGATTCCTTTGGAATGGTTGTTAGTTGTGTTGTCTGAAATTATGGGTTGAATTTTGGTATTGATACGGTTGGGGTTTCATAGGTAATCTAGGAAAGGGTTTCGGGTCTTCTAATGGTTTCATTTTTAGGTAGCTTGTATTTTGTTCTTACAAACAATAAACTCTTGCTGTCTGTAGGTTAGAGGGTTACATGGCCCTTACCATGGATCCTAACGATCCTCCGAGTCTAGCGAGAAATACGGCCAGACACATCGAATGGTACCAATTTCGTTTTGCAGAAAGTAGTGCGTCTCTGTAACCATCCACGGGTGTATTTAATTTAATTTCCCAGAAATTAGGGAAAAGTATATTTCGATTGAATCATTGCTTTGCGTAATTTTATGTAAGCCCCCGTTTCATCTTGTTTGTCAGCGTAATGACTAATGAAATTGTTCCTTATTTCTGTCCAGGAATTATCGCAATTATACAGTTCTAGGGCGTCATTGGCGTCACCCACAATTTTATTTCTTATGGCCCTGAGTATTATTTTGGTATAATTTGGGTTTAGTTTAGTTTAGATGACTCGAAAGAAGTTGACTGAAGTTGTATAAACCGTTTTTTTGATCCAGAGTATTGAGGCAGGTCTTTGAAGGCGTCACAAATTTTTAGTGGATTGAGCATTTTGTTCATATGCTCCTATCAACCTTTTTCTAGATCTACGTTATCTAAGGACATTTTGTCTATCTTTTGTTAGAATTTCTATAAACCTGTTTCTATTTCTAAAATTCACTTTAGTTGAATTGTTCTAAACTTTTATCAAATTAAAACTATAGCTACTTATGTTGTTTTAATTACCGGGGTTTTTAAAGGATATTCCGGGAATTTTTAGATTTTCAATTTGTTAACTTACCAAAGAGTGATAATCAGTATTTTTTGCTGTCCCATCATCAAACACTAATTAATTACGGAATATTGTTGTTTCCCTTGATTTCACAACACTTTTACGAAATTACTTTTAAATACTCGTAAATATATTTCTTGTGGATAATAACACCTTAGGTTTTTATTTATGTTTATTTCACTTATTTTTCTTATATGTTTTGGGCGACGGTATAGTAAGCCTTACAAACAAAAAAAAATTCACGTGAGCACCACTGCATCCAATATTCGCTTAGATTTTTTCGCACTGCGAAAACACTGTCACACACTTTAGTTTAATTCTTAAATTACGTTATTAGATTTTTTTCTTGCAGTTTTTGTGGAAGCGAGTCCAGATAATAGAAATTATCCGTCGCAACTGCGCCACTTATATCACGAAGGATAGAACAAACTTATTATTGTCAACTCTGTTTGTCTTCCCATGAGTTACATTGATGCTTCTTAGTAACTCGACACGTTTGTTATCTTATTCATTTGAATTTTGCTAGTTTGGAGGTTTCCACAGAGTGAATAGTTGGGTCGTTGCACCTTTGTTATGCGACTCAACTGACAATGTGTTTGGTGGCGTGTTTGTTGTTGTTTCTATGGTCGATAACGGTATAGCCATGGGATATGACTAGTTTATTGCTCGAGGTGTTTTACAAGCTACATACTTACCTTGCCGCTTTTGGTTTATATTTTATATAAAATTATGCTTTTCTATTTACCTAGCTGTATTGGGCGTACTTTGCGCCCCGTCACAGCTACTTAGTTAGTCAACGCTCTACACCTCTTTATATGATCGATAATTGCAAAAATAAGATAATATTGAAAGAAGCAAGTCATCATCTGCCTGGGCGGATTGTAAGTTATCCTTAAACAGAATCAAATGCAGACAAAGAATTTTTTGTTCTGTCACAGAATATATACAGAAGCGACATAACTCCATTTTTATATGAATTTCTTTCGAATCTCATATTTGACCTTCTATATCAAAATATTGGGAATACAAATTAGTTCGGTCCGTTTTCAAAAAGTGGCTCTGACTATAATACATTTTTTAAAGAATCAGCTGATTTCCATTATTTCAGCCAGATTAGACATCTGCCGTTAACATTCAGTTTGTATTGCTTTGAGTTTCATACAAAACGCCTTTAACTTTCACGTCGAACAGACGTATTTGAATAATTTTGTTTGCTTTTTTTCTTGTTTAATTTTAATTATTATTAATGTGAACAACAAAAGGCCTCAGACCAGCTCTAATCATGGATTATATCGAAATTACATGCAGTCAAGATGATTCAGTAATGAGCTAAGACCGGGAGCCACCAAATAACAAAACTGTATTTCACGAAATTTTCATTAAAACATGAAAACTACTAAGAAGACAATATACAATTTTGGAAACAATTGAATTACACATTTTATTGCAAATGTGTCTTTTACAGTGTTTAATAGGAAGTGTTAATGTTTTGTTTTAATTGGAAAAAGGTGCACCTGATGCACATCGAAGCTTGTGGAAGTTTATGGTGATAATGCTCCAACCGATAAATCATGTAGAGAATGGTTTCGACGCTTCAAAGTGATGATTTCAGTGTTGAAGATAAGCCTCGCTTGGGACAGCCAAAAAAATTCATAGACGATGAATTAGCGGCATTGCTCGATGAAGAGACGACTCAAACACAAGAGGAGCTTGTCGGTATCTTGGAGGTGACCCAACCAACATTGAAATCTATGGGCATGATCCAATAGCTAGGCAATTGGGTCCCTTATGAATTTAAACCAAGAGACGTGGAAAGGCGATTTCTTTCTTGTGAGCAGCTGCTTCAAAGGTAAACGAAAAAGCGTTTTTACATCGGATAGTGACCGCTGACTGGAAGTGGATCTTCTACTATAACCCCAAGATAAAAAAATACTACACTTCTGGTACTACACTCTAGTATCTGGTGAAACCAAAGAGGCGTTGTGTACTACGAGCTGCTACAACCTGGCAATTCCATTACAGGTGAGCGGTACACACTACAATTAATTCAATTGAGCCCTGCATTACGAGAAAGAGGACCGGAATATGAGGAAAGGCATGATAAACTTATTCTTCTACATGACAAAGCTCGGCCTCACGAAATTGAAAATTGGCGTCAAACTGGACCGCCTCAAAAGACGAAACGATTTTTCGAGATGAGATTCTAAAATTGCCTGCGAGGTCGGAAAAAGTCGCAAGCAGCGATGGACAATATTTTAATTATTTTGTTCATTCATTTTCTTTTAAAATAAATGCATTTTTAAGATTAAAAAACAGACCGAATTAATTAATATGTAGCTCTCAAAGTGATTTTCGCTGCTCTGCCATCAAATAGTCTAGAATTTCATCCGGATATAACGACGATTTTTTTCCGGTCCCCTTGCGGTCGCTTTAAGTGAATTTCACTGTATTTCTAAATTTGGAGGATATGAGAATCCAAGATTTGGTAGAATTGGTTGTGATGTGGGATTAGGTGGTGGTAGGATAGGTGGCATATTATTTATATTATTATTCCCTGCTAGATTTGCAGGTTGGGGATTCCCGATCGGAGTAGGAGTTATCGAGCTAGATGAGAGTTGAGATCTTAGTGAATGTATATCATCCATCCGATTTACTGGCACTGGTGAGCTCATTTGATGTTGCTGTTGTTGCATTAAGTTGGGTGAAGTGCACTAGACTCAGATACATTTTTTATATTTGGTATGGAACGTCTTGATATTATTGGCTTTATAACGGAATTAGTAATCGATGCCGTTGTAGTATTTAGTGTAATGTATCCAATGCGATTTACTCGATTCGCGTTTGTATACCGATTAGGATTATTTACGCTGATACTCGTTAATAGCGCTGGTTGGTTTTCTTCATATAGGCTGTGCACTCTGCGATGTGTTTGTAGTGCGGTATCCTGAATAAAGCGACTCCCACATATTCCACAATCGTATGGTTTTTCTCCAGTATATCGCCGAATCTGAAGTGTTAAATCATTTGATTGGGTAAAAGCTCGATCGCAATGTGTACACTTATATGGAAGCACGCCGGTATGAATACGAATGTCGAACCAGTTTGTTTGATCTGGAAAAATCTTTACCATAAATTGTACATAAACAAGGCTTTTCACTTGTATGGATAAACAATTTGAAACGAATTTATATCCGTACGGCTCTGCAAATGTATTTGAAGTGGTCTAGATTGGGTAACAGTTGTATCACATATTTTAAAATGCATATTTTTCCGATGAATTATCATTAATGCCATTTTCCCGGCCGTCATTGGTACTGATTCGCTCACTGTTTGACAAATGATGATACAAATAATTTGATAGATATAGTCGAAGCGAGAGTCCGGAACGTACTGTTTAACATCGAAATTCTTGTTCATGATCGTGTTTAAACTTAAACTCAGTTCGAATTAATTTCATTTGCATTTGAAAATAATTATCAAAATAGTGGTAGTTAGTGTCAAGAAAGTTCTTGTTCATGGTCGTGTATAAATTTTGTTACTGGATCCTTGGCAACTTACCGTTTCTAGCTTAGGATAGCATGCAGGAGGTTCGGAGGATTCAAATAGCCACCAAAAATAAATACGAATAGTTTGATTTGAATTAGCCTGGATTGTCGTGATGCCGAATGTTGGTGAAATAAATTTTTTTTATCAAAACTCGTAATTGCTTGTAAAATTTAAAAAATGTCTGACCTTAGTCTTATTTGAAATTCAAATCAATTTGCAATCAATTGTTTTTAACGCTTTTTCGCAAATGCTATTTAGTTTTCAAAATAATTGCAATAAACGAAAAAGCTGTCACTTCCGGTGGATTGATGTCGACCAAAAAAAAAAAACTAGATCCCCGAATTTATGGAAAGAAATCTTAAGCATGAAGTTTCCTCCTGATCAATCAATCCGTATGGGCCGAATTTTTGCTGAAAAACAATTTTATGTCAAAAATCGTCATTTCCGCTTAAATTTTGGAAACTGATCTGAACCGGTATTGTTTCAAAATTAATTTATAATCTTTTGGTTGATGGTCGTTTTTCTCATAAATCTTAAACTTGTCAAAATACTTGTAAAAAGCAATAAACCTTCTATGGGAGGTGTCACTTCCGGTGGGCCGATTTCAACCAAACATCTTTGGCACCTCCCAATTTATATGGTAAACGCTAGCAAAATGTGGATGAGGAATAAAAAAATTATATTAAAAGAATTCTAAGTAATCAAATGAAATTATACCTGTCTGCTCACCCTGTAGACCGAGGTCCGATTGTAGAAGGTGACAGATGTGATCAGTAAAATTTGTATAAAAACAGGCTAAAATTAGATGGTTTGGTGGTTTAAATATAAAAATTACTTAAATAAATGTTATGTTAAAAGCAATTTTTGTGATTGTAGTTGTGGTAATTCTGATCATAATCATTATTTGAAAGACAAATTTCTCTAGTTTATCACCTGGTAACTTACCTTTCATAATTTCAGTTCACGTTTGGAAAATGAACTGATCCATTTTATTCGTCACTTTGATCAGAACGCCATATAAAACCAAACAAAGTTAACTCTGATAATTATCAAAGTAAAATTGTTCTATTATTTAGTTCTGCTATTGAAACACAGGTGGTACTTTTTATCACAAAAATCATGTATATTAAACATAAGTTTGTAAGTTCGCTCGGTATGACCTCCTACTACTAATAATTTTTTTTGTTCGCAGGGTTGGTTTGCAGGGTCTTTTGAATTTTAGACACGCAATGTTGAGCAGTAAATACATTAATAGCTCGGCCCAATAATATTCTACAAAGATCATTATTTCCCTCAATACCTCATTTTTTCAATTAGACACTAGGTTGGTAAGCAATTTGACAACCAAAAGTTGCCGTAGTTGACAGTTTTATTATGACTCGACACAATAATAATAATAGGTATTATGATTTTCTCCGAAGTGGTTTTTCGGAGAATATAAATATTGGAGCATATCATACGTTTGTTAACAACTTTCCCGTCTTACGATTCATGGTATTAATTGCGTAGGGATTGCTCCCTTTAACAAATTCATGAGTTGTTCTCGAATCTGCAATATTTTCTCATTTGAATTTGCGTCAACATAATATCCACATAAAAAAGTTTAACGCGTGCATAAGCACTAATTGGGAAACCTTATGCTTCGTCTACTGTTAACCAAAAAATATGTTATATATAGTTATTAGTTTAACGTATAATAATAAATAGTGGAAGTCCTGTTTTGTTAATTTGAACTCCTTGTTCAGTTTCGATTTTTTCTTTCTTAATGATGTTTACGACGTTTTCTATTTGATAACCCTTTTGCTTGAGATCCTGATAATTTTCTCATTCGTACAGGTTCGGTTTAAGACCTCTAGCCATAACTTTGATTGAGCGATCATTCTTATTCTCATAGGTAAACACTGAAGCCCCTAGGACTTAAGCTTTGTAGCCAAAGCTCTATAGGTTTCAGAGTCTACAACATTAATTTTCCAGACGCCATTGCTTAGAGATACGAGTTTTGTACTCGGTTATCGTAATCGATTTCATCATCGATTGTATAGTGGAGAAATTTGATATCCCGACGACATTTATTGCTGATTGTTGTTCTAGAGCTAGTTGTTTCTTGATGATTAAATGATTTCTAGAAACCTCTTCTGAAGTTGATGGTAAAGTTACTGTTATTTCTGGTGTGTGTTGCGCTTTCCTTTTCTTACTTGGTCTTTTATTCCGGTTCAACATCCAATCTGTTTCTCTTTCTAATTCTTCTTCATGATGGAATGGATTAATGTCATCCTCGATTGAAGTCATGAACGTGTTTCAACTGCTTTTTTGAGTTCTTCATTCTCTTTCTTTAAAATTGTAAATTCTTCTTTCAATTTAGTTGTAAACTCCTTTATTTCTCTTAGTTATTCACGGAGTTCCTCATTTTCCTTCTCGTTCTGAAATATATTTCCAGTTCAAGATCTTGGTGATCTTGATAATTTGGAACTTCGTCCAAATGGGTTAAACAATGATTGGCCCACCCCAGAATCTGTTGGGCCTGCTTACGAATAGTGTGGATTTGGCAGCATATCTGCTGCTGTACTACCTGGGGTATTACATTCCGTATTTGTTATACTCATTGTTTGTTTTAGCCAATTTATACCACTGGCATTTGGTCCCCGGTAGCACTTTGCTACTGTCGAAGCAGTACCGGCCCCCGACGAGGACGCTACCTTGGCGTTACGTAGGTGTACTCAGACACAGCCGAAGCCCTCTGAGTACTGGGCTGAGGGGCAATTGCTAAAGTGACACCAATCTTTAAGTCTGAAATTTCTGTTTTTTCAGTATTTAACAAAATTTTAGAAAACATTTTTGCTAACCGATCGATTTTCTAAATAAATCTAATTTTTTCTATTCTCGTCAGTATGTATTTCGGCAAGGTACAGATTTGACCCTAACAGACATTACTGATTTGATCTATCGTAATTTTGACAGGCAAAACTATATATCTGGCTTATTTCTTGATCTTCGTAAAGCTTTTGATTGTATAGATCACAGTTTACTTCTTCTTTAAATATTAGAAATGTATGTCTTCTGAGGCCTGTCATACAAACTTTTAGCAAGCTATCTTAGTAATGGAAAGCAGTTTGTGATTCTTAATGGTATAAAAAGCTCTACTTTAGGTGTGAACTGTAGTGCTCCTCAAGGGAGTGTCCTTGGCCCTTTATTATTTCTAATCTACGTAAATGATATGGCCAATTTACCGCTCACGGGTCATATTAGAATATTTGCTGACGATACGGCCCTCTTCTATGAATCCCGATTGTCATGTAGCGATGTCACATATGCGGGATGATATTATTTCATTTTTGGTTGTTCTTCATTTAATCAAAATATCAGTTAATTTTAATAAAACGAAATAAATAATTTTTCACTCCCCACGCCTGCGACACATTGATTAACCACCACTTCAAGTAGGAAATTGCGCCATAGAGCGTGTGAACAAATTTAAGCACCTTGAAGTAATATTAGACAAGCATTGGACGTGGAAGGACCATATCGCTTCTTCTACCTTTGGTTCAGCTGTTAAAGAGAAACTGAATAAATTGCAGATTTTACAAAATAGGTGCTGTAAAGCAATATATAAACTGCCTCGCCTATTTCCTACTGTGGAACTCTATCGGTCTGTTGCTATAGGCATTCTCCCAATCAAAGCAATTTTTGAGATGTATGATGATAATGATGTGCATCTCATCATTAAATTCGACTATACAATTCGAATTTCTAGATCATGGCCATTCAACTAGAAATTCTAGTCAGTTGAAGTGCCCCCAAATTAGAACTGAATTTGGCATCAGTTATCATCAGTTAAAGATTATTTGCGATTTAAAATGCCATTCATTCTTAATTAATTTAATTAAATTATATTAATTGTTATGTATTTGAATTTTATTTTTTCGGTAATCGGTCTATGTTCAACTGGCATTTTCAATTAACAGCTTTTGATGTTTGGGCTAACCCCGTTTTGTGCAGAATCATTTAGGCATTTGAGGCCATCTTGTTGAAGAATTTAGTTTAAATTATTTCGCGATGGTCATAGAAAATGTCTTTTGTATATTCTGATTTCACTCCGTTAAAGTGAGTGTACGTTTACAAATGACATGTTAAAGTGATGCGTGTAAATCTGAGAATACAGATCCGGTTGTATATGAGTCTGTCTGTTGGGCCAAATAGAGCTGCAATTGTAAGGTAGCAGAATCTTTTCGGAGAATTACTTGATGATCGAATGTCTTAATAGTTCGCCTGCTGGCACTGAAGCATTGTATGAAGACGTCTGGCAACATGGTGAGTAAAATTTCCACAATTGTTATGAATATTTTAATCTCAAAAATTTTGAAATGAATTTGGCGATGATTTCATCATGAATTATTATACCGGGTTGCATTTCACACGGGATCAGTTTGTTTGTTATTATCATCAAATTTTTTCTAAGATGGTGCCACGTTTTGGCTGTCTTTGGATGAAGACTTGCTCACTTGATTTCTATAGTTAAACTAAATTTTGATAGCAGCAACTCAACAAACATTCTTCGGCCTCGTTTGTTATGCCTAGTGGCGTAAGGGCTATTTATGACTTATTAACTTCTCACTCAAAATTTTCGTTTGAGATATTGTACATTTAAATCCGTATCATCAAGCAGCACTAGAACTCTATCAATTCGCCTTAGTTTACCGACATTTTTAGAAATTTCAGAATTAAGAGCTTGATACATGCCATTGCCACAACGACAAACTTATTTCCGCATAATGATTGAAAGGAACTATACATTGGTATCGACGTAATTGTGGCTACGATGTACGTTTCTTAGTTGAGGTGTTTAGGCCGGCTGAGTCATAAAACGATTCGAAATTTATTTTATAAAATTCCACTCTACTTTTCATTTTTGATCCAATGCCAAATCTTTTAATTACTAGTCTCGGCATTCGTAGATAATTTCGATTGATGCTAATGCAAAAACAGTGAGGCAGTGACTTTGTTGTGCGCATAGAGTAAAATCAGCATCATATGGTAAATTGTCAACAGTTGTATAAATCGTAAAGCACCCAATACAGTTGATTGCAAGAAATGGTTATTGAAACTAAATCACATATAAAAATTATAGTGATAGTTTTTCATATATGAACTAGAAAACATTAAAATACGACGACAATAATTCTTTTATTACGCTAAATTGCTACTCCAACTATGCCTCAGTCCCACACCTAATATATTCAAGTTTATAACCGAAGCGTGACCAAATCGTATGTTTATTACGGATTTACGAGCGAACCTGCCCCAATAAAATTTATATTACCTGACGACTATATTGTGATGTCATTTTTATATGGGGGCCTTCGCGGTCGTGTAAACGACATTTCCCAGACTTATAATAAAATTTAATAATTTTATGAGCCAAAATATTTTTTATATTGATGTAAGACGTTACCAACAAAAAGCAAAAAAAAAACAATTTTAATAATAAAAACGAATAAATAATTGGCATGGAAATTATTATTTGACACTTTAGCATATACGCGCCATGGTTTTGGAAAATGGCAAAAAATTTAATTAAAATATGTTGACAGCACATCAAAATTTTATATTGTCTGTCAACTCGTTTGTGCCGAAATCATATTGTTGATAGTTTTCACTTTGATGATGCCACTGCTATGTCTTCCCTCCTTGAATTCCTTTTGCGCAGAATTAAAATTTTTTCCTATTTGACAATTTGATGGAGCGTTGCTTGTGAGCTAGTTTTTCATTTTTAACGTAAACATATAAATTGTTTTGATCTCTCTACAATAATAATGTACTGTATTTGTTTATGTGAGGGGTAGACATTTTTTGGTGAACTAAATTTTTGTGTATATGACGTCAAAACATTTAAATTTATCATATTTTGACTTTGATTAGTGAATGGATATGAATACGTGAGATTAAAATTTGTTTTGAATTTGTGAATTAGGTCGATGGATTATATTTTAATTATAATCATAACGTGAATCGCATAACTTACTAATTAGTAAACATTGAATCATTAAAACTTAATTATTTATGTGTCTGATTATTGATTATTTCGATCAATAAATTAGATCGTTCAATATGAAAGAAATATTGCAACTCAAGTGTTGCGAGCAGAGAGTCAATCAGAAATTAATAACCTTCCGGTTTACGGTACGGTTAAAATTTTCCAATTTCGTTACAGTTCAGTTCCGGTTTAAATATATAATTTTGTTTATTTTTCGATCGATCATACATTTATTGATACTGGTCCACAACACCATACGTTTAATAACCAAATTTTCAAGCAATGATCTTGTAATATTTATTGAAGTATTGAGTGTGTGAATATGAATCCGCCCATTTTTACTGAAATAATTCACATTTGCTTGTTTAGAAAATGAGAGAATTATTTATTGAAACCTAGAACTTTTCCCCCATCTTTCAGGCAATTTACAGATTCCCTCTCTGAAGGAATCCTAGTCTTTGGAGGCGATCCAATCAATAAGCCAATTTTCGATCTCGTTTGCAACATGTGGTTTTGCATTGTCGTGCTGAAAAATCAATTTGTTGTGTCTGTTCATCCATTCTGGTAATTTTTCCTCTATACCTCGCTTCGAACGTTTTGGTTGTCTTTGGTAGACATCGCTATTGATAGTTTCACCTGATTCTAGCAGTTCATAATATTACACACCTTTCTGATCCCACCAGATACAGAGTATAACCTTATTGCAATGAATATCTCGCTTTTATTGCATTTAGGATTCTCATAATATTCCCATTTTTTTATCTCCGGTAACTATTCGTTCGATGCAAGAATCTTGTCTTTGTTGTCTTTGAAGCAGTATTTCACGAATGGTTTTTAGACGTTTGGCGTCCCTTTCGTTTTGAACCATTCCGATTGATTGTAAGCGTTTTGCAACAGTTGGTCGAACAACGTTTGATGCTACAGCCAATTATGATTTATTTATTATATACACTCATCACTTGATTACCCTCATCACTTTGTTTTTGACGTCGAAGGCGTAAGGTGCGTGTACATATATTTAGTTGTGTTCAGTTTAATAATCAATTTATTAAGTTTATTAACAGCTGCAGTTAATAGTTAAGGTAGAAATTGGAAAGATTATTGCGCTTCATCAAGAAAATTATTCCAATCGTGCGATTTCCAAAAAAATTGGTCACAATTCTTGGACCGTCAACAACTATCTCAAAGATTCAGAAAATTATGGAAAAAATCGTAGAGGTCGCACAGCAAGAGCGACAAGAGAACGGGAACATAGAGTTATTTTGCGCGAAGCTTTGAATTCGATGCTATCTACAAAAAAATAAAGCAGAAAATTGGAGTCTCAGCCTTTTTAATCAAATAAAGAAAAAATATCAATACAATAGAACGTAATGGGTTTTATTACTTAATTTCATAGATAAGGGAATCAAGTGTCGCAGTTAAAATAAGCAAAATAATAGAAATAGGGAGTTTAGCCATTAGAAAGTTAGACCGGTGTGAAGTTTTTAACGAAAAGTGTAGCTACACAAAATAACGAAAAGTGTAACTTCTAAAAAGTGTAGCAATAAAAAGTATAAATAGCACACCTCCTAAAAAAGAACGTCAAAAATTGGAATGGTTCCACACAAGAATTAGGATATACATTTCATAAAAAATCAAATATTTTTCAAAATACTTGCTATCCTATGGCCAATTCAGGAAAACTCAGAGATGTTACCAATCGTCCTGTTCAAAACAGTTAATCACATTAAAATAAAAAGATTTGGAATTGCGTTGAAAATATTTCGACGAATGGTTTTCCGCACGAAATTTAAATTAAAAAGTCTTACTACTTTTTGCCCGCAGTAGTAGGACTCTCGTTTATAGATATCGAAGCAATAAAACAGGTTTTTCCAATTTTAATTCGGAGATTTACCGATTTCAGACTTTTACAGCTGCATTTAATAGTGGTGAAAATGGGTCGAGAAAAAACCCTAACAAAGATAGAAATTGGATAGATTCTTGCGGGTCACAAATTGCTCACAATTCTTGGACCGTCAACAACTATCTCAAAGATTCAGAAAATTACGGAAAAAATCAAAGAGGTCGCACAGTAAGAGCGACAAGAGAACGGGAACATAGAGCTATTTTGCGCGAAATAAAGCAGAAAATTGGAGTCTCAGCCATTGTCCGTACTGTTCAGAGGATAATAAAACAGTGTTCACATCTCCGGCGACTTAAAAACTTATGAAAAAACCAAGTTTGCTCCAGCAACATAGAAGTGCTCGATTGGAATATTGCCGTGGACATCTGCATTGGAAGGAAGAATGGTTAATTTAGATGGACCAGATGGTTTTAGACACTACTTTCATGATTTGAGTAAATCGAAGCTATTCTTGTTGCGCCGCCACACCAATGTTGGTTCCATTATGGTGTGGGCAGCAATTTCTTTTCATGGTGTTCTTGATTTGATTGTCTTGGAAGGTCGACAAAACTCGCAAAGCTACATCGAGCTCCTAGAAGTGCAAAAAGTCAATTTTGACCAAATGTTTGAAGGCCATCGCTGCATTTTCCAGCAGGATAACGCAGCAATCCACACAGCTGCACGAGTGAAACAGTGGTTTGAAAAAAATAACGTTGCAGTTTTGAATTAGCCGGATTTGTCTCCGGATTTAAATATTATTGAATATCTTTGGGGATGGTTATCGAGATAAACTAATTCGAATGGACGACAATACGAATGCCGGAATGACGTATAGAACGTAATAGAACGTAATGGGTTTTATTACTTAATTTCACAGATGAGGGTTATCAATGGTCGCGGTTAAAATAAGCAAAATAATAGAAATGGGGTGGTTGCACTTCGCATTGCATGCAAGTATGCGTATTAGTCATTGGAAAGTTAGATAAGAATTTTTCAAATAATTAGGCGTATTATCTTACGTTTTATGGATAATTTTCAAGTGAAGGTAATCAAGTGTTGTGGAGTGTATGCACCAAGCTATCCAAAAAGTACAAACTCTTGAGAAAAATGATCCTTGTCGGGCGGGAATTACGACCACCTATTTTCGAAAATTTTCCTTATTACTCATATAAAGACGATTAGTACATTTTAAATTTGTTCAAATATCCACAACATTTTAGTCAAACCATTTTAGTCGATTTGGAACGAGTTTGGGTCAACTTAATTGCGATTTGAATCGAATTTAGATACTTTGGAACCATTTAAGTCGATGTGGAACGATTTTATGAAAATTTGCGACGACTTGTTCCAGTTAAAGTTTACGGAAATCAGCAAACAAGAATTCACATTCAATTCAATTTAGGTCCTTTTTCGGTTTTTGATAATATTCTAAAAAGTATCTAAGTTCTTCTAGCTTCTAAGTTAAATTTGCAGCAAAATCGGTGAAAAAACTTTGCAAATTTAAGCTGAAATATTTTTTGAGAAATTTTTTTCCCGAATTGGGATGTTTTTAATAAAATGAATAAACTGATGATGTATCACAGTGACCCAAAAAATATATTCATTATTTGTAAAGTGTGTTTCATAGAACTTGGGCATAGAACTTTGCATTTAAATAAAATAAGGAAAAATAATTTTAATGGCCACGAATAATTTTATGCCATTAATGTTTGAATATGGTTTCGGAAATTCCGTCAAATGTTGGCTTCCAAGTTTTCAATAGTTTCTGGCTTATTAGCGTAGACAGACTTCACATATCCTCAAAGAAAATAGTCCAGCGGTGTTAAATAATATGAACGCGGTGGCCAGTTGACAGGTCTATTTCTCGATGCTAATCGTTCATCAAATATTTATTTCAGTAAATCAATTGAACCGCGCGCTTTATGATATGTGAACCGTCTTGTTAAAACCACATGTCTCTGATGCTAATACCATCCAATTGAGGTACAACAAATGAGTAATCATGACCCAATTCCGGTCTCCGTTGAGTATAACGTTTTCACCAGCATCAGTTTTGAACACATATGGTTCAGTGATTCCTTCGACCCATAATGCACACCAAACGGTAACATTTTGTGTATGTAATGGTTTTTGAACAACGACTTGTGAATTATATTCACTAGAAATGCCACAATATTGCTTGTTGACGTATCCATTCTACCAAAAATGAAGTTCATCACTGAATAAAATTGTGTATGGAAAGTTTGGGTCGATGGCAATATTGGCTTTGGCCCATTCCTGCACAAGTTTCAATTCCTGCACAAGTTGAATTTTGTAAGCATGTAAACCAAGGTCCTTACGCAAAATCCCCCATAAAGATGTTGGATCAAGCCCCAATTGATGTGCACATTAACATTTCGATTTACGGGTTGAAGTCCACGATAATATAGTGTCACACTGCGGGATGTTATTGATGATCACTCTCACTAATTATTCAAGTGTAGTGCATGAACGTTAACTACTGTTACATTAAATTTATTTGTTGGTAGTCTGACTGTTCCTACCCACATCTTAATAGGGCCAAGGCGGAAGGCGATCGCAATCTGCTTTGCCGATCAATGAGAAACACTACTCTAAATTCTCTACTCTGTTCTGATGAAGAGGAGAGTATAACCATTGGTGGTATTCTATCCTAAACTAAACTATTTTAAAAATAGAAATAGGATTATTTAGGAAAAACTTCACGTGTTTGCACAACCGTCGGAAGTTTTCCTTAAATCCTAAAAACCGTTATAGGTGCGCGTGAGTATTTGATATATTTTTTCGGATAAAATGATAAATCCAATAATTTAACCATTTACAGAAAATTATAATAGCCAAGCGGAAAATTTAACCGAATTTTGGAAAAACTTTGTTAAATCCATCAATAGAAGATCCGTCATTTTGATCCAGAACAACTCAAAAGTACGATACGATATGCAAACTGACCTCTTTACAAATTTTATTTCCTGAAACACCCGGGGCCTCTAGATTTTTTAATGGAATGGTGTTTATCTATTAGTTTTGATCCAGAACAACTCAAAAGTGTGCTTAGTACTTTATAATATAAAAAGTTCGTTATAAGCAGTTTTCCAATTACAGTCAAACAAAATTAATATTTCGTTTATTTAAGAAGGTTTAGGAAATACTTCATCACCGTCTATTGCGGCGTGCGAATTTAAATTGAGTTTTACTCGAAAATCACACATTGAATATATTATCACTTATTTTGTCACCGAGGAGAGGTTACCGAGACGTAGGAAGTTTGGTGTCGAACTAATGAAACTTTGAATTTTTTAAATTAAACATTTCGGTAGTTTCACCAAACTACAAAAATATCGCAATTGTTAACCCCTTCGTAACCTCGAATTTTGTCTCATACATGCGTAGTATAACTATTTTTGTAGTTTGGTCACTGCAGTCTAATGAGACGACCGAAGATTTTAATTAAAAAAATTCAAAGTTTGATTCGAACTAATGATTTAACTAAACTTCCAACGTCTTGGTTGCCTCTTCTCGACGTACAAAAAATATCTGGCTTTCACTCAAAATCACCCAAAATTGCATATAAAATTTTGTGCATAACTGCATCATTCGTGTATAGTGTAGGCAATAAAGGTGATATGCAACTGTTTCGATTAATAATAAATGTCACAAAATTTTTAAATTCTTTTTAAGGGCGCACCCCTTAAATGCTTTATTGCTCTTTTGTTATCCAAAATTGTACAAAATCAATTAACAAAGCTGTCACCTCGGGCATACACCCGTAAATTAAATTAGTACACCAAATATGATTTGTTTTGCGACAAGTAAAAATCACCCACGACTACCATCGCCGCCAAACTCTACATTAAAAAAAATAATAATTAAATGCTCATTGATCATAAAGTAGAAACAAAATTATTTGTGACAGCAAAATCATAACGATTTAATAAATTGCTGTGCCTCGTCGGCACATTACACGAGAATAATTTATGGTTTTGCCGGAATGATAAATTTATGTCAGCACTCGCAGCAGCGACAAAAGCAAAAATGCAAAGTAAAAATTTATGACATTTTATTCATTAAAATTTTACCGTATCCAAGTACTACAGGTGGAGGGGTCTATTTACGATTTTCTATTCATATATGCATCAATTGCATTTATGAGGTGGTCTAGGTACCGCGTACAGACAATTTACGTGTAACGTGCCTGAAATGTAAAATTACTTGCAAATTATGTTTATACGAGAATTATTCGTATTGACATCATCAATTAGGTTGTTAGACATTTCAAAATGTGCGCATTTATGTGGTATCGATAAAATAATGAATTATTGTTTAAACAATTTTATGAATTAATTATTGAAAATAATTTCAATTTGCCAAGAAATGTACTGAGTAATAAAATTGGTTGATAAAATAATTAAACGAGCACAATAAATAACAAACATAAAATTGTGTACATTTAAAGATTGCTGATAAGATGCAAATCAGTGCGGTGAATCGGTTTATTGTGCTTTGGAATTGCTTCAAGTTATTCAAAGTGCCCACCTACAGATTATTTCGGCTCGAAATGCGCATATACTTGTTTAATCCATCGATAGTCTTATGAATCGGTAGGGTTGTTACGAAACATTTATATTTTCATGGAATACGATTAGGTAAGACATTTTTATGGTGTGCTATTCGTCATATAGTCTCATACTGTCAGACCATTGTACTACCAAACCAACTTGTTTGTTATTCTCCGTCATATAGATACGGTCCAGCTCGTTTCGACCCAGATTCGGTTTCTTGCTGTTTCAACCCACTTCGTTCCCCGGGTTTCCGAGGGAATTTTCGAATGTGCAACTGTTCTTTTCAGTAAAATGATGACTAAAATAAATTTTCATTTTCCGTAGGAATGAGTTCCACTGACAGACTCATCTTCATTACTCGTACAATGAACATCGAAAATTGTCATGTTGCTTTCCTCGGTAATTTAGACTGTCTACAAGGATGGCCGATACGCTCTTTCTTGCAGTCTCCGATCTATTGTCATTCTGTAGTACACTATAATCTGTAGTATAGACCGTCTCTTTCTCTCTCAGTGTGATATTCTATTCTAGTGCAATACATCAATCAGGGTGACTGACAAATGCGTTCACTAATAAGCAATTTCAAATTGATTTCCTTATTGAACGTTGTACATTATTTCTGAACATGCGGCAGCTTTTTCCTTGACATCTGTTTTACTTTCTTTTGCTTTTCAATTTTGTCTATACATTCGAAAGAGTTTTCTACTATGTGTCCCATTTACTTTCCATTTTATATCCCAGATTTTTCATTCAACAATCGATTTTAACTTCAAGGGATTTCACCTCCTCTCATTTAGTTTTATCCACAGTTTCTCATTTTGTGCTGCTCAGTACAAAGCTTCTCGCTGGTCTAAAAGTAAGGGATAATCGACCATTTTTCCGTTTAAATGCAAACAGATTTAAATTAGGGAAAAACACAAAAATGGAAATTTTATTAGTAATGGGCATGTTCTGGCCGCAAAGAGTTCTGTAAGGTAAAGTTCTAAATGCGGGAATTTTTCTTAAGTACGAGGGTTAAAATTTAAATTTATTTGTTCGTTTAAGGCTCGGGACTCGATATTACCCAACAGCAATTAATTGATACGCTCGAGCGAGAAAGCCAATTTAAATTGTCAACCCAGGGCAGTCCATGGTGTGCAAAACGAAGGAATCTTCGGTTTAATAATAAAACGTATGTGGATTTTGTGGTACGGAGACCATATCGGACTGACGGATCAAGTAATTCCAATCCATGCTTCTTAACAAAGCCAAGCGAGGATTTTGCTCCTCATAAAGCCTCCCTAAAGCTTAATTTGTTATCACAATTGAGCAGCGTCCATTGAGCAACTAATTTAGAAAATATACCCAAACACTGACAAAAACTTCAAAAATCATGATTGGCTATGCGAGAGAGCCATCCTTGCACCCCAAAATGAAAGCGAGAATCAAATTAACTGCTACCACATACAGGTCATTTGATTCTGTAATGGACACCGATGATGCCGTTAATTACCCGCTGGAATTTTTTAACACGCTGAAGTCACCTGGAATGCCTTCTCATATCTTGAAATAGAAGAAGTCAAAAGTATTTTGAAATGTCATCGATGTCACTGTATTGACGGGGATTGCAAAAGGAGAGAACGTCTTCACACCTCGCATATTGTTGCTACCAACCGACCTGCCATTCAGCTTCAAAGGAGTCCAGTTCCCAGTTAGACTTTCATTTGCTATAAACATCAATAAAGCTCTAGGACAATCCCTTACGTTTGCAGGCGTGAATTTGGAAAGTCCTTGCTTCTCTCGTGGCGAGTTGTATGTGGCATGCCTAAAAGTAGGGACTTCAAAAATTTGTATGCTTTAGCTGCGGGAGGAAAATCAAAAATGTGGTTTACAAGAAAGCATTGCGGTAAACCCAACAAATTTCTTTTTTATTCATTTTATTCAATTCACTTAAGTACTTCTAATTAGTTATAAAATTAAAAATACACTGAACACAGTTCAGCAGTTAATCCTGGCAAAGCTAGATATAAATATTGACGAGTGTAGTCTCGTGGGAGACACATACCTATTGGCACTTAAAAGGTAAATAGAAGATGTCATTTTGGTACGTATTTCCCGATTGCCAATAATACGTACTGTACGTATTAAATACGTACGTGGCAACCCTATGATTAGGACATCACCCTTACTCAGTTCATAAACCCACATTTAGCAGTAACATAATCCACATATCACGTAAAACTCGAAATTTTAATACCCACAGGTAAAATAAGGTTGACATTCGTTCAAAAGTATGTTCACCTTGCTAATCCATAAAAATACTAATAAATCATGTTTTTCTAATTTATTCCATATAACCTTAATCCTTAACCTTATAGCCGTATATAGTTGATAACTTTAAACCGAAAAATTTTCATTTTTTGTTCATCTAGTTTTCATTCGCTTACACAATTTTCCAAGCACTGATAAATCCCAACAACATATTTTCCGAAACGATAAATTTCCCGCAGTATACATATCATTTTCATTGCAAGATGAAAAACAGAAAATAAAAATATGAAAAACAAGAGAAAAACTTAAAAGTCTCGGAAATATACTTGTCAAAAAACAAATTTCATATTTTCCTTTTTCATGTTTTTTTATGGAAAATGAATATAAATAACAATGATGTAGGTCAGTGATATTCATTTGTTATAACATTTCCACTTCTAAAGTGATAGAAGAAGAATAATTTTACTTTTCTTTTATGATTAATTCGCGCGCTTTCCAAATTTTATTTATAGCCTTCGAGGAAAATTATTTTTTATTTTTCACCTAATTCGCAGCATGGATTTTCAAGGTTAAAGTGGTTTTGTCTTATATTAAGACTTACTATACACTGCGAGTGTAGTACGTACAGTATGATGTCAAGTTAAATGTTGACCGCACATAAATCAAACATTTTGCGAAAATTTTGTTGGGAAAAATAAAATGTTGGAGGAGGAGGTGACATTTTGCTAAATGATTTTACCATCGGGTGGGCATTAGAATAGCATTTGTTATAAATATTTTATTAATAATTTATTTAGTTGCTGGTTTTTTATTTATGTTTATTGCGGGTAATATACTAACTTGTTGATTAAGATCATGTCATTAATTTTGAGTTATGTTTATGTGATTAAAAGTGATTTTCTTAAAAACGATTAAACGAGGAAATTGAGTTAAAATGAAATTTACTAATTGTGCTGATGTTGATTTTGTCCCGTGCGTTGCTACGTCGTGGTTTCTTTGCCAATAAATACGGTTAGGCTACAGTAAAAATTTCGAATGTCAACACTTGTGAACACCCGTGGCCCATGTCAACATCTATTAGATTCGACCTTATTATGAAAACTTTCAAGCATGTTAAATAAAAAGTGAATTAACTAATTTTCATTTAGGAATAGTTTAATTCGACTATCTAAAAGGCCTTGGTTATCCGCGTCTTGATCTTTTGAATAAATGACCTACGTTTTTGCATCCGCGACCAAGCAATGTGAGGATAACTGGTATATCCGTTTCCTATTGTGATGGCTAGTTTTATAGAGCTGACATCGGAAGAGGTTAGGCTCTGTTTTTGCGATTCGTTTATGCTGTTTGCCATTGCTGGGTTTTATTATATTCTCAACGTCTCGAGATATAAATAAACAAATATTTATTTAATTTACGGCTTGAGATATTCAGAACACATGACATGATTAAAACAGCCAGTCGTAATTTCTTGTCAAGAGCGTGAGTACTCACTCTGTTGTTGAGATCGACAACTTATTTATAGGATTCATTAACAGAATTAAGTGATCCTCATTGGTTGCTACCTTACATAGTCTTACCACTAATTTTTTAGCCCTGGGCGAAAACAATGCAGGCCCATTAGCATCGGACGCAACGAATAATATTTATAACATGAAACCGAAAATCCTCTCCCTTCTGGAACGAATTGCCATCGGCAATGTTCATTCTCATTGAACACCATTTCGTCACCGAATTACCGGCGACGATGGGCGGATAGCGTATACTCTCGGCGCGATACCACAAACGACGATACTATTTATAACGGAAGTTTTTATAAACTCTTAATGAATGCTATACTATTAGCGCGGGGCAACGGCTCGACGAAATGCTCTCTGGTTTCCAGCAAATGGGAGACCTTAGACCGCCCCACTCTTATCGCCTAAACCGGGTGATTCCAAATTTGTAAATGGGACCTCAAAAATGACATAAAAGAAAGCCTACCCTTTACCGACCAAATCTGTTAATCAGCGGCCCAACCCAGTGACAATATAGGCAAGACGCAACAATAATTGGACGATCTCCAGCGAACCCTAGCCAATATTAACATTAGTTCACGTCAAACAACAGACCGAACGCAAATCAAGGACAAGATCACCATCTCGACTCGGTAACTGTTACAAGTAGTGCAGTTTCGGACCGTTAGCCCATAGAGAGACTACTTCCAAAAATTTAAAATCTTGGAGAAATCACTAAATCCTGAGGAGGGGTGGACTCGAGATCCAGAAAACCACTTACAATTTCTGATCAATTCGGAAGCGGAAGTATCTGAGGTACCCGCCAACAAATTTCCCCGACATGTAGAAGATAAACTTTGCATGTTTACTGCAGTAAATGGATCCCCAATTTCCACTTACGATTCAAAACTTTTGAAGGTTAATCACGGTCTCAGGCATTCATTCACACATCTCTTCATTGTCGCGGCGGCGGATGGTCTACTATATGTAAATGCTCACTTTCTGGCCAAATATGGTCTCGTGGGCGATTTGAAGAACCTAAGACTATCTGATTCATTTACAACCCTCGCTGTGAATGTGAGCTTCCCTCAAGTAAATACGCCATCCCAAAAACATTGCAGCTTCAACAACGAATACGGCGCTCTTTACCGCGCTCTCAGAGTCTCTGAACTACAATTTCCCACTGAAGCATAACGTGGTTCATTACGCCATCATGCAATGAAGGTTATCCTGTGTTACCGAAATAGCTCGACTCGAAGGAATTTAAAGCTACAGAAACTGAATTTCAATTTATGACAGGGTGTCTGCCATCCCTCATCCTCATCAGTCTCTTCACCATTACATATAGTGCATAAGAGAAACAAGGACTGGCGCCTCTGTGGTGGCTAACAACAGTTAAACACAGTCACAGTCCCAGACAGATATCCCATCCTCCACATACATAGTTTCTCGTTGAAACTCGCCGGTGCCACTATTTTTTCAACAAAGGTTCAGGAGTATATGTATAAAACTGCCATAACCACTCCTTTTGGACTTTTTTGAACTCGACTACTTGATCCATACATTTTCAAAAGCATTCTTCTGTCGGAAGACAGTGTTGATGTTATTTCAAACTTTCCAGAGCTAACATCAATCTGCCAAATACAACAGTTCTTCGATATGGTAAACTATTATCTTCGCTTTGTACCACCTTTAGCCACGTTAATTAAGAAAGAAAAAACATAAGTTCAGAAAAAACTTCTTTTGGGCCGAAGATTGTACTGAATCTTTCGAAAAGCTCAAGCGTTCTCTTGCCGCTGCTACTCTTTTGGCATATTCGTTGAACGACACGCAGTTCAATATAACTACCGACGCTTCTATTGTTGCAGTTGGAGCTGTTTTACAACAACGCAACAAAGAATGTTGGGAACCATTATCGTTCTTGTCAAAAAAGCTCTCTCCTGTGGAAATTTAATAATCTACTTTCAACAGAGAACTTCTCGCAATGTACGAGCGCAGTTTGATAAGTCAGTCACTTTTTGAATAAAAGATATTTTTTTTCGGCAGAAAAGCGTTTTATTTCTCAACATAGTCTTACAATTTTTGTATTCCTTCCAAATAACAGGTTTTCTCAAGGCCTTCAAAATAGGCGTTTGTTTCAGTGATGACCTCTTCGTTAGACCCAAATCTCTTACCGTCCAGCCATTTCTTCAGGTTTGAAAACCGGAAATACTCGCAGAGTGCTAAATCTGGAGAATATACGGGATGGAGTAGAAGTTTTTAGTACAATTTATGGATTTTTGCCATGGTGACTACACACGAGTGCACTCGTGCATTATCTTGATGGAACAACTCTTTTTTCCTCGCCAAATCCGGTCGTTTTTGCTTTATGTAAAATATGATGTACCCGCTCAGTTGATATGCCTACAGCCTCAGCCACCTGCACCTCTTTTGGGCGACATGAATGTTCATCGCATCACTTGTGCAGGTACGACCACAATGTAACTAAGTAAACCATTTTTTTACCATTGAAATTGATGGTGCAGAGTCCCCATAGTAGTTACCAAGCCTTTCCTTGGTTTCGGTGATGGTTTTTTACGCAACAAATAATGTTTAATCAGCGCACGAAATTCACTTTTTTCTATTTTCGTTAAAATTACTAAGTCTAATAATAGATGGCGGTAGACGGGAGCAGTATTACATTTAAAGTTACCGCGCGGGAAATTCAAAAAGTCACTGACTTATCAAACTGCCCTCGTATTTGGAACTCAAACACTTTCCTCATTTCGTCGAAAGCCGAAATTTCTCTATATTTACCGATCATAAAGCCCCCACTACAGCTATTCGACACTATTCCGCCAAATACAACAGTCTTCGGTATAGTAAACTATTACCATCGCTTTACACCACCTTTAGCCGAACTGTTATCGCCTGTTCAAGAAAGGAAAACACAGAAGCCGTTATTCTTGTATCGTTAAACGACACCCAGCTCAACATAACTACCGACGCTTTCATTGTTGCAGTTGGAGCAATCAGACAATTTCTCCATTTCGTCAAAGGACTCCACTACAGCTATTGCTCACCAACGGCATTCACGATATTAAAGATGAACACAATGTGGTGAGCGACTCGTTCTGGTAAAACACTTCGCACAGAGGTCAGCCTCTTCTCTTTCGACGTGAAGGAATTACTTGTGCAGCAACTGATTTCAACATGCATCCTGAAATCAAGCGTACACCTGAATTTGGTGTGAGATTTCCACTTGCAAAAATCGACCCTTCGATATAACCAACTGGGAACACTTTTTATCCCATGTCAAAAGTTCAAAGTTCACAGCCATACCAAAAGCTGCAAGTAAGATTTTCTACAATGTGTATATCTGTAGATATGGTGTCTCTATCTTTATCACGACAAACCAAAGGACACAATGAATTAACGCTGATCACGGCCCGCAATTCTCTGTAGTGGATGTCTACTAAGCCAGCATACGAAATACTTGTAGTAACCCAAGTCGAAAATCGTACTGTTCGTAAAACCGTTCCGTACAATTTTAAATACTACGGGTTTCGATCCAGGAGGGGAGCGTTGTTGCGGTCAAAATCTAAAATACAGTTTTCAGTTCTTGGTATTTTTCGTAGCAAAAACAATTATACTACGCGCCACTTAATTACGAGGCATTGCTCGTTCTGCTGAATATAACTATTTCGCCACCTACATCGAATCTCGATTCTTCGAAGAAGAAAAGCTTAAAACCATAACAGTCGGTTTGTAAAAGTGAAGTGCCGCGAACAATCGTTCACGCCCAGAAAATTTTGGTGAACTAATAGTAAAATAATATTTTATAGTGTAAAATTATTTTTAATGATAAGAATAATAATGATAAATAGTTTATTATAGTAAAATACGGTGAGTGTAATTTATTTAACAAGCCAACTATCCTCACTACCGATTCAATCAAAGTTTCAAATGTGATTTTGAGAAACAGTCATTTAAGGCAATTCTCAGGCGATATGAATGTATCTCATTCTAACATGAGTTCCGGATTTAGTTCTGGAAATAGTTTATTTGAATGGAACTGAGATGGTTAAATCGGTTCTAAGCCGATATGATGAATTCGGTTTGTACGTGAAAAATGACAATCCAATATAAATTCTGGAAGAAACGATGAATAAGTCGCAAGAGTTGATAGACACAACGTGATGCGATATTTTGTTGCATCCATTTGGTTAGGTCAGCTAAATAATTCTGATGTTATTGACCTGACGTATCTGCAACGTGCCATCATGTACTTTAAGTTGATTTGACATCGTCAGCTAGAATATAGACGCTGATGATGTTGCGATAGCTTCGTTACAGATATGTACGAGTAAGTCAGCCCCAGAAAAGCTTGCATATTGCATGGATTAGAAAAAAAACATACTCACACTAAGCCATTTTGTAAAAGAGTGCGGCGTGTTTATGTATTTTCACTACCGACTTGAGGACTATATTTTGAAATGTAATGTTAAACGATTTCTTTTTTCACCTCAGCGATTTTCAAAATAACATAAGGTCAATCAAGTTAGAAAGAGTTGAGTATTATAGATGTATTATGTCATCGATAAACTGATCGCATATATTTCTATAGGTCTGGCAAAAATTTCTACGTATGACAATCTAAACTTGAAATTCCATCTACTACTCCGCACTATATTTTCGGTTTCAAATCTCTTTACTAACAAATCGCAAGTCATTAAATGAATTTTGTGAATAAAAAATGGTTTTCAAACCCCCACTATTTATGTGGAACAAGCAAAAAATCTTATTGTAAAGCAGTAAAACAAATCACTTTTTCATAACTTGGCGGCTGGAAATGTTCAAAAAATTTGTGTGTTGTGTTTGTAAATTATTATCGCGAAAAATTGTTATACCAAAACTAAACTTTATGGTTCAGAGTTATAGGTCAATGAACATTTGGCAACTAAAAACCATACCGTAGACTTTTTTTTTTGTACAGTCATCATTTGCCCCATGAGCATATTGTATAATTGAATTTATTGTTAAGTCATGTTAGGCGAACCACATTCTTCTTTCGCCAACTTCTTACGAGAACAAATAAATGTCTGTTACTAATTAGATATTACTCGTAACGTAATAATTGTTGTTGTGTGCGGTTTCAGTTCAAACAAAAAATATGATTTTATAATCTTAATTGTGTTATACAAGAGCACAAAACACAGAAGTACTCAAAATTTAATTGGAAATTTATTTCATGCAGATTTTGATTTCCTTTTATTCCATTTTCCATTTTCTGTTTTGTGTTAAGTACTTTTGAAATCCTTTCAAGAGACTATACGTTGTGGTAGTTTTGCTCATATCAAACTGTGTTCGATTACTAAGTGAATTTTCATGTTATTTAATTATGATGATTATGTCCTGTGATTATATAACACGAGCATATCTTAAAAGCTTACCCAGTTGGAGTGACATTGTCGCTGATAAGGACATTGATATTTTATAGAAATTGGTGTTGTAACACGCATAACATTAAACCTTTACATTAATAAATGTTCTGTGCGAAATGAGTGCGGCATATAAATTACGTAAGACCTCGACCCGACGACGCACAAAATAATTAACCAAAAATTTAACTAAATGTGCTATTTATAGAATCCTATTATCGTTCCGCATAGATTACCATTAATTAGCGTTCGCAATTTTATTTTGTGTTGTAATTAGCATAGTAATCGGTGGTAGGTACCTGTAGCTAGTATATTTCTACTTGTAAACAGCAATCAAAAATTTATTTATGACATTTATACTCATTAAACAGTAATTTCAAATTAATGAGGTAATCACTTTTAATTAATTAACAGGCAGGTGTAATGGTAATTTTTGTATAATACGGCAACCCAAAATATTTAGATTTGGAAGGCTTGTGTTATTCATCTATCATTATGCAAAAGATCAGTTAAATTTGTTATTTTTGAAAATTAAACCTGTCGCTGTGAACACCGACAGATTAAAAGATGCCGGGCACAGCTACCAACGTCCAACACACTCGAGTCGGGTTCCAAAAATTCAGACGCAAACTTCCTGAATCAAAACATGCACGTACTATAACCATAAAGATATTAGCAATGGTCATCCTCTATAGAACTACACCGACAGTCAACCCGAAATTAACAAAGGATCAAGCTGGCTTCATTAAAAGAAATGCATCTTCATTGAGCAGTCTAATGAATGGAATTCTTCACTGCACCTATTCAGATCTAGCAAAAGAAGTTGGCCTCAAAATAAATATCAGGAAAACCAGACGTTGAGGCGAAACATACCAATGAAATCGTATATAGCTCTAACATGGAAACGAACGATGCTAGCAGAAGCGAAACAACTCGGAAAGTCGTGGGTGGAAATTAAAGCAATGTAACCCAACAGAGTTTGATGATCCAGCCCAGTAGACTCCCTGTGCTCCTAAATTGGAGATAAAGGGAAAAATATTGCTTGCTATAAAAATATCAAGTGAGCCTTTCGGTCATATTTTGGCATTTATTAGGATTATGAACCCGAGGAACTTGTACTCGTATGGACATTATTTGCCTCAAAATTTTTTTATGGTTTACCATTTTATTGCGTGGTAATGTTGTTGAACATTGTTGTGAATCGTTCAGTAGTGTATGGCAAGTTACCATGGAAGGTTACAGCGTTGTCTAGTCCTGCACCTCCCTTTCCACCATTTAATCCTCCTAACATAGGCCCTATTTACAACCGATTTTTTATCGTGTAAACGATTTCATAAAATTTTAACTTTGCACATTTAACGGTTTCGCACTTTAACCTATTATAAGGCTACATCAAGGGTGTCTTGGGGGGGGGGGGGGTTCTATCGTGGATCGCGTCTTAACTAAGACTCTCCAAAACTCATTCAAGACTGGCACATTGTGTTCATTGCACCCGCGTTTATATTCGCGATGAATAATCGGCTATACCACTAAACTTTTATAAAACTTCTGCTAATGCTACTACTAAAACCTAGATGGCACTATGTTTTTTAAAAGTGTCATTAAATTCTTAATCCTTGACCATTCTACACTGAATTACTGCCTCGCCTAAGTGACCAATAGGCAAGATCATAACATTACTCTTGCCTTATCCTGTTTGTCTCGAACAGAATCCAAACAACATAGACCCTGCAGTTTAACTCGTTTAGTACCAACCAATTGAACTCTTCCTTTGTCCTGGCCTCTTGACACCATCCAACCTCGCAGATACTCATTATCGTTCATTTCATTCTAGCTTCACCCTTAATGACATTCCACTCTTTCATACTCGACCCCGCCTGCTCACACATCTCTTCACCATGCTGTCGCCCTTGCAAACAGCCAACGCCATTATTGTAAATGCCTGCTTTGACAGCATTTCATCGATGCTATGTATTTTCCGCCGTCGTCTAACCTCAAATTTTGGCGATATTGGGTCTAACCCTTTCCATTTAGTATCATCGTGCCGATCACTCTCCATACGGCTTTTGCTCGCTACTTCTTTCCACCAGTTTTTTAGACAAAATTGAGAGATACGTATCACATATTTTCTTACTGACGGTACTCTGTTATATTCAAAAACCATGTTGGCCCTTTGTGCTAGTTGCGCAGGATATAAGTGACGAATATCATAGGAAAATGTAAACCAAGTGTATGTCACCATCCGTTTGTGTGCAGCATTCCCACATCCCAACGTGACTCGAATGCTTTTCTCTTTAATGAGCGCCAATTGATCGATGACGAGGTTGTCATTATCTCTCAACCACTTTAGTTGGTGGTGCCGGGAGAAGTATTCCGTCAATCAAATTTTCCGGAAGTGCTAATACGTTCTTTGCAGTTGGTGGTAACGATTAAGGCGGTTAGTTTTCACATCGAGTAATGTTGGTTTAGGTGTCGTAATTGGTGCCTCTCTAATTAAAAAGTGCTGTGGATATAGAATTGTGCGCAGTGAAAAGAGTCATTCAACACGGGGCATAATGGTTACGAGTTTAAGCATGTTTCGATATAGCAGTGTCGTTAATTCCTGGAACGTGAGTAAGTTTCGCCCATGATGCGAAGTTACTGACGCTTTACTGATTTTACCCCTGCTTCCCACACTCCGCCAAAATATGGCGAAGCAGGATGAATTCAGTTCCAGGTGGTACCATCCTGAGTCAATAATGCAGCGATCTCAGGATTTACATTTCTCGTGCTCAGCTGATGCCGAAGTGCCAATTGACGAGTAGCTCCGATGAAGTTGGTTGCCCAATCACTGTATAAGCTTGGATTTTGCTTCTTCGCGCGGTGAAGCTTTTGAACGATGCGATGAATGCATTTGTGGTGAGCTCGTACACCAGCTCCAAATGCAGTGCTTTCGTAAGATAAGCTGGAAAACGCGGATGTAATCCTTTGTCGATGCACCGCCACGGCCTTTGTGTAGTTTGATGGATATTGGGTCTCGAAGAAGTAACACGGGACAATTAAAGTTGGCATAAGCACATAACACTTTTATGCACGTTTGAGCGCACTAAGGTTTTGATGCTTAAGATCCAAATGTGCCAATATCAGCTGTGGACCACCGTGTAGTGTCTCGAGTTTAGCGAGAAGCACAGCAGGCTCATTATTTTCAAGAACGCGACCTTATACCCTTATAGGTTACGTTATACCCTTTTAGCTTTTATAAAAGCTTTTTGTCAAATTTTTCAATGTGAAGAAATAATGAACTCCATCTTGAATTAGTTTGAATTAGAAAGAAACAACAAAATTTTGATTTATTGCTAACAGAAATAATAATTTCCGACATTGTCTACATTCTCTTCATTATCGACACCATTTTCTTAATTTTCTACATACATTGTCTACAAGTATAGAATATTAATTATCTACGTGTTGTAGACAATTCCGTACAACACTGCATACAGTTCTCCATGCGCGAAACACGGAAACTCCGGTAAATTTCCAACGGCTGGCCATGTGATTTGTTCATGGTTATCGCGAATGCCAGACGCACGAGGGATTGTAGTGCTTTGAACTAGAATTGCAAGTCCGTTGCAATCATCGATTTGAGCCGATTTCAACCGATTTGAAGGAAAACAACTGTCCTGGAATGAAATTTTGAATGATCGCGTTGAGATCATCGACATCTTTATTTTTCGGCTCGTTCGCTCAGCCAATTATGGTCTTTTAAGTTTTGCACTATGTTCGGAAAATCACTGCGAATGAGCTGTGCCTGCGATTCAGTCTACTTGAGCGGCAATTTCAGTGTAGAATGTGCAGTTCGTCCACTTTCTTACAAAGTCGCTGCTATTCCAGATAAAGCCAATGGGCAACTTCATGTTGTGCTCGAATCGACGCCAAAATCAATGAAATTTGAATTCGTTGTAAACGAATGCATCGTGTATTGAACGATTAGGTGATATCTTGCCCAAATATGACAATACGTTATTCGCCATCAATAAACACTTGTCTTCTATCATAATCAATGCCTTATTGTGCATTTCTATTGCAATTTGTAATGTCGGATTTGAATTTTGGCGACGCACATGGTACAAGATATCCTCAGACATATCGTTCTTATATTACACCCACAAATCGTTCGGATTTCAAGGGGAACATGTGATCACAGTGGATATGATATTCACAAATAATGTGCGAATTTGATACGGCGATGATGATATGACGGATTGCACGTATTAGAGATGGTAAGAGAACGGTAAGGGTTGATACGTCTCACGGTAAGTCGCACACAGATGCCCATCAACGGTTCTCAGTTGTTGAACCTATGTCGGTCGGACCACGAAAGTTCACCAACATCAATCGAAGATACATACGTCGATATTTGGATACACAGTGTAGATGCCACATGACCTTCAACTGGTGTTCCTTGTTTCTGGCGCTGAAATGATTTCGATTATGCGTTCCATGTGTAGTAGCGTGGCATTTCAGCATACAGCAAACAGGGAGCGAAATCATCTGCTTGACAAACCGAGAAGAAGCTTGTCAATGTTGTCGACGGTGGCAGTGCCGCTCTGCCCGCTGATACACTGCCAATATGACACAAAGGAATTTGGCCCAATCACAAAGGAAAAGATGCGCCAAATCGCCTCGTTGATGCTCACATAGCGACCCATTTGATAGTGATATACTTCATCGTTTGCATTTGCCACACTAAAAACAGCCATATCGCTGCCTTTTTGCATATTTAATTGATCGACTTGACAGAGTTACCAGTATTCCACATTGATGTGAGCCTTAACCGAGCCTCGAAAGACTTGGACAATATCGGCGAATATGGCACAACCCAACGATTGTCCACATCAACATTTTGCTCTTTGACCTTCACAACTGTAGATCGCAGATTGACCGACTGATCGCCTGCGATACAATGGATAACCGTTATTGCCTGTGATGGTGTCGGCAATCAGGTCTCTAGGAATACTTGTCATACATGACGAGTCGTTGTTCAAAACTCGTTTTGAACGAACCAAACCAAAATGTGTGCAAGGGGCGGACCACGTTTTTACCATTCAACGGAGTACATCCAACGAAGAACTTGGCCATACATACGGTGCTTTATGATGAAATGAATCAGAAATTTTAATTTTTGTTTAAAATCTCTGGCAGCGATGTCATTATATCTGTTAACTGACGTTTGGCTGGGTAGCGCAGTTCCTTTTTGACTTCGATCCATTCAGGGTTACAGGTGAATGCTATGAATAGGGCTGGGTGGTCATATTGTATAACATAGGACATAGCATCTTGTGCGTACTCGTGCATGTGGTGATGGCTTCCGATGTATGTAGCTGGTAAAATTGTGTTTCTTGAATGATGATGAAGATGAATGTATTCTTCAGATCGGAGCTGATTTTTATTCAAACGAACACATGTCCGTCGTTCATTCTCCTCCTCTGATAAAATATCAATGGATATTGTAGCGAATCGTAAGTCCTGTGCTTTTCGGACACGCGTTTTATTCATTGTTCATTCATTGTTGATGAAGCACGATATCTCTAGATTGCAAATTTTCTTCGACAAGAACATCAGCCACTTCGTCGATTGTCGGGGCGAATTTCATCTTCCTGCGTGTTCACCCGCCGACGTTTTGTCAGCCCTGATGACGATGTTATGGCTATCGAACTTCATCCGATTCAACGCAATTTTGTACAATTTGATCAAATCGTTGTTCTGTTCGTCTTCAATTCGTCTGTTCTACTCGCTGTTCTAGAAACCAATGAGCGTAATGGCTCTGGTGGCGAGACCAATTGTGGCAATTTCACTTTCACACCTGCGCAACACAATGCAGGAGTTAAGCCGCTGAATTTCAACGCCTTACGTTATAGACAAAGGACTGACATTTCACCAATCGTTATACTGATCTGACCGCACTGTGATCGATTTCCGAATCGTAATGGAATGCCGCTCGTTCCACGTTTATAGGAGCACCGTGTTGGCGCAATCGGTCATGTTTATTGAGCTGTACTCGTTGGCGTTGTTTGATGTGCAGGAACTTGGTGCATTTTGAATGTTATCGTTCATCTTCAGTCGCTCTCGAACGTAATTGGGACATGCCAATACGACTATTTTCATTATCAGTCGCGCGCTGGTCATCATTGCGACGACCTATGTTAGCTTTATGCATTGTATTGTACTGGACACTGTAAAACGACACGGAATGTTTTTTAATTGTTTGTTTGTTCCCTTGTACAGGAACCAAATCTATCGAAATTAACTTGTTATTCTTCATTGAGAACTTTATAATATTGAAATTCTCCAATATCAAAACTAATCGAGTCTCGCTAAATAATAACCTTAATAAAATATGTTTAACACTATTTACCGTAGGCACTTGGCGAAACACACTGATCGTTAAGAGTCGGTACTGCCGTATTGGTTCAGTTGTAGAAGTTCGCCAAACAATTTTTTGATATTGTGTATCATAGCCTTCGAAACCCGTATCCGAGGAGAAAGCAATATTACGTTCTCGCAATTTTAATAGTATCGCGTACAATGTTGACTGGATCGTTGGACCGACAGCTTTTTTGTAATGCTGCTGGCAATTGACTCGATCTCCCAAAATTGCCTTAATGTATGGTCAATATCAAGAAATGAATTTCCGTTTGAAGAGATCGACAATGAAACTGATTAACCTGGTATAATAAATTGCGAGGTCTGCAGGAAGCAACCCAACCGAATACGCTTCTATGAAGTATGAGCTCTTGATAATTCAGTTTGATTTAACCTTCTTCTAGGAGTCCAAAGAAATAATTGGCTCGCATTAGGATGTGGTTATTGCTAGATATATAAAAATTGGGATCCGCTAGTTTGGATTCTCGGTGAGCATATCAACGTGAATTTCGCTAATATTCTGAATTGACAGCTTGGTGGTGATTTTTGCAGGATAAACGCCTCGATGGGAAATTCTGTGCCCCTGTCAATTCTTACTTTAACGGTTACAACTCCTTTTGCAAATCCTCCTGTAGATTCTTCTAATCCCAAGTAATGAAACTCACTTAGGACTCTGACTCTAAAAGTTCTCTGAATGTTTTCGTATGACCATGTGAATCAACTATACCAATGCTATATCAGTAGGTAGGATTGTTTGAGATGGTGAACTTGATGAGCAGACAGCAGAGTATTTGGTTTTATTGGCATCAATATTGATTCTTGGAATGTTTGTTGAGTCGATGGTTCTGCTGCGTTTGTGGCAAACCGCATTTGAATCGGTATTTATCTTGGATTTGTCGGTTGAGTCAACGCTTCGCTCATCGCGGTGTAGCAATCAATGATGCTTCTATTTGCAATGTTGAAAGCGTCGTTGAGATGCACATTTAATCACTGGATGTTTTTAACTCAGGACATTAAAACATCAATGACTTGTTTTCGCCCACTCTCTTTTTTGATATTATTCATGGTGTTGAACTCTGGACACTGAAACAGTGAATGATCAGTTTTACACAATGCACATTTAAAGTTTAGATCGATTCGTTGGAATATTGAATGACTCTAAAACCACGACTGCATGATTGTTCACATCTGTCGTTGTTTCTGCCCATTGTGATTTCGATTCCTCGTCTAATTTATTCAATAATAAAAAGATAATTGCCTTTAGACCCCGAATAACATTTGCGGTAGTTGGTCTTTAAATCACGAGTTGTCCGATAAATGTCCGTATAAATGTATAGATGACTGTCAGTACGAGGAGCAGTTTTGTAGGGGATTAATTATGCCATTTTATTGTAATTAATTTGGAAAAAAATTCTAGTGTCATCCCCAGTACTACACCACAAAAATTCACAGAAATACAGAAAGCGTGGTGTGATGAAAACTATATTTTTTAAAAAATTACACCGCTCGGGGGTAGTTTTTGGGGGCTGAGCTATTCCAATATGTTGTAGGTAATTTGTAAAAAATTACAGTACCACCCCCAGTACGATACAACGATACAACAAATATTAACATAAAATTAACAGAAATGCGATAAGCATGTTGTAACGAAAAATATGGTTTTTGAAGAATTGCACCCCTTAGGGATAGTTTTTTTGGGGTTGAACTATGCCGATATGTTGTAATTAATTTGTAAAAAATTCCAGTATCACCCCCAGCCCGATACAATAAATATTAACAAAAATACGAAAAGTGTGGTGTAGCTTTGTCTAATGCCAGCCCACACACGAATTGCAGAATAACGGGACTTGTAAAAAATTGTCTAACTGTGTAACAAATTTGTAATTAATTTGTAAAAAATTCCAGTGCCATTTTCATTGGATTGTGCTACAAGTGCTTGTGCAGCATTAGGGTCATCGTTATACTGCAATTTCTTTGTGCTTTGTTATGCTTTTGGGACATAAACGACATTGCATGATCGTCTTTATTTTCTCCACGATGTTTCCTATGGTTGAAGCGTCATATTGTATAAGAAAAACGCTTGTTACTAGTCGGGATTCACCAAGGATTTTTTAATTACACAACAGAGTTTTAAGCTTGTTTATTCTACTTCTCCTTTGATTCTTTCTTAAGAAGGGCTGTTAGTTGCGACGTTATTGTTGAATAATTGGAGAAAAATCGCCGGTACCAGTCAGCCATCCCCAGGAATCTACGGATTTCCTTGATGTTTCTTGGAACGGGATATTCGTCTGTTGCTCGAATTTTTTCGGGGTCCACTCTAAGGCATCCCTCACTAATAATATATCACAGTTATCTTGTTTTCTCAAGAATGAACTTACTTTTCTCCACATTCATAGTTCGATTGGCTGATTTCAGTAATCTAGCTACTTCAAGCAAAAGTGTTACATGTTCCTTGAACATCTCAGACACCACAAGTAAGTCGTCATCTTATGCATTAACCAACACATTCAACTGGTACAGTGGACGCCTCGTTACCATGAAGATTGTCTTATCCCATGACTCTGGTTCCAGAAGTATTTGCCGGTACGTATCACTAAGATCGCTGATACTGATACATCTTGAATTGTCCAAACGGCCAAGTAAGCCAGGAAGCCATCAGTGGCAAGGGATGAGATCCTTCACGGTAACTGAATTAAGTTTTTTTATTACCACCAATTCCAACATGCGATCCAATTCCTTATGATGCACAAAGCCTATTACAATTTTTTTGTACATTAAGAGTTTGACAGCTCTGTGTGTCATATAAAAACTTAACTGTGCATCAAATTCTAATTTTTAGTTTTTTTAATCATTTAATTTTTAACATTTTCGACATATTGTCTAAATTCTCTACATAGTCGACGCTGTTTGTTTAATTGTCTACATACATTATTTACCTAAACTAGGCAGCGAAGACCATAAGACACAACACTGATTTTTTCCTGCAGAAAATGAGCTAAATCTGAAGCTTACTGAATAAGGGAAATTCTAAAACAGACATAATGAGTATGATGGCACTGGTAGGCTCACATCACAAATCCGAAACAAACACAAATTCGTTTGTTACACATTATTATGGTATACACCAGGGCATGTGTACATAAAAGGAGGATGCCGGTTTGTTCTATCGCTCCATATACATTTCCCCCAAAATAATTTCATCTGTAATCGAATCATTTATCGCGTTTGTTAATTTTCCCAGACATATCAATTTCGGTATCCGAACAGAAACCACACTATTCCGGCTAGATAGGTTAGGGTTAGGGTACATGTGTAAATTGTTTCAATTCAACATGCATGCACACACAAGTTGCTCTAATTACGTAGATCATCATGGTTTGCTTTTTTTGTGTATCAAGACGTAATGCAAATACTCGTGCCCTCGTACGTACGAGAAAGATGGAAAGAATAAAAATAAATTCCAGCATCATGTATAGATGGAAAATCATAACTGTTTATTTTTATTATTATCATAGAATCGTTATCATCAACGACATCATATTACAGCATCTCTAATTAAAGAATAATAAAAGAAAATTAAATGAAAATCATGAAAAATTCTTTGTCGTTGTTGTACTTTGATTTTTCTATTACAAAACGAATCGTTTATGGAAGTCAAGTCGATTGTATACAAAGGATTATGTTGGTAGCGGGAAATAATATTTTATAACAGTGTTGCGATAGAGGTCATCCCCAACGCGATAGGACTTATTTATATCATCCATCAGCTAAAAAAATATTTCATCCGCACCACACCAATTAAAATATCGTTTGCAGCGCGTTTCGTAGCAGAATCGATATTTTATTCGTGTTTACAGCAGCAACACAAAATTGATTTGGGTTTACTAAAAATTTAATTTAGCAAAATGTCTTTCGGCAAAATGGAGTGAATTTGGAAATGTTAATTTAAATATTGTGTTGTTGCTGTCCGCATATTTTTCGATGTTGTTGGATTGCTATTAAATTCCAATGTTTCTACGATAAAGCATCAATGTAAAAGCGCTTGAACATTTCATGTGAACTACTATGAAACATGCGTGTCGAATTAAAATTCAACAAAATCAATATGCACGATTTCATCGAGCAAGGCGTTTTTATATCTTGTTTTATATCTTTATGTAGTTAAGGTGTTTTCTCGAAAAAGTTTTATCTATAGACTTTCCCTTATTGGACCACCATAACGTGAAAGACGTGGAAGACCACCACACTGATTACGATGAAATTTGGTATGCAGTTAGCAAGTTATTCAAAATATGCCCGCAACCAATACGAAAATTATTACAAATTTGGGAAACCACTTTGGAACACAAAGAACGATGTGCATAATAAATCGATTTAAGTCGTCGCGAGGTACGGACGTAAAATCGATGAGTGCAGTAAAAATAAATAAAATATTAATAATTACAAGTGCATTGCCTTTAAAATTATTATTTTTCTTTGTGTTAAATTTCAAGTGAAAATTAAAACAAACTTAAAAAAAAAACGCGCAAGGGCAGAATCTGCGGAATGCGACAATGGGGTTATTTTCTCCAATCAAAATAAAACAACAACGATCGCAATCCTTCACAAATTTAAGTTCAATAAATCGTGCTATCGTGGGAACTGTTTCCAACCTCTGTTGTGGAAATAAAAGTAATAACGAGGAGGAAACTCAAGAAGAGGCGAGAGCACCAAAAGCACTCAACAGCACTCAACAATTAGTAGGTGATCTTTAAAAGGAAACAGGTGGAGGGTTGTTCACTGCTCCAATTAAACAAGGCAATATCCGTGAAACCAGAACTCAAGCCTTGAGGATCGAAGCATATCGCAAGATTGTTACCATCTTAGAAGCAGCTAATAAATATATAAGAAGCGTTAACAACATTATTAATCGTGAGAAAATCTGTCAATCAATATTCAAAGTTGAGCTATTACATAAGATATCTGTTGTATAGAAAGGTGGCAGTGGAAGAGCCACACAAAGTCAGTCTTAAAATACTCCAATTGCCAAGAATTTGGGCATCTCGAAATTATTTCAAACTGTCAGTTGTTTGTGTGATTTGCGGCAATATGCACAAAACTAGCGAGTGTTTGTTAGACAAAATCAAACCTGAAGTAAAGAATTACAGAGGATGCATTGTGTATATATACGGAGTTAAGGAAAAAAATGATACCTAGGCAACGAATTGAGCAACGAGCTATCAATTAAATACATAAACGCTCAAACAATGAGAAAATTATTTCTGCGACCATTAACACAAAAACATCATACTCAGAGGTGGCTGCGGGTAACGTGCGAAATAAAGCAACTAAACCTCAGAATGATGATCAGGGAATCTACAAAATGATAAGTACCGTCAACGAAATAATGAACAAATTTATGCAAATTATGGAAACAAATATGGGACTCATGCTGCAAAACATGACCACCCTGAAGCAACTATTAACGAACAATCAAAATATAAGATGATTGAGCTTAAATTAGCCTTATGGAATGCCAATGGGCTAGCGTAACATAAATTAGAAGTACAGCAGTTTCTTAATGAACACAACACTGACATCATGATGGTCTCTGAGACATATTTTACAGAATTGAGCTCTGTAACATTTAATGGTTATAAAATTTACGATACCCAGCACCTTAACGGGAAACCTAGTGGGGGATCAGCAATTATTATTAGAGATAGAATAAGACATCATGAACTGGAAACATATCGCAAAGAACATATACAGGTAACTAGCATCTGCTTAGAAGAATGGTCCGTTACATGCACCATATCTGCAGCTTACTGTCCACCGAAATATTCAATTAAAACCCAATAATATGCAAATTATTTCAAAACCTTGGGAAATAAATGCTTTGCAGGAGGAGATTTAAACTGCAAACACATCCAATGGGGCTCTCAATTAACACCACCAAAAGGCAAGCAGCTATCGGAATGTATGCAAGAAGGAAAACTAGATCATGTTTCTGGCGGCAGACCAACATGTTGGCCAACCGATAGACGAAAAATTCCCGATTTAATCAACTTCTATGTAACCTTCTGTGTAGATTATTGCTAGAACTTATGTTACAGCCAAAACATGCTGCGAATTATCATCTGACCACTTCCCGGTTTTAATAACATTAAGCACACAAGTTTTAAATTCAGAACAAATATTTTTTTAACGAACCGACACACTAATTGGTCTTAATTCAAATCTGCAGTGACAAGAGGGTGCTCATTAAGCATCCCACTTAAAACGAAATCTGAGATTGATGAAGCAGTACAACACCAAACGAAGATATTAGAGCAAGCAGCGAAGGATGCTACATGCAACAGCTCTACTAAAGTGAAAATGCCCCAAGCGTTACAGAATGTTCAACAATGGCAGTTACATGGATCACCTGGACTTAAATCAAAATTAAATAAAGCTATCAAAAAGCTGAAAGCAGCACTAACAAAAGAACATGATGAGGGGATTCAATATTATCTAAGTAAACTTACAGCATCAGAAGCAACAGATTACTCACTGCGGAAAGCCACAAAAAATCTGAAACGGCGTACGCAATCATGTCCTCCGATTCGCCTTCCCGATGGAAACTGGGCAAGAATCGTTGCAGAAAAAGTAAATGTATTCGCCCAACATTTAGTTGGGTTAAGTAGTTACTCCGCTTCAGAATTTTAACCAATTAAATATAAATGGCGTGAAGTAAACACAATGATCAGCAAACATATAAACCCCAAAAAGGCACCTGGTCATGATCTTATTAGTGGTAAAATACTTACAGAACTTACAGATATATTTATCAAATTAATAACATACATTTTCAATGCTGTAATGAAAACTGGGTATTTCCTGAAACTTGGAAAATTTCACAGATCATAACGATACATAAACCAGGAAAGATGAAACAAAAGTAGACTCGTATCGTCCAATCAGTTTACTGCCAACTCTGTGAAAGTTCTTTGAAAAAATGATTCTTAAAAAGCTTAAACCAATTCTGCAAGAGCAAAGTATTATACCGGATCACCAGTTTGGATTTCGAGAAAATCATGGCACCATAGAACAAGTGCCTAGGATCGTATCAGAAATCAGAAGCTCATTTGAACAAAAAATGTACTGTTCTGCAGTATTTTTAGACATCGCCCAAGCTTTCGATAAAGTATGGCATGAAGGCCTTCTTTGTACATAAAATTAAGGCCCAGTTACCATTAAATTACCATGCGATCATTAAAAATTACCTTCTAAACCGGAAATTCTTGGTGAAATATAATAGTGCATCTTCCAATTTAAATGAAAACCCTCAAATAGCATCAAGAGTCCTACAAGAAGACTTAGAAGAGATCGCTAACTGGCTTTCAAAATGGAGAATAAAAGCAAATGAGCAGAAATCAGCACACTCTCCGTAAACAAGCCTGCCCTCCGGTGAAGTTAAATAGCACCAATCTACCCCAATGCGAAACCATTAAATACCTAGGTCTACATCTAGATAGAAGATTGACATAGAAGAAGCATTTCGCAACAAAGCGACAACAAATCAATACCAAAAGTGATCAAATAAATTGGTTAATCGGAAAACATCCTAAATCAACTCTAGACTGTAAAGTCTTGTTGTATAAAATGATACTAAAACCAATCTGGACTTAGCGATTACAATTGTGGGGCTCAATCTGTGCCTCAAATATATTAAAATTGCAACGTGTGGTTGCAAGGATGGTAACACAAATATACACCGTGATCTCAACATCGAAACTGTGGCTGATACAATACAGCAATACAGCAGAAAATACCAAACTAAGTTAGAATAACATCCCAACACATTAGCTCGGGAAATATTATGGAGGCCTAGATGTCAGCGCCTTGAAAGAAAAGATCCCTTAGACCTAACTAACTAATTCATATAAACAACAAACCAAATAGTTTTCAAATTTGAAAAAGTATAGATGTTACTCTGTTGGACTTGAGTACGCCGTTCATAACTTTTTTTTAATTTTTATTTGTTTTATTATCTCTGCAATGGAATGGATGGAATGAATGGATACAAATTATTAGAAAATTTGCTAATTTTCACAGCATTAGTCCTGCTGGAAAACGGCGTCACTATTGACATCCACTCGTAACTGCGCAAGAACAAACTATTGACAGCCTTAAAATTATCGCTATATCCGACCATGATATACACCTTGGATTCCAGAATATTTTCAAGATAGACGACAGGCTGAACTATACACAAGATTATCCGCTTCATCCTTTCTGCCATGCCGTTCTGTTTTGGCGTACACAGTGCAGTTGTTTGATACTGTAGTCATTATAGAAACGCAACGTTTTAAGGTTTACACCCACCCGTTTGATTTTTCGCAAATGCTTTAAACAAAATATATTCAATTTGTTCTTGGTGAAATATACAGCAATTTTGTGGCTAAAATCGTCCAAAAGAGTTACGAAATATCACCAGTCGTAGAACTCGTGAAGCCCGAGATTTGATGTCCTTGAATGGAATACGAGTTTCTTCCCTTTCATACAAACATCACACTTGTTTTGTAGATCTCAAACATAGCTCATTTCGTCCACAAAACTGTTGTGCAGTTTCATCAAACTGCCGTGATCTACGTGTCCTGGACGACGATACCATAATTATTATGAAACTGCAGCTTTAACCACCAAACCTGATTCACTCGCCAGTATCACTCTGAATATTTCAGCATGTACTTTTGTCTCAACCAGTTACTGGTTGAGAAAAGACGTGGTTCATTTTGTAGAAAACTTTGCAATCGTTTGCTCTAAACTTTACAATTAATTCTTTGCCAACTAATTGACTCACTGACAATCAGTTTCTGCAAAGATAAGATTTAATACTACCACAGAGTATTGTTACGAATTCCACTCTGAACACGTATATCAGTCGGTCGTCGTGAACAACAAAAATCGTGAATTGTTGTCATCAAAAGTGGGATTTTTTAACTACCAGCAATGGTTAAAAACCTAAGCACCTATACATCACAACAGTTAAGGGAAAAGTTGCAGAGCATCGGGCTTTCAACCGAAGGCAATAAGAGCGAACTACTTTCGAGACTTCAGAGCGCCATGGAGGAGGATGCTGAAACACGAGAGTGAAGATCGCGCCAATCATCACCGACGTCAGGATCATCAAGGATTTCGCCAGTTCCCCATTGTAACATTGCGGAAAAGAAGTTAAAAATTAGGCAACCGGACCGTTGGGAGCAAACAGAAACAACCTTTCAGTACATCCGCCTATTCCAGAACAACAGAAATCGATTTTGGACGTGTGAGATATGATGAAGGCGCGCTGTTACTTCAAATGAAGGAAATGATTGCAAACCAGGCTGCCAAATTCGAACAACTCCGCACACACTCAGAAAAATATTACTACCAAATACTTATAAAATTAATTTGGTTGGTTTAACACAATATTCTGAGCTAGATAAACCAAATTTCTTGTTTAATTTAGAAATTTGGTATTTTCTTACTTGGTTACTACAAAAAGTGGATGAAATTTGAGTTACCAGGATGTTGGTACGTTGTTTAATTTATCCAAAAAAGATTTTGTTGGGTGAACAATATTATTGTTATAACTAACAAAGTATTTTGGTTTATTGATACACAATACATATAGAGAGAATTTCCAAAAGTTTCTGATTTGGTGATAAAATTCGCCAAATCGATAAGTTCTTGTACCGAAAGTACAGGTACAAAGCAAGAATTGAAATTTTGTAGTTTGGTCGTTGCAACCTGATGAGTAGCCCAACTTTTTATCAGTACGAAACCAAGCTGCCAAGAAGAGACCTAAGGAAGTTCTCATTTTTTAAGGGTTTGTGTATCTAAGCCGAAAAATCTTATATAAATTAACCACCAATTTTGGTATACTTACTAAGAAAATTTGGTAGAATTAACAAGTCATTAGTAAAATAATTTTTCCCTTGGTTGAGTTTACAAAATAGCTGGGCACTGTTACCAATTTTTTTCCACTTCTATCCAATAAAATAACCATATGTGTTTGGCTATATTAACTAAGATAAAAATTAAATAACCACGATTTGGTTATGTAAATTTAAAATTTTATTCAACCAAGATCTTGTTTGTTTTTTTATCTTAGAGATTTGGTTGATCGAAAAATACCAAGATTTTGGCAAAATAGACTCAGATTTTCGTTTCTTTTGACCCAAGTTTTTCTCTGAGTGCAGAGCAAAGCGCCAAATTAGATCATATTCGCACCGAACAAGGAGCAAAGTTAGATCAGCAAGAAGGTAAGGTGCAAAAATCGACCAGCAAGGCGAGCAGCAAAGTGCACACAATTGGCAGAGCTACGTAAACTTCAGAGCGTGCAGAATGAAAAATTTGACGAAATCCAGCGTGCCCACCAAGATCTTCAAATTAAAGAGCTAAGGGGAGAGAAATAGAATCTCTGAAGGTGAAAGTCGATCAGTTTTTGAAAATAAAATTAAGCCCACCTTAAAACAAATACATAACAAGCTCTATTCCAGAGGGCCTAGATAAAACGTTCATTCAACAAGAAAAATTTTGTAAGATTTAGTAAATTCTTCCAAAGCGTATATATGGTAATCTATTAAACATTTAAGTTTAGTATAACAAATACTACAGAAAATTTTATTTGTGTTGCATGCGCTACATATAACAAAAACTTATGTGTAACATTTTATCAAGCCCGCGTATGCGCATGTGTTAATATATTTGCAGACCGCCAATTATTGGGTTTAGCTGTCCAATTATCACAATTTCGAGCTTAATCGAGGGCATTCTTTCTTTATTTGATTTTTATTAATTTGGGTGTTAAAATTTTTGAGTGACCTTAAAAATTTTAAAAATAGTGAGCGATTAGATCCATGAGCAATTTAAAATGTCTAAACTCTGTCCGAAACTATTAAAATAGTGGAATAATTTTATACCCAGTAATTCTGAACGCATCTAAATACTCGTTATCTTTATAAATAATCGTAAATGAAAATCATTGAACTAATTAAATTTTTAGTTATGCGCGTCTCTTCAAATAAACAATTTTTATTAGTTTTAATTTTTCACCCAAACCGAAAATTTATTTCGTTCAAAATTTTGTTTTTCACGTCTCCGTAAACAAATTAATTTCTAAATTAAATTTGTTTATTTTATGTAGCGATATTCCAAATAATTTATAACGAATTCTCTAAACACACCCGCCCGACACTGTATACGCAGATGACGGACTAAAATTCGAAAATTGTTTTGAACTAAATCGTCATCTTAAAATAAAACATCTAATACGACTTTGGATTTTTTTTTAATTTTAAATGATTCCGACTTTTTAGGTCATCTTCGAAAAACCAATTTTGTGTAGTTTTGTAACGATGATGCAACGAAACATTTTTTTTTATGTAAAGCAACACAAAATGATAAAACTTTAAGATATACCTTGGGAATTTATTTGCTGTTTTTGTAACGTTAACCCTTTAGTATGCGCGTGTGTATAAACCCGAAGCCGTCTAGCTATTTTACAAGACCGGATAGTGTTAATAAATCTGAGTCGTGTACATTGTCTCGTAATTATATTGTACATTATGAACTTTCACTTTATTTAACTTTGGCTGTTTTGTTGTTGCGGATTCTTGACTTTAAATCGAAAATTAATTGTCTGCGCATTAATGGATTCTGCTGTATATGGGAATGAAGATTTAAAGATTATTAGCGAGAGGATAATGTTTTATGTTATATGGTCGTAAAGCATCAAACATAAAAAGATTTACTATAACGGCTAAAATTTTCGCTCGTTCTTTTCAGATTTACTACAAGCAGCAGCACTCCTTCAAATCTGTACAGCGCGCTGAGCACGATATACAATACAACCTACAACAGACTATATACAACGGTATGTACATTAATAAAGAGATAAATAAATTGTTTAAGATTTAAAGATCTTATAAATAAAGTGCTTTTGTTGCTATTATCTTATGTCAAAATAATACAACCCACACGAGTTTGATTTGCAGACTCTCGCGCTTTTCATTTGGTGGCGCGGATAATTTAGATGTTTAAATTATTTTGCGTGCGAATTTCTAATTTAATTAAAATGTATTTTAAAATTTTAACATAATCAATTCGTGTCTAATTGAGAGCATTTCCTTTTAAAAATTTGTATTTAGAAATGAAATTGTATACTTCAAGCATGCCATATACGCGTCTATAATCAGAACTTAAATGCTTAAATCGTTGCTGTCCCTAGGAGAGTAAAGAAATTTATAGAAATAACCAGTAAATTGACCAGTGCTACGAACGGGAAACAATAAGTTAACACGTTATACGTAGCGCATTGAACTCTAGATTCCAGACAGTCCATATCCACTTACAAAATTCCACTCTCACGTTAAAATGCATGTGATAGATAGTTCACGTTGCACAAAATAACGTCGCGTGTAAATATTGCAATGCAAGAGTCAACATAATCATAACATTCATGTAACTTGCTATGTAACGTGTTGAATCTTAGTATAGAAATAGAAGTGGAAGGTTGTGGTAACGTTCAATAAAAATAAAAATAAAATTTCATTTTATTCTGAATGTTTTATTAACTGGCGCTCGAGCAGAGACAATTACGAAGAGGACAACGGAAACAAACAGGAAACACAGTCGTTCTCGGAAATTGTAGACCACTACGAAGATCTTTCATACGATCAACCAGACGCAATCGTCGACATTTCTTTTTTAGACTAAATAACTCGTTGCTCCTTTACTACGTACATCGTGCTAAAAATGGGGGGTGCTATAAGTTTTGAATTGACACTGGCTCAAATAAGAATTATATTAGACCTAAACATGTTCGTAGTCCCATATTAAACCCAAAACCGTTTCATGCTAACTCCGTCGGAGGAAGCATCCAAATAACCCATCACACGTTCATAGATTTATTTAACCAGAATACAGAAAAATTAAAATTTTACATTTTACCTACTCTAACCTCATTCAGTGGAATAATCGGAAACGACTCATTGAGGAAACTTCAAGCTGTTATTCACACTAATGAAGGACGCATGACAATTTATACAAATATTCAAATTCCAATCAAACAGCATGAATCCCAAGACGTTAATAAAATCGATCTACGGATCACACACCTAAATCAAGATCAAATACTTAAACTTAAAACTATTGTAGGCAAATGCACCAAACTTTTTCCTGAACCAGACAAAAAATTAACTTTCACCACACGAATTAAAGGTGAAATTCGTACCAACTCAGACCACACAGTCTACTCGAAGTCCTACCCATATCCCATGGCCTTAAAAAACGAATTAGAAAGGCAAGTTGAGGAGTTGCTAAATGAAGGGATCATAAGACCATCGAGGTCAACATACAATTCACCAGTCTGGATTGTGCCAAAAAATCAGATGTGTTCGGCGAAACGAAATTTAGAATGGTGATAGATTATCGCAAGCTAAATTCAATCACTATTCCTGACAGATATCCCATTCCCGAGATCAACGAAGTACTCGCAAATCTCGGTAAAAATAAATTGTTTACTACCATTGACCTTAAAAATGGTTTCCATCAGATTGCGCTCGAGGAGTCCGATATAGAGAAAACCGCATTTTCTATCAATAACGGTAAATTCGAGTTTGTAAGACTCCCCTTTGGGCTTAAAAATGACCCATCTATCTTCCAAAGAGCACTAGATGACATTTTGAGAGAACATATCGGCAAAAGGTGTTACGTTTACATTGATGACATTAAAATATTTGGCAAGAATGAGGAAGAACACTTTGAGAATATTTGAAAGTCCAGTTAGATAAATGCGAATTTCTACAAGAACCTGAGATGGAGGAATGTCTCAAAATCCAATCCTATTTTTCTCGATGTAAAAGCCTTAAACGCTTTTAACCAGCTAAAATCCACACTAGCGTCTGAAGAGGTAATGTTGACTCATCCTAATTTCAACAAAGGCTTTGAGTTGACTACAGACGCCGTCATTGGTGCTTCTAACTCAAGATAGAAGACCAATAACTTTTATCTCAAGAACTTTAAGCAAGGTAGAAGAAAACTATGCTACAAATGAAAAAGAGATGTCAGCAATAGTTTGGTCGCTTAATTCCTTGAGAAATTATTTATATGGTTCTAGGCGATTGAACATCTTCACAGATCACCAACCACTAACGTATGCACTCAGCGATAATAACAATAATGCTAAGATGAAAAGGTGGAAAGTCATATTGGAAGAATAGAATTACGAGCTTAAGCATAAACCCGGTAAAACCAATGTAGTCGCCGATGCCTTATCGCGATTGCCTATTAGAACTGAGGCAAATAGTATGTCAATCACCCAACACAGTGATAAGAGTTCCTCCCATGACCTAATACCATTGGTGGAATCACCAATTAACGTTTTTACAAATCAATTGGTAATCAAGACTGATGAATTCGAAAACAGCTATCAGGTAAAAACTTTTTTCTCATCCTGCCACACTAGGCACATATTCACACAATCAGACTTTACAGAGGCCGAACTCATAAGTATCTTTAAACGATACTTAAACCCTAACATTGTAAACGGACTCTTCTCATCAGAAGCATTACTGGGGAAGATTCAAGAAATGTACCCTCTTCACTTCACCGTGAAAATTACAAAATTAGATTCACACAAAAATGGTAGAAGATATGGAAGATGAAACACAGCAAGATGAATTAATTCTTAATGAGCACAAGCGAGCCCATACGAACGGACATATTCTCTACAGAAAATAAATTAGTCCTAACCGCTCTAGATAAATTTACGAAGCTTGCTCAAACTAAAATAATAGAAACGTGGCGTTTTAATGTGTTTCACGGCTCTAGACGTGAAACACATTAAAACGCCACTACAAGATATCCTTTATCACTTCTGTGTCCCTGTAGCTGTCGTAGCGATAGACAACGAGAAATTCCTAAATTCTGCGTCCATCATTTCAATGATGTCCGACGACCTCCATATTAAAGTATTCACGACGCCACCATACAAGAGCGAATTAAACGGACAGGTAGAGCGATTCCATTCGACCTTGTCTGAAATCATGAAGTGTCTTAAAGCAGTCGGTTCTCCTCGTTCTTTTGAACAACTGTTGGATCGAGCAGTCAATGAATACAATCACACAGTCCATTCCACTACATGAAAAAAAAAACTGTGGAACTGTACTTCGGTCGCACTCCCAACATAGATCCAGCGGAATTTGAACAGATCCGTATGAACAATATTGATAAAATAAAGAATAAACAGACCAAATATATTAAATACCATAATCACAAACGAAAACCCGTCAAACAATACGATTCAGGAGAAACCATATATGTGAAACATAATAAACGATTAGGTTCAAAGTTGACTGGTCGATACATAAACGAAATAGTCAAGGAAAAAATTCAATCGTTATCACTGAATCAGGGAGAACGGTGCATAAGAGCAATATCAGAAATTAATACAGCCATGGAAAAATTTATTGTAGGTACCCTCTTGGTTACGCATTCGCGGGAATACAATTGCTGGATTTTACCAACTCTCTGTTTGTGTCCATTCATACAGGCCAAGCTAAACTGCAAACGGGAACTTTCAAACTGATTCAATCACGAAGTAACCTCATTGATCGACGCGGACAGATACAAAGAACATCACCTTTATCCTTGCATATCCCAGGAGCTGGATCAAATCCTTTCTACGAACGGTAAAGTATACATGACTGGGTGTAGGTGTCAAAGTATTAAAGTATTTTTGTGTCAAAGAGCACCCATCACTCAGCCGGCCCTGATGTTCTGGACCACGCCCAATGTTCTTTAAAATTTAACGAACTTCTGTGTAAACGACATTTCGCGTGACCACTTTATCACAATTGGGAACTAATTTTACCTGCTCTTCAGTCTCTTTGACTGTAACTTTGTACTTTCAAAAGTTTTCACCGTTAAAAAGGCAGTGTATAATTGCCCAAGGGGAAATATTGGTTGTGACAAATACAATCCCACTTTTTCAAGAGTCTGTTCTTGAGCTTTATTAATCGTCATGTAACTCAAAGGGGAAAGGAGTTTCAGAAGGTGTTAGTGAGATTCTTGAAATTAACATAATTTTTCCCTTTGACTTGCCATCAGAAATTACTTTGGCAAAAATCACGTTGTTTAACAACTTCGTGATAATGAGTCTTGTACCGTTACAAAGATCTCGTTTCCAATTCAAATTTCGGAGCAACATTATTATTGCTCCTACTTTAAGAGTTAATTTATGCACAGGCATGCCTGATACATTTAGAGTGTTCAAAAACTCTACTGGAAAGTGATTTCTTTCCTCTTCATCGTCGGTGACGATACTGTCTACACTTTCGTAAACTCTTTCATCCTGAGTTCTATCTTCAGGTATAACTAAACAACTCAAAATTTGGTCATTACTGGCGAAAGTCTCCTCATTTAAAGGACACAGGATTGCTGTCAACATACTATTGAAGTATTTCAATGGTATCCTCTCCTATAACCATTTGATACATCAACAGCCCTTTTGATTTCTTTCAAAAGTCTGTCAACACATATCAGGATTTCCACTGGAGTCATTCCAGTTTTATCCCAAACGATAACTTTGGTTTTCCTGACTTTCACAGCGTTGTTTGACATCTGATTCATGTTAAATACAATGTCCGTTTTTGTTGGTACCTTAAATTCGGAGTGGTAAGTTCTTCCTCCATCAAGAAGAGTGGCTGCAATTCCAGTGGAAGCAACCGGTAACACAATGTCACTGCGACCTCTCAATATACAGAGAAGTGTATTGTACAGCAAAGATTTTCCACTTCCTGCAGGCCCATCAACGAAAAAGCATCTACCTCTTTCTTTTGGATCATCAACAGCTTTTATGTCCATGTCATGGCCTTGTTTTTGTCTAACATTCAGCTTAGACAGAAACATAAGTCCCTGTTCTGCTAGAGATACAGGCAATGGAGGCAATTTCAACCCACTCCAATCAGTTCCATGTGAAAGGAGTGTGTCCATTATACTACTGTGGGCAAAAAGTAGTAAGACTTTTTAATTTAAATTTCGCGCCGAAAACCAGTCGTCGAAATCAACCAGTCGTCTATGTTGATATGACTGTCAGTGACATCTGTATCAAATGTCACATCAAAATAATCATTAGTGTTTAGTAAACGCTTGCCTTTCTGAAGTACACAAAGTGCATTCGGCGATTTTTACAATGAGTGAAATTATTCAACAAAGAAGTTCCATTAAATTGTGTGTGCGGAATCAATTTTGTGGTGCCGAAACATTCCGAATATTGCAAAAGACCTTCGATGATAATTGTATGTTCAAAGAGGGTCGAGAACGTGTTGACGACAAACCACGTCTAGGACGGCCATCAACATCAACTGATGATCAACACGTTAATAAGATCAAGGAATTGGTGCTCGAGAATCGACGATTAACAGTCAGAGACCTTACTGGCATCGTTGAAGTATCGGAAGGATCAGTGAAAACCATTTTGAAAGATCATTTGGGCCTAAGCAAAGTGAAAGCGCGATTGGTTCCAAAACAACTCAATTTTTTTGGAAAAACAGCGTCGCGTTGACGTCTGTGAAACAATGTTTTCCGACTACCAGGATATCATGAAACGTATTATAACTGGCGATGAGTCTTGGATCTATGCTTACGACTCGGAAACAGAAGGTCAATCGGCCGAATATCGTGCCAAAGGTGAGCCGAAGCCGAAAAAAACACGTCAAAGCAAGTCAAAAATCACGGTGTTGTTGACAGTTTTCTTCGATTATCGAGGTGTGGTGCACTCCGAATTCCTTCCGACCCGCCAAACTGTCAACAAGGAATACTATTTGAGTGTTATGCGTCGTTTGCGCGAAGCCGGAAAAGAGGCCGGAATTATGGGTCGACAACTCTTGGTTTTTGCACCACGATAATGCACCTTCTCATACTGCATTGATTGTACGTGATTTTTACACCAAAAATTCCACCCATATCGTTTCGCAACCACCGTGTTCGCCTGATTTAGCTCCGTGTGACTTCTGGCTGTTCAGCAAACTCAAGCGACCGCTCCGGAGAAACCGTTTTGAGGATTGGAAAAAACGTTGACAGAAGTATATTTAGGCCGAGGGGGATTACTTTGAGGGGGACGAAATAGATTTGGAGAAATAAATAAAGAATTTTAAAATTATGAACAAAGTCTTACTATTTTTTGCCCACAGTATTACATATAAAAGTACAACGTCATTGCCATATAAAAACTTGCGTTCAAGTTTTTCATATCCCGGTAATAATAAATTCCATGAAGCCGGAATGGTTAAATAAACAAAGAAATCATAGAATTTTACTAATTGGTAACATAATCAATAATTTTCGACATTGTCTACATTCTCTACATTGTCGTCGTCAAATGTTTAATTGTTTACATACATTCTTTACACATGTAAAATACTAATTATCTACATGGTGTAGACAATACGGTACAATACTGCTTGTCACGAATCAATGCTGATGAATTGATTATAAACACCAACCACACCAAGTGTGGAGGCTGAATATCATGAGCTTTTTTAACAAGCTTATTAACCGATCGAATATTTTATAATGCTACTTTAGGATCTTATGGCCCGGTTTCCGAGGCCCCACAGCGGAAACTTTTTAGACCCAAGCCATTAATCATCCCGCGTCCTGCCGATGCTCATTGTCCGCCTTCAGCTTCTTCATTTTGGAATCGCTAAAACTTTAATGTATATGAAGCTAGCCCGATACTCAGCCGGAAAAAACGCGATGGCAACACTAAACTATCACTATCGTGAGAGTTTACCATCCAAGCCCGAAAAAATGTCACTATCGTGACATTAAACAGTATCATGATAGAATGTCATGACATTTATTACACTCTTCAGCCCGAAATTTTAAAATTACGTTTATATATTTTTAAGATATATTACTATGCTTGGTGGCATATTCAGACTTCATTTATATGAAGGTGGTCCAATATTCAGTTGAAAAGCCCGTTAGCAATACTAAACTATAACTATCGAGAACATTTTATATCCCAGCCCGAAAAATTAGCACTGTCGCGACCGTAAAATGAGGTATGATAATCTGTAATGATATTTAGAGCACTCAGCCCGAAGGTATAAATATAACTTTTAAGTATTTTTAAATTATCTCTTCAATTGTTGGAAAACCTAGACAGCCCAAACCTAACCGGAAAGCGACAATGCGGAAACTTAATTAGCATTATGTGATTGATGTTTATGGATATTGTCGTTTGAATCTCGTCTTACAGGCGATTCACGAGTACTTGGCATTTACCTCCGGATTCGTTGAAGTATTGACTACAGACGAGGAGAATTGTAGAACAATTCTGTCTGGAACTATCTCGATATAGTCGTTTGAATCTCGTCTTACAGGCGATTAACGAGCACAATTATGCAGCAGAAAATCTCTAGGCAAGGTTGACGACAGCAAATTGACTCCCTTGGTTGATTGATTGATTTTGAATGCACGACCAAGTTCTAGACAAGATCTCCCGGGAGACGCCGGGCCCACCGTACACTCCTTTTACATATAACAAAACCGAGGGATTAGACAGGTTAATTGGATGGGACTGAATCAGCCCGGTTACAGACACCTAGAAATAGCCGATAAGGTAGGCAATGGTAAGGATAGGAAAGGTTTTTTTTTTGGCAGAGCGACCCGGTTACAAGAACCTTCGATCGTACAACACAAGACAATACAAGGGATAAAAGTTTTAATGACCATCAACAATTGCTTCTTGGAAACAGCACCTAAAATAAACCTACATTAAAAATTCTATTATTCATCTGCCTCTAAAGCTGAAATGTAAATTCGTCATTAATTAAATAGGATTAATAAATTTTGATTTGATTTGAATGCACAACCAACAGTAGATGTGACAGACCTGGCCCGGTTGCAGACTCTTTCAAATTGTGTCAGCTTCCCTTTGAACCGCATCTGAAATTAATTATTATTTTGAAATACTTTAGTTAAGTATAGCCATCAAAACCGCTTCCAGAATGCTTAACTCCTGGAGTCAATATATTGTTAGAATTTGAATTATTTGCTGATAAGTGCTATTGGGTCCGGAATTCTTTCCCTAACAGCCAATATTTAATTTAAATTTTATTATTAAAAACCAGTTTTAAACACTAACACCCGGAGTATCCGTATCTAACCAGCACCACTCTTAAAATAGATTAACTGCTTTACCAAGAATAAGTAAACTGTTTAACTTATAATAACTTATTATAACTAAATACTAAATTTAAATAGTTAATAACTGGGTCGCCTTCCAAAATATTTCCTGTAGATTAACTTGAGATTAATGACTGCCACTTCACTTTACAATATTCGAAAGTTTAACCAACAAAACTGCTTCCCAAACACCAATGTCCAAGAAATTAAATTGGTTATTAAATTGAGATGCATAGATACTATTAATTCCGGAATCCTTTCCTAAATCCAGATTAAATTAATTTTATTATTCCAATCCATTTTTAAAATATTATCACACCCGAATATTAGTCATTAATCAGCACCAATCATAAATTAGGTTAACTATTTGCTCCGGAATAAGCAATGAACCAATTTTTCTTTTCCATTTAAAGACAGCAAATGGACTCCCTTGGATAGACTAAAATTGGCCGATCCGCTGTTCATTCATCCACAACCTACCGACCTAATAATTGGCGGCGACTATTATGGCGTCGACCATAGCCATCGACAACATAATTAAGTCGGATCCCAACGAGCCGATGGGTCAAGAAACTGAGTTGGGCTGGATTTTGATGGGTGAGGCATTCGAGATCCAACTAAAACTGTTAGTGGAAAACGGCAATATTCAAGATGAACGAATACGTACCGAAGAAGAGCAGAAGGCGGAGGAACACTTTTCGTCAACAGTGCAACGCAACGGTGACGGCAGGTACACGGTGAGAATTTCGTTCAAGAAGGATCCCCCTCGTTTATTACAACTAGAGAACAGGTTTAAAAAAGACGCCCTGTTTAAGCAACTATACCAAAACAATGATAAAACAAGAATATCTAGACTTAGGTCAACTTGCATAAACAAGAATATCTAGACTTAGGTGAAATGGAGTTCCCAAGGTAGAAAATCACTTAAACTACAATAATTACTAGATTCCACGCCTTGGCATAATGAAGTAGGATAGCACTACGACTAAACTGCTTGTAATGTTCAATACATCATCCAAAACAACAAAAACTCGCAAGTGCAAAGTAGCAGCACCCGAAAGTTGCATGGAAAGCCCTATTAACACTCTACACGAGCCAATTATGCAAATGGCTTCGGTGCTGAAAACTATGATAGTAAGCAAGGAAACCGGAAGTATCTTGCAAGAAGTGTCAATCCCACCACCAGTCGTGAATTGCTTGTGAGTCGAGATTCAAACGACTATATCCAGATAATTCCAGATAGAATTTTTCTACATATCTCTCAGTTTGTAGTCATAAGTTTAACAATTTCGATGGTACATGTCATGTGCTCGTGAATCGCACATGTGGCTTGAGTTAATAGACTATCTTCTAAGTAATTCCCGATAAAATTTGTCTCATGCTGAGTATAGTTCCGAAAGCATTTTTGATTTTTTTTTTAATATACGAGTATGACCTATTTAGTTTTTTGCTTTGATGTTTTATCAGTAATAAATTGGGGTTTATTACTTTAATAAAATTTTAAAAGCAACGGTTTATTCGTAGCAATTTTTTCACATTTTATTAATACTTATAATTTGCATGTGATAGAAATTTGCTTTATAGTTATAATTTGCGTATATTTTGTGTCATGACAGAAGTTGTATTGCCATAAGTAAAAAAAATAAAATTTCGGGCTGAAAATTCAGGCTACCTTCAAGGAGGTAAAACTTTAGATTATCTCAAAGATGTAGCTGACTTTATAAAGAGCTGTGAGATATGCAAAGCTTCAAAACCGACTAACTACTTAACTCGTCCTAATATGGGAAATTACATGGAAGTGACTCGTACCTGGAGAAAAATTTATGTCGACTTCCTTGGTGCATGTCCCAGATCTAAATTGGGGAACTGTTTTTTATTTTTTGTACTCGACCAATATTCCAATTTCACTTTACTTCAATCAATGCGAGAGGCAACATCTAAAAACGTAATTTCCTGAATGTACCCGAATCCATGAGCGATAACGTAGTTCAGTTCACTTCGAGTCTCCTCAAAGCGTTTCTGGATGAGCATGGGATACATCATATTCGAACTCATAAGTATTCTCCTCAATCCAATATGTCGGAACACGTAAACCGTTTCATTTTGACAGCTATTCGATTATATCTGCACGATAACTCTGGCCTTGCGTAATTCTATCCATCAAAGCACTAGGGACATGGTTGATTGATGTGTTGACCGATTAAAAATTTATATTTTCTGGGAAATAATGCTTGGATAACTTCATATACGTCTAATAAAATTCAATTAGGTGTATTCATTTTGCTTTCACTATCCCTTCGAGCGATTCCATTTTCGTGACGTTAATCATATTTTCTATTTTTATTATACGAAACTAAGTTTGTAAGTTGTCTAACAAATAAATTAATTGAGCCAATTCAATTTTCTTAAATGTATAAGACGCGGAATAACAAAACTATAAAAGAATAAAACTCTGCAAAATGATTGCATTTAGTAGTAAACGAACAAACTAAGGTAAAACCAAATAAATTTTATTTCGTTTCTATTTCTAGATTACGTTGTGTCGAGAGGAGCTAGAAGTAGAACTGTAACAAAATATTTCTAACTAGAACTAGAAACTTCCGTTTTCTTGGTTTATTATTTCGAAATGTTTTTGTTCGAAAATAGTTTTACTAGTCTACAATTCTATTTTAGAATACAAGTTCATTATTTTATATATTCCAATCCCATACACAAATCTTATTTGTATTCAATCAAAGAAAATTATTTTGGTTTATGACAGATTTGCGTGATTTGTCATAATTTGAAAATTTGTCGTTTCTACGATTTAACCATTTCTTGTTCCACTTTCTGTGCTTCTATATTTATACTGAGGTATTTTTATTGATCTCTGAATAGTTTTGAAAAAATTTCGGGTTAGTAAGTCACGACCTTTAAAAATGACTACGGTAATTAAAAGTTTTGTATACGGCGATGTTGTGCACAGTATTTAAGTTCATGCGATGAATAAGGTCAAAATATATAAGTTCTTTGTGTACAGCTGGTGACGGTACACATAAAATTAATTACATAGTTTTACACTAAACGATGTTTAATGTATCGCAAAAGCTTTTTTATGTTTTAGATTTAATTTTTACGGGAATTTTAAACTCTTTGGTGTTGTTATTTTGTAAATAATTGCTGATGGTTTCAAAATATTTAGTGCCGGAATGTTTAAAATGCGTATAAAATACGACAGGATTGATTGATTTTATAATTGGGGTCAGAATTTTGTTTATCGCAAAATTTTCTAGTCCATGGCAATTAGGGCGAAGTACATGTAGTACGGTAGATAAGAAAATTTGCCGCGTCTTTTAATTAAATATTGTAAAGTGTGATGTCAATAACAAATAGTTTTCGTAACTTACGGCATTTGATGCAATAAACCTTATCAGAAAGAAAATCGATGTCAATGGCGCATCACGATGGCACAGTAGTTGATTTGTGATCTGTAGTGGAAATGTTTTAAAAATAATTTACATTACAAACATTACGTAAAATGAAGCTCCTGAGATAATTAGTACAGGTGCGAGCAGCATTTCACTATACACATAATCGTAATAGATATGAATACTCGTACATAAATTTAGCTGGAACATATTTTACATAACATAATCGAAATTGCGAGAAACATATAAGATAAATACGAAGGGGTACTATTAAATCAAATCAAGATGTTAGAATACTTGTTCTGGAAAATACATATTCTTAAAAATTGTGTCAACGCTCAATTCCCCAACCTTAAGTTCATAAAACGAAATTGAGTTAGAAACACAATCATTTTAGATATTCCCTAAGGAGGTTATTCCCGTAACCCAATTCTTTGTTTCCCTCTTTTCAAAATTAATATTTTAGTTTGACTGGCGTTATGATAAATACATCAATGTATTGAAAGTTTGATTTGATTATTTTCCAATTTATTTTTAGATTTTGTGTTAATGACTCCAATTGAGTGTCAACGTGGTCTAAAATGTAGAATAAGATGTAAAATTAAATTGTTTGTGGTGAATCCTATTGTGTTCAGTTGAAGTAGTGGAAAGTGTTATGTTTGTCCGGCCTTTATTATATTTTCCTCTGAGGATGAAAAATCCTTTTTTAGAATGAAATTCATTATCCACAAATGCAAGACTAAATACTGGGGCCAGTAAATAGCTGTAGTTTATATATAGTCTTTTGGCGAAAGTATGGCGTACGTGTTTATAATATTTTGACTTACATTTTTAGTAAAATACCGATGTTTGGCCTCGTAACGCATAGTCCACATGTGAATTACGGGACCCATCTCTCGAATTACTCTGGGACAGTGAGTTAATAAATGCTTTTTAGGAGTAAGGCTTTTATTGAAAATATTCTGAATAATACCTAAATGTGTGGATATGTGGCCTTCCAGATTAATAATATCGCATTCAGCGATTTCATAAGAGAATAATATTGTTAAAATGTGAAATATTGTTATTATGCCTTTTCAATTTTCATCATGGTCAGAATAATAATATTTTTTTTTTTTTTTATTTCATTACCAGCTTAATCATTATAAATAAAATACATTGTGCGTAAAACATTATTAAAACTAACAAGATTAAGAAGGTAAGATAAGAGAACCATTGGATCAAATAGATCACGTGACTGGTCCCTTGATTCTAAGCCACAAAAAAATATTTGAAATCTATTTACAAAATTAAAATCAATTTAAAATCAAATTATTTTACAGTTAAAATTGAGAGAAACAAAAATTGTATAATAAAATTATAACTACATCTTAATTACTACACATGAATATATTAAAACCTCTGAAACTAGACCATTTAATTTTAACATATATAATTTTAAAACCAATAAAAACAAAAACAATAATATTTTAAACTAATAGTTGAAAAAGATGGTCAATATTTTTAGTTTGATGAAGCCATTCTTTAAGGTATATTGAAAAACTAGAGAAGTTGCCGCATTTACGAATATCCAACGGTAAATTGTTAAAAATGATTGGTGCAACGATATTAATAAAGTTTCTCCGTAGATCTAATCTAAACTTAGGAATATGTTTCAAGAAAGTATGATTTGATCTGAGATTATACCCTGCATGAGTCACAATATTATTCCCACTTTTAACATAGAATATTCTAAGTACCTTGAACACGAATATGTGACGTAGAGGAAGTAGCTCAGATTTTCAAATAATGGCCACGAAGGCGAAAAAGATGGTTTAAAGCACATTATTCTGATTAACTGCTTTTGTCGCACGTAGATAGGAGATAGTGTAGCATTGCAAGCACTACCCCAACATGATAAACCATATTGCAGTATTGAGTCCGCTAATGCAAAGTAAATCGTCCTAAGTAAATATTGCGGACAAAATAGCCGTAAGACATACATTTTTCTGGAGACCAATGATAGTCTAGTTTTCAGTCCTTGTGTGTGCGCTTTCCAATTTAAATCTCGATCAATAATAATACCTAGATATCGAAATTCATCAACAATGTTCACTAAGAAGCAGTCATTAGGAGGGCATTGGGTGTTATTGTTTCTGCTGCATTTGAAAGTATGATACGTTGTCTCAAGATACAACGATGAGGTATCCCTAAAATGTAATAATTTCGTTTTGTGACTCAAAACAAAATTATGTGCTTCCAACCAAATAGACAAACTTTTTAAATCATGATCTATGAGCATGATATTATCTTGATAACTTGGACTAGCATATGTAAACGAGAAATCGTCAGCAAAAGCAGTTGGAGACCCTCGAAATTGTTGTCGAAAGATACCGTTTACATACACTAAAAATAATAAAGGTCCTAAGACAGAACCCTGTGGGACTCCCACATTTATCGGTAACTCTTTACTTAATTGTCCATTTACTCTAACCAATTGCGTTCGCCCATGCAAATACGAGGACAACCAATCCCGGGTTATCCCTCTGAATCCACAACAATATAGCTTTTTTAACAATGTGCTATGTTGAACTCTGTCAAAAGCCTTTGTTAAGTCTATAAATAGAGTAGATACCTTGGATCCTTTATCAATATGTTCAGTTACTTGTTCTAGGAAAGATACAATAGCTTGTTCAGTATTTTTATTTTTCCTAAAACCATATTGGTCAAGAGAGAAAAAGTCTCTTTTTTCTAGGAAGAAAACGATTCTAATTTTTATGGCTTTTTCAAATATTTTCGAGAAGACCGAAAGTAGAGAGATTGGTCTATAGTTGTTCATACTTGTTTTATCATTATTTTTAAAGATCGGAACAACTAAGGCTCGCTTTAACGATGTAGGAAAAATTCCAGTTACCAAGCTTAAATTGAAAATAAAAGATAAGACATCAACTAAGAACCAGGACATTTTTTTAACAACATTATTTGAAATCCCATCCAAGCCAGGAGTAGAATTATTTTTTAGCGAATTAAGAGGAGACTGGCAGCATTTGCATCACCAACACTAGTAAAGAACTCGTTAAATTCATTTGCAACCTGCACTGGACCAGATATTTTGCAGCCTCTTTGATTAACAATTTCTTTAATTTCAACTGAATCAGGCTGACCGTTAATTATTTCATTGACTGTTTTCCAATTTTTACGAGCATCACTACCATTGTTGCTGAACTTTTGAGAATAAAAGCTTTTTTTGGCTATATCAATTTGTAGGTTAATAGAGTCACACAGCGTCAAGCTATATTGTTTCAATCTACGGTTGCTGTTATGTTTTTTTGCAAGGCGACAAATATTATTTCTTTTACGTATAAGTCTCAATAGATCATCAGACATCCATGGCTTTAGCTTCGTTGATCTATTGGCAAACAACTTAATGGAAGTGCTTTTTTTAATATGACCTTTAAAGATTTTAATAAAATTATCGTAGGCCTTAGAAGCATCTAGGCAAGAATAAACATCAGTCCATACTTCATACAATAGTAGTTCCTTTAGCTTATTGAAATCAATCTGTAAAACTTCAAAGGTTCGCCGAGAATTAGATTTAATGTTAAAGGTTCCTGTTATTTTAATTTCAATTAAACAGTGATCTGAAATTTTTAGGTCTAATACACTGTAAGAAACTACCGGAAAATACCTTTGATCAAATCTATGGAGTACATTATCAATACAAGTAGCTGTGGTATTTGTAATTCGTGTTGGTTCAAGAATATTATCCAAACCATGTTCCGATAATAAAATTAGCAGCCTATCAAGCATTGCGTTCTGCTTGAGGAAGTCGATATTAAAATCACCCATGATAATTAAGTTAGAGTGGGATAGACCTTCTAAAAGCCCACTGAATTCATCAATAAAACTGGAGATATCTGTATATCCAAGACGATAAATACAAATAATACAAACTAATTTAGAATTTATAAAGAAAGTCAGACCGACCGCGTTGAAAGTTTGGAAAAGTAGATTAAATTGTTTGCAATTTAGACTGCTATGGGCATAAACAGCAACACCTCCCGAACGTTTATCATGCAGGCAAGAAGTGAATAGATCGTACCCCTTTACACCATAATTCGCGACTTCATTGTCGTAAATCCAAATTTCAGACAAACCAATAATTTGAGGCTGTAGATTATACAAGCCCGGAACCTATGTATACAAGCAGCTTATCTAAATTTTTCCTTATACTACGTATGTTTTAGTAAACAAGATTAAAGTTCTTTGAGCAGCCCATATCAAATATAAATTGAAAATGTACTGCTAAACATAGAACTTGGGAAGCATTTTGGCCTAAATTACTTCTATCTAAATTTATGTTAGATGGTTTCGATTTTATTTCTAAATAACCGAAGATGTATGATGATATACACTGATTTAATTCCTCACAATTTTTGAAACAATTTTTGGACAACAAAAATTCTAAGTGATTGATTGATTGTACTAAGTACTGGACAAGTGTCCCGGATAACGCCGAACCTATTCCTACAGCCTGTTTACACATAACAATAGGAAGGATAGGAACGGGGTTTTTTTTGGGACGGAACGACCCGGTTTCAGACACCTAGCGATCGTACGGCACAACATAATTCTAATCTACTTCTAATATACTAGAGGAAGGATAAAGGCTTAATAGGTTTAATGAATAACGATGGTATCGGTCTTCAACAATTGCTTGAACAAAACAAAATTGATTGATTGAATCGGGCCGGTTACAGACACCTAGATAAAATCAATAATTAGTAACACAATGACAACACAATTCTAATCAACACAATCAACAATTAATATTTCAAAGAAATATTATTTCACATGCATCTGTAGATTTCCTGAAATTTAATTCTAAATTAATATTTTCCAGCTTCCTAAATAATGTAAACATTTATTAATTTAATCCACCTGCAATTACTAATTCCAAAACTTACAATCGAGTTTCCTGAAACTTTATTAATTATTTAAATTATATTAAAAATTGTTTTAAAAATTGCTCTAAAATCTAAAAGTATTTAACCCTTGAATTGACAACCACGAAATATAGTTTTGTAAACATATAACATTTAGCTTATTTCGCAAAAATATCAAATGTTTATTAATTTTGATCACCAAAGAATATTCGTTTAATTACCAAGTATAACTATACTGCCCAAGACATATTATGCAATGCTCAATGGAGCTTTACAACTCCTCAACCAATTACTGTAAAATATGGTATGCAGAATTGGATTGGCACTCTAACATAATGCTCCAGGGAACTAGGCCATCTCTCAACAAATAATGGTCAAATTCTGTGTACAAAGTCGAATTTAACAATATTTTGAGATTCGGCTATAATGAATGGAACTAGGCCGTTTCCCAACCGATAACTTTCCAATTTAGTTTGTAGAGCTGGGTTAAAATTCTAATTAAAAAAGCTGCTTTGTCATGAAGTCCTACAATTCGACCATTTTGATTGGAACTTGACCATGGGGTAAAGTCGTGTTCCGTGAAATAATGAAAAACGAAAAGCCTCCTCCATTAGCAATCTAGCAGTTTGAATTATTCGCACGTAGCTTTAAATTCCACTATGTGAAATCAAAATTTGTTATGGGCAATACAAACCTACTCGATTGCCAATGAAAAAAAATCTCCAAAAAAATAAAAATTATTATCAGATCAGGTATTCAGGATTGGGAATGGGGAATTAAAAATGGATTTTAGAGAAGTTCTGGAATTCGCCCGTGCTAGGCAATCCAACATAAATCCTGGATGAAGTTCAGGATTATTCTACGAAATAAATTTGAAAATAATCGGCCATAGAATTATCCAGCTTCTCTATTCACTATAGCCAAACCAAACTTGGCTTTAACCCGCTAAAAGCTGACCCAGTCAGATCCAGCTTCCCCAAAATTAAAATTTGCTACAATTCCAATTCAGCCAAATTCGTACCCAACAATTAATTTATGCATTTTTCGCAGTATACTCTCTAGAAACAGATTATTTAGATAATTTCGCACATCTCTGTCAATCAAAAAAGATCAAATGTTTACATGAGGTGACGGCACGAACAGAAGATAGAACCACGCGGAAGGCTTCTTACGTAATTGGTGCATGAGCAAGTCACTGAATATGATTTATAACTCAAATCAATTGATATTCGTGTCTGACGTTCCCGCATGCAATTGCGAAGCTGTTTCGAGAAATATTGTTGAGCCAGCCAGTAAACAGGGTTCTTAAATCGATATTCAGAATTTGATGCTTCTAACATCCTTCCACAACAAGTATTTGTAAATAATTCTTCTGTGCAAAAGTGAGTGTTATTGAAATCTCTAAATAAACTAGCGTAATGAATATCCTTGAATTTTTTTTTAATAGTTTAAAGAAATCGAAATAAAATGAAAAAAAGTTTGTGCTAAAACTTTTTTATAGACACTTGATTGCTTATTAAACCGTAATTCCCAACGATACCCTACTGCAATTTGTGTTGGCTTTGCAAAATATTTCATCTTGCTGAAAAGTTTTTCTCTTTTAAATTTTGAAGAATAATTTTTTAATTTGCTAACTACCGAGTGACTGACACGAAGTGTTACCAACTTCAGACTGTCATTGCTGTCAATCGAGTGATGACAGGGCACTCAAATTTACACTAATGACAAAGCTCCACTACACCTTTTGCATGGCAATCAGATCATCCGGAAAATGAGAAATGTTACATAGCACAATAAAACGGTTTCCGAAGAATAAAGTATGGAGTTGAATTGCTTATACTCTACCCATTGTTGAAGTGGGTTCAAGAAAAACAGTTTTCCGCAGAACTAATGCAATACGATCGAAAAAGCATAGCAAATTAGTTAATAAGAGTCTTTTAAACCTATCGTCGTTTGCGGTTGAGAGGGATTTAATCAGATTCGTAGGAGAGCTTTAAAAATCAACTTGCTCCTGTATCCGTGTATCTCCGTGTAACTGGCAGTCTTACTACTATTCGAAATGAATGATTTCACTAAACATCGCGGAAAAAGGGGAATGGAGTTGATGCAAAAACGAGCTAGTGAGACTATTTCATTGAACATCATTTAGTACGAGGGATTAGAAGCAGCCATTTTACTTACGAAGAATTTCAGACGATTTTTATTGAGACAATTTTCAACTCAACACCTCTTTGGCCTACTCTTGAAACGGAAAAGGTTGACGATATTTTAACTAGGGGACATTTTACAGACGTAATTTACTGCCGATTAACGATTTGAGGCCAAAGAAATTTTTAGTGCGGTTAGCTGAGGCATAAGCTAACCAGCAAACACTTAAAAAGCTTAAGTTACACGCTGTTTGTACCATTTCGGTTAGTGCTACAATCACCAAAATTATATAGGCTTCTCGTTACAAATAAAAAACTGACCTCTAAGTGGTGGTTGTACCGCTCATCTTAGTGGTTTAAACGGGGCACAATTTAAGGTATAAGGTTTTCGCTGGTTGAGGTCTAAGGCTGCGGGCGAACCATTGGGTACATTATTTACAGTCGCGCTGAAATTAATTTTAGAAGGGATTTTTCGATCAGTTTGTTATAGAATTTGTGAAAAATAATTTAATTCGTCTTGCGGAATGATAGTAATTGTTGAGTTTTACCCGAGAATTCGCCCGCATCCTAACTAACCAATCAATTATTGCCAACTCAGTAAATTTGTAATAAATTTAAGCTGATTTTTAAGCCAGCTGATTTATATGGCTCGAAATTGCTTGAAGCGTCACTGTAGGGTTAGGTTAGGTTATGATGGTTTTTCTAAAGAGCTAGCCCAGAGGCAATCTAATACTTAGCCATACCACATTGTTTCGAGTTTTTAACGAAGCGTATAGGATATCCCTGACGTCCATTTTAACTTAGGTCCATCAAGTCATTTAAGAGGGAAGCTCTGAGACGACAGAGACTCCCATTCTGCTCACATGATTACCTATGAGACAATGTCCTTTAATAGCACGCACCACCATACTGGTACTGCCGCCGCTGGATACCAGCTGTTTTGATCTTGACTGATCTAGTTTTGGCCAGACTCGCCAAGTTATTACGCATAGTACCTCATGGACCATTTGTCGTTCATTGTTCTTCTAGCATCCTCTTAAAGCAGTAACTTGCACGTAGCGAGCGGTATATCAACATCCGCCGTGCTTTGTGAAATCAGGCAGGTTGGACTGATGTTGAACTGATTTGCCATCTCGTTAAGATGTGAGAATATTCTGCGGGCTACTTTCGACAAAAGGAAGAGCGATATAATTTGTGCGTCTTAATTGGAGCGTGACTGTCCAAAAAAATGCGAATATCCCTTGAAGATATTACATTATACCTCAACCAGTCAACGGCTTCCCTTATCGCGATTATTTCAGCTTCAGTTATTTCATCTTTGAACCACCCGTCAAGAAATTGACAACTGCAGTATTCAGAAATGCCTCTTCCAACCAGACCTCTTTGGTGGGAATATCAGTGCTAAACCTTGTAACGAATGTTTTTTTTTCGTCCCAAGTATAATCCCGGTGGGCACCCCCGAGTTCGATAATTTATTTATATATTACTGAATCATACTATACCATTCTTAAGTATGTAATGAAACTTGAAAGTACCGAAATTCATTTTGACAAAATTGGAAAACTGGATTCGTATTCCATCCTGGAAATAAAAAAAAAACGAAATCGCATGATGATTGCGGTTACGGTTTTTCTTCTTGGACTATAAAAACCAAAATTTGACTAACACGCGGACAGTTTGTATCTGGTGTTTCATGGAAATTAAGTTAAAAAAAAATCTTTACTAAATTTATCTCGGTTCTTTTATATAAACTAAATTTGAATGCATATTATTTGTGCGGTGTTGATAAGAAAAGTTTAATGATAAAGATAAAGATTTAATGTTAGTTATATTAAAATATCGATTAATAATAAGGATAATTTGTGAACATATATACATAGCTAGTGATGAGTGATTATAAGACAATTTAAAATAAATAAAAAAATAAATCAAAACGATTAGCGGAAAACGACTAAGTGTGAATGGTGGAAATTTAAGAAAAAGATCATTACTTATAATAAATTTACCATACCCGTATTTATTAATGATAAGAAAAATATAACAAAAAGGCATACAATAAACAAAAATAAATTTAATAATTATAGAAAACGAGTTACTCAAACAGCAAATTGAATTATTTAATTAACCCCAAAAAAAAAAATTTTAAATGGTACCTTTTAACGATGCGTTGGCCGGCATTGTTGTACGCGTAATCCGTAATGATGACGTGGTTAATCCATATGATAAAAAAAAATCCATTCATCTATTGTGTCGACGATTAATTTATGTAATTATGTTTTTATAGAGTTTAGGTTGTGTGTTAAGTTATAATTAATTTACTTGATTTGAATTTATAGTTATAATTTTAAATTTTAGGAACTAACGTGCAAGGAATACTATACTTCACAGTCCCAAGTTTCCCTTTGCACGTAATTTCGTGAACTCGCCGAATATCAGTTTAAAAGCCACTTCGTGCACGTTTGTTATTGATTCAGTGCATTCATGATACGGCCTCACACCCACACACAAATTGTTTATTAATGAAGATTAGCGCGTTGTAAATACAAACGCGTAATCCAATCACTATAATTTTCCAATTCACTAATTAAATTTCGATTTGACTTTTATTCAGTTTTATTTTTATTTTTTTGTTAATTTTTTTTATCATTAATAAATACGGGTATGGTAAATTTATTATAAGTAATGATCTTTTTCTTAAATTTCCACCATTCACACTTAGTCGTTTTCCGCTAATCGTTTTGATTTCAGGATGGAATAACTAAACTAATTATAGGGTGTGATCATGGTAAGTAGCAATAAATCGTAGGTATATAATTGTCCGTGCTAAATTTTGTTTCCGTAAGATGTAATCGGCGGTAACTCCAGGTTTTTTTCTGCAAGGTTCCATTTTCTACCCACCCATCCACTGAGCCATAGCCGGGCTAACAACAATCCGCCGCGGAAGCCTTTGCAATTAAAACACTAATTTCTGTTAACGATCTGGGCAGAAACAAGTGCAGAATTGGAAATTTTCCATCTTTCACCCCCTCGCCCGTCTTGAGGATCGTTACAACCTCTGATCAAAAGATGGTAATAGGAAGGTACAGTTGATAGTATTTGGGATGTATTTGTTTCGTAGAATAGATGAGTGTTGTGCATTCTAAGGAGATGAGCCTTAGAGCTGAGCTTGCTGTCATTTGGTTACTTTAGATATCTGCAGCGCTTGGGTGGAACCTCACTGGGGATGATCGCTGTACTTCCACCTACTATTTTAGGTTGAAAATTAGAAGCTAATATTAAAATGGCCTAATAGAAGAAAGATAGAGCCAATGTACAGCTCCAAAGTGCATCTTTTTCCAATGACATTTTTCCTGGAGTAAAGCGTTATTCTAGCTTTCTTTACCCTTTTTAATATGATAGGTCTCTAGCTTAGTTTGCTGTCCAGGATGAGACTAAGATACTTTGCTTTATCAATGAAGGATAATTAAATGATATTGGAGTTCGATTTGAAGAAGTTTGTACTTCCTAGAAAAAAGGATCAACTCAGGTTTGCGTAGATTCATATTCGATCCGCAACTGTTAGCATAATTGGAAAAATGCCAAGCATTCTATCTATGCTTTCACTTAAGGTGCAAAGATATTTACCGAGGGCATCAATCACAACATCATCCGCATAAGCAACCACCTTAAAGACTCCTTCTCAAGGTTTAATAACCGGTCATTTATAACCACGTTTCAAAGAATAGGAGATAGTACTCCACCTTGCGGGGTGCATCTACTCACAAATCTGCTATTGGTGGACTCATCCAGGCTGGTCGTCACGACCAAGCGAGCACGAGAGTTCTTGTGAGGTCGGCTCTCGCGAAAATGGGATTTCTCGATAGAAGCAATAACGGAGTTAAGAACAGTTCCCAAAGATTTCCTCTTGCATTATGCGTGACAAGATTTCGATAGCCTATTTGGTTGAATTGACTGGCTCCTAATGTGGGCTTCTAGTTTTTACTATATTTTTAGTAACACAGAGGCTAAACTTATAGGTCTAAGGTCTTTGGACTGTAATAAGAACTTTTTCCCGCCTAAAGTATAAATATTGCATTTATTTCAGTCCATTTAGAAGGAATGTGACCTCTAGACTGCTATTGAAGATAACTTCCAGCCGGGGTAAGGTTAAGTCATTGGTTACCGACCAAACGGCACAATGGTTAAAGTTTTCGCATTTGGATCGGGAGGTACCGGGTTCAAATCCCGATAGAAGCGGGACGGAAAAGGGATTTTTCATCATCTGATTACGATCGATGATGGAAATTAACACAACTATGACTCCCTGCCGGAGTCACAACTCATGGGCCGACCCATCTTCCATGCCAGTACTGCTGGCATGGAACTTTACAATGTTCAGATGGTTCTAGTAAATCGGACCTTTAGCCGTGTACGTCCTCGATTTGGCAAGCAATGCGTAAGGTAGGACGTGATAAACGAACCGCGATTGAGTTGGGAGAGCTTCGGCCAGAGAACAGCTTGCTTAGATTAAAACAAAAAAATAACAAAAATAGAATAAAAAGTGAGTGAAATGAGTTGCCTTATGGTCCAAAAATTTACTACAGTAGGCTCCAGGCAATTGGTTTAGCATTTTTTAATTCGTACTTTTATGTTTTGTGGACTCCCTCGCAGTAGTTCCAGTCGCCAGCAGCTTTAGCTTCCTTGGCTCTTCTAAAGAGCCTCTTACATTAAGAAATACGGGTGTATTGAAATCCTTTCGACCACCAAGGAATCAGGGGTGTGGAACCGGTGCCGGTAGTGAATTACTTTAAATAGTTCTAAAAACAACCTGGTCGGGTTTCCCCTGTTTCTTTAGCTAGGTTTTTTTTGGGAAACCATATTCAAATTAAAGATATCAATGATCAGAAAAGGAATGACCCTCCGACACCTTCCAATTCACTTCATAATCAAGGTCTGGAGCAAGTGTAATGTCTAGTACTTCTTGTCTATTACTAGTTATACACGTTGATACAGCCAATATTGAATATACTTAGGATAGTACTAAGAATCAAATAAAGGAGTAACTCATCTCGTTCATTCGTACCAGTACATACCCAATTTATGTGATGTGAATTTGCATCGCCACTTTCCAGGATGCCTCCAAATTTTTGATTTTATGCCTCCTTTAATAAGATACTCAAACGATAATTGGGATCTGTTCCCCATCATGAAGAATATAAACTGTCAGCCAGATATTTTGACCATCCATCTCAATGCTTGGTTTAACCACATCTGAATTACTGTAATTTGATATCAAAAGGATATTCAGACTATTTTTAACACAAATGCAGGAACAAAAAAATTTATATTTAAAAGTCTTATGTTCAATTACTCGGTCACCACTGACCCAAGATTCTTGGATTAGAACAATGTATATCTTCCCTACTGTTAGTTTGGGCATGAGCGCAGCTCAAGCTACCTTGGAGTGATGGAGTTTCAACCTCCACCACAGTTGCACAGTCCTCTTTTAACTGTGATTCTTCCAGGGACATCTCCTTGTCTATAGATAGTGTTTCTGCCTCCTCATCCATCCTTACTTTTCCTCATATTTTTAGCAATTGCATTCGAGGAACCAGCCTTGTTTGTGTTTAAGTAACGTTTTTCGGTACGTCTTGAGGGTCAGGCCATAGTCCTATATCATTCCCATTTTCTTCCCACGTTATGTGGACCAGGCCTACGTCATCTCTGCACAGAGATCCGCAGACTGATTTGTTTATACTGAGTTCCAACCAGGCCATTTGTCAGCACGGTATGATTAACACCTAAACTGGGTCCAGTTCGCATCGTGTTTTGTCCTAACACACCACAAATACCGTAGTGAGCTAGTTGCGCAAGCAGCTAGTTGCTGACGGAATTGCTAAATTGATTCCTTCAGACAGCTTCACATCAATTCCAACAATGTCAGTGTAAACTATTCGCCTTTATTGATGTTCCTGTCTAGTATTTACTAATTTAATTTCCTTCGTGGAATTCGTTCCCAATATAACGGTAATTTTGCTAAACCTCATCTACGAAGCTATGCTGTGTTAGATCAGACAAATTCACTTTCTTCCCAATCGGTTGAGAAATAGTAAAGGTCAACTCAAATTGGCTATTTTCTAGAACCACACACTGGGTTGCATCCCAACCCGCTAAAAATCGACCAACCTTAAAACAATATCTCGAAATTCGGAATTTTGTGAATTTATGGAATTCTGACATTCGGGGTTTCGAAATCCATAAATTCAAAATTCAAGATTTTACAATCTAGAAATTTTAAATTCGAGATTTAGGATTTCCGGTAATTTCAGGTTCCTTCTTGATGAGAATGCATTTTCTCTACTGTTATGCATCGAGTACCGTGAATATACTCCAAATCTTTCTCGTATACTGAGAGTTAATTGAAAAAGTTGAATATTGATGGCAATCCCTAAATTTTTAATTTCGTTTGAAAAATTTTCCTGCCAAAATACATTAACATTGAAACCCCATTTAACGAGCTTAATGTAGGTCAGTTACATTGAACTAATAACATTGTGCTTAAACGTCAACACTTGATATTTGCTACTAATTGTCATGCGATAACTCGTAAATGCTTCTTGGTATGTAAAGCTCTCGATTGCATATCAACCGTAATTCAATTCGAAGAAATAGCAAAAATAAATGACGAACGGAAAAATGAGAACTGATAATGATTAAAGATATACGAATGTATGTAGTTAGATGCAAACACTCAAAAAGAAAAAAAAATATTGGATTTTCTACTGGGAGCAAAAAATAAATAAAAGGAAAAGTTTAGTAAATAATGTTCGAGAAAAAAACACTTGTCAGACAAAGTAATATATTATTAAAAGACGAAAACAGTTTTTCTATTTTTCACAAACGATTTATCATCTCTCTTCCATATGAAACGAATTATCGAACTTGAATTGTGATAAAAGAATTACATTCGTACAAGCAAACGGAAATGTTCTGTATCTGTACGTAAGTCGATGTGACGTGTTTGACTCTTTGAAGATGTATAATAATGACAAATTTTACATCTTTAAGAAAATTCACACGAACAGCAGAAAACTAACGATGATAAGATGTTTAAACCGCACCAATAATGCTTTTTTCGGGGAGGTATTATCTCTTTATGTACATTGTAATGCATGCTAAAAATTTTCTATCTCGAATAATACGGTTTTGTAAAAATGAATTTGGAGTTCTGTGTGCTTTTCAAGTTGTAGTCGAGAATAAAAAAAAACTCATAAATTTTATCGCTATTTTTCCCCCATTTAAATTTTATGTGTTATTTAAGGTTATGTATTCAATAAAAAATGATTTTTCCGCATACATTAACTTTCATTATTCGATGATGTGGTTGAATAGCACGCGCAGTCTTTGAAAATGTATTTTCCGTTTTATAACCAATTAAAAATGCAACAGAAAATTACAAATTAATTTTCCACCCCAATTAGAAATGAACAACTGCAAACTGTCATAGCGAGGTTTTGAAGTTAAAAAGATGTGAATATATAGTGCTGATTGTCGATAAGGTAGCGTAATATACTAACACATTAGACGAAATGCAATCAACTAGTATCATTGACCCAATTAAATCAAACACAGGTGATCCTCGACTATCGCGACATTTCGACGTAAGCTGAATTATTTTTGTTACAAGCTTGGCTAATTTTTATTGGTTTCTAAATAAAACAACCGTACAGAATTTTATGCACAATTTCTAATTCTCATTTGGAGGGTTGTAGCCCTTTAACATTGTTGTTTTAGTTTGTTCTAAAAATTTAAATTTTAAATTTAATACATCACACATACATCGAATGAAACACTGGGTATAATATTCACATTTATCCAATCCAATTAAAAAACACGAGTTTTCCGGAAAACCTAGGGGAACACTGGGCCTAATATTCAAAAGTTGTATACGACAAAATAGCATTGAAAGTGTTTTGTACTAAGATATTTCTAAGAGGTCGCGACAAAGCGATATTGAGGTATTCAACTGTTAAATATTAGACCCAATGTTCCCTAGATTTTCTAAAAAATTCATGTTTTTTTGTTGTATTGGGTCTAGTACAAAATGAAACACCCATTCCAGAGAACTTTTATTGCGATTTTAAGGTATACAAAATACATCGTTAAATTTAATTATACACAGGAAACGTTGTTGCTGGTTTAAGTTTAAGTTAGGATAAACTTTAAATCCTTCTGTCATCCAACATACAATGTCTCTCAGCATTTTGATGTAGACTAATAAGTTTTATGTATTTTATGGAGGTTGTTTTTTCTTACTTGGAGTGACGTGCAGCTCTAGTGCTAAATACCGTAAGTTCAGACAGGTTTTAGATCAGAATCTCCCTAAGAGCTAATCCATCTTTAACTCTTATTGTTTAATTTTTGACATGCTCTTTCCTTTACTGTTTCACGTCTAGAGTCAATTTGTTAATAGTTCAGTTCATTTGGTATTTGACCTTCTTGTTATTGGCGTCAAAATATGTTGTTTCATTAAGTTTTATTCGCCATCGGACGAAGAGTCCAAGTACTGACAAAATTAGTGGCTCTTTACAATTTGCTTGTAGATTCTTCTATTTCTTCTATGCTATCAGTGACTACTAAGATGGCTGTATTATCCGCTAACGTGGCAATGCTGCTACATTGTGGTACTTCTGTTGTGTCGGTTAGCTATGTAACAAGCATGTCACTATTTCATACAACTGTTTTGGAAATTCTCTTTGTAATTTATATTCCAAGCCTCTATTTCATGCTCTGTCAAATTCCAGTGCTGCATCCAAGAAGGGGATTACTTGAAAATATTTTCTGATTTTCAATACATCATCAATTATGTCATTAATTCGTTATACATGTTTTCTATGAAGCGAAATTGATTTGTAAAAATTATTTCTTAAAATTTCATTCTGAAAAATTGCCTACCCCAATATGAGGATGGCAGCACTCGTTAACAAAAGTGGAGGAGTGTGTTTGGACATGCGTTGAAAGGTACTTTCAACTGTTGTTTAACAATCGTTTGAATGAGTCGCAGTGAGTGTTTTTCTGAAAATGGAAAAAATCGAGCAGCGATCTGTCATTAAATATTTATTTTTGAAAGGCGATACTCCTAAACAAATCAAAAACGAGTTGGACGCTGGCCGTGCCACCGCAAGTTTACCAAACGGTGCTAGACAACCGTCAAATTAAAAATAAAGAGATAGAAGAGGCTATGCATACGTCCAAAGAAAGCGTTTGTTATACATCAAATCAAGATTTAGGCATAAGACTGTCTGGATATTTGGTATTGCGTATGCTCACTTTAGGCTTCCTCCAATGCCTTGTTATCATAGTTTAAGCGCAATAAATCAGAGTTTTGGCGTCGGATAATTATTGTTGATGAAACTTGGATACAACATTACCCTCCAGAAACAAAAAACTGTCAAACAGTGGTCTGCCAAGGGGAAATCAGCTCCAAAAAAGGCAAAGGCAATGAATGCGTCTTCGCACACCCCTACGCCTTCTCTCAACCTCTTTTGAAGTTTATGATACAGTTTTTGTCATTTCTTTAGAGTACTGAGCTTTTTTATTGCTTGACCTTTTATTCCGGTTCAACACCCTTGTTTTTTCTCTTTCTAGTTCTTCTCCATTCGTATGGAATGGATTAATGGCATCATCGATTACAGGTTTAAGTATCATCCCAAGTGCTGTACATGTTTGAACTGATTTTATGAGCTCTCAATTTTCTTTCTTGAACAATGGTAAATCTTTCTTTCAACTTAGCTGTAAATTCTTTATTTTTCTTAATTGTTCAGGATTAATTGTTCAGGCTGAGGGGCAAGCGAACAACTAAAAAAAATAGGAAAACAAATATTTCTCGTTGAAAATTTTTGGGCTGCCATCTGTCAATATCTTTCGATACTTAGTCTCAATTACCATTTCAACACCAGCCATGTTAGTTCGCGTGTTTAATATTGAAAATTACACCAATTACCATTATAGAATTTAAAATTTATTTGGAGTAACTATTTTTTTTTATTTATCCCTGCAATCTGTTCTGGGGCCAAAGCTCTCCCATGTCTTTCGCGGTTTGCTTTTTCCGTCCTTACTTTTACGCCAGTCGGCCAATTCGAGGACGTATGGTTATAGGTCCGATTATATCACCATCTGTACATTGCATAGTTCCATGCCAGCCTATACTGGAATTGAAGATGGGTCGACCCATGAGTTTTGCACTCTGACAGGGGGTCATAAATGTGTTCCATTTCCTCATAGCGCTTTAACCACTATGCCCTTTGGTCGGTATTTGGAATAACTCTTCATCTTAGATGAAAATCACAGATATGAGTGAAATACATTAAAATTATATAAAATATCAAAGGCTATTTGTGCTGGCCTGAGTGGCCATTTTATTGAAGAACGTAGTTAATTTTTTATCAGAATTATTCCTCCTTCGTTTATGCCTGGTAGGTCCTGTAATAATTTTAGTCGTTTTTAAATTCGTGATAACACCGCTATTTTCAAAATTGTTTGGACAATTTGGTGATGAGATGCCACCTTTTGGGCTCTGAAATTGCTGTCAGTAGCCTATCTACTAAAAGTAACCACATGTCTATGTTGCGTGGTCATCTACGCTATTTCTAAACGGAGCCAAAAAAAATTGAGTTGAGATACCCCCTATTTCAGCGAATATGGTTAGAGCTCTTCAAATGCTAGAGGAAGATACTAAGAATCATTGTGATTTATTGTTTTGTGGATTTTACTCAGGACTCCTATAATCCCTCAGCGTAAGGACTTCCCACAGGGATGAAGTGCCTAACGGTTCCGTTTTTTGTTCGTTTAGTAGCTTTTGTTGAGGGCCCGCTACTTTAATATTTTACTCGCTCCCACAAAATTATGGCGTAATCGCTAAATTATTTTAAGCACAAACCTTTTTTTAAATTCGTAGAAGGCTCTGTAACCCCCAAAATTCTCATTTTCGGAAAATTCTGGAAAACAAGCGTCCGATCGAAAATTGTGTGAAGCCCCAGTATTTCATCCCAGAAAAATAAAAAATGTGTATCAGGCAGTACTAATTATATTCCATCCCAGGATTTTTAAAATCATCCCAGAAAATTTTGAAATGATCAAAAATATGATGATAATGGATCTAAAGTGTTTATTCTTCAAATATCAGTGATAGAAAGTTGAGAAGGCAAGCTGATAAATGAGATGAGCTCTCATATCTTTATGGCCTATGTAGTTATAGTATGACTTATTGATTTAAATTAATGGTTCCCAGGAAGCAAGAGTGTTGTAGCCGATCTCTTCCGATTTCAACACGGCATCATGTCCACAATCCAAAATAAAATTCGCATATCATCCGTATATTGAGATTTGCGCTATAACATCCTGGGATGGCCCATTTTATATAAAATATTCATTTTATATAACACGGATTTTTCATCTAAACGATTGGACATGATGTGCATTACCTAAGAATAAAAAACCAATTAGTAGTATGTCAGGATTAGCGCTATGGGGCCATATCATGACCAAATCATTTTTAAGAACACGATTCGGATAGGAGAATTAGGAATTTGAAATGGATACAATATGATGACCTCTATCGACAAAAGTAATTCCCAGATCAACCGTATGTTGAGATTACCGTAATAGGCCCATATGGGAAAGAGTCATTATCAGTTTATGTATGAATTATTGATTTAAAATAATGATCCGCAGGAACCACGAGAATCGTGGCCGATCTCTTCTGATTTCAACACGGTATTATGTTCGCTATGCAAAATAAAATTTACATAACGATCCGTATGTTGAGAATGGCGTGATAGCATCCTTCGATGGCCTACTTAACATAAAATATACATTTTAGATTTAAACGAATGGTTCACTGAAACCTAAAGCATCGTAACCGACGTCATTTGACAACATGTTTGATAGGATGCGTTTTATCGGATGTTTGGTGGCGCTGTCAATTACCAGTTGTTTCAGCATTTGTGTTGCAAGATAAGTTATGTGGTAGCGGTACGTGGTAGAATCGCGGAGCCCCAAACTTAGAATTTTATAATACTAAATTCAAGAGCACGAGTTTTGTATACCAGTTCTTGGATTCGTGATTCGTCTTTGAAGTCGTCGTCTTGCATCGCCTTCTCTATCTGCAGCCTCAATTGGTAAAATAAAATGGAATTAATATATGAAATTCCGATTTCGTACCTCACCTCATACTAAAAATCGTTTTAAATAGCTGCTTGTCATTATTGGCTAGTGTGACCAGATTCTTTTTCTAGCGGTCGAAGTATGGTTGTTGTTTCAAAGGCAATGATATATTATCCATCCGTTTTCTGATTTTGGTCCTATAACGTCGGACCTAATGTTGATGGAATTCTTGAACGTTCCTTATTGTTGGATGCTCAATTCCTGAAATATCCAGTATTCATGTTCTTCGCATGGCTGGCATTTTAAGAGATTGTGAGTTCCGCAAAAATGTTGCAAGTCATTTTACCCAAAGTTATAAATGTTTTAATAGAAAAAATTTAATTTCAAGTTTTGCTTTTATCTTTTGTAATTTACCGGCTACGTAGCCCCCGCTTTCAAACTATCGGTTCCGTATTATAAAAGTAAACTCCGTCATGGTTTGGAATTTTATTAATGTGACGAGGACTGTATCCGCGTAATAAGTGACTTAATCATTCACTTTCCAACTCCGTAGGTTCTGTCCCAGTTTTTTTTAACCTCTTTTTGTCCAAACTGTTATTAATTTCTGTGTCCCAAGGCCTTCTTAAGGAGTCTATTGTTCGCTGAAATTCTGATGTATTGAGGTAACCCGCTCGTTAAGTAGATTAATACTCTAACTTTTTTATGTTTCGTTTATGAGGTCTTTGCATATGTGGTGTTTCCTTAGAGGTTGGAAAGGTTCTCAAGTCACTCAGTTATTGAAAATAGAGACAGATCTAATATTGAGAATTATAGACAATTTTCAATTGTATCTATGGTTTCTAAATCTCACTCATATTAAGGTGGACAGCTGGTTTATGTTGTGTTTACTAACGTTAAAAATTACATTTAATACAATAAAATTTCTCACCAACATCTTTTATCTGCAACCTGCGTTTAGTTGGCTTTCGCTTAATTTTGATATTATTGATTAGCACGTGCCTCTTCAATTTGCGACAAATCACAAAACTAGATACAACTGTTTCGAAAATTTAAAATGATAACGTCACTCGAGGCAGTTACCATGTTTTAACTTTTATCAATGTTATGAAGAGTTTTCCTACTCATTTTTCGGAGTGCAGAATGATTTGGTCACGTTCTATGGAAGATTTGTAATTCCGAGAGTACGAAAGCTCCTTATTATTTCTTAGTAAAGTCTAGACTAGAATATATTGTCTGTAATTTGGAACCCACAGAATACAATTCATTCTGATAGGACGAAACAAATTTAAAGAAAATTAACACTGTCTCATCTGGGCGCAAATGAGTATATATTACGAAGAATGCTATAAAACTTTTCAGATGCAGGCATTACCTAAAGTTGTTAAGCGATTCGTATTTTCCATGCTTTGTGCATATTACTCAAACAATTTGAAAATGAACAATTTGAATTTTAAAGCATGTAACCGCATCCTTGAGCATATTAGGTTTCATATATAATCCTGAGATGCCGCAATCCACAAGATATTTCGATTCATAATATTACGCGGCCTTTGATTTTAATATTACCCTACGAACGCATTTTTGTACATGTTTGCTAAATTTAACTGGATTAGCGATATTCAAGTTAAGGTAATAAATTTCTACAAAGAGAAAGAGAAGAATCCGGTTTACTACCTTTAACGAACTGGTAAAGTGGTAACATGATTTCCGACCGACGTAAGCTGAGCACCACCTGTATAAAAATGTATTTTATTATTATTATGTTAATAATAATAATTAAAAATGGATTTTATTTTGCTCACAATGAAAATAAAATCAAGTTCAATTTCATATAAGCACGGAAACTACGTGGACTGGAAAAATGAAAATCAACAAAAGAGAAAATTGAAAATAATAATGAGCATTGGGATTCGGAAATTAATGAGGATATGTGATACTACCACAACCAAATTAATAATGCCAATTACGAAGGTCCCTTTTACTTGAGCACAAATTATTGGCGGTTATTCAACTCAAACAATTATTTGGCGGACAATTTGAATAGCCAAAATTATTGGTAAAATACAAAATATTTTATGTTTTCGTGAAACGAATTAAATTTTTATTAACATTTCGTTATCAACGCATGTATGTTTGCGGTTTATGCAGCAATTTAATGATTATTTTTGTTTACATCACAAATAGTTGTTTTGCATAAATGTCTCAGTGGAATTTAATAAGGTTGTCAAAACAACGGCATATGGTGCGGTTTTGCTTTAAATATTTAAAGCGAAATAGTTTCGGACGTGAAACTTTTGTCAGTGGGTTTGACAAGAACATGATTATAGGTAGGGGCCAACTACATCACAGTATGTAATATATTTTGTTGTTCCTTTGTCTGTGCAGATATACAGATTGTTTGGTTTGCCGAATTTAGAGCACACAACACATAATTGTTCATGCAACCATGTCTATATAAACCGCACAATTCTAAAAATTGGTCCTGAGATTTGTTGATGGTGATGACAAACGCCAATCGAATCATGGGGATGCTAGGAATCAGGATATCTTCACCTTTGAAAAGTCCTGTCAAGAGTTGGTTGATATTTCGCAACATGATAATTGGTACAATTTAAAAATTCTGTTGGATAATTAACCGCATCATCTGCTTCCACAACAGTGTGGGTCGACTTGTATGTGACTGCTTCGTTTTGAATGTTAGACTGAATAATATTGTTAAATTCGTCGACGTCTTTGTTCTTGGTCGCAAGAATAATAATTTTTTAACCAATTCTTTTTTATTGACATCACTGTATTGCAGAAATTATGAGGCAATGAAACTTGTCCTGAAGTCAGATCAACCGGCACCTTCCCGTCCCCACACGCATATTTATAGTTAATTTTAACATCTTTACAGGTCGCCACAAAGTAGAGTATTTCAGGCAAGTATTTATTTCATCCGCTGGTGTCGATCGAGGAACTATAGGTAATGTTTCCCTGAAATATGCTGCAAGCAAAATTAATGCGTTCTCAAATGGTCTGATGTTTCCACACAAATCTTGTAATGATAGATCAAGAGACCAAAACCGGATGCTTTTGAAAAGTTGCACGTGGGAGTTTCAATGAATTGCATGTTGGCAATTTCTAAGCGGAATGAACAGTTCTTCCTCCTAGTAGCGCAATGTCGCAGCTATTCTGGACGACGCAAGAGCTAAGGCTATGTCATTTTGTAATCGAATTGCTGCCAGAATCAATCTAATTAGGAGTGATTTACCAGTTCCTCCTTGCATTATTTGATCGTAAATGCCATTTTGCTCAAGTGTTAGCTTAGAAGTAGCAGCAGATCGATTCAGTTGATTGAGAACTTTGTTCGCGATTTCTAAGCACAAACCTTCAATCATTACCAACGCTTCGTTGTAGATTTCTGCTGTGAAATCCATATTCATTTTGAATTTTTCTTGCGTATTCGACGAAAAATATCTTCAACCATGTGCGATTTATATTTCGTCTATACCTCAGTTGGAGATGAAGGACAGCAGGCGGTCAATATGATTGGAAACAATGCACTTATTTGGTTTAGATGTGACGTGTTGCACGTGTCGGCCGTTTCCAATAAATTCCGAGTTTTACATGCATGTGTAACGCCGTTGAGAATTCTGAATTGCTGTAAATACGTCGGATTGGACAAATTTACCAATAGCATCTTGATTGGGCGTTGGCGGCGTTCATATGATTTTCTACTCGCATACCATGGGTAATAAGTAGGCACTTCCGAATATAGCAGTTTTTTCGCAAACGCGTCAGTTTGGCATAACGTGATTTCTTCACGTTAAGCAACGTTGTAGCCAGTTGATTCAGGGTTATTTGTTGCACATTTGCAGCTGCGAAATAAACGCGTTGACCATATTCTAGATGCAATGTTAAATAAACAGCAGGACTTCGTTCATGTATGGGAAATGAAAGAATTCGCCAGACAGCTTCGTTACTGCTTATGTATCTTACAGCCTGATACTGTGCAATTTCATCGATATGTACAGGGTGGGCCAAATATTTTTTTTTTAACTAGCGGTTTTTTTTCAGTATGGTAAGGGTTATGTCACTTCTTATTTGACAGAAAGTTAGTTTTATTCTTCCGCTGAACGAAAATGGTTGTGTATTCGCTTGAATAATGCTGGGTAATATTGAAGCATTATTTCGAAATTTTTTGCAAACAAATCATCTTTTCGGATGAGGCGCATTTCCATCTTGGCGGCTATGTAAACAAGCAGAATTGTCGCATTTGGGGCACGGAGAACCCGCACGTGATCGTAAAGAAGCCGATGCATGCTCAGCGGTACCGCGCCATGATAAACTATTTTTTGTTCGCGGCTTTTGAAGAGGAGGACATAGGCAACATTTGGTTTCAACAAAACGGCGCTCCGTGCCACACAGCACACGTTTCAATTGATCTTTTGCGCACTGTCTTCGAAGATCGAATTATCAGCCGAAACGCTGTTGTGATTTGGTCGTCTCGAAGCTGTGATTTGACGCCGTTGGACTATTATCTTTGGGATGCCGTCAAAGATAAGTGTTACGCCGATAAACCTGCAACGATTGAGGCTCTTAAGAACAATATTCGCATTGCCATTGAAGACATAATGCCGCATACCGTTGAAAATGTGGTAAGAGCTATAAAACGACACCAACCCATTTGTCGGTGACGAAGGTTTTTTTTGCGCCCAAATCTCTCCTATACATTTACAACGTAAAAAAACATTTTGTACAATTTTTTGTAAATAACGTTTTAACGGAAAAATTAATTTATACATCTACACTGCCATCTATTGTCGTTTTGGACAAGCTCTAAATATCTACTGACCTCTAGCTACATTTAAAAAACGAAAATAATTTAAAAGTGTAAATTATTTCTTGTAGCGGAATAATTACGCGCCATCTGTTATCAAACCTGAAGCATTTTACAAGTTTTTACTTAAATGTCAAACAATCTAGTAAATGTCACTTAGGTTTGAAGAACAAAAATCTTTGGTAAGTCGAAATCGGCGGTTATTATATTTTCTGTTCATATCAGGAAGTGAATAAGCACTAGCGCTTCGCTTAACGAAGAGCACCACCCTCCACGGGGACGTCACACACAGTGATTTTGTGACAGTGAGTAAAGTCAGCGAGTTTCTCAATGTAGCATATGAGGTTAGATCAGACAATGCACGATGGGATGTGAAACCTACTTTCATTATATTTTTATCGTTTAAGGATAGTAGCCTTTGTGTCGACCTACATGCTCATTTAGATTATGTGACAGCTCCGTGGGGCTTACTCGCCCTTGGTTTTAAGTTTTATGAGGCTGTGTTTAAAACAATTTTAGAATCGATTGTAGTGCCATTGTATAAACTCAAATCTGTTAAGGAGACTGAATTTCAACTCTAAGCAACATTACACTGGATGTACAATAAACTAACAACATTGATGAAACAGCAGAATGCCAAGAACGTTGGCGCTGAAGTTGTGAAGTAAATCCAGTTTCACTTCTCTCGAGGCTTTTGTATCCTGGCACAATTTGGTGGTGTTAATCAACGTAAAATATTGACTTTCTTTGCTAAATATTAGAGTCGTACGAGAAAAGGATTAATTTCATACCAAACGTACCAAAATGTACATATTTTATGCGACCTAAAATAAACTTGGAAAATTATCTGTTTCCAGATAACCATTGCAGTGGTTTAGTCCAGAAGTGCAGTGAAGTAGGTTATTATCAACTACTGATCTCAAGTTGATTTTAATTCAAAACTAGCACGAGTTAAACAAATTGTAAAATGCAATTAACGAGCTGTAGGATTCTACAATTACATGCCGTTTAGATCATTCCTGTTAGTGTTGCGACCACCAAATTGCGTATAGGCTTCTCGTCAGAACTAAACAAAAGACCTCTAAAATTTTGGTGATTGCGCCCACCCAAATGGTCCTAAGTCTTATGTGTTCGGTTACATATTCATTTTAGTTTCGGATTAATATGTGATTGGTATTCTAGCCAGGTCCCAGAGATGGTGGAAAGTGCATGCTGCTGCTGGATGAGGCATACTGTCATGTCGGAAAGAGCAGTGATCTCGTTTCCTTTTATTTTTACAATTATGGTGTATTTGGCGGTTCAACTATAATCGGGTAAAATGTTTACTATGGTAAAAATAGGTTTCAGAACAGATTTGTATATCAATTGGCCATAGAGATTTTGAAAAATACTTGAAAAATACTTGTTCTTCGATCTACTATTTAAACGACATATGCTATTCTTTAAAACTACTAAACGACATTTGCTATTCTTTTCGCGGTTACTCTACTTATTAGTAGGTCAGTTCCGCCGAATCTTGTATTAGTTGCCTGAACACTTCAAGTCAAAAATTTCGTTCTATACTATAAGTCAGCCACACCAAGCGATATTTATCCTCCAACAATCATATTAATCACCAGCTTGAAAAGTTTGATAATTTCAGCATCCAAAATAATTTTTTACCAAACGTGTTTTACATCCACAATCAAAGCTGTTGCTATACATCCTAATTTTTGCTTAACAAGCAAGATAAACAAATGTACCGTATACAAGTTCTGGAAGTACATAGAGTGCGAGCGAACCACTTGCCCCGAATTACAAACCAGGGGAACAATTTTCGAGGTTTTTAATTACAAAGTTATTTCCAAATATCCCGAACAGAATGGTGTGGAAATTGCGCGTTCAATATTCATTGAGTTACTTATCACACACCAAATGGGAAGAATGTAAACCTCGGTTTAAAAACGATTACTGGTATTTTTCGGCAGATTAGTGCTGGACACCAATAATGGACATCAATCTGACGACCCATAGACGATCCGATAACCCATAATCATAGGTAGATTTTGATTATAGATTAGGGGTGGGTCTGATGAGGTTATAGAGGTGAAATTTGTATTTTTCCCTTCTTCTGACGATAAAATCGACCATCATTCGAGATTTTTCCAGATGGACACCAATCTGACTAGGCTGATTGGATAGCCCATGACCATAGGTAGATTTTGATTATAGGTTAGGGGTCAGTACGTTGGGGTTATAGAGGTGAAATTTTTATGTTTTCTTTCTTCTGGCGATAAAAATCGTTCATCATGAATGATTTTATCGACAAAACATGGGGAACATGAAATTTTTACTCATAATCTTTCAGCCTAAACTTAGAATTTAAATCTTAGGTTGTATTTTATAGAGTTTTCATAGTGAGACAGACACTGGGGATTTGGCAAAATCTTAGAAGGTGAACAGTTTTATCGTCGAAACAACGGAAAATGGAATATTTCACCAACATAACCTCATCAAACCCACTCCAAATATATAATCAAATTCTACTTAGGGTCATGGTTCATCAAATTGGTACAGTCAGATCGGATCAAAATCTTGAAATACAAACCTTTCATCAGCTAAACGTTTTGTAACTTTTAAATCTGTATTGCCGGCATTTTTCGGGCAGCTAAACTTCTTTATCGATACAATCTGCATTATCGACATATTATAATATTTCCGTGATTACCATCTTCGGCTGCGTATCAAAGGGACTATCTGCATTACCATCTTTCGGCTGGAAACTTTCGGCTAACTTTAACAGTATTTAATCTATTTATTTCTAATTGGCATTTCCGATGTCGCTAGTTTGAGAGTTGCGTCTTGACTAGTATTTACTTTCGAAAACAAAATTTTTTATTTAACCTAACATTGAGTTGGCCAACTGTTTTAATAAGACATGCGCATTTTGGATATTGCGACAAATGTCGTGTTTCGCCATGTTTTAATGATACTGAAGTTAGCAGAAAAATTCAGAAGAATGAACTGCATTATGGACCTCCTTTATATACATTAGTAGAAAAATTCAGCAGCATTTTTTGTTGTTTTTCACTATTTTCTGTAGAAAACCAGTATTATCGGCGTTTTCAAAATAGTCGTAGAAAAATTGACTCAATTTTCTTTATGTAAGCCTGTTTCTGACCGAAATTTGAGTGAATTTCAACTGTTTACTATAAAAATGCATTCACATAAGCACAAACACTATTTTAATAATAAATTACTAAATACGAAGCCCGTAATGTTTACAAGGGTCAGCTTGGGAAATTTCTTTTGAATTCACTCAGTAGTTTTTGATTTAAGAGGTATTTGATTTCACTGCTGGCTTAAGTTAAGAACTAAAAGTAAACCGCTCAGAAAAGTATTTTTTGTATCATCTTTAGCAAGTTTGGGCTAACGGAATTACGGTCAAATTAATTAAAAGCAGGTCGCATGTAAAATATGAATTGGATATGGATTGGTTGAAGTTAGATAAATTCGAAAATTCCTCGAACTTTCGATTATAATTTGTCGTAATAGCGAGAAATAAATTTGCGTTGTAGCATTAGCAGTGTGCCTCTGTACCAAAAATCAAAGCATATTTGGAATTATGCATTGGAATCCAAGTTTATAATTTGTCGTGTTAGCGAGCAATGATTTTGAGTTGTGGAATATCAATCAACGTCTAACTTCAACCACTCCATATTAGATTTCACATGCATCTAGCTATTAATTTATTTGACTATGATGCCACATAAAATATGCCTTGATTTTTGGTAAACGGGCTCACTTCTAAAGCCACAACTCGAATTCTTTGCCCGCTAATACGGCAAGTTATAATCGTATAGGTTCGAGGAATTTTCGAATTTGTCTAACTTCAACCAATCCATACAACCAATTCATATTTTACATGCGACCTGCTTTTAATTAATTTGACCGTAATTCCGTTAGCCCAAACTTGCTAAAGATGATACAAAAAATACTTTTCTGAGCGGTTTACTTTTAGTTCTTAACTTAAGCCAGCAGTGAAATCAAATAACCCTTTTAAACATTGCGGGCTAATTATTATACTCGTATTTAGTAATTTATTATTAAAATAGGGCTTGTGCTTATGTGAATGCATTTTTATAGTAAACAGTTGAAATTCACTCAAATTTCGGCCGAAAACATGCTAACATAAAGAAAATTGAGTCAATTTTTCTACGACTATTTTAGAAACGCCGATAATACTGGTTTTCTACAGAAAATAGACAAAAACAACAAAAAATTGCTGCTGAATTGTTCTACTAATGTAGAATAATGGGGGTCGATAGTGCAGGTTTTTTCTGCTGAATTTTTCTGCTAACGTCAGCAGCATATGTTATTTTTTAATTTTGTGGGAAACTTCACAGTCGTAACAAATAAAGAAGTGTTTTTGGTCGCAGGAGCGTATATCTACAGTGCTGGGAAAAAAATTGGGCAAACGTATTTTATTGCAAATTGGAGTCGTTGTTTGCTAAAATTACAAAACTTTTGAAAGCAATTGGCTTATTGTTTCATTTTAAATACATGTATGACGTAATTTTTTGAAAAAAAAAAAATTACTTGTAATTTAGGGGCAAAACCCCGAAAAATGCCAAAATATTCAAAATACGTTGATTGGAGTTAAAGTAATGGAATAAATTATGCACCTATTTTTTAATTTTTGTTTTGTTTTTTATTGAATTATAGAAGTTCTATCTTTAATATTAATATTTTGATGGACAGGCTTTTATTTTTATTACACCGGTATAGCCCCGCCAACCCCGCCAACCCCGCCACTGATGTGCAAAAAAATTGGTCAAGCAATTATTTTATTTTACGCCTACCGTTCTTGGTCATCATTAGGGTGCAGATGTTTTATTGCCTGTAATTTTTTTTTTGAGTATAAATAGTGCATATTTTGTAAGATTAAGTTATTCTGTAAGTGATCCTAGTCAAATAAAGAATAAAGTTCAATTTTAGTTAAAAAAAAAGGGAAAAGTTAGTGAGAAGTGTAAAACCAATATGTTGATTTTGGCGCGAGAAAATTTAACCACGCGTGAAATAGCAGAAAGATTAAACATTCCTAAAAGTACTTTCGTGTGGAATATTAAAAAAATGCGAGAGATGGGCAGTACACAAAGAAAGAAAGGCTCTGGTAGGCCCAGAAAGACAACGCCAGTGGAAGATCGTTTCATAATATTACAATGTCGTCGGAACCGTTTTAAAACTTCATCGGACATAAGACGGGATGTTGAGCGAGCAACGGGAAAACAAATTTCAGCCAGCTTAGTGAGAAAAAGACTTGTTAAAGCTGGTTTGAGAGCACTTAAACCAGTCCAGGAGCCTGAGTTCACATTTCTAGTTAAAAAAAAACGTTTGCTATGGACTTAGGAGCATGTTTCTTGGACTCCCAGAGAAGTGGAGTGATGTGATTTTCTCCGATGAATCAAAATTCAAGCTGCATGTTGGAGATGGAAGAGTTCTCGTAAGAAGAAAACCGGGCGAGAGGCTTAGCAACGAATCTCTTTTAAGACTTTCACCGAAAAATGAAGGAGTTATGGTCTGAGGACGCTTTTCTGGAAATGAAACCGGTCGATTGTGCTTCCTTAGTTCCAGCATCACAGCAGCTGTTTATCCGCAGGTCCTACACAACGAATTTGAGCCTTCTGTCTTAAAGCCAAAAAGGCGAGAATTGTAAATTTATTTTTCAACAGGACAACGCTCCGTGCCATACCGCCAAAGTTGTGAGTTATTAATTTTGAATTGTAGATAGAAAAATTGCCTTACAGATAAACATAAATAATTTGGTAAAAACTTGTCTTTTTTCTTATCTCTTCAAAAAGTACTTCGAAGAAAGAAGTATCGATGTGTTGAGCTGGTCCCCGTATAGTCCAGACTTAAATCCCATTGAAAATATTTGGTCTATAATGAAGCTAGAAGTAGCAAGAAAGGGCCCAGAATCGATTCAAGCTTTAAAAAATTTGTTGATGACGATTTGGGAATCCATACCTCCTACGACTTTGAAAATTTTACCAAATTCAATGAATCGGAGGTGTATCGCTGTAATAAAAGCAAATGGCGGTCCAACAAAATATTAATATTAAAGATAGAACTTCTATAAATCAATAAAAAACAAACTTTAACTCCAATCAACGTATTTTGAATATTTTGGCATTTTTCGGGGTTTTGCCCCTAAATTGCAGGTAAAATTTTTTTTTTCAAAAAATTACGTCATACATGTATTTAAAATGAATCAATAAGCCAATTGCTTTCAAAAGTTTTGTAATTTTAGCAAAAAAGACTCCAATTTGCAATAAAATATGTTTGCCCAATTTTTTTTCCCAGCACTGAAGATATAGCAATATTCATAATGATCACTGAATGTTGTAAACTGTTTTTAGCAAATTTGTTTGTCAAGAACAATTGTTTTAATTTAGTGAACACGAAAGATACAGCTAAATAAACGTTCACCAACGACAATTTGGTTGTACGCGTTCTATAATTCTGGGCCGCCAATGTCTATAAACCTGTAATAATATTAATTTTAACCTTATTAAATTATTACCTTGACTATTTGTTCTTAGCCCATATGCAGTTTATGCAGGGATAAGAAAAATGCTTTTTCGATCGATAATAACTTTGTCGTATAATTGTATCAGCAATCGTAGCAATCGATTTTATTAACATTGTTTGCCGGTAATCGATATAATTCAATCAACTGAAGAATTGCTCCAAATAATTCAATAGTTGTGATTGGACTGGAAGGCATAAAAACCTTTTAAATTATAAAATTATAAAACTGTGTTACAGTCTTATAAATTCTTATTTCATTTTAAATTTAAAGCTGTTTCCTATTACAAATATTCTCTTCTTTATATAGAAGCAACCGCCAGAGCTTTTTGTACGGTACATTCTTTGATGTTTTAAATCATTTTCTGCAAAGCAATTAAAATAAAAGTTTCATGTAACAAAAATTTTTTTTTAGAACTGCTTATAAGTAAATAGTTCCTTTTGTGGTTGTGAGTGTAGAACTAAGAAAATATGTATGTGTATCTGTTTTTGATATTAAGATGAAACACTTTTACCGTATAGTCAGATTAGTTCAAATCAATCATTACATGAAAGGTATTAAACTGTAGAAATGTTAAATTTTAAATTAATAATTTTATCTTTTTTCTCACAATTATATGAAGATTAGCAACCCACCCACCTTTGTGCCATCCCTAATATTCCCTATAGACTCATTCCCTAAATTCATTTTCCACATCTAAAAATGTGTACATAATTCTACAAAATTTTCAATTATTTTTGACATTCTTGAGTTTATGTCTTTAGAATAGCAGAGAAATTCTAAAAATATAATTCTTTCTTCGATTGCAAAGACAATAACATATAAGAGTTCTTACTACAATTCGATTTTTAATAATATTTTATTTTATTTCTAAATTGGCAATAAAAGAAAAATCGTTGGAAATCGAAGAAAAATGAAAAACGAGGTTTTTCTTGGTATTGAACTGGTACTCGTACACACACACCATTACACAAATACACATACATAATGTAAACGAAAAAATTTGTGCTTTACTGATGCGGGAATGATTTTGCATGGCAACGCAAAATTAACACTTTCCGTATTTGGTGTTATTCGGTTGCAAATTAATTGTCGTTGTAGATTTTTATAACATTTTTAATTTGTTTGTTTAATAATTGATTGTGAAACTCATCGATTTCTTAGCCGGTTGGTTTATAATTTCAATTCGAGGTATGCAATCTCTTTTTATGATGTGTTCGATCATGTTTTCGAAGAATTGTTGTTCTGTATGGCTCTTGGTTATATGGACAAAACATCCAGTTTAAGAAATCTATCGCCATCTGAATCAAGAATGCCAGTAGCTAGTTCAACAGTACCAGTGCCAATTTCGAGCCCGACTTCTGAGACACAATCCACACGAACCGAAAGTAATGTAGAAGCCACGGTACCTCTTTCTCAATTAGAAAGCTCTATCCAAACATCTCCTACTGTTTCGACAAATGACCTTGAAACAATTAGAGTGATGAAACCTCGAAGATGAATTTTTATTAGCAGAATTCACACATCTGTAACTGATGAACAATTCAAGAGATTTGTGGAAAATAAATTTCAAATCGTAAATTTAAAAGAGTCATTCCGAAAGTAAATGACTACGTCTCTTACCGGATCAGTATCAATGATTTACAATTTGATTCAATGATTCAGCCTTTTCATATAGGAATTTGAGTTTCCAATCGTTTTTTCGGAATACAAGAAACAACATCCAAATAACATTAAAACTTGTAAACCGAGCGACTCAACATATAACCTCAATGATGGTCTCAAAATACGTACTAAGGATGAGATAGGTCATTTCAATGCTGGCTTCATGTACTTTTCGCATTCCGGAACCCTCATTAAGTCAGCGACAGTAAAAACCATTAAAATCAGAGATCAATCAAAACAGCGAAGAAAAAATTAATTCATCAGCAAATGCAATGCTAAACGGAAACAATAAGAATGAACTCAGTGCGACAAACTCTAGTGACCGTGGTCAGTTTGAAAATAATCTAGTGCAAACGGGATTGGATAGGTATATCACTGTTCAATCTAAAAGAAAACGTAGCCCGAGATCTGCTCAGTTTGCTGGCAGGAGCAAAGTGACACGGATTAAACTAGGTGTTAACCAAATACCGCTTAACAACCGATTCTCTAGTTTAGAGGTCGGTGACCTCAATACAGCGCCGAAATCGAAACCTGAGAAACCGCCTCCAATTTGTTTAAGGGAAGCATCTAACAATGAACTGGTTAATAAAATCGCTTCATCAACAGACTCTAAATTGTATATTGCCCCGCTCAAAAGGGGTAATATAAACGAAACAATGATTCAAACCTTCGAAATCGATGGCTTCAGAGCCCTAGTCAAACATTTTGACGAAGTTGGTAAAAAATATTACACATACCAGCTAAAAAGTCAAAAAGGGCTCACTGTTGTGCTAAAAGGAATAGAAAGCTGCGTAGATGTTAGCGACATGCAAGCTGCACTTGCTGCGGAAGGTTTCCATGTCAAATCTATTGGTAATATAGTAAACCGTGAGAAGGTACCCCAACCAATGTTCCGTTTGGAACTAGAGCCAGAGGAAGAAAAGTCAAAAGGAGTTCACAAGATTTACAACCTAAAATATTTGCTACATCGCAAAATAGTAATTGAAGAACCTAGGAAGAGGTCAGGACCAGTTCAATGCATAAAGTGCCAAGAATACGGACACACGAAAGCATACTGCACCTTAAATGATGTTTGTGTTATTTGTGGTGAACTTCACGACTCCAAACAGTGTGACAAATCTCGCAATGACCCATCTGTGAAACGTTGCAGTAACTGCGGTGAAAATCATACTGCAAATTACAGGGGATGTGCAGTGTATCTGAACTTAAAACGGAAAATAAACCCTAAAATGAGAGCTGAGGAACGAATGCTCAATATGCAATTTTATCAGAGGGCCATGTTACCAAAAAATACAATAGTCACCAAACCTGCGAGTGCAAACACACAAAATGATAACTTGGAGACGTTTGACAGCAGTTTTGCTCAGCCAGGTGTTTCTTATGCAAACATCCCAAAAGGTAACAAACCGAAACCCAAAGTTCGTTTTAATGAAGAGGACCTAAATATTCATACCACGCTAAATAAATTAACCGAGACCATCCAAAGTTTCATGACGATGATGGAAAGGCAAATGAGCATGATGATGCAAAATATGAATACGCTTATGCAAATAATAGTTAAAAATCAAAAATGACAGTTCTAAAAATAGCTATTTGGAATGCGAGCGGGCTTCCGCAACATAAAGCTGGGGTACACACCTTTCTTATCGAACAAAATATAGACATCATGTTAATATCTGAAACACACTTCACCAAACACAATTTTTTTAATATTACGGGCTACTCCGTTTATAACACCAAACATCCGGATGGAAAAGCATACGGCGGCACCGCAGTCTTGATAAAAAGAAGGTTAAAGCACTACGAGCTCCAGAAATATGCTAAAGATCACATCCAAGCTACGACTATTTGTTTGGACGAATGGCCTGGGAAATTTGTAATATCGGCTGTTTACTGTCCACCGAAACATGCAATTAAAAAACAGCAATTTATCGACTACTTTAATCAGTTGGGAATCAAATTTCTAGCAGGAGGTGATTACAACGCTAAACATGTGCAATGGGGTTCGAGGTTGACGTCACCCAAGGGCAAGGAACTCTACGAATCAATAAACGAGAAAAACCTAGATTATTTATCATCTGGACATCTCACTTATTGGCCTACCGATAGAAAGAAAATTCCTGAGTTAATAGATTTCTGTGTAATACGAGGAATAGTACGCACCAATGCTCAAGTCGTTGACTGTTATGATTTATCATCAGATCACTCACCAATAATCGTAACACTAAGTACGCAAGCATTAAAAACTGAACCACCCCAACGTTTAACAAACAACCTAACGAAATGGGTTCTGTATAGAAACATAATAGACGTAAATTGTCATCTGGATGTCCCACTGCAAACACCAGAAGATATCGATGCCGCGATAGACAACTTTAGACAAATAATGGGAATGGCTGCAAAAAAAGCTACTCCGGAGTACAAAAATTTGGAAAAAATAGTAAGCTTTCAAGTAACATTCAAAAGTTATTGGCAGGTAAGCGGGCGACTCGGCGGCTATGGCAGCTGCACCAATCTCCTTTTCATAAATGGAAATTAAATAGAGCTATTAAAGCTCTACGAAAAGAATACGGGAAGAACACAATCTTGGAATGCAGAATTACCTAAGTGAGCTCACAGCAACAGAGAAAACAGATTACTCACTGTGGAAGGCAGCAAGGAATTTAAAAAGGCCAGAGCTATCGAACCCACCGGTAAGGAAACCAGATGGTCATTGGGCCAGAAGTGATTTAGAAAAGGCTATCGCTTTCTCTAACTATCTACAAAAAGTGTTCACTCCAAACGAAAAAAATAATGACTGCGTACTACCACAGTTTACGAGGGACGAGTCGAACCCAAATCCAGTAAAATTTAAATGGAAATGCGTCAAAACGGTTATCAAAAACAGGATAAATCCTAAGAAAGCTCCAGGCCATGATCTAATAACTGGAAAAATGATCAAAGAATTACCCGATAGATGCATAAAATATATAACATATAATGTTTAATGCGATTATGAGATGTGGATACTTTCCCCAAAAATGGAAAATATCTCAAATTATCATGATTCCTAAGCCAGGTAAAGACGAAACCCAAGTCTCGTCGTACAGGCCAATTTCAAAGCTCTTTGAAAAGATGCTACTAGAAGAACTAATACCTATATTAACTGTAGGTCGCATTATACCAGATCACCAATTTGGATTTAGAGAGCAGCACGGCACAATAGAACAGGTGCACAGAATTGTAAACACAATTAAGCTCTCCTTAGAAGAAAAGCCGAGCAATATCGGCAGTTTTCTTGGATATTGCGCAAGCTTTCGACAAAGTATGGCATGAAGGATTAAATTACAAAATTAAAACTCTTCTGCCTAGACAATTTCATGCAATTCTTGAAAACTACTTAGCCCAAAGGATGTTCCAGGTGAAACAAAGAACGGCCACTACTGATTTAACCGAGATAAAGGCAGGAGTGCCGCAAGGTAGTGTATTGGGACCTGTGCTATACTTGTTGTTCACAGCTGACTTACCAATAACTGAAAACATAATCACTTCAACTTTTGCTGATGACACAGCACATGTTGTTTTCACACAAAAATCCTCAAACAGCATCGAGAGAATTAGAAGAACATCTGCACAAAATAGAGGATTGGTTAAAAACTTGGCGGATAAGGACGAATGAATGTAAATCAACACAGGTAACATTCACCCTGAATAAACGCACATGTCCGGCAGTAAAACTAAACAATATCACAATTCCTCAACAAACAAACGTCAAATATCTCGGTCTTCATCTCGATAGAAGATTGACATGGAAAAAGCACATTGAAACAAAACGTAATCAACTAAAAATAAAATTTTCTAAAATGTACTGGTTGATCGGAAGAAAATCGAAACTCTCTCTAGACTGCAAGGTTCTACTATACAAAGCGATCCTATTCCCCATCTGGACATATGGTATCCAACTATGGGGCTCAACTAGTGCCTCAAACATAGGTATTGTACAAAGAACGCAAGCAAAGATACTTCGTAGCATTACAAATGTGCCCTGGTATATTCGAAACAGCAACATCCATAGTGACCTACGAATTAAAACGGTTAAAGAGACAATAAAATCATGCAGTCTAAAATACCATCTGAAACTGGAACCACACCCTAACGAATTAGCTAGAGAACTACTAAGGCAACCGAAATACAAACGGCTTAAGACTCCAAGACTGACTAAAATCTGGCATTGATAAACCAGCACAAACCAAATCGATCATCTCATCATTTAAATGTAAACTTATGTTAACAAGAGGCGTAAACAACAACCACCATGAAGATTATATTAACGGATATGAGTTTGTTATAAATATTCCTTCTATAAAATTTTTGCTTGCTGAACCTAAGATTTCAACCTGGATAAATGGCAAACACTTAGTAACTTCATCTATTTTATTGTGTGTTGCATTAGATGAGAAATTGGAAAATTGTAATCTTAAGAAACATTTGCCGCGGAACGGACTTAAACTACAAAACTTCTACAGTAAATCCGTCAATGCAGTTACAAAAGTTTATAAAACTGAGAGTAAATACATTATTGTGGTCAATCATCAATCTAAAACTGATTGTAGTGATCTAATCTACGCTCTAGAAACTTTAACAGGATACTTGCAACAACGTAAAGATGAGCCTTTCACAATTACTTTAGACGTTAACCACCATGTCAACAAACGTATGTCGATGTGTTGGATTATACTACAAACTATTCATCTAACAAGATTAAATGCACTTTATATATTCCATTCAATATGTCAACTCAGTATGAAAGTGCGCTATCTCCCCGTTGGTTTACTGGTGATCCCTCGAACTTTTCACATAGTAACTGTATGGATTTCCCAACTACATCTCCGCCATTTTACAAAATGTTGGTTGCAGAGTCCAGACAGCCTAATTAAAAGCCACTTAAAGGACCATTACATCAAGAACATCCATCTACTGCCTTTCTCTGCTTCTTCGTTACGACAATTGAACATATATATTTACATATATTTGATAACGTCGCCAAACAATATCTTGATGAAGCAACCATAAAACATGAGTTTGGCTTTGATGGGAATAATCTGGTGCAACTGTGCAGGATATTACAAATATTCAGGGTGTGCCTGGATGCGGTAAATCAACCTGGATTATAAACAAGCATAAACTTGGCAGTAATCTTGTTTTATGTGCTACAAAAGAAGGACTTGCTGATATTAAATTAAAGGTAACATCTCGTTGTGTCGTATCTAATCAATGGAAATCGGACCTACGACACAGTTTTTATTGATGAGTACATGATGGTGCATGCAGGATATATAGGTCTCGTGGTTGTCCTTAGTAAATGTTCTAAAATATATCTTCTGGGTGATAAAAACAAAATACCATATATTGACAGATTGCATCATGTCAACATGCAATTTTCCGATGCAGATGCACATTCTATCTAAGATACCAGAATATCTATAGTAAAGTCATGACCATCCACGAAGCACAAGGATTAACCTCACCAAATGTGATATGTAAAGGGTGGTTAAATTTTAAGGGCCGATGTTGAATGTAAACCACACCTAAACGTCAAGTGTTTTCTGCATTTAATTTGACATTTCTCAATTTCAGACTAACTCAATTTGAACCATGGAAAGATACACAATCGAGCAACGCGCTAAAGTTATTCAGGAATGAAAATGGGCGTTCAAATCAAAATGCATATCGTGCACTTCGTGATTTTTTCGGTCAATTTAATCGTCCAAATGTGCGTACAATCGGAAAAATCGTGCAAAAATTTGAGCAAACCGGGTCTGTAGGAGATTTTAAAACACCAGCGCATGCTCGTACAGCTCGTACAGTAGAAAATATTGCTGCGATAGTGTGGCTGAAGAGCCGTTCACCTCAACTCGTCGTCGTGCCCAACAATTGCACCTCTCACGCTCGTCGTTGATGAACATTATGCATAAAGACTTGCATTTACACGCTTATAAGGTGCAATTGACTCAAGAACTAAAGCCTCTTGACCATTCCAAACGTCGTCAATGGTCAGAATGGTGGCAAGAAATGGCAACAGTGGATGATCAATTTTCGAAGAAAATCATCTTCAGTGATGAGGCACATTTTCACCTCAGTGGATTCGTCAATAAGCAGAATTGCCGCATTTAGGCGAATCATAATCCAAGAGTGATTGTCGGAAAACCAATGCATCCACAATGAGTGACTGTTTGGTGCGGTTTATGGGCTGGCGGCATCATCGGGCCGTATTTTTTCCAAAATGAGGCCGGTCAGGCAGTTACTGTGAATGGTGTTCGCTATCGTGAGATGATAACGAACTTTTTATGGTCCGAATTGGAAGATATGGATGTGGACGATATGTGGTTTCAACAGAACGGTGCCACTTGCCACACAGCTAACGAAACAATGGCTGGTTTGCGCGGCAAATTCAATGGCCGTGTTATCTCACGTGGTGGCGATGTCAATTGGCCGCCAAGATCATGTGATTTTACACCGTTGGACTTCTTTATTTGGGGTTATTTGAAAAAAAAGGTGTATGTTGATAAGCCAGCAACAATTCAAGAGCTAAAGAATGAGATAATTCGGCACATTAACGGCATAGAACCTCAATTATGCCTAAGCGTCATCGAAAATTTGGACCATCGGGTGGAGGTGTGCCGCCGAGGTTGCGGCGGCCATTTGGCTTTATTTTGTTCCATACATAATTGAACCATACCATATTATCATAATAAAAAGAATTGACAATAATTTCCTAAATAATTTGTGTTCTATTCAAAATCAACATCGGCCCTTAAAATTTAACCACCCTTTATATAGAAAAACTGTGTAATAAATTATTTAATTAAACTTAAAATTATAAACCCTTTTTCCAATAAGAGTGATATGATTTCTTTAAAAAAAGAAACACACTAATTGTGAAGGAAATTGAAATGTTTTTTATTTAATATGAAGTACAATCGATACAATTAAGTTCTGAATAAAACGTCATTCAAATGGCCTCCACGACTTCTTCTGCAGGAACGAATTCGATGAACCCGAGCACTTTTTCCACTAAATCAAGTCGTATGTCATGAATAGCACTTCAATATTGACTTGTAAAGCTTGAAGAGAGTTTGGTTTATTGCTAAAGACCAATGACATCAAATAACCCCACAAGAAATAGTCTAATGTTGTTAAATCACAACTTCTTGGAGGCCATACAATATCACAATTTCTTGAAATAATCGAATCTCTAAATTTTTCTCGCAATAATTCAATTGTTGCACTTGCTGTGTGGCACGTAGTCCCGTCTTGTTAGAACCAAATGTTGTCAAGATCAACTACTTCCAATTTCGGTCATAAAAAGTTGGTTGTCATCGATCTATTCCGATCTCCATTGACAGTGACGGTGTTACCAGCTTCATTTCGAAAAAAATACGGACCGATGATTCCACAAAATCAAAAACCACACCAAATTGTCAATTTAGGTGAATGTAATGGTTTTTCATGAATAATTTGTGGATTTTCTTCGCACCAGAATCGACAGTTTTGTTTATTTACCGCACCACTCAGATGAAAGTGAGCCTCATCGGAGAAGATGATTTTGTTAAAAAAATCGTTATCGTTTTCAAGTTGTTCCAATGCAAAATCAGCAAATTCACGACGTTTACGGTGGTCCAATGGCTTCAGTTCTTGAGTGAAAACAATTTTATATGGATGCAAATCCAAATCCTTTCTCAAAATCCGCCAGGTTGTTGTTTGAGACAGTCCCAATTCTTGAGAACGTCTTGGAATCGACAAATTGCGGTCTTCAGCAACACTTGCTTGAACGGCAGCAATATTTGCATTACTTCGAGCGAATCTTTCTCTTATTGGCACTTCAACATTATGTAAAGAAAATGTGCACGAAAGCGCACGAAAAGTTGCAATTGAAGAACGATTATTTTGATAATAAAACTGAATAATTTGTAAACGTTGTTCTTGCGTATATCTCACCATGATGAAATTGTAAACATTACTGAATACAATGAAACAAAAAATGGCAGATCATGACATATTACAAATGGCCGAAACGTCACTTAAAAATCATATCATTCTTATTGGAAATACCTATTTGTGTAATTTCTGATGGCAAAGACGATAAATGTTCAAATAAACACGAGGCAATTTCATTACCTCCTCTATTCCCAGCTGTCTTGTGCCACATCATGTTACATATAAGCATTATTTTGATGTGCATCGTGAATAGTGAGGTTAAACGTCCACAGTTACCGCTTGTAAAAACTTATTGACGAACGAAAAAATGGCGTTGGAAGACATTGCTGAAGGCCAAATGTACACGTTTAGTATCACAATTGACTTTCGCATATTTCTGATCATTTCTATTACTTTCGTAAGAAAAATCCGCCTGTTCTAAATGATCCAATAATAATTTTGATTTATCAGCATCGTTTTCAGCACATTTAATTTGCATTCGCAGCACCTCACATTTGTTGCAGACGCATCGAGCTGTGGCTTTTTAAATTTAAAATTTTGACTTTTAAATATTTCTGTATACTTTGGTAATGAAACACGAGCATCATATTGTATAGTGTAATGGCTTTCGTAATGAGGAAAGCTATTAATATGTTCCAACACTTGTTTCATTGTTTCATCGGAAAGTTTATTTGGAGGAACTTTCCTACTTCGTTTATCACTTGGAATTGCGACGGCACCGAAATTTATTTTTTTCTTAATTACAGTTTTAATGAATTATGGTGTTTCGCCAAATATGTTAAGAAATGACTTCTACAAAATAGTTATATGAATAAAGGTAATTTCTCTGCCCACGCAATGATTTGATTTTTGTTTCCGTTTGTTTAGGTAACATATGAATCATCCCGGAGAGAAATGCTTGGCGTAGATTATAATTACCCAGCTTCCAATATCCGTTAAATATCATTTGTTGATTATCTTTTGATACTTTCTCGGAACACTTTCTCTTACACCTTGGTTCCAATGGCTTTAGGCTTCTACCCAAAATGTGTTTGCCTTTTGCCGTAAAATATTCTTGATCTAAATTACGCTTTGTTGTAATCTCCCGTCTTTGGCCTTTATGAGATGAAGGCCCTTTCAAATTTTTCTTTATTTCGCATGCCATAGCACTTAAGCTTGCACTAGATTCATTAGATACCTCAGTAATAGTGATAGTTTTTGTAGTATTGCCTGAAGCGTATATTTGAGTTTTGTGAGATCAAAGTCTGGGATAACTTTTTTACCCAGAATCACTCGTATAGGAAACCCTCATTCAACCCTAATTTCAAAAGAGAATTTTTGAAAATTTTTATATAAGTGATTGTATATTAGTGGTGATTCTGGCTGATGGGGATTAGACACAATCATGAAACTTGGTAGTGTATAAACTGGATTTTTTGGTTTCTCTGCTCTTTTTCCGTGACAACTAATTCGAAAGTTCCTCTGCTGCAGTCACCAACATCAGAAATAAATAACTTTTCACCGTTCAATAACTCTTAAATTTTAATTTCATTAATTTCCTATTCAAATTTCCTTCAGGCGTCTGATTTTCTCGAATACTTCATCAGCCATAAAAAAAAAATCAAAAAATATTTATCGCGTAAACAATCCGCGCTCATTTCACAGTTATTTTTTAAAATCGATTAACTTTTATCCAAACAAATAAATAAACGTTAGTTTTAAAATTTTTAATTAATTTAAATCGAGCCAAACTGGGTAATTTGTTTATTTCATTTTCAATTTAATTTTATTTATTTTCAGTTAATGTTATTTACTCAGCGAGTACATAAAACACATCATCACGACCACAAAGTAATTAAACCACAACCAACCAAACCAAAACAATGTTGTTTGGCGATTATTTCATAATTTTCCGATCCAGTATTAAAATAACCAACCGCCAAGAACATGAAAATATCGTAACAAGAAAGTATTGAGGGCACGCGAGATTTACGGGCAATCATTACGTAAAATTTCAGAGTTATGAAATTAAATTTAAACCAAAACAATTCAACAAATAGCGGACGAATGTTAATTTATATCCTGTGCGGCATCATTTTATTGTCAATTCCGCAGAATTCGATTGTTGGTGTTGATGGTGAAATATTTAAGCTCGGCTATATCACGGGATCGCAGCGAAAATTTGGTGATTTGGAATACACAAAACCGGGACTTACGATTTCGGGCGGTATTACGCTGGCGGTCGACGAAGTGAATACCAATAAATTATCAAAATTTGGCCATAAACTGGAGTTTATAGTGGCCGAGACATACGGCGAGGAAGTTTCGAGTATTCGACAAACTGCAGCACTGTGGACCAGTAATATAACCGCCTACATTGGACCGCAAGAAACATGCGTACATGAAGGACGAATGGCGTCCGCATTTAATTTACCGATGATCTCATACTTTTGTACACACCGGGACACATCGAATAAAAAAGATTTTCCGACATTTGCGCGTACCAGACCGCCCGATACGCAAATTTCGAAATCAGTTACGTCTATCCTGTTGGCGTACAATTGGACCCAGGTTACATTTTTATATTTGAAGTCGGCGGACGATATTTATGGGCCGGTCGGCGAAACCGTTATTGAAACACTGAAATTGGCTAAAATAAAATTACGGGCGGTTATGACTTGGGATCGGGTATATCATCACATGTACTCGAAAAATCCGTTCGATGAGATCGTGGAGAAAACCTATATGGATACTCGAATCTATGTAATACTTGGGCATTACTACGAGCATATTGGGCTGCTGGTGTCACTAAAAAATCGCGGACTTTTCGACAAGGGCGAATATTTTGTGGTCGGCGTGGATTTGGAGCAGTATGATCCGCGGCATCCGGATAAATATATGCGCGGTGTATTACGGACGACAAGCGAGGACTTTATAATCGACGCATTTCAGTCGTACATCGGAATTGTGCCAACGGCTCCAATCGATTTTGAAATTTTCTCCAAAGAGGTGAGTACTTACTTACTATACACAAAATAGAATTGATTATTTTTCAATATAGAAAAATATGGAAAATTTTAATTTTCTAGAATTTTTTATTTTTATCTGTGCGCTATGTGCTGTATTCGCTAGAAGATTATTTTTCCAACACTGTAGCTTTTCATTTATGGTAAATATACATTTTCTCGTTGAAGCGGTGGATTAGGATTACAACATTGTAATCTATGTACATTTGTTATCTTATTCAGATGCATATGGGAAAAAGAATTTTGTTAGTATCGGATTATAATATTTTTGGGTGTATTGCATGCAGTATTTGCCCTCATCCAGCATATCCAAATATAATATTTTTGTTCTGCCGTGCGCTGTGCATTCCATCTGTTTCTCTACACTTTGTGCAGGTTGCAATGAATCAAAATTTATTGATGGTACATGAATTCAATAAAGCAGAAATATTTTTACTTTCATCAACACGTAAAACCTAATTGTATAATTTGGCAAAATGCCGGCACATTGAATTTCAACAATTCAATTGTATTTGCTTTTAAGTATCTTATCTTATAAATAAATCTGTAAAGACACTTGCTTTTACAGTAAGTTTCTCGTATGTGCACAGGAGTCATTCAACGTTGGTGTATCAGTGCTTTGCTCAGGCACAAATTTGGAGAATCGTGCTACTAGTCCGATAAGTATCAACATATAGCTTTGGGAGAACTAAACGATGATCACTTTCGACTTGTTTAGTTGCGGTTCCGCATCCTCTTACCAATTGCTTTGATGTCTGTAGTGTGTAAAATAAATTGAGTAGAACTCAGTAAAATGTCAGTCGGCAAATCAGATTGTAGAATTTTGTCAACCAAAGTAGAATTTGAAAAGTGACCAGGAACGCTCAATGGACTTCGAAATACAAGTTCGGCCGGGGTTGTTTTAAGTAAAGTAAATTTCTACAAAGCGTTACTTAGTTAACAAACAATAAATTGTTTTATTGGAATTGGAATTTGCGAAAATTTTACATTATGTAAAAGTTCTCGGGAGTGAAATTGTGACTTGACCGAAAAAACCCAAGTGACGAAATTGACGTGGTGATGTCTTTTCCGGATTCTGATAAAAACTGTAGATTAATGGGTTGTGCTCAGTATACAAGATAAATTCTCGACCTTCTAATAGATATTTAAAGTATTTGATGTCCGCATAAGCTGTAAGCAACCCTCTGTCATAAACACTATATCTTCGAACCGTGTCATTAAGCCTGTGGAACCACCGCCCAAATTGTTGAAGGCTTCGATAGATTCCGCTGACGTTGAGAGTAAGAGATAGGTTTTGGTATGCTGCTGCGTTTGGGATGAAACGTCTGTAAAAATTATTCATACCCAAAAATTGTTTGAGATCGAACGTTCAAAATTTGTTATAACTTTATCTCTTTCCGCCCCAGGTAAAATACTATTTGCATTAACAGTATGTTCAAGAAATTTATATTTAGTTTCTAGATATCACAGATGTTCTTCCTAACACTTCGAAGCTCTTAAAATATCATCTAAATAAACAAAAGCAAAATTTAGTCCCAACTGCACGGAAAGTCGTCATTTCAGTAATCTCGAATAAATCAAAGGGAGTTCAAACGGCTGTTTTAGGAATGACTGTTTAATCTAAATTTGATGGTGAACTTGGACAGGATCCAATTAAAACAGAACATCCTGCAGGTTGATACGAAAAATTATAAAGTTGTGGAAGTGAATAGCGACCAGGCATAGAGACATGATTCAAAGTACGGTAATCTCGTTTATTTATAATTGAGTGCAGAATGGCTTTTTAGACTGTCCTAGCTGATTTCTACTGTCAGAGCCTCTGCACCCAACGTGCGATCCTTCAAGCAAAAGTACCACTCCAACGGAAAATCAAAATCGTATAATTGAATGTTCAATAAATAAATTCGCGCTAGGCTTCTGCAACAACTCTGCGGTGTTGTAGACTGTTTAGATATTTTGTAATTCTGGGTTGCGTACTATTCAGATGCCATGCCGCAAAATCGTATCCAGTATCTGGAAGGCAATACCATATGATCCACCCGAAACGTGACGACAATACTCTATACAACGAGATACAATGGACTAGACCATACACTGTCACTTGGTCGACAAATACCAAGTGCCATAAGATTTCCGAATTCCTTTTTTGTAATCTTCAATTTATCCGGGGCCAAATGTCTAGTTATACATGAAACAGGAGGTCCAGAAGTATCAAGTCGATGTGTAATTTGATCTTTTACGTCTATAATATTTAAAGGATTAGTCAAAATGTCAGAAAATTTAGATAGTAATTTTAGAATTCGGGAATTTATTTGCGACTTGTCAAATTGTTATAATGCTGCTACTTTGTGTACATGGCTCCAATCGCCTATAGTAATGGGACTGGATCGAAAAGTCCTTGTTGGCGTAAATCCACAAGCAACCCTGTGTTTTTTTAGAAAATCAGGACCGATAATAGGCAGCGACCCGTCTGCAATAATGATTCCTGTTTAACATTTCGACAAAGTCCAGAATCTACGTCCATTTGTCTCAAATAATTTTGATCTCGTGTCGTTTTGACCCCGACAGATCGGCCCCAAAAATTTACCTTTTAAGTAAGATCCAAAATTAACAGACGACTAATGTTTACTCCATCAGGAATGAATGTGGTGATCCTTATTGACCTTTTTAAATTAAATTGATTATAAAACCTGTCGTATTTCGGATTAAGACGACTGTTTGGACCGCGATGAGTTGAGAAATCTACCCCGAGAATTTAATCACGATCGAGAACGTGGGTTAATCATAGTTTTATTTACCGATATTATCTGAATCCTAAAATTTTCAAATTTTGAAGTTAATCAGTAATTTCGTTATTTAAATTTGATGTTGAATATTGAACAGGCGTTCCAGATGATGAAGGTCCAGAAGAATTACCAGAATTAACTGCGTTTAATTTAATTTGAGGAATCACCTTCATCATATTGTAAGTTCGTTCGGCCAAAACGTTAAGTGTTACTTCGTTTTGAAAAGTGGATGAAAGGATTTAAAATTAAGAAGGTAACCTCTTCTTCCACAATTGTCTAAGAATTTTTTCATTGAAATTATTATCGGCGTTTAGACGAATTAAGTTCAACAATGTGATGATTTTCTGCCTCTTAATGTTAAGTTGGTCAAAACGTTATTTCATCCAGTGTGGCCCGGGACCCGCATTGAATTTTTTTTTGTTCTCTCGATTTTATTAAAAATTAGTGATGGTTGGTTTTCATTTGCCAGGAGGAATCGGCTGCGATTGATCAATATTTGAGGAAAATTTGCTCAGGGAGTCGAACGGTGAGCCTCGGTCCCTTCCTTTAATCTTTTATCGGCTCGCACGATTTTTATAAAAATTGTTTAAGGAGCGGAATATTTATTTAGGGGGACATCCGGTAAGGCCCGTGTCCTGTTTTTATTATTTTTTTACTCATACGATTTTGATAAAAATTGGTGAAATTGTTTTCAATTGCCAGGAATCGATGGCGATTGGTCCAGAGAGTGAGTCGAGAGTGAGTGTGAGTCGATTGCGATGCGTACTAATTTCGAGAATATCAGTTCAGAAGGTCGTCTTTAATTTACCAAAACCCGATTTTGATGGGTTTCTATTTCGGAAAATTTCATTTAGCGAGTCATTCGGTAGGGCCGGAAACTTTGGAACCTTCTTTTAACATTTTATTTGCCTTGAACGACTTTGGTAAAATTTAGCGGGACGGACTTGTTGAATGCTAGGAAACGATTACACGATTAAAATCAGTTTTGATTTCTGGATGATTCATTTCGGATTCCTCGGAGAAGCCGTTATATTGCACCATGTTGGGTGTAGTTCTACGATTTTCCGATATGTTGCACCTTGTTGTGGAATATTATGTTACGTTGTGGGATGTTGCATCATGTTCGGTCATATACACCATGTTGCGTGATGTTGCACTATGTTTCTTAATGTTGCATCTTGATTGCACCATGTTGGTTTGGGGCCTTCTTCTAACATTATATTTGGCTTGAACAATTTTGATAAAATTTGGCAGAGCAGGATTTTATAATCCAAGGAAATGATTACAAGAAGCTCTGATTTCCGGGATAATTCATTTAGGAGTCCGCAGGAGGGGCCGTTATGTTGCAGCATGTCGCATAATGTTGTTCCATGTTGTATGATGTTCCGATATGTTGTGCGATGTTGCACAATATTTCGTGATGTTGCACCTTATAGTGGGATGTTGCACCTTGTTGTGGGATGTTGCATCATATTTGGTCATATACATCATGCTGCGTGATTTTGCACTATGTTTGTTAATGTTGCATTAAGTTCCACTAGTTGTAGCATTTGGCTTGGGCCTTTTATATTTGGCTTGAACAATTTTGATAAAATTTGGCGGGACAGGGCTTTCTAATCCAAGGCAATGATTACAAGAAGCTCTGATTTCCGGGATAGTTTATTTAGAAGTCCGCATGAAGGGCCGTCATGTTGCATTATGTTGTGGGATATTGTACTATGCTGCATCATGTTGCTTCGAGTTGTGTCTTATGTTTATCGTTATTCAAATGTCTGGCGTATATTTCATCATATTACGGAATGTTGCACCATGTTATGTTGTGACTGTGTCTCAGATGGTTGATTATTATGAGTAATATAAGATTGATTTGTATCATTCACAATCTAATTAATGTTTTAGCCTTGGTCCCTTTTCACATTTTGTTCCGTCTCAAACAATTTTGGAGTCGTCTGGTGTGGCCCGGTTTTGTTAAAAATTTTAAAGGGAATTGCAAGGAATCCAGGAATGGATTTCAATGGGTGCTAATTTCGGGAAAATTCGTTTAAAAGATCCTTCGGTGGCGTACGAGACAATTTTTAAAATGTTTTCGGCTCCAACGATTTAGATAAAAATTGCGGTGAGTCTTAATTTTGGAAAAATTCGTGTGGGGGTTTTCGGGTCGAACGACTTTTATTAAAAATGGGTGAGATGGGTTTTCGATAAAACTGCATTGGAATGATTGGAATGTCATCTCAACAAAAAGGAACGGTACTCAGATTAATGATGAATATGGGAATTTAATATAAATTTTCGACATGCCTCTGGAAAATTATCAATTTAAATGAACCTAAGTGATTTTTTAACCAATTTTGACGCAACTCTGTTAGTATGTAGGTTAGGACTCCAAAATGAGTGCCGGTTGTGATTTTGAAAAATGAGCAAATTGGATGGAACGAAGAGTTCTCAAATGAATAGAATGGGACTCGGTTGGTACTTAGAAAATATCCAATTTGACTGAAACAAAACCGCTGGTTCTTTAAATTGAATAAAGCTAAGTCGTTGCTTAACCGAGTGTGTCATAATTATTATTTTATTTTACAAATTAGCAGTAAGGATAGTAATCGTGGACAATTTTGAAATCAAGATGTTTGTAGATTTACAGATTCGCTGTACGCCGTGATGTCTCTCTGTCTGTATCTCTATAGATCAGACGGATTTACTGATTATATGAAACTTGAACTTTTTCATAAATTGGGAGGTATCAATGAAATTTAGCAGAAATCAGTCCTTCGAAAACCCATATTATAAAGGTGTCTAAATTAAATTTGTTGTTAAATTAAATAGTTGTATGAATCGCGACTCTCAGGGAATTCACCAGCACTTCTGTTTTACCGCCGAATTCGTGGAAATTTTGACTACAGACTGGGAGTTTTGTTGAAGTGTTGGTTGAGCCATTAGTGTTTGTAACTGAGTATTCGCTAATTTTCTTTTGTTGTTGTACCTTTATTTAATTACATTCCAGGTTGTGCGGTAATTAACCTCCGAAATTTCCAAATGACACAATAATTCAGCAGTCAGTAAATTGTTTTTATGAATCAAACGTTCACATACTCGTATGTCGTGGAATGTTGTCCATTCATGATATTTCCGTTAAATACTGGCACAGTATTTTTAGGCAAATTTATGTTACTTCCTTTTCGTTGCTGGTACGGTTCCGTTTAGTTATTTGAAGATGTATGTAAAAAAGTATCTGCTGGTACTTTTGAATACCTCACTCGTACTCACTCGTAGATGTTGTTGTAAAATATTATATTACTCGGTCAGGCCCGAGTAATCAGTATAGTTACAAAAGAATCATCCATTTCCTTTGCTCGTCCATCACTGCGGATGGCTGTGAAGTAATGAAGAGTCAACACTACGAGACGCGGAATCTGCACGATTATGTTTTGTATCGACATAATGCCAATCAGTAGGTTTAGTGTAATCTAAGATTTGCGAAACCCGATTGGCCATAAACGTCTTTCACCGAGTAAGCAAGCTACATAGCCAACCAACCAATCACGACTTGCGAGTCAGTCCACGCGTACATTTGAGCCTGTGTCACGTCGAGTGACTGAACAACGGTGTGCATGCGTTTGGAGTACATTGGCACAAAACTCCAGACGTGACCGACTGGCCATTTTAAACGGTGTAACCTAGGATTCTGATGGCAGCAATGTGATTTTGGTGGATCCATCTGCTAACTTTCTCAGAGGCGTCGCTGAACCCGTGTATTTGAAGATGATTGCAAGTTGTCGAATGATGTATCCAGTGATAGATTCTGAGAGGCTCTAATAATTTCAAACTATCTCGGTAAGTGAGCTACCTTAGAGCGATTAATTTTGGGACCGCGTTAAGTAATATGCCGGTTGATGTTGTGTGCGATGCTTCGAATACCACGCACATTTTGCGTTGCATTACACCACGAAGTCCATGTGACCCGATTCCAGATAATCCTGCATGAACCTGTTGTATTCAGAACGTAGTTGATCGTTCTTGTCAAACCAGTGTTCCATATGCTGTAGTCGTAGAACTGCATCCTCTCGTGACCTTATCCAATGGGTGATGATTTCTCATTAAATGTATCTTCCATCTTCCTTCCGATAGTGTGTCGACTCCTAGTGTCGTTCACATTCTGACTCCGTGCGTTAATGCTTGAGGCGAACGAACATCTTCGATTTCACAAAATGATCTGAGCCTTTTGTCGATGGTGTCATTGTCCGTTCACTAGACGGCTGATTGGTTGTCCTGCGCTCCACCTCGCCGAAGAGGATGCAATCAAGTTTTGTACTTTGGGCAAATGGTTAACCGTTAACGCCACTAATGCAACCATCCTTCTGAAGCATCTCAATGAGGTCGGCTCCGAGTAAAATACCTATCTTGTTAGGTCGATAGTAATGAGGATCGGCAAGTTCCAATTGCTTCAAGTGTGGCCATTGACGCGTGTCAATTGGTTGGAACGGCAGCGTCCCTGTGAACTTCTCGCGACGGGGTCTGTGATCGAGATGGAAAATGTAGAATTGATTCGGGAATGTGATACGCATTTGGCAATTGAACGTGACGTGGGTGCCTCGTTCGCGCATATTCCACTGTTCGTGACTTCGGTTGGTCTTCTCGCTAATCCTAATAAGCTGATTTCAGATCCCAATCCAACAAAGATCGAATGACGACGTTTTGGTTTGAGTGTGATACGATGGCGATTACTGTAGCGAGCCGTACATCCATGAATGGCGATGCAACATAATTCGTTGTAACTGGTGTTTGGGATGATTCCGGTATTCGGATTCGAGTGGTGTAATAACACAACCTATTTTCTCGAATGAAATTTGACTTTTCGAATGTTGGAATTCGAATGTTGGAAGTTTGAATTGATCGCGCTGGAACACGTTGTGATTTCCACCACAAACTGGTGAAGTAACGAGAAATCGGTCAGATTTTGGTATGATGGATACTGCGCTCGAGTTAGTGACATCTCTCGATTTCGATGGGCTTTTGGGTCCAACTTGTGATGATGTTGATTAAGATGATATCCCATGTGGTGACTGGTACTCCTAAAACTTTCAGACTGTATCGGTCTTAGTACCAAGAATCTTACACAATCTTACGGCTGATTCGATTTGTAGTGCCGGTTGCCGATAATGGACCGACGGTGATTGTATCGAGCTCGTAAAATGCGCCATGCTTGAACAACGATACTGTATCTTCAGGCAAGTTCGCCTTCGGATAGTGTATCTCCGCGAATTGGTTAGCTGTTTATGGCTTTAAACTGGGTCGACGAACAAAGCTCGGTTCAATTCGAGTAACCGCCGTCGAAGACTGAAGCCTTGATTTGAGGCATCTTTGTATCGACCGAATGCTGCACGTGAGTAAGCTTGGCTTCATCTTGAGGCTTCTCCAACGAGTTAATAGTCATCGTCTTGATCGCAGTTACTATACTTTCTCTCGAGTTCCACTTCACCGCACACAGCTTCGATCTGGTCCTGTACGCCACAGAATTCATTATAACCGAGACGTCACATGATCGATCTGCACCTGTATGAATTCGTTACCTATTCCTGACGTGTGGATCGAGAGCTCCTTGCTCTTCCTCACTGCTCGTTCGAGGACCTGCTGTAGCGACGCTTGCTTGACGCGTGTTGTCGTTGCACCACCGAATTTGTTCCTTTTATCACCAGAATGTCCTGTTTCACTAATTTCACAAGTCATGCGCACTGCACCAAACTGGTAAATTTTCTTACCCACGAAAGTCGTTGTGGCCCACGATCCAGCTCCAAGGAGGAAAAATGTTGGAGCAAAGATGCGAAGGCGAAATAAATTACGAAAAAGAAGATTATTTATTGAAATGATTTTCTGTGCCGTGTTGCTCGATCGAAAGTTGAATTGTCCGATATTAGTGTTTTGTTTAAAACCGTGTTGCCCGATGTTCGATTAAAGGGTGTCATCTGCGACTGTCATGGATACGATTGGTGTTAATAATATACTTCCGTTAAAACGGTTCAATTCCAATCAGCACAGTTTAGTTCCAGAAATTCATCTACACTTTGTGTTAGAATACGAATCCCATCTAAAACTGAATTCGATCATAATCGCTGTTTAGAAATGTTCAAGTTACAATGAGCAAGGCCATTTCTAGAATTTGCCACAAAATTTATTTTATTGTACCAAATCCACCTTAAAACCAGATATTCCCCTAAATAAACTACAGAATTTTGTTCAAAAGTGGCTAGTACCCAATAGTATCGTTCAAACCAGATTTGAATAAAATTCTTTAAGAAATGGTCAAGCTTCACCGATATATCAGAACTACATTAAAATTCCTGTCCTAAAAATCCTGATCTAAATGGTTTGACCAAAAACGATTAAGAATAGGCGAGCTCCACTCTCGACCTGTGAAGCATTAACGGGATTTTTATTAACCAACTAAATAACCCGGTGAACTTCATACCGCCATGAATCCCAATTAACCTTCTAACTCCTATTCATTGAGATCGGCAATATTGGCCGCACTGTGTACGGTTTGAGTTCCGTTTGGTGATTAAATGAAACTCGTTCGTAATTCAAATGAATTCTATGTCTTTTATTTACATGGAAAAGAAATGAGGTTAACATTCAATGCAAAGCGTTATGGTAAACTACGTTTTTCGTTTTGTTTTCTGGCGCGTAAACAAACAAAGATGATGCGGCTTGCCGACACGCAAACATGCGACACACAGTTGTCCATGCGCGAAATACGGAAACTCCAAGTTAATCCCGCATACTCCTAACGACTGGCCTTGTGATTTGTTGATGGTCATCGCGAATGCCAGACGCATGGGGAGTTGAAGCCATTTGAACCCGCCTGGCAAGTCCGCTCCCCGCACTAAACTTTTGCTCAGCTAATTATGGTTTTTTCAGTTTTGCACTATGTTCGAAAAAAACACGTTGAACAAGCTCTGTCTTCGATTCGGTCAACTGGCAGAAATCAGTGGGCAATGTGATGAATTCAGTCGAGATGTCAACTGCAATTTTCTCATTACCAATGTCCAACAATTGTTTCGAAAATACCCGAGCAGCAAGAGTCTAACGAAAATCACCGGATAACGAAATCGTGGTTCCAACAAAAATGTTTTGATTGCCACACAGATCTTTCAACGTTCTATCCAGCGCCTCCAGTAACTTTTTGTGGACCAATTTGCACTCTGTAGATAATCTTTGTGATGGGCTGTTTTTGGCGGTGTTGCAAGTTGGTGTTTCGTTGATTTGCATGTTCAGTGGCAATTTCAGTGTAGAATGTGTAGTTCGTTCGCCTTTTAACAACGTCGCCTCTATTCCAAATGAAGCCAATGCCGACGCAAAAATCAATGCAATTAAAAACGTTTTTCCAGTCCCTCCGGGGGCATCCAGGAAGTAAATGCCAATCAAAGAGGCGTACGCAGTTTTTTGTTGTTGATTCAATTGCGGAACATTTGCATGAATTTCTTCGGCTAATACTTCATTTCCGTATTGTTGTTCTCTTTGTAATTCGTGGTTGAATGCATCGTACATTGAACGACTTAGGTGATATCATGTTCAAATATGATAACACTATATTCGCCATCAATAAACACATGTCTTTAATCTCTTTTCGGGCATTTGCAATGTCGGATTTGACGTTTGGCGACGCACACGATGCAAAACATCCTGAGACATGTCGTCCTTATATTTCATTCACAAATCGTTCGGATTCGAAAGGGGACAAGTGGATATGATAATTACAAACAATGTGCGAATTTGATGCGGTTATGAAGATATGACGGAATCTTTGGGCGTGTTGTCCCAATGCGAATCGTTCTCGACCATCTGTAAGAGTTGACACGCCTCACAGTAAGTCGCATGCAGATGACCATATTAAAAGTTCTCAGATGTTGAAGCGACATCGGATCACGAACATTCACCAACAACAATCGAAGATAGTAACATTCGTCGTTATTTGGATGCACAGTGTAGATGCTGCCTAGAGCGTCTGAAGCAAATACATTTGGATGTCCTTCAACTAGTGTTCTTTGTTTCCAAGGCTGAAACGATTTCGATTATGCGTTCCATGTGGGGTAGTGTGGCATTTCAGTATACAGTAAAGTGGAAGCGAAGTCATCTGCTTGGCCAACCGAGAAGTATCTTGTCAATGTTGTCTACGGTGGCCGTGACACTTTGCCCGTAGCGTTCTCTAGATTAAAATATACTCGTGGCCCGTTTTCCAGATGCACTGCCAAATGTACAACTGTATGATATCTTACGTGGATCGCAAAATAAAAGATGCGCCAAATCACCTCGTTGCTGCTCACATAGCGACGCCCCATCTGATATTGAGATATTTCGTCGTTTGCATTTGTAACACCGTCATGGGTATCCGTCATTGCCTGTGATGGTGTTGGCAATCAAGTCTCTCGGATATCGCTTGGAACACTTGCCATCGATCATACAGAGTGGGTCGTTGGTGAAAAATCCACAAGGTACATGGATCATATTCTTAGTCACCACTGCATGCAATTTCGGATCAGCAGCTTCATCCGGGAGTTCGGCTGAGATGATGATGTGAAATCGATTTCACCCGATCTGATTTTTTGAACGAACTAAACCAAAATGTGTGGATGAGGCAGACCACGATGACATACATCAGAGATTTTAAATTTTGTCAACTGGTGTTTGGCTGGGTAACAGATTTTTTTTGATTTCGACCCATTGAGGGTTACAGGTGAAAGTTATGAATAGGTATGGGCGGCCATATTGTCTAACATACGACATCGCATTTTGCAAGTAGTCGTGCATGTGGCGAAGGCCTCAAATGTAAGCGGCACCGGTAAAATTGTCATTCTTCCACGTTATTAACATCGCCGTCGGCATTAATCGCATCGCAGAGATGAATATTCTTCGGAATGAATTCCTCTTTTGGTTCAACGAATATATGTTAGTCGTTGAGTCTCCTCCTCTGCCAAAAGATCGTAAGTCCTGTGCGTTTCAAGTAAGGCACATCTAGATTGCAAATTTTCTCCGACAATAACAACAGCCACTTCGTCGATTGTCGGCGAATTGAATCTTCTTGCGTGTCCACCCGCCGTCATTTTGTCAGCCCTCAACGCAATTTTTAACAATGGCTCGTTCGTTGTCGGATTGTAAGCACAACGCTGTTTAACTTCAGCATCCGAATTGCCCACGTAATAAATTTGTAAGAAATTATGGTTCGCATTCGGTGGTGGCCACAACGCCCCTACTAAATGATGGATTTGCCCTTGAATCTGCTAAATGATTTCAATGTATTTTCTGATGCAGCAGCGAATGATGCGGAAAATAATTGTGTGGTAATTACCTTGAAAGTGGGCATGAAATTGTTCCGTACAATATGCGTAGCGCCAAACGACGTCATTTGGAAGCAACTGTTATATTTGTGGATGTTGTTCAGGAAATTGGTAGAATCACTTCCTGTTCCAGAGACGCAATCACTGGCGTAGTGTAGATGTTAGCTTTAGGCATTGTATTGTAATGTTCATTGTAAAACGACACGGAATTGTTTTCACAATCACTTGTACCCGAACCAAACCTGTCGAAATTACCTTGTTATTCTTAATGAGAACTCAACAATTGGAAATCCTCGTGTTCGTGTATCAAAACTAATCGAACCTCGCTAAAAACAATAGAATGAATTTGCAGTTATGTCTAAGCCTGCAAAGTCAATTTATCCTTAACTCAAAATGTAATTAAATTCGATTTAATCGAATTTGTTCTCAAAATCCACTACCTTTTTTGCGAAAAACACTTTTAAATCGATTAGATTTCTCAAATTCCCGCTGAAATGTTTGAACATGACCGCACAGTGTGAATAACCGAATCAGAAATATGTAATACATGGCGCAGCTGTCAAACAATAGTTCCGTCACCAACGCTATCTATTGAAAATAATAAATTTTTCACGATTTTTCGGTTTTTCCTTCGGGTTTTCCCAAATTTTCTTTTTTCCTAAGCCACTCCAGTATTGAGACGAACAAAACAGAAAAAGAATCATCCAAATCGGTCGAGCATTTGATTTTTATGTATAGATGGCTTGAAAACCAGGATCCAAGATTTTTATTTCCGATATTTTAATTTCCGGTGTTATGATTTATGCCATTTTGATTTCCAAGGCTCCGAAAACCGAATTTTGAAACTCGCAATTTCGAGCATAACTCTTTTCAACACTTCATCTATAAATAATCCACCTAAGCAGCACAGTACAAATCTTCAGATTGAAACAAATAATAAACAGAAAAATTCAAATTTTCACATCATAAATTATTTGCAAAAATTAACTACTCGTTAGTGTAAACATATTACTTTGCGATATACTACACGCAGATCATAAATTTAGCATAATGTTTGAAAATTCCCCATTATACAGTTAATTAAATTGATAAAGTGTGAAAAAAATTTATACTCTTGAACAAGTTTTTCAAAATTAGCATAAATTTCTGTTCTCTCGATTGTGAAAATTTCAATGGAACGGGTCTGCCATACAACTCAATTCTATTATCGTACTGAATTTGGCGAATACGTAGTTTAATAGTTTGAGTAATTTAGGATATAAAAATTACAAACAATGATAAATAATTTTCCAGCATCATAAATACATAAAACCATATTTTTTTTCATATTACACACGCTTTACTATCATAAACTTCCGTTACGAGACAAATAAAATATTGACAATATAAATTGCCAACAAATTCAATATAACGAAGAAACTCGAGAAAATCGTTTAAATTTTCATTTCCACACAATTCTATTATGTATTATACCACAGTGATAGTCGAAGTAGGGTGGAAATCACGCCCTACCCCACAGATTATTTTATTAGAGTATACGGTTTGCTACTTCTTGACGATATTCGAATAGGAAGTGATAAATAACTTTAAGTCGAGTCATTATGAATAATTTAATTATCAGATATTTGTTCGATGATTAGTCGAATGCCTTTACAACGACGACCAACAATAACCAGATGTTGCGATTGCGGCAGTTCCGCGAATTTGGTCTGTAAAACCCAATTTGAATATTGGCACAGTGCCTAATTAATCAGTCTCACCTCCATTCTATTCGTATACGTTATGCATTGTTACAAAAGTCAATCAATATAAGCTAAACACTCTAGACAGCAATCGCTTTGTCAAAAGGAAAATAATTTTCTTTTTAATTTCACACAAATTTTTCATGTATATAGGTTTTTGTTTGTGTATTTTCACAGTCATTGAACTTTACTAGAAAGCAGGAAAAAATGAAAAGTTTTGTATATAACAAAAAAACTAAAAAAAATTATTTTTTGGATAGTTTCCAAATAAAATATTTGTAATTTTGCATGTTTATGTACATTGTGCACGTAGAAAACATCATTCGTCGCCGTTATAGTGTGTACATACGGGTATATACGTACAGTGTTTGGCCGCGTAAACATAAAAGAAGAATTTGCAATTAACATAATTAGGCATGCTGCTTTGGGATGGTAATTGAATATTGAAATAAATGATTACTCTAGTAAAGGGATAGTGCATAGTGGCTTAATAGGTTGCAGTAAATTGGTAAATTCATCTGTTGAATACGCGAGCAGGTTCAAACTATTGAAAACCGGTGCTATTGTAAATCGTTTTGGCTCAGTAAGGAAATTTATCAGTAAAGCGTTTACATTTAATAGTAACAGTCCTGGAGCACCAAAATTGGTCGAATTGGATTTTTTTTGTGTCATTAAGTATAAACATTTCAAAACTGATGCCTTAATTTTAAATTGTAATGCCGTAAAAAAATCGAGACTATACAGTACACAAAATCGAAAAAAAAATGTTGCTTATTTCATTCTGAATACAAAATAATTAAATAATATTATGATAAATTAACATATCGCCAAACAATTAAACACATTTTTTTTTATTGATCATCAATTTCTATGCTGTACTGTGGACGTGGAGTCGTTATTCCTTTCAAACTAGTTTGAAACGGGTTAGCCTCTACCTCAAGCTAGGGCTAACCCAGTTTCATAGAAAAATTTGCCTTTACCTGTATAACCCCCCCCCCCCCCCCGCGGCATTAACCCGTAGCTCAGTCGGAAGAGATTAATACTTGGTTGTGGGGATGGGGATGGGGATGCACAAGTAACGGCCTTGATTATCGCATCGAAAACACCGGTGTGAAGAACTAAACGAAATTTCTTATTTTAAAATTTACGCGAGTGTGCATTCAATATTTTAACAGTGTAATTCAACAAAAATTTGACCAGAAATGATTGAAAATCGCATTAAAATAGCTAAAACTAAACTCATTCAAATTTTTTGTGTTGTTCAATATATTTTACGAGCCCGATTATAGATCGTTCCACGCATTTATATTACATACATTAAATAGTTTACCTAATAGGCTTTCAAAATTTTTTGTGAGGAGCTAACCCTATACATTTTCACGCGGTTTCATTATATACGTTAAATCACCCAACTAATAGGCTTTCAAAATACAAGGTTATCCAATTCAAGCTTGATAAAGTAAACTTAAAAAAAACACACAAAATATTCGGAATGTATTGTAATTTTTATTTCATTTTACAGATTGATCCTTGCCATATTTAGTTAAACAAGATATCATTCAAATGTCCTCCACGGGACTTCTTACAGGCCTTGATTCTTTTGCGGTAATTTTCAATGACTTTTCGGCACATTTCGGGCGGTATCTCGGCCATTACCTTACGAATATTAGTTTTCAATTCGTCAAGAGTTTGAGGATTGTTTGCGTAAACACGATCTTTCGCGTAGCCCCACAAAAAGAAATCCAAAGGCGTTAAATCACAGGATCTTGGAGGCCAATTGACATCAGCCAATCGCGAAATCAAACGTCCAGGAAATTTCTCTTGCAAAAGATCTCGATTTGCTCGTGTTACGTGACTGGTTGCTCCATCCTGCTGGAACCACATATCGTCAAGATCATAATCTTCGATTTTCGTAAAAAAATAATCGGTTAACATGCGGCCATAGCGCTCAGAATTGACAGTAACGGTTCGTCCATGGTTGTTCTCAAAAACATACGGCCCAATCACACCACCAGACCACAATGCGCACCAAACAGTGACTTTTTCCGGGTGTAATGGCTTCTCTACAATCAATTGTGGATTTTCTGAGCCCCAAATTCTACAGTTTTGCTTATTAACGTATCCGTAATGAGCTTCATCACTGAAGAAAATTTTGTTCGAAAAATCAGCATCGACGGCCTGTTTTTCCAACACCCAATTTGCGTATGTTCTTCGTTGTCCATGGTCAGCAGGCTTTAGCTCTTGTGTCAAATGGACTTTATACGGATGAAGATGCAAATCCAGATGCAAAATGCGCCATAATGAGCCATAAGATAGGCCTAAATGTTGGGCTCGACGAGGAATTGACAAATTTGAATCTTCTTCCACACTTTCAGCTACAGAAGCGATATTTTCAGCATTGCGAATGTTTCGATGATGCACAGACCTTACAATATCAGTAACAGATCCAGTTTGTTCAAATTTATTCACTGTATTCAATATGGTTTGCTTTGTAGGACGATTATGACGACCATAATCTGCTCGTAAAGCGCGAAATGTGGATACGGCAGAATCACTATTTTTATAATAAGATTTAATAATTTTAACGCGTTGGTCGATTGTTAAATGCTCCATATTCTTAAATGGCAGAATGTCAACTAAATAAATGACAGCGTACTTGACGTTTATCTTTGACAGATGTCGGTATACAGATTTCTACTTTATCAACCTCGAATTGGATAACCCGTTATCATGGTAAGATTTAGGGCTAGTGAGATGCAATATGAATTAACAAGCTTCAATGGGAAATCTTAACTCATTCAATTTTTTGTGTTGGCACCGGCTTGTGGTTTGTTATAAGGGGCTAATCCCAGAGGTTTTCACGCGGTTTCATTATCTACGTGATTAAATTACCATAATATTTTAAAAGCCTATTAGTTGGGTGATTTAACGTATATAATGAAACCGCGTGGAAACACTAGCATTAGCCCTTTATAACAAACCACAAGCCGGTGCCAACACAAAAAATTGAATGAGTTAAGATTTTCCATTGAAAGCTTGTTAATTCATATTGCATCTCACTAGTCCTAAATCTTACCATGATATTTTGAAAGCCTATTAGTTCGGCGATTTAACGTATATAAAGAGACCGCGTGGAAAACTCTAGCATTAGCCCCGTATATCAAAACACACAACGTTGTCAACACAAAAAATTGAATGAGTTTACTTTTAAATATTTTAATGCGATTTTCAATTATTTCTGGTCAAATTTTTGTTGAATTACACTGTTAAAATATTGAATGCATACTCGCGTAAATTTTAAAATAAGAAATTTTGTTTAGTTCTTCACACCGGTATCGAAAACAAATAAAATGGGAACGGAAAAGAAAAAAGGGAGTAACGGACTCCAAAGTAGTGATGCAGTTGTCAACCCATTATGCGGGTTGAATCAACCGTGGTTGTATAATGATAGTTTTAAACTATCATCTTAACTACAAACAAAAAACAACAAAAAAATGGTACTCTCACCATGGAGGTGTTAGTATATATTTTTAGGTCCCAGAGCGGTTCTGGCAGAAGGAAACGAGTGCTTAAGCAACAACAGTTCCGTCCCATGGGACAGCCAAAGGTACACCTTGTTACCTGGGCTGGTTTATGTTAGTATGTTGAATATTATACTTACCAAATTTATTTTTATGGTCCCGCCTCGCCTTACTCGAAAAAAATAATAAAAAAAAATTGAATTTTTCCTTTAAACAGAAAAAGCCAAACTTAATTTATTTTAAAAAAACAAAATTGATTTGCTAACTTTGTTTGCTATCCGCCGAGCTGAGCTACTGCACGGATAGTACACCCAAAATTAACTGCCTCTCCACTGCCTTTTTTCAGTCTTTATACCAAATTAATTGACTGGGTGAGAGGAATGGCGGGACAAGAAAAAGTTAAATTGAAATATTCTCCCAGTCAACTAACCATATTAGGTTTCTGACAGCTGATAAAATTTCTTCTATCTCAGGGTCCAGATCCTCTGGGACCTGCGTGTCATCCGATTTCTTTAGCATAACTCAAAAATGTTGAAGCTCGGTAGGAAATAAACATTTTGTTCCGAAGCGTAGGTCCTCTGGCTCACCAATAAATAATCCTTTCCCATCAGCTTGCAGTCAGGGCTCAGACTAAGAATTTCACTCCCCTGAATAGATGTCCGCTTCACTGTACCATTGCACATAAAATTAACGGTTTCCATCTGGGCCAGTGACATGATCCACGTATTGGCTCGGCTAAGGGGACTAATACTTGTTCTTCTATTAGTGGATTGAATGGCACATTTTTCTAACTCCAGAATCACGCTTACAAACATGTTGTTCATCCTCCCACTCTTGGCACTCTCCGAACTCTAGGTACTGCATCTGATAATATCAGGCTTACTGCTGATTTACTAGTATGAAAGATGAGGTGGGTTGCAGAGAAACAATTCAATCCCCATGAACAGTCGGAACTGAATATGTTTTGTAGATTCGGTATTTTTCATAATCTAAAAGTGGGATGCGGAGTGCAAAAATCAGATGTTGATTCACTTATCTGGCTGTCAGATTTTTATAGAACTGTGCCTAATGCTGTCAGTACTTTGGAATACGCAGGTGCCTTGGCAACCAGGACTCTAATTTGTTCAGCTGGTCCTGAAGTTGAGACGGTGTTATTAATCTGGTATTTATATGACCCTGATGTAGATCAATCATTACATCAATTATGACCTCCTGCATTTCCTTGAAAATGGTGATTTGTGTGGTCACTTGGAGCATTGTATCCACGAATTCAGCATGTCTAGTCAATGAATTTATGTGTTTCAACGTGCAGCTGGTGGTATTGGGTTTTTGTCTGCTTTTGCTGCTTCCACACTAAATTCACGATCATATCTACTATATGTGTCTGTTGTCTGGCGAGATCGCTAACATGTACGAGTCCCCTCTGTAGGTCGCCGATCACAGCCTCGCCTGGGACAGCCTGTCCCAATGAATTCTAAAGGAGCTCACCGTGTTCGCTTGGGCTCTTGCAACAGCGCATTACGGTCCTGCATGCTATCAATCATGACTTGTAGTGGTTGCAACAGGGCCTCGAATGGCCACTCGTTGTCGGGAAACCACATTGTTCGGCTATGGTCGACGCCTTGATTTCTGCGCCCCAAACAAATTTGATGAGACCAGTCCATCGCACTACGGATGTTTTCCCACTCGTGCCAATAATTTTCGAGATCATAGTATAGGACCAATTCCCAGTCGTCCGGGGTGAAACTGGCTTCCCCAACTCTTCCAAATATATCCCTGGGTGGTGATTGAATTGTAGATACTCCACATCCGCTACAACCAGCAATACCCCAAACACAACAAACTGGTTACCGTAAACCCTTGCATCTTTGCTTTTGCGCGCTGGTGGTGTCTCGATTAACTCTGTTCGGTAAAGACATGTTTTATTTAGTCCCGTCTCTCTGTGCTGCCCCAACCCCACTTTCGCTGAACCATGTGCAAGGAATGGGATTGGGCCAACCTCCTGCCTTTATAATCTTAACTTTCTAATACCCTATTGCCGGTATTCGCAATACCAGCCTTTAAGCTGTTATTGCATCATCTATGCAAGCAGTTATGGTTGCGTAGATGGTGCGGCAACAGACTGGCCTGCGATTCCACGAATTATTTTGTCCACAACAAATCCCTTTCCTTTTTTTCCTTAATCTTCGCATTTCTCATTATTATTCTTCTCTCTCGCCTCCAAGTACTTAGCCGCAGCCTGAGGCTGTTCAACCTTTCCTCGGTCTTACTCTTGTCACCTGCCCTCACACAGCACCCCAAGATCGTTTCCTTCAACTCAACCTTGGTCTCACCCCGACGCGGGGTGAGTTTCTACTCTGCACCAACCCAGGGCAAGATCACCATCGGCCTCCTACTCCTTCTTAACTTATTCAAAAAAAAAAATTGCTACTAAAACTATGTTTAGATAACGAGAAAACAAACAAGAAAATAAATAACGAACCACACGACATTCTGAAATTAAAATATATACAACCACAGTTCATCCCAACGTCGCCATGAGATGACAGTCCACTACTCCACCTTCAATTATGCAGTGGGCGTCCCAGCTACTTACGAGTGATCCTCACTGCCATGTTGGTTAGACTAACAAAGCTGACTAGATTACCTTCTTGATCATGTCATCAGTCTTACCATCGATCCACAATCCAGATTCCCATCCTTCCTATCTTAAAACTGACATGCAATAATCTGATATCTACGAGGCCAAATGCTCAGCTTTCGAGACCGGATTACTGTTTTATCAATAAGGAACGATAACTCGCCGGTTGTCGCTAATATGTCCAAAACTTGGAGTCATATAACCGTCCACAATTAGAGCACAAGTTTGAACAGCTACAAGTGTTATGCTCTGGACGTACTTAGTCTAAAGAGGAGGACTGGCGAACCCATCCCTAAGGATTCAAATTTAAAATTAAAGTAATGAAGTGAAACGATGCGAAAAACATAACTAACTTTGTGGGTGGAAATCTACTTTTATCCGAATTTAACAAATTTATCCACACTTGGAGTAACTTCTTACTACTAGCTGGACCATTAAACTGAAGAAAAAAAATGAGAGGGGAATCTTTACAATCTGACCGGGATATGGAATGATGTTTCAAATTTAGCTGGGAATGTGCAGCCCTTTATACCCCCGGTATCTTCCCGACCGAGAACGGGATATGCACATTGCTTCAGGGATCACATCATACACCCTTGCTTGTACATAATTGAAAGATTGTTAGTTGTACATGGTACCAAAAACTGTACAACTTGATAACAAATATTCTGAGTGTACGTATGTCGCATGATTTTATATACCGTTAAGCGTAGACATCTCTACGATGCCTTGTCATTAACTACTGTCCCTTACTACCCATGAATAGTGTAGGTAAAATTTAATCAGGATTTTTGTGTATATACGAGTACACTTTTAAGCTTTTGTAAGGTTTTTTGCCAATTTGTCGGAAACTTCACGCTACCTGATATCTGTGCATTCGACACAATTAAAATGGATTTTGGGCTAGATAGAATTCGGCTAATTCTTAATTAATAATTGTAAAATTCGTATCGCATACAATGAAAATTTGAAGAAAATTTATCAATTAGAATTTTCGCTTTAATTTTTTGATTTCCTGCGGCCAAAGTTATTTTCAGTTTTTGGCCAATATCGCGAAAACTCTCACACCCAAAGTATTGGTTACTTGTGCGAGGTTCGAGATATTGGCCAGAAACTGAAAAGAACTATATGACCGCTGAAAATCAATAAATTTGACTGAATATTGTAACATTTAAATTTTGCCCATATTTTCCAGGTAGTCTCAATATGACCTTAGATATAAGAAAAACAGCAGAAAGTATTGATTACTAGTAGGAGTTTTCGAGATATTGACCAAAAACTGAGAAGAACTTATATGGCTGCAGGGATTCAAAAAACTATAGCGAAAATTTTTTGTCGAATTGTTTATGTATGCGATGTAATAAATTTTATAATTATTAATTAAGAATTAGCCGAGTTCTCTCTAGCTCAAAATCCATTTTAATTGTGTAGAATGCACAGATATCATCTAAAGTTTGTATTTAAATCCAAAATCAATCTAGAAACCAAATTTCATAAAGATTGGTTATGAAATGACCCGGTTTAGTTCAGCATGAACAGATCCTAGAATTTGGTTCAAAACTCACTTTAGAATCCCTAGCTAATACCCCTGTTAAAGTTAGCCGATACTTTCAAACCGAAAGTAAACAAGTCGATAATGCAGATAGTGTCTTTGCTATCTCAGCTGAAAATACAATATGTTATGTCAAATATTAATATGCATCAGGCGACATTTCAAAGCCGGCCTTTTCTCAGCCGATATTTTTCAGCCGAAAGTGTTTTTTTATACCAAAAATATTTGTTTTCTACAACAAAAAAAAATCAACTGAAACCATTAAAAATAAAACACTAAACAATATTTTTAATAACTATTGGGAAATTGCAAATAAACATAAAAATACAAAATTTGAATATTTCTAAAAGTTGATCGTTTAAAGTGTCATGGTTGGAAATAGATTCAAATGAAAGGTCTTGATGATGTTCGCACCTGGAAAAATTGTTAGGTCAATTTTCATGTGGGGAGTCCGGGAAAACTCGATCGAATATATCGCACAAACAAAATTTGAAAATTTCTAAATATTGAATGAAAAATGAATTTTTCCGAACAACTAAAAATGCTATTAAAAATATTGTTTAGTGTTTTATTTTTACTGGTTTCAGTTGATTTTTTTTTGTTGTAGAAAACAAATATTTTTGGTATAAAAAAACACTTTCGGCTGAAAAATATCGGCTGAGAAATATCGGCTGAGAAATGTCGGCTGAGAAATGTCGGCTCATGCATATTAATATTTGGCATAACATATTGTATTTTCGGCTGAGATAGCACAATTGTACTTTCGGCTGGAAATTATTGGCTAACTTTAATAGTATAGCCAATACTGAATAGTATAGCCAAAAATTTCCGCTGGTAATAAAATAACAACAGAAATTCTCTTTCGTGATAGTGCTACCATTTGTGGCGACTAGCGCAATCTCTTATTTTCCGCTGGCAAATTTCCACTGTCTTATACAATATTTCACGTAGGCGTATTATTAAATAATTTTTATTACCAGCAGCTAATAAAAAATTAAGGGTTGTATATATTGTGGCCAACACCAACACCCGACTTTCTTGTGGAATTTAATTTTCATGAGAGCTCATATTTCTAAATTCTCTAATCATCATTCAAAGCTCGCATCGTTTTCTTTGTTCTCTTTAGCTATAGAGGAAAACCCGTTAATCAACTTTCGGTTAGTAGATTCCAAAACGTGTCATCTGTTGCACCTGTGTGTGTATATTTCAAAATCTCATGTTGTATTAGGGGTACAAATAAGTTTTGAGTTTTTTGTATAACCTCGTAGCTTTATTCAGAGAAATTAGTATAAACTGAATTTTATTCAGAGTTTTATTCAGGCAGCATACGGATTTCGCATCGAAAAAATTCCTCGTGTTTTGAAGCGATCCAAGAATCGACCCAATTTATGGCTAGCTTCTTTATGGCAAGTTTCCTTGACGACTCTTGCAACGCCGAGCGTTGTTGTGCTGAAAGATCACTTTGTCATAACTTTCGGCATTTGGGTGTTTGAGCTTCAATGTCCGGCTTAATTACATCAATTGTTCTTGATCACATTCTCCATTGATGGTTTCGTTAGGCTGTAGTAGCTCATAATATATCATTCCGAACTGATCCCATCAGAAGCACAGCATTAAATTCTTGCCATGAACATTCGGTTTGACAGTGGTCGACGTCTCTTGGCTTCAGTTCGTACGGAACCCAATTTTTTTGTTTTTGCACAATACTCATGGTCTTGAGATGGCTTTGCATCGTTTGTTGACTCCCAAAGTTTCAGCGAGCTTCTCTTGAATTTGGCATGAATCTTGGTCCAAGAACGCCTCCACCTCAGCTTCTTCAAATTGTACTGGTCCCCCTTCGCGTTCTTTGTCATTGGTGTCAAAACCGTGGGTCCAGTATTCAGCTGGAATTTTCTTCAAATTAAAAGAAACAAGCAGCGCTTCCCGCAAATTGTGTTTTGTTGGCACAAAGGTTAACATGGTTAAGGAAATTAAGATGCTTTAATATGAATATAGTCACGAGATAGCCCGATGCGATTTAATACTAGTTAAGTCATCTTTTGTAAATCTCTCAAAACTTATTTGTACCCCCAATAGTTGTCGAATTTTCTGCAAAATAAATTGGCGACTTATCTGAATATTGGTAAAAAATGTAAAAACGTTAAACCAAAATTAGTCATTTCGAAGTGTATATCCGATCACTCATCCTGTTTGGGCTATGGAGTGGCCGAATTTTGGTGGAATAAAAGCTTATTATCAAAATTTGTTATTAAGCTTAAATTTTGAAGAATTGATTTCAATGCTGTAAACCCCTCAGTTTGTAGTCAAAACTTCAAACGACTATATCCTTAACCAACAAATTAAAATTTAGGGCTGTCTTCAAAATTCAAGCTACGAGTATCTTCATGGTATTCAATCACGTAATGCGAAATAATTTTCCGCATTGTCGTTTTCATAGGTTAGGGCTATCTAAGCTTTCCAGCAATTGATTTATAATTTCGGGCTGAATGTTTTAAATGTCATGATAGATTATCATGACATATTTTACTGCCGCGATAGTGATATTTTTTCGGGCTGGGATAGAAAACTCTCCCGATAGTTATAGTTGAGTATTACAATTAGGCTTTTTGGACTTAATAACGGGCTGACTTCATATGAGTGAAGAGTTTAGGTCTGACTAAGCTACCAAGCGATAGGAATATATCTTAAAAATACATAAAAGTAATTTTAAAATTTCGAGCTGATTGTTAGAAATGTCATGACAGTGTATCGTGACACTGTTCACTATCGCGATAGTAACATTTTTCGTGCTTTTGTTGGCAATAATTTTGTTGGCTCCCCCAAACCGATGGATTCTTCCTTATTCAGGTTTTTTGTCAGTTGGTTCCCGCCTTGTATCAACTACATGTTCGATACAATAGTAAACACATACCAACAGCAATGTAAACTATAAGCTTTAAGGAATACTTGCAATGCTGCTAATATAGTGTTTGGCGCGTGTCTTTACTTTCCGGTTTAGATAGACACAGAAGAGTAGGTAATGTTGAGCTAGTAATATGACCTTAAATTATTGGTTTGTCCAATGTCCTTTATAATTTTATTATATCGCTTTATCAAAATGCACTCACGGTTAAATTCTGTGGAGTGTCAATAGCTCCGTCCAAACGGAAACTCACCCAAAAATAGAAATAAAAATTCTACAATACGAAATCGATTTTCAAATTCACAAGTTTTCTTTACCATTATTACTAACGAACTTCCGATAACAGACAGAAAAAAAAGATTCGGTACGTGGAAATTCCATTAAGATTTTTTTCTTTTCCGTTTGCATAATTTTCAATTATGTAGAATAGAAATCAAGAGGTGTATCACTAATAAATCTAAATTCGTTCTTCTTTATTTTGTTCTCTCAAGTAGAAAATCTAAAGTAAATGAAATTAATTCGAGGAAAGTTTTCTTCACCCCTCAAGTCGAGTGGGTGCGTGACTCATGCAAAATATTTGTATTTATTATATTTGACTGGTTACCTTTTTCGTGTATTGCAGGTAAATAAATATATGGAGCTGCCACCATTCAATTATCCAAATCCGCTTGGCAGTTTTGGGGGTACCAAACAAATACGAGCCGAAGCCGCTTACCTATATGATGCGGTACATGTTTATTCAGATGCCCTAATCAAAGTACTTAAGGCGGGTGAAAATCCCCGAAATGGAACCGCCGTTATAAATGCGCTCAAAGGGATTACATATAAAAGTGCCATGGGGTAAGTAAGGTGGTATACAGAAGGCGACAATGATTAAAAAAAAAAATTTCCACCAAACAGGTACCTAGTATATATCGATGAAAAAGGTGATGCGGCCGGGAATTACACGATACTCTTTCGACAGAAATTACGGGATTCAAAAATGCCGAATCAATATGGACTGTTTCCGGTTGGGACATTCAGTGCACCAAACATTGAACAGTTGCCGGTAAGTTTGGTACACCTAGCCTTTTATTACGCAGTGCAGTTCAAGCATTTAATTTACAAATTTTGCCTTGAGTGCCGCCACGTTTCAAACTGGAAAATATTTTCCGTATTACTGTAGTCTTGTTTTTCATTTTTCTTTTTTTTACTTTTGCACACTCTTACAATAACAATAAACCCAGTTTGCACGTCAGGTACGTATAACAGAAGAAACAATTTGTAATGTTGTAAAAAGTTATAAGCTCACGTGTCGAATTATCGTTTTTTTGGTTTTTCACAGTTACGTTTTATGTTGCCAGATTTGAAAAACAAAACAAACCAAAAAATTAAATTAGAATTTTTGTTTCTCTTCCACTTTCAGGATGTTCATCTCTTCGATAAAATCGAATGGAAGCAAAATCGACCACCCAATGCAGAACCACGGTGTGGTTTCCGTGGTGAAAAATGTATCAGTTAGTTTTTCTATTTTAGTGTTCGTTTGTTTTTCTTGTTGAGTGTGATTTCTAATATTTTTTTTTTTTTTGTGGCAGGTTACACTGGGGAAATTACGGCTGGAGTTGCGGGTGGTGCTCTCGTTATATTAGGCATCATTTCATTGGTCCTCTATCGCAATTGGCGCTACGAACAAGAGTTGGATAGTTTATTGTGGAAAGTGGACTTCAAAGATATCCAAATGCACGAAAGTGATAATGAGAATTCAGGTAAAAAACAAACTCGGGCCACGCATCCCCTAATTCGAACGAGCCAGGTTAGTTTAAGTTCGAATCCGGATGCCGATTTTCGATATTCAACCATTTTTACACCGATCGGATTGTACAAGGGGCAGCTGTACGCCGTTAAAAAGGTTAAAAAGAAAAGTATTGATATTACGCGTGAAATGAAGAAGGAATTAAAAATGTTGCGGGACGTGCGTCACGATAATCTTAACGCGTTTATCGGTGCGTGTACCGATCCACCGAACATTTGCATCATAACGGAATATTGTAATCGGGGTAGTTTAAAAGATGTACTCGAAAATGAGGATGTTAAACTGGACAACATGTTTCTTGCTTCGATGGTGGCCGACATATCCCGTGGCATGATTTATATTCATGAATCGCCGCTAAAATGCCACGGTAATCTATCGACGTCAAACTGTTTAATCGATTCGCGATGGGTTGTCAAACTCAGCGATTTTGGATTGTACGCATTTAAAAAGGGGTCGGAACAATCGCCCGACATTAAAATACTTACAACAAACTGCCAAAAATTATTATATCGGGCCCCTGAACTGTTACGTCAGGGCCAAACAAATCTAGTTCCTGGAACACAAAAAGGTGATATTTACTCGTTTGCTATAATATTGTACGAGATGCATACGCGTCACGGGCCGTTCGGTGAAACGGGCATCTCCTGCATGGAATGCCTCAAAAAAGTATTACTTGGATTAGATCCACCATATCGACCATCATTACAACCACTTGAACTATCGTTCGATTGTGTACGCGACTGCTTAAAAGAATGTTGGCAAGAGAAGCCGGAAGATCGTCCCGATTTTAAAACAATCCGCTCAAAATTGCGTCCATTGCGTAAGGGCATGAAACCGAATATATTCGATAATATGATGGCGATGATGGAGAAGTACGCGAATAATTTGGAGCAACTGGTCGATGAGCGTACGGATCAATTACAGGAAGAGAAAAAAAAGACTGAGGCATTGTTGCTGGAAATGTTACCGAGGCCGGTGGCCGAACAATTAAAAAAGGGGAATAAAGTCGAGGCCGAAAGTTATGACACGGTGACGATTTATTTTAGTGATATCGTTGGATTTACCGCGATGTCTGCCGAAAGTACTCCACTCCAGGTGGTCGATTTTTTAAACGATCTGTACACTTGTTTTGATTCGATTATTGGCCACTATGACGTGTACAAAGTGGAAACAATTGGGGACGCGTACATGGTGGTATCAGGTCTTCCAATCCGAAATGGTGATATACACGCAGCTGAAATAGCATCAATGTCCCTGCATCTTCTGGATGCGATATCCGAATTTAAAATAAGACATCGGCCCGTTGATCGACTACTGCTTAGGATTGGTATTCATTCGGGGCCGGTTTGTGCCGGGGTCGTCGGCCTAAAAATGCCACGTTACTGTTTATTCGGTGACACGGTGAACACAACATCTAGAATGGAATCGACCGGTCTGCCTTTAAAAATACATTGTAGCTTAGAATGTAAACTGTTACTCGATAAATTAGGCGGTTATATATGCGAGGACCGTGGCCTGGTTTCGATGAAAGGTAAGGGTGAGAAAAATACGTTTTGGTTGCTAGGCGAAAATCCCGAGGCTAAATTAAGGCGAACTCACGAACGAACTGAGCGACGAGGCTCAAAGGCACTAATAAAAAATCATTTAAAAAATCACGACTACACATCGATCCTGATGCGAAGCTCACTAAAAAATCCGCGAGCATCAATACCACGCTCCACAAGTCTAGAGTCCCCAAAAAAACTTCGTTTTGCAACCGGCAACCTCTTAGAACACCATCGATACCATAGATACAGTGATGATGCCCTCATGGAGGTGATCGCGGACTCGAGCCCACGAAAGTCAAGCGGATCGATACACGGGGAGGAGTACACGGCGTCGTGTCCATGCATCGACCACATCGGTAACGATTTAATGGAAATGACCATGAAATATAATAATAACAATAATAATAGTAATTACAATAATAATGGACCCAGTGCAACCACGCCACTACTACTAAATCACAATAATTTTATATGCTAAATTACCTAATTTATTGTTTTATTTTATTTTTTTAAATTAATTGTAACGAAATTCTACTTAAATAATTTCTAGTCTCTAATTTAATTATTGATATAACAAAAACATAATTTTATATAAACAATTAAATATTAATAATTTAAAAAAAATATATAAAGAAGAAAACATTTTGTGTCTAAAATATTAGTAATTGAGTTTCATTTGTTTTTTTTAATATTGAGTGATCATGAAACGTCATATTATATATGCGTTACAGTAAATGTCCGAATAAAAATTGGTAAACACTGTTTGTAAATGAAACTACGAGGGTGTAGGCGGACTTTCGGACTTTAACCGTAACATATGTGTAACAAAAAAATCAAGGTAAGCAATAGTTTTTGTTTCGTAAGTAATCGCTTTTCACTTTTTAGGATATTCCATTTAAGAAAATGACTGCCTCAAATGGTTAACTTCATTAAAATCAAACTCAATCCGCCATTCTACACTTTGATTCTTTCCTCGTTTCCTTCCCTTTCATCTACAAACTAAAAACAGTTTGTTGGTGAAAGGGGAAGGAAACAAGGAAAGAATCACGACGAAAGAATTAAAGTGTGGAACGGCGATTTAAAGTTTAGTGTAAAGTGGGGTACACACATTCCAAAAATTTTGACTGTGTATACTATTTTCGTAAATGTACGTTAAACACAAATTAGCCATTTTACCGGTAATTAAAATTACTATATTATAGTAAAAAATTAGGAGCTAATTATAAAAAGGTAATTATAGTAAAAAATAATGGAGCGTGTAAATCTTCCTTTACCATATGTCAAAAATGTTTCAAATACATTTTGGTGTGAAAAAAATTATTCAATTAAATCATTTCATATTTTTATTGTATTATAACCCTAGTATGGGTGAATTTTAGTGTATTCTTTTATTAGGCTTGGTGATAACAAAACACCTTTCGTGTGTTAAATCATATTGTGTGTGTATTCAGTTTAGTGAATTTTCGGTGTACAAACTAATAAATTACATAGTCATTTGTCAACTAAATGCTAAAGTGGGAACCAGTCAAGAATAAAACTTAACTTAACAAAATATGCGATAAATGGCATGTCAATGTTTTTACCCAGCAAAACTTAATTTTTACTTAAGAAATTCAACGAAACTTCGTTAAATTTGAAATGTCACTTAAAAAAAATAGTGTGCACGTTTTCCGAAAATCTGATTGTTTAGTAACTAATATGGCGGGAATTATTTTAATTGTATAATTATTATATATATAATAAAATTATTGAATTTATGAAACCTAACCTAAAAATTAGTTTAAATTGTGCACGTTGTTTAAAAAACTTAAAATTAAATATTAGTCGTGGTTTGTTATAATAAACTAATCAAAATACATAAAAATCGAATCATGTTTTAATCATGAAAGTTGTAAATTAACATCGCGCTGATTTTGTTATTACTTAAGAATTATATGTTGTGCATGGCTGAAATGTCAAAAAAAGAAAGACAATTGGTATCGTTAAAATTCTTATTTTTTCGTTTACGTTTTTATTTTTGACTGGTTGGACTATAAGTTGTGCTAATTATTCGATAATTTTAAAAAAAATTGGCATAGATTATGTTAAAACTGTATTTGATTGAAATTTGTTTTAACCCAGTAAACAAGGCGTTCGGAACGTTTTTTTTGTTTGCACTGCATTTTGAAACAAAACTCAAGCAGCACTTGCCTCCACGCAAAACTCAAGTGCGGCACGTGTCTATGTATGCGTAAAATTGTATGTATGCCAAAATTCATCATACTAATCACGTAAAAACAAACAAAAAATCTGACTAAATTCGAAGTAAAAATTTATTTTGTTTGTTTGCCATATAAACAATTATTGCTGCAAAAAATCCCTACTTGTAAATTTTGTTTATAGGCGAAGAAGTAAGAGATGAAAAGAAATGCGTGATTTTGCCGCACTGCGTAGAGCGACACAATATTTGAGTAACGACTGTCAAAATTTATTCAAATTTGTTTTACCCCAGTAAACACAGCGTTACAACATTTTCATGTTTCTTTTATTTTGGATGTTCAATCTACCGATTTATACAGTGCGGCAACACAATACTTTTTTCTTCGTCTCTTACCTCTTTATCAACAAACGAAATTTCTAAGTGGGGAATTTTTGAAGTACGTTTACTCATGAAACAAACGAAAAAACAAAAAATATTAAACATTAGATTTTTTTGTTTTTATATTTGGTTGAGAAATAAAAAATTAGAGGTCAGTTTAGAAATTAGCACTCGTTGTTTCTGAGTTTGTCGTAGCAAATGAAAATGGCCAATCATGGTTGACCTATTTATCCAGTAGTAATTAAATTCGAGTTTGCTTTATATAAATAAAAATTGAAGGTTTATATAAATCGAATTTGAATCATAATAACTGCTGAATGCTGATAAAGAAGCCAACCATGATCAAAAATGTTTTTCTGCTGTGATAAATACAGAGACCATCGCTGCCAATTCAAAAACTAGCGTCTAATATTTTATTTCTCAACCAAATACAGCTAGTATGAAATTGAATTTTGACAAAAAACTTTGTGCTGTCATTGCCGCTTTATAAATGGCCATTATATTGTCATGGCCAATATATGTCGAAAATATAGTTTAGTGTAGTAAAAAATTCGATTACATGGGATTTTTTGCCAGGCAAGTATAATCTCGTTTATTTCCTTAAATACTTAAGTTTTTCTTACGATTTTTCAATGATATAATCATAATTTATCCAAGTACAGTTGTTTCAGACTATTTCCAATCCAAATTTTAAAACTTTTCTTTCACAATTTCATTTTTTCTGAAAGTTTACCCTATTTATCTGACATTTTTTATGTTTTTCATTTTTGTTTTGTTTTAATTTTTTCTGCATTTTACATGAACCAATTAGATCTTTGTTTACGTTTTTTTTATAGAAAGAAAATAAAAACAAAAACGTAAACCCAGGCAAGAAGTTAGTGACACGGTCATATTTGTAAGTACTGGTGCTGCAATGCCTACTAGATTTTATAAACTTTATTTTTATTTTCCCTATCCGTTTCGCTCAAATATCCAACATAAAATGAAAATAATTTTACACAAACATAGACACATGTCACGATTCAGTTTTACTTGAGATAAAATAGCCTTGAATTTGTTGCTGTTTTCCCGCTTAAACACATACAAGATAGTAAACAATTATCAGGACTAGAATCAGTAGAAAACGCTATCTGAAAGCGAATTTCGCAATCTAGAAAAATGCGCTCGTTTGGCGAATGGATTGACTGGTAAGTTCCAATTAAATGTTTAATAAATAATTTGTTTAGGCGAGAAAAACGTGCAAAGATTTGCTCAACTATTGAAATTTTGCATTCTCTAAATTAAACAAATTTGGTCATCTCATTAGACCGCAGTGACCAATCTATAAAATTATTGGAAATACTTTGAACTTATATTCAAAGTGTTTATGTACGTTAGAAGGAGAAAGGCAAATCGGCACCTTTCTATCAAAATTTAAGAGCGTTCTTTACTAAATTAAATTTGTTGTTGAACTTAACCTAAAAATTTGATTTCAAAGTGTCTATTTAAACATTTTTTATTTACCAGTCGAACCTACATAATAGAAAAACTCTGTATTTGCATACCAAATAATCCCTGACCCTCTATCGGCAATTTTCTGAGTTAGTTTTCATATTTTTTTGGAATTTCTATAATATAAAATTAAAATAGATTAGATAAAATAGAGATTATACAGGGTGGCTGAGACCAAGTGTTACCAAATGAAAACGCTGTAATTTTTTTAATTTTGATTATTTTTTGAAATTTCAATATTTCGTGGAATATGTTGAAAACATATTACATTTTATGAAAAACATGTTACTGCTCGATATCACCTCCTTTGGCTCTGATTATTTGATTCAGTCTTCCATAAAAAGCATTGCATGCTGACCGAACGTGAGCTTGCGGAATTTTATTCCATTCTCGAACAAGAGCTGACTTCAATGCATCAACACTTTCGTATTTTTTAGTGGACACCCTACTCTCCAAAATGGACCATATGGAGAAATCCATGGGATTCAAGTCTGGTGAATATGGTGGCCATTCTTTCGATGAAATCAGCCGCGGAACGCAATTTTATAAAAATTACTGTGTCGCTCGAGCTTTGTGTGACGGTGCCGAGACCTGTTGGAATGTCCAACGGTTCGTACCAAAGTGTTTACGTGCCCAAGGTAGCAAAGCATCGTTTAGGATCTTTTGGCGGTACACCTCTTGGTTTACCTTCACTCCATGTTCGATGAAAACCAGAGGAGTGCGTCCATCTGCAGTCACTGCAGCCCAAAACCATAACATAAGCTGGTGATTGCTTGCGCATGGCAACTCTTGTGTCCAAATTATCGTTGGACTTGTGCTCTAACCAAACACGATCATTTTGTTTATTCACATACTGTTGAATGGTGAAAATTTTCTCATCAGAAAAGACAATTTTTGGAATCTCATCACGTTCGGCCAAGGCCTTCAATGCTCGTGTTCTTTCAAGCCTAACTTTTTTGTGCCTCCGTAAGATCTTGAACTTTTTGTATCTTGTAGGGCTTCAAGTATAGTTCATTTTTCAATATGGTTTGAATTCTGTATCGTGAAACTGTAGACGTGCGGCTAATTGATTGGCACTTTGACGAGGATTTCGTTGGATTCGTTTCTTCACATTTCGTATCATTTCTTTTGATGTTGCTGTCTTTTTAGGGCCGCCTCTGTTGCGTTTAGCGATGCTTCCAGTTTCGTTGTATCGAGTTATGGTTCGATACACAAACATTTTATTCACATTCAAATGCTGGAGCTGACGAACTATTGCTGTTTGTGAATTTCCACCCAAATACAGTGCAATTACACTATTACGTTTGAATTCCATTACGATTTTTTTATGAAGATATTAATTTAGAACAATTATTTGTTGACCACATGTAAACAACTAACCAAACTTCAATCTGTCAAAAAATTGACGCGCGAAAATGACAACTACACAAATGACAGCAGAGTGAAGTCAGTAACATTTGGTCTCAGCCACCCTGTATATTTAACTTTATTGTTGCGAAAAAAATTGGGTCTTTTGTTGTTGTGTATTCCGATCGAGCTTGCACAACTTCTCTGTGCTTCCATTGTGATGTGCGGTGGCGCTTTCAAGCGGCGTGTTCCTTATGGCGGATGGTTGAGACGAACTGGATTAATGTAAAATTTATTTTTGTTGAAATAAATTGTTCGTTTTGCTTTGCTTGTATTTGTCGTGTTACTTTTTGAAATACTCGTCGTATTGTTCCCGTTGTCTGTTTGTTTGTTTATTTTATTTATTCTAAAGTACTACTAAATTTAAAAAAAATGGCGGTTGGAAACTTCAAACATCAGCGCGTTATCGGATGTTCGTGCACCGCAACCAAACGAATAATACTGTCGCAGGCATTAAGAATATTCGTTCCGCTCGGCTGGGTATCTCCTACCATAATTATCGATTAAAGATGGTCCACTTATCGAGATAGTTTGAAATCGTTGGAGGCTCCCAGAATGTATCGCTGAGTACATCATTTGACAGTCATCTCCAAGCATCTTAGTCATCTTCGAGCGCACGGGCTCAGCGACGCCTCTGAAAAAGCATATGCAGTTGTGATATATGCTCGTACAACTTTAGCAGATGTTTCCGCCAGAATCACACCGCTAACATCAAAGACCAAGGTTACTCCATAGAAAACGGTAAGCCTGCAACGTTTGTAGATTTTTTCCACTGTACTCCTCACCAAACTTATGCACACCATCGTTAATTCGCGCGACGTGCCACAGGTTCAATTGTACGCACTGGCCGTCTCGCAAGTGGTACTGAGTTGGCTAACGCAGCTTGCCTAGTCGTCGAAGGATGTTTCAGGTGGTGGACAGGCCCTACTTGGCTACGAGAAGATCAAGGTCAATGGCCATGTCAAAGAAAATCAATGATCGCAACAAATGCTAAAACCGTGAAGTCTCACAATGACACACCACCTACTCTCTCGGTATTCATCGTTCGGAAAGTTACTTCGTGTCGCGGCCTTCCGTAGATCTCTCATCCAACATCGACATATCAACACAACTACACATTCGGGAGACCCCAATCACCGTTCCCGAGCTCAAATGGACATTCGAGTTTTGGTTCAAGCTGGTTCAAGAATGACATTTCCCTAAATGGATATCAAAGTGCCAATCCATAGAACATCTATTAGACACGAATCCTTTTGTCGGCAGTGACGGCGGATTGCGACCAACAAATCAAACTTACATAGATACGGAAGCATCCGATCAAAGACTGTCAGTCATCAAACCTACTCATTTCACAAACGCATCGCACAACATTGTTATGCAATAACAACCGCAGCTGATGCTGGCTCACTTACAGAAGCACTACTGGATTTAACGTACATGATGATGGCCTATCTTCCATCGCATCGTGTTACACCTTCGAGAGCGCTTCTGCACAGTGGCGTAAACTATACAGACCCAATACCCATCAAGCAACGCAAAGGTCGTGGCGGTGCACAAACGCATTCATCGCGTCGTTTAAAACGTTGAGCGCACAAAGAGGCAAAATCTGAAGCCTATACAGTAATTGTGTAACCAACTTCGTCAGCCGGAACCGTCACCTGGAAATTCATTTCTTCTACTTCGTCGTACTTTGGCGGCTTGTGGGAAGCAGGCATAAAATCGGTCAATCATCATTTACCGCGTATCATGGGCGAAATCTTGCTCACGTTCGGGGAGCTGACGACGCTGCTGTCGAGGAGTGTTTAAACTCGCGACTATTGTGTTCTTGACGAACAACCCTAATGACTGTATAAACCTCACTCCAGGGCATTTCGTAATCGGGCATCACCAATCACGACATCACCACCAACACTATACTCGATGTGAAGATGAACCGTCTCAATAGTTATCATAGTTATCAGCAGCTTCAGATAATATACCACCCTTCTCGCCTACAACAACGACCGATATGGATACGGGTCAACGAGAACCTCGCTAACGGTCAATTAGTTCTCATTAAGGAAGAAAGCATACCACCTTCAAAACGGTCATTAGATCATCGATCCGTCTCATTAAAATGTCAGGAGGGCAACAAGCGACCAGTGACAAAGTTGCGCCTGCTGCCTATTCAGGATAACCACGACCAACACTAAAATATTAAAATACCTTAGGGTGGCCGGTAATTTTGTAGACGACGCCAAAAGCCTCCACGAACTTCGGAGGTGACACAATCGGTGGGCACCCTACAATCAAACTTTGGGCAACATGGCTTTAAATAAAACACCAGCATCGCACAACACTTTCGCAGCTGTCAAAATCGTTACACCCATGTGGAAAACTTATTTCTTGTATTTAATCGCAATTAAAGCTGTTGTTCGTTTTTCGCATTTTATTCATACTTCGCATTTTCGCTCAAACAGCAAGTGATCAAGTTCTATGCCTTGCAATTCAGCATTGCCTATAACTCTTGCTTTGGATGGAAGCCTATTCGGAAAAGGAGCGGCATTATCACATGTCATCCAACCAGAAGAGAAACCAGTTGAATTAATTTCTCGTTCCTTTTCTGTCACAGAGCAACACTACAAACAATCAGATCGGGAAGCGCTGGCTATTGGTTCAAGTTCAAGTTTATTCCTTCTTCACACAGACGATAAACGCGATAAGTTCTCTGACACACCAACGATAATATCATACTAGACTCAGACAAAGATCCAGTTATGTCAAAGCTCAAATACCATCTTCATCTGAGCATATTTTTTCAAGGATGTAGAGTGGTAATTCCAGAAAATTTTCAAAACACACTTCTACCAGAACTACCTCATTCGCATGGTAGCATTAGCAAAATATTGGGAAAACGTCGATATACAAATTACATCATTCGTAAAAAATATTACGCAGTGCCGTATAAGGGCCAATTTTAACTAATAGTGGCTGATGTTAAATCAAAAAGGCCGGAGATCAGCAGTTACAAACGCCAGTCCAACAACTGAAACGACAGTTGGAAAATTAAAATCAGTTTTGACTTACCATGGGTATCCAAAAATAATTCAAAATTATTTGCATGAAACGTGGAATTACTCAAAAGATTATTGCACTTGATAATCCAGCTATAAACTACCACGCAGAAAGTTATGCTCAAACTTTCAAGAACAAATTAAAGGCCATGGCAAATGAAAGACTCCAATTACGTTAAAATTAGTAAAAAGTTAAAATTCAGTAGATAATTTATTCTAGCGGCAACGAAGAACCAAACTCGATGCAATTCGACCATCAGAACATATTGTCACGATCTCGCCTATTGTTTTGGGTGGCATAAATTCCACGTGAATTGGTTTTAGATTTTAATGACATTTATAAAATTTAGTAATATTTCACTTTTCTCATATTCCAGTAGTGGTGTAAGTATTACGATAGTGGTGTAAGTGTTTGAGAGATTAGTTTAGGGAATATTCTGTAAGTGGTTGCTATAACCGTTAAATTGTATTACGGAATTCACAATCCAGTGATACAAACTGGATTTGATAGAGCAAATTCGTCACAATATGAAAAACATGGCCAATGAAAACGTTAAAGTCAAACGTCAGTTAATCGTTGGAGACTATTTACTCTTGTGGCGGTTCAACCAACAAATTTATTTTATTAGTGAACTTATGTTACGATTTATATTTATCAAGCAATTCCTAAAACTAAGTCTGTTTCCAGAATTACTGGATTTAATGGGTAAAATAAAGTGGTACGAAATATTTTGGAATTAACGAAACCGTAGGAATGAAAAAATTAACAATCAGATTTTAGCTGCCTCTCCAACTCACAAGATGTGCGTTAAAATATTATATACTCAAACGTAGTATAAAATAAACTATTATGAGGTACTAATATTTATCCATAAATTGGTGACCCTGACGTAATCACAAAACACGATTCATAAACACGTCCAACACGAAATTATAATCTACGGAGCAGCAGCAGTTAATTAAATAACAAAATAAAGTGGTGAAAAAGGTACAAAGATAGTCCGGTTAGCCCAGTCAAATATAATACAAGATACAACTAGTCTGCCCAACTCAATCTAGTATAATATCGCCAGCTAGCTAGCAGACCAGTCTAACATATTAGAGCCAGCCACCACGTATAGCCCAATCAATCCAGAAGGAAGAGCCAAAAGGATTGAAATCGTTTTCAATTTACTAAGATCTATACAATCGGGGTCAAGCCCTCACCAGTGGGCAACCAACCAAAATCAACCCACGAAATCTCATTAATATAAATTTTTCATTCACCACGGTTATCTCAAAATTAAAAGCGTAATATTTCTGGACACACGTTTTTTCATTTATCGTGATATAAAATTAAACTTTATTAAATTCATTTGTCAAATTTGTGACATCGTTGAAACACCATAATATCTGACTCAGGTAGTGACCACGAAATCGATCACAATGTTGGTGTTACAACAAATGTATCCAAGGTATCTATTAAATATGCACCCTTCAATCGAGAAGACCCTGGAATATGGTTCACTCAACTTGAAGCACAATTTATAATAGGGGGTATCACTGCTAATCCCACTAAGTATGGTCATTTGATCGCGGCACTTGATCCTCAAACGGTCAAGTGCATTCATGATCAAATAGTTAAACCACCAAATAATAACAAATATGATACATTAAGGGCTTCAATTATCGATAGATTAAGTGAATCGGCAAAAATAAGGCTCGACCGCCTTCTTTCGGGATTGCAATTGGGTGATAAAGACCTTCTCAATTAATAAGGGAGATGGAGTGTTTATCCACCGATCATCTTTGTGGATGCAACGTCTACCAACCCATATTCAAGAGATATTATCTAGTATGGATGAATCTGATTTGTTTCAATTAGCGAAGACTGCCGGTAAAATTGTCGAAATACAAAAACCAATTAACTTATACAGGGTGGGCCATCTAACTGTTTTTGAATTAGCGGTTATTTTGAGTATGGTAAGAGTTAAGTCACTTCTGATTTGACAGAAAGTTAGTTTTATCTTTCCGCTGAACGAAAATGGTTGTGTATTCGCTTGAACAACGCTGGAAAATATTGAAACATTACTTCGAAAATCATGGTAATGTTGCAGAATGTGTGCGAAAATTGCGTGCGGTTTTCGGAAGAAACGAAGCGCCGGGAGCTCCATATGTGCGTTATTTTGTGAATAAAGTTAAAGAAACAGGCTTAATAATAATAGGCCAACACGCACCAAGCGGCCAACCAAGCGTACACTCGAAAATGTTGATGCTATAGCCGAGAATGTGCGTGATTCGCCGGGATCGTCAACTCGTCATCGTGCTCAAGAATTGAACATTTCACGCACAACATTGCGACGATTTCTGCATAAAGACCTTGGTATGATACCGTATAAAGTTCAATTCGTTCACGAATTGAAGCAAAGATCGACTTAAAGAAGATGCCGATTTTGGCAAAAAAATCGTCTTTTCGGATGAGGCGCATTTCCATCTTGGCTGTTATGTAAACAAGCAGAATTGTCGCATTTGGGGCCCGGAAAACCGCGTGATCGTAGAGAAACCGATGAATCCTCAACGAGTGACTGTTTGGTGCGGATTTTGGTCCGGTGGCATCATTGGCCCATTTTTCTTTGAAAATGAGCAAGGAGCCTCCGTTACTATCAATGGTGAGTGCTACCGCGCCATGATTTACGATTTTTTGTTCCCGGCACTTGAAGAGTAGGACATAGGCAACATTTGGTTTCAACAGGACGGCGCTCCGTGCCACACAGCACACGTTTCAATTGATCTTTTGCGCACTGTCTTCGAATATCGAATTATCAGCCGAAATGCTGATGTGATTTGACCTGCTCGGAGCTGTGATTTGACGCCGTTGGACTATTATTTTTAGGGTACCGTCAAAGAAAAGTGTTACGCCGATAAGCCAGCAACGATTGACGCTCTCAAGAACAATATTCGCATTGCCATTGAAGACATAATGCCGCATACCATCGAAAATGTGCTCAAAAATGGGACCGACCGTATGGGGTACGTCAAGGCCAGCCGAAGCAGTCATATGAATGAAATTCCATAATTAATCGGAAGGATTGTTCTTTACAATGAAAAAATACATTTGAAAAAATATTGAGAACATTTTGTTTTATTGCATTTAAAAAAAAATTTATTTGGCCCACCCTATGTGTGTGAAATAAAGTGTGAAACACTTCACTCGCATTGGCATCGAACCTTAAAAGCTGAAGTTATGTGTACAAGAAATACGCAGTGGACAAAATCTCTTCCAATAATTATACTCGGATTGAGAACTGCATTTAGAGAGGATTTTTAAAGCTCTTCAACATAATTAGTGTATGGGCAGAGTCTTCGATTGCCCGCAGATTTTATCACATTGAACAAGTATATCAGCCAACCTGATGTCGTCATTTAAATTCGAAATCAACGTAACAATATAAGTTAACACACCAGCCTTGTCACGTTGCATGAAAATGCATAATTCTCTCATATTACGCATACCAATTTCCATTAAATGTTCCCATATATTTGTCTCTCATGTTGCATTCCAGTAGACTAAGAAATTGAGATAAGCGAAACAATGCGCTGCATCAGCAAGTCGTTCTTGTTAAATATCTCCAACACAACAAAAAACGATCAACAGCCTCACGACATGTCAAAGATCAAATTTTCATTTTCTAAGATCTGTCAAATTGCGAGTCTGTGTTAGTAAGGATGGCTGCATTACGACCTCCATATGAGGGACCTTTTTCGGTCTTCAAAAGAGGTGAAATTTTTTTCACACTATTAATCAAGAGTGTTGAATCAACAGTATCAATAAACCGACTTAAACCGTGTTTTATTGAATCACAACAAACCGACAATTTAACGGATACATCAACACCATACACAAAAATTTCGCAACCCTAACTTTCACACCAGAGGTTAACCAATTTAAATCAAGATCAGGACGAATTATAAATAAACCAATTCGTTTTCAATAAAATGTATCGTTCTTGCGCAATTACTGTGGAAGGATAGTGTGGCGGTCCAACCAACAAATTTATTCTATCTGTGAATTTATGTAACTATTTGTATTTATCAAAGTTGCAATTCCTAAAACTAATAATTGTGTTTCCAGAATTATTGAGATTTCCAGAATAAATGAGTAAAACAAAGTGTCATGAAATCCTTTGAAAAAAAAACCGTAGGAATGAAAAAATTAATACAGTAAACCCTTGATTTAACGGACCCTGATTTAACGGACGCTCGATTTAACGGACAATTTTCTATTTTCCATTTTTCGGTTACCGATTAGGATGGGATTGGGTATGTTGGATGGAAATAGGATTCTCAAATGATTTTGGGAAGAAATTCTGGAATAAGGCCATGAGACTCGGTATTAAACAGCGCTTGAAGCAAGCGGATCGTAATGCTAACAAGTTTCTGGTAATGCTGAACATCTATCATCAGTACATAACCACTCGAACACCCACCACTCATGGAATTGGAAGGTTGAGCGGCAGGCCAACTTCATACTCTCACATAAAATTACGTTTGAACCCTACACTAAGGGCTCGGATAAATTTATAGTATTCTTATCAACAACGACCTCGAAAACTGTTCACGGCAACATGGAATATGATGCTTTCTAAGACCATGAGATCTTCAGAACCTTTCGAACCAAGCGGAAATTTACACCTTTGAGGTACTTGCAATAGAAGAACTTAATCCATATGGCCATATTACAGAACTTTTTCCAAAAATTATTTAGTAATCTCATTTCACTCACAATGTCCAATTTCTGTCCTAGTTTGTCATATTCCAGAACTTCTTCAAAAAAACATTTAAGAATGCCACTCCCATCAAACATACGTTATCCCATCACAATCGGTTAAGAAATGGCTAAGTTTCGTCCCAAGTGGCCATATTTCAGAATTTCTTCCCTAAATCAATTAAGAATCCCATTTTCATCCAGCATACCGAATCCCATTCCAATCGGTTAAGAATTGATCGAGTTCCGTCCCAGGTGGCATATCCCAGAATTTCTTCCCCAAAATCATTTAAGAATCCCACTCCCATCCAACATACCCAATCCCTTCACAATCGGTTATAAATGGTTGAGTTCCGTCCCAGGTGGCCATATTCTAGAATTTCTTCCAAAAATCATTTAAGAATCCCATTTCCATTCCACATATCCAATCCAATCATAATCGGTTACGAAATGGTTCCGTCTCAGCTGGCCATATTCCAGAACTTCTTCCCAAAATCAATTAAGAATCCCATTTTCATACAGCATACCCAATCCCATTACAATCGGTTAAGAATTGATCGAGTTCCGCTCCAGGTGGCCAAATTCCAGAATTTCTTCCAAAAATCATTTAAGCATCCCACACCCATCCAACATAACCAATCCCATCATAATTGGTTAAGAAATGGCTGAGTTCCGTCCCAGGTGGCCATATCCCAGAATTTCTTCCAAAAATCATTTAAGAATTCCACTCCCATCCAACATACTCAATCCTATCGTAATCGGTTAAGAAATGGCTGAGTTCCTCCCAGATGACCATATTCCAGAACTCCTTCCCAAAATCAATTAAGAATCCCTCTTCCATCCAGCATACCCAATCCCATTACAATCGGTTAAAAATTGATCGAGTTCCGTCCCAGGTGGTCATATTCCATAATTTCTTCCAAAAATCATTTCAGCATCCCACTCCCATCCAACATACCCAATCCGATCATAATCGTTTAAGAAATGGCTGAGTTCCGTCCCAGGTGGCCATATTCCAGAACTTCTTCCCAAAATCAATTATGAATCCCATATTCATCCAGCATACTCCCCAATCCCATTACAATCGGTTAAGAATTGATCGAGTTCCTTCCCAGGTGGCCATATTCCAGAATTTCTTCCCAAAATGATTTAAGAAATCCACTCCCATCCAACATATCCAATCCCATCATAATTGGTTAAGAAATGACTGAGTTCCGTCCCAGGTGGCCATATCCCAGAATTTCTTCCAAAAATCATTTAAGAATTCCACTCCCATCCAACATACTCAATCCTATCGTAATCGGTTAAGAAATGGCTGAGTTCCTCCCAGATGACCATATTCCAGAACTTCTTCCCAAAATCAATTAAGAATCCCTCTTCCATCCAGCATATCCAATCCCATTCCAATCGGTTAAGAATTGATCGAGTTCCGTCCCAGGTGGTCATATTCCAGAATTTCTTCCCAAAATCATTTAAGAACCCCATTTCTATCCAACCAATTCGATCATAATCGGTTAAGAAATGGCTCCGTCCCAGGTGGCCATATTCCACAATTTCTTCCCCAAAATCATTTAAGAATCCCACTCCCATCCAACATACCCAATCCCATCACAATCGGTTAAGAATTAATCGAGTTCCGTCCCAGGTGGCCATATTCTAGAAATCCTTCCCAAAATCAATTAAGAATCCCATTTTCATCCAGCATACCCAATTCCATCACAATCGGTTAATAATTGATCGAGTTCCGTCCCAGGTGGTCATATTCCAGAATGTCTTCCCAAAATCATTTAAGAACCCCATTTCTATCCAACCAATTCGATCATAATCGGTTAAGAAATGGCTCCGTCCCAGGTGGCCATATTCCAGAACTTCTTCCCAAAATCATTTAAGAATTCCACTCCCATCCAACATATCCAATCCCATCATAATTGGTTAAGAAATGACTGAGTTCCGTCCCAGGTGGCCATATTCCAGAACTTCTTCCCAAAATCAATTAAGAATCCCTCTTCCATCCAGCATATCCAATCCCATTCCAATCGGTTAAGAATTGATCGAGTTCCGTCCCAGGTGGTCATATTCCAGAATTTCTTCCCAAAATCATTTAAGAACCCCATTTCTATCCAACCAATTCGATCATAATCGGTTAAGAAATGTTCTTAACCGATTCATATTCCACAATTTCTTCCCCAAAATCATTTAAGAATCCCACTCCCATCCAACATACCCAATCCCATCACAACCGGTTAAGAATTAATCGAGTTCCGTCCCAGGTGGCCATATTCTAGAAATCCTTCCCAAAATCAATTAAGAATCCCATTTTCATCCAGCATACCCAATTCCATCACAATCGGTTAATAATTGATCGAGTTCCGTCCCAGGTGGTCATATTCCAGAATGTCTTCCCAAAATCATTTAAGAACCCCATTTCTATCCAACCAATTCGATCATAATCGGTTAAGAAATGGCTCCGTCCCAGGTGGCCATATTCCAGAACTTCTTCCCAAAATCATTTAAGAATTCCACTCCCATCCAACATATCCAATCCCATCATAATTGGTTAAGAAATGACTGAGTTCCGTCCCAGGTGGCCATATCCCAGAATTTCTTCCAAAAATCATTTAAGAATCCCACTCCCATCCAACATACCCAATCCGATCATAATCGGTTAAGAAATGACTGAGTTCCGTCCCAGATTAAATTCGATCGAATCGATTAAATTAAAAAACATTCGGATTTAACGGACACCCCTAATTAGTCCGTTAAACCAAGGTTTTGCTGTAATTAGGTTTTAGCTGCCTCTCCCTCGTAATTACACCGGCCATGAAAACTGGCTCCCTGGTATTGTAGTGAACAAATACGGACGTTTTCACATCTTATTAAAGCTTGATACAAAGCACATCTATCAATTGAAAAACACGGAGATTGCAATCTCCGTTGGTACAATCAACAACCCTATCAACATTTTCCTTTAGGTGTTCAATCGTCTTTTTCACTGAACTGATTGTAGAAAAAAGCTTTTTGATTATACATTAAGAACAAAGAAATGAAACCAATTTAGTGTACTTTAATAAACATGCAACATTGTTTGTCGAAAAAGTTAAAAACTACGCAACGACGGCAATCATTAAAATAGGAATCCCCGTTTTATTCAAATAAAATATTTTTGGGTGTCTTTTATGTGAAATACCCTAAAACTTATTTATAGGAGCTTTATAGCAATCGGTTCATATATCTACTAAGTTCTAAAATCATACAATTGAAATGAGTACTAAAATTTTAAACTTCCTCCTAAAACATATTAGATGTCGCCATTAATCAAATAATGTTTAAAACTCTGCTAATCATAGAAATTCACCATCTTGCCATAAATCGTGTACTATAAAATTCAAAAACAAATCCATGATGTGTGGGTGAATGAACCGCTATATTCGTTTTCAAAATTTTCTTTTCCGATAAGAAAGTGACAAACATAACTACGTATACACAATTGCATTATTTTGTGTTAGTGTTTAACTATGTATGTATTGGCATGTTTCTTATCAAATAAGCTGTACGGAAACAACACAAACATATGCAAAAATCAAGTCTTTACCCACACACGTAACGTTAACGTCAACTTCATATACGCGAATTTTCAATGTATGCGTACAAAAAAAAAAAAATTTACAATTCATATTTTTTTGTTTTGTTGTTTCGTTCACAAACAAATTCGAGTTGTATTCAGTTTTATTCGAGACACAAAACGGGGTTGACATATTGTGTGATTGGTGAAAAATAAAAATAATTTTTGTTGCCGTCGTAATCGTAAAATTCCATTGCGGAACGAAATATTTATTTACAAAAACAATTTTTCGTTAATTATTGTGATTAATTTAATAATTAATTGTTTTTATTCGAATTGTGTGATTTAAATTTTATTCGTGGTGTTGTTGTTGTTGTTTATAATCTTTTTTTTATGTTATTAAGTTGTGAGACGATCGTCTTAAAAATGGTCGAGCGTTGATCGTGAAACGTTAGAAGAAAATATAAAATATTTATGTGTATGTAAAAAAAAGGTGGTGTGTTGTAATAAATTAATATAATTATGATTAAAATAAATAGGAAGCAACAAGTTTTAAATTTATTTTGATAATTTAAAGTGATCGTAAGATTTGTATTTCGCCTTAAAGAAGTTGTGTGAATCAAATCAAATATACTTAAGTATATTTCTTTATCTATATATTACAGTGTGTATATGTGTGTGTGTGCCGATCGCTACAAAAGAGTTTGATCAAAATAAAATGTAAAAAAAATAATACGAAAAAGAGACAACAATATAATAATAATAATTGCTTTGTTGTGTCGTTTAAAAAAATAAAAATAAAATAAAATTTCTGTGATTTTTTTTTACTAATACGCGATCGCGATCAACACGTTTTTTTTTACAAAAGATCATTTCCATGTACTAAACGGCAACAAACTAGTATAGAGTCGATCGTATTATATTATATAGAGGAAGCAAAGGTGGTGATGATCATTAATTATTAAATTAAAAGTGAAAATGATGATCGTACATGTTGATCGTGCGACTTATGATCTCTACAGTCTACACGAGTAATGCCAAGAAATTTTTAACCGCAACAGTTTATAATAAAATCGCGAAAATTTACTTGATCATCAAGTCTCGTATAGTAACGATGATGATCATGTTAATGTTACTCGTATAAGGAAAGAAAGAGAACACTATAATATCCTGATATTTTTGTTGTTGTTTTTTGTTTTGTTCTCTTTAAAAATATTTTTTGTATTTGATTTTGTTAAAAATTAAAACAAAAATATTTTTTTAAATTATTTAGTTTTCTCTTTCTTACTTTTTTTTTTAAAGTCGTCTTCATTTTGTGTGTATTATTTACTCATATAAAATACAGTTTCTTTGCAATATAATATGACTTTTTGACAATATAAAATAAAAGTAAACAACATACATAATAGAACAATTTAAAAAGTATTTTGTTAAAAATTTCAAAATTTACAAGGTAAGTGCAAAATCGATCGATCCTGACGATATATGTCAATTTGCCATTGATAAAATGATGAGCATTCATATATTGTTTCGTATACACGTATTTATTTAATGATGATTACGATGATGATAATCACGATCATCATCAGAAATGATGACGATGATCGTTCGTAACCGTGTATACAAACAATGATACAGATTATTGAAAATGATCTATTCATAATTTTTAAATGGCGGAATTATTATTTTTACGAATTAAATTAAACGATCATTACTTATTTGATTTATTTATTTATATGATGACGATTATTATTGTTCAGACACTGTTTTGTATTTTATATTATGTACATATGCAATTTTTTATTTTATTGTACCAACTTATTTCAAAGTGTTTGTTGAAACAAATTTGAATGTCATGACAATCAAGTTTTTTTTTATACTTTGGTTGTTGTTAATTTAGAATAAATCACACATTATGATCGCGCTTGCATATTAGCTAGCTCTTGTCACTCTTATATAAGTTTATTTTTTTTTTTATTGTAAAAATGTGATCTTTGGTGGATGTATTAAAAAAAATGAAATCTATTTTTAGATTTCAAGATGCGCTGTAACTTTACTGTGAATGATGAATTAATAAAGACGTCGCGCTTTCGGTTGAATAAGTGTGTATTCTGTTAAGCGGTGCAGGGATTGGTGTGCCGAATATTCCGAACCATGATTCAAATTGTTGAAAAATTTACTAAAAGGCTCAAATTTTCCGATTTGCTGATGTATAGATTGAAATCTATATCGTTTATTTCACAAACATACATTTTTTGAACCCCACACCCCAAATTGAAACTCACTCGTTTAAGGTGCGAGGCTCTCTAAAACATTTCTTCAATCCACACGTCCACTGGGGTACGTTAACATTATACTAGCGAGCACCTCTTCATTCTGGAAACAACAGTACATTCTTCTGTTTCTAACGAATGGTGATTTAGTATACAGCACCCAACTACACCAGTTGAAAATAATCTCTTTTTAAAAATTCGATTTTTATTTTGTGCGAAATAATACAAAATGAGTTCAAATAAAGTAAATTTGCTTTTTCTTGTAAAAATCATTTTATAGTTCAATTTTCATCCACAACCCCCTATTTGATCATGATCGGTTAAGAAATGCATAGATCCGTCCTAGTTGGCCTTAATCTTCCTCCAAAAATCGTTTAAGCATATCATTTTCATTAACAATAAGCACCTAATTTCAATTTTTTTTTTTTTTTTTTTTATATATATATATTTATTTATTACAACTGATTTACAAATCATCTAGTAATTTCTCTTTCATAATTTATATTCTTGTTTGGAGGGTTGTAGCCCTTTGGCTAGTCCCCTTTACAATTTTATTATATTTTTAGTAGATCCTGATTGGATCTTGTAGATCATGCGGTTTCTTCCTTCGCAGCCGTCTTACTAGGTTTGAATCATCCAACATACGACGTATCTCAGCATTTTGGTGTACACTAATACGTTGCATGTGTTTTCTCGCGTCTTTTCTTATTTCTTCACTAATGAAATCCATCTTCAGATCTCTATGGAGGTTGTCTTTCTTATGTACCACGGTGCATTAACTATTCCACGAAGGACTTTGCTTTGGAATGATTGGATGATATTGACATTGGTTTTCTTTGTACAGCCCCAGAGCTGAATACCGTAAATCCACACAGGTTTTAGGATTTGCCGGTATAGTAGCAATTTATTATGTAGATTTAGCTCAGAATTTCTTCCTAAGAGCCAATCCATCTTTCTGTATTTGATGTTTAACTCTTCTTTTTTCTTTTTCACGTGCTCTTTCCATTTTAGTTTCGCATCTAGAGTCATGCCTAGATATTTTGCCGTATTTGCATAGGGAACTTGCTGGGGGTTCAGTTCTACTGGTATCCAGTTGACCTTCTTGTTGGTAAAGTTTACTTGCAAAGATTTTGTTTCATTTAGTTTTATTTGCCATCTCTTGGTCCAGGTACTGACAATATTAGTAGTTCTTTGCAATTTGCTTGTAGATTCTTCTATGCAATTAGCAACTGCTAAGATGACCGTATCATCCGCAAACGTTGCTATGTTAGTCTCCTCTATCGTTGGCTGGTCCGAGGTGTATATAACAAATAAAGTTGGTCCCAGAACGCTACCTTGTGGTACCCCTGCTGATATTTTCTTTATTTCTGAGTATTCGCCATCTAATTTAACTCGAAAGTGTCGGTTAGATATGTACGATTTTAGAATTTCATAAAGCTGCTTTGGTATGTCTCTTTGTAATTTATATTCCAAACCTTTATGCCATACTCTGTCAAAGGCCTGTGCTACATCCAAGAAGACGCTTGAACATACTTTCTTCTCTTCAAGTACGTCTTCAATTATGTTTATAATTCGGTGTACTTGTTCTATTGTTGAATGGTTTTCTCTGAAGCCAAATTGATGTGGAGGAACAAGATTTCTTTCTGCTATTATTGGTTTTAGTCTCTTTAGGAGTAGTTTCTCGAATAATTTTGAAATTATTGGGAGTAAGGAAATCGGCCTATACGAATTTTTGTCATTAAGTGGTTTGTTTGGTTTAGGTATCATAATTACTTCTGCTACTTTCCATTGACTTGGAACGTGTTTAAGTCTGAACACTGCATTAATTATTTGGAGTAGTTTACGTAGACCTTTTTCAGGAAAAGCTTTTACAATTTGTCCTGAAATTAAGTCAAATCCTGGAGATTTCTTTGTATTTAGGTTGAGATTGATTTCCTCTTTTAATTCTTGTAATGTGACAAGAGATATATTGCAGTTATCCATTTTATATACTGGTGGTATGTTTTCCTCTGCAGTTTGTCTAGGTAGTGGCTGAAACGTGTTCTCGAGGTGGGTTGCAAACAACGAAGCTTTTTGCTTTGCACTTATAGCCCATGTGTCATCTTCATTTCTTACTGGTGGAATTTGTAGTTTAGGCCGTTTTAAACTTTTTGTCGCTTTCCAAAGGGAGTACTCGGTATCTTTTTCCCCAGCAAGGCCACTCAAGTATTTATTAATGGATTCGTTTTTGATTTCTTTAATTAGCAACTTTAGTTTACTTGATACAAAATTTAGAGTTGTTTTATATTCTGGCGCGCGACTTCTTTGCCAGGCCTTTCTTGCTTTTCGTTTTGCTGCAACCAATTCCCTAACTTCCAGAGGATAAATAGCATTTCGGCGCATTTCCTTTGAACTTGAGGAGCTACTACTCCACGCCGCTTCGTGTATACTGTTGTTGAGTTGTTCTAGTTCTTCTTCTAGTTCTATCGGGTTTTCAATTGGCACCTGAAGATCAATATTATCCTCAACAAGTTTCTGGAATTTCTTCCCAGCAGGTTTTTTTGTTCGTTAGCGAAGGCGGACTAGTTTCTATTAACAATCGTTGCACTGATTGTCATAATGACAGGCGTATGATCCGACATAATCCCCTCGCTGCTTTCTAGGTATATGTAGTTTTCGTCTATACCTTTGGTGATAAAGAAGTCAATGACATCGGGTATTTTGTTTCTATCCGTAGGCCAATAAGTGGGTTGATCTCCAGAATGAAAATCGCAATTGCATAGTCTTCCTACTGCAAACAGCTCTCTTCCTTTTTTAGAGGTTACTCTTGATCCCCAGTAGGTGTTTTTTTGCATTAAAATCACCTCCGATTATGAAACTTGATCCAAGTGATTTAAATAACGTGCAATAGTCTTGTTTAATTAAATTATATCTTGGGGGGCAATATATTGACGATACACTATATTCTTTGTTGTTATTTATAAATACTTTTAAGGAGACTACTTGCATAAATTCCTCTTCAATTTTAAGATCTATAAAATGTTTGACGTTTTCTTTTAAAACCACCGACGATCCCCCCCTTGCCCTTCCTGCTGGATGAAAGGCGTGGTAACAATTGTATCCATATATTTTAAGATATGAAGTTGAAGTAAAATGGGTTTCCGATACTAGGCATATATCTATTTTTTCAGTATTTAGGAAAATTTCTAATTCTGGAATATGTTGCATTAGCCCATTTGCATTCCAGGTTACTATTCTTAATGTTTTATTTGTTGTTGTTTGCATAATTTTAATAGAGCATGGGTTTCATTTCATTTAGAGAGTCTTGCTTATCTAGCCTGTTGCTTAAAGCTTGAAGGCATTTCTCTTGTTTAGCTAGACGAATGTTAAGAGCTTCCATGCTTCTTAGTATCTTTTGGAGTACTGCTGTACCTTCAGTAGTGTCCTCCGAAATAATTGGTTTTATCATGACTACTTGCGAGTACAGTTTTGGTTTTGGTTCTCCCGTTTTACTAGCATGAGGTTTAGGTTCCTCTTTGGTGGAAGTTAGGTGGTATAGTTGGTTCCTCTTTGGTGGTATAGTTCTGAAGGGCTTGAAATGTTTTTCTATTGGGTGTGTGAATCTTTACCGGACAAGTGGTGCAGTGGTTAAAGCTTTGGTACTTGGACCGGGAGATACTGGGTTCAAATCCCACCAGATCGGTGATGTTAATAAACACAACTAAGACCCTCTCTGTTGGGGTGCAGAATTCAGCGCCGACCCACCGTTCATGTCAACATACAGGTTGACAGGGAGCTTGCAATGCGCAGGTGCTAACTGTAATAGTGTGAATGGGCGGTGTGTGCTTGAATGAAAAGGGGGGTATTAATTGACCTTTAAAGGACATTAAATCCATTGGACAATTAATATTTTCTTTAACAATAAAAAATATGACTCCATCCTTTTTTATTAAAATAAACCTCATTTGCTTCTTTAGAAAATGAAAGAATTGTTTATTAAAAGTAATATGCTCCATCAGCAGCTACAACTTCCCCTCGTCTTTCAGACAATATAAGGATTCCCTCTCTGCTCTTTGGAGGTGATCCAATTAGTAGGTCAATTCTCGATCTTTGCGCAATAGAACTGAACCGCTGTTCAAAAAGAGACAACTGCTTCGACTGGAATAAATAATAATATGAATGAGCTATATCTGGTGAATATAGCGGAAGGGGGTAGAACTTCCCAGTTCTGTCTTTTTAAATAATTTTTCACAACATTTGCAACATGTGGTTTTGCATTGTCGTGCTGAAAAATTAATTTTTGTGCCTATTCATCCATTCAGGTCCTTTTTCCTCTATAGCTCGCCTCAAACATATTAGTTGTTGGCGGTAGACATCGCCATTGATTCACATTCATGCAGTTCATAATATACCACACCTTTATAATCCCCGACCAGCTTCACCAGGCTTCTGTAATCCAGTTGCTAACTTTCTGAACCATTCCGATTCGATCAAAATTCAATGCTACAGTCAATTCTGATTGCGTTTGAGAATAATCTTCAGCCAATAACGTTCCCAATTCAGCATCTTCAATTTTTTGGGTTGGTTTTCCATGCTCTTTATCTTCAATGTTAAAATCATAATTTTTAAATCGTCGAAACCATTCTTTGCACGTTGTATTCGATGGAGCATGCTCACCATAAATTTCCAAGCAAACGATAAGATTTCGCAGCACTTTTCTTTGCAATAAAATAATGTAATAAAACTTCCGGCAAATGATGTTTATTTGGAATAAAATTCAACGTTTTCAAGGAGTTAAAAGTAGTTTACACTTCAACCAAATGTTGCATACTGCGTTAGACAGCTAACATCAAGTCTAACCTCCGAATTATGCCTATTACTTTAACAGTAAATCAGAGACAGAATGGTGAAACCCGTACGGAAAAATCATTTGTTCCAAAATATTTGTATGTACAAACAAAAAATATTTTGAAAAATGATCAAAGTTGGCTTGAATATTTAAAAAGAAATTTGAAATAAACAAAAATTTCACTTCAAAATTTTTTCCGACAACTTCCTACCTTACACTATGGAAAATTTTAACAGATTTAATCGAGTATATGTTGGAAAATATTTATTAATCCGATAAAAAATTTCCGATCGTTATTCGTGATTCCGCCCTGTTTAATATTAATTAATTAATCAGATCGTCGTGCCAAACTGTGTCAAATGCTTCTTTCTCGATGCCAAGTAAAATCATTCCAGTGGATGGTTTTTTTATTTTTTCAAAATTTGTTTTGATCGAATTTTGATGGAATTATTTTGCTCAGTTGATGAGTGCAAGAGTGGCCTGGTCGAAATCCGAATTCATTCGATATGTGGAGTAACATCCGGTTTCGTATAACGCATTCGAATATTTTACTAAAGCTGGGTCTTTATTTTCTTTGCCAACTGCATTGCCATGATGGCTTTGACTTTGGCGTTCGTATTTATTTGGGGGGAAATAGGAATAATTTAGGCATGCTATGATATTATTGGTATCACGCCATCAAGCACCGGAGATTTGTTGGTTTTTAAGTTTTTGATAATAAATCTTATTTCGGAGATTCATGTATAATGGGGTAAGTCCGGTCGTTATTGATTATTTGAGTATTACAATGAGAGCTATGAAAAGTCCTGCCTATAAGTTTGATTTTATCGTCATCAATAATAATTCTATTTCGAGCAGATATAATTGAGTCACAGACGCATTCGATTTGTTTATCAATTTCTTCTTGTACGGTTTGCTAACCTATTTTTATGGATAATAAATTCAAGTTTTGGTTGAAATTTAATATAAAAAGTGGTCAATTTGCACTTTTATAATCCAAACTAGATCTGTCGATATTAAATTTACGACGTTTGATTTTTAATTCTAATGCAAGAATAAATTTAAAGAGTGAATAAGTCTAGGGATGTTAGTTAGAATTATTTCTAATGTAGAAGGTGTTTCGAATTCGATGAGAGAGATACATACAACGATCTAGGCAGATTCATCACACAAAAATTAGTATTTCGAGTTAAACTGTCGTTAAGAGTATTGCCCATGGCATTATTACGCAAGCAATTTTGCGCACCAAATTTATGATATGGACAAAAATTTAAACGTTTCGGCAAATCACGTGGCAATAGATCCAATATGATAAACGTATAAGTAATTGTTCTTTCCTTAAAATTGTCCAGGTTAGCTTTTGATTCATGTTCAGTTCACGATCTATTTTTATTGTGCTCGTCTTGGGTGGTTCTGATATTTTATTGAGAATAACATCCTCTAGTTTATGCGTTCTAATTGTTACCGGCCTTCCTGGCCCACCTCGTCGTTTGAGGGAACCTGTTTCCCTAAGACTGATGGATTCTCATAAAGGTCCGAATATTGGGTGGCCGGCGATTGGGGCACCTCTGCTATATCTGCCATTTTTGAAAAAAGAGTGCTGGTTACTTTGAAACGACACATACACCGTTGGGAAGGTCAGAACTATAGGAGTTAACTCTGGATGGGTGAAATTTTTTGTGCACTCTCCGTTTTTCTTGTTACTAATCATATTGAGATTTACTCAAAAATGAAAAGGAGCCGATGAGAGTTTTACTCAAAAAACTAAAAAATTTAAGAATTATCTAAACAAAGAGATTTGTGGTCTACGATAGAATGGCGGGTAAAAAGTGTAAAACGGAAATATTTAAAAAAAACACAAGGTATTAAGGCACGGATTAGTTAAGGTTGCATAAAAAATTTCGCCAACCCAACGAAATGCAGAATTTGTAAAATCGCTACAAACAGTTGGCAATCAAAGACATATATTAGCGAATCAACATTAATTAATTAATTTAATGGATTCGAATTCACTGATTGTTAATGTAGTGGTGATAATTACCAAAAGTTTGGACGGATTATGCTAAATGCTGCTCTGTTTGCTCGATTTAAGTAAAGCATTTAATCCAATTACTTTTTTGTTGTTAAGAAATTAACTAGTTACATTGACTATAGCCGAATCACAACTTCCAATCCAGCTTTTTAGTTATTGTGATTATATTTAACTGGCAAACAGGTTACCAAACATATTTTTTGTGAATTCGGGCGCCTGGAGGCCACTAATTAAAAACTATTATGGTAAAATTTGGTATATTGCTAAATTTGGTAACTGGATTGTGATTTTAATAAAAATGTTGGTGACATTTTTAGATTCGACCGTGCTGAGAGCAACTAGGCCATTTACTATTTTTTTTAATTAAAAAAAAAAATTGAAATAAAACAATAAATAAATTGAATTGAAATAAATAAAATAAAAAGCCGACGGCATTTAAATAATACGCACTCGCTATTATTGGAATAACTCGAAATTTTCACCAGAAAATCTATTTTTATTGGGTCAGGTTAAAACATAATCCAGTTCTAAATACTAAATTTGGCCAAAATTGGTTTAGAAATGACCTTGTTGTATTTAGCATATTGCCTTAATCAAAACGTAATACGGCCTAGTTCCAATCATTATGGTTAAGTTGAGTTAAGAAATATGACCTAAATTGATTTTCAAATTGTGGTCCCAAGAAATTAGGAAGTTCCCCTATGGCATATAGTTTCATTTAGCATGGCCGAATTCTATATAACTTGGTCCAATATTCATGTTGGAACCCAAACCACATCCCTTAATAAGAATTTGCTCTGATTGGGAAAGAAATGGCCAAGTTTTAATAATTCTTGAAAAACAAATCCCGCCTTTTAGCCGGATTTTTTAAGTTGCAGTTGAAGTTTTTGTCATTCTCAATGGAATGGAATTTGAATTTAGAACGATCTTAACCATTTTTTAACCAGTTATGTTCAAATTCATCGTGTTACTTTTGACATAGTTGGTTCAGTTCGGGCTGATATGGTTCCAGCTGGTGTGCCGGACACACATTTTTTTGAAATTTCATAGCACTTTCTAGAATTCCTATGCAAAAATCTACTGAATCTAATAGGCAAGAATAAATACAGGGTGGCTGATGAATATTGCTACATTAAGAAACTCAAATAACTTTTTGATTAATTCACGTAATTTATTTTTTCTTGATTCATATGAAAGATAATTAATTTTTATTAAGTTTTCTTAATTGGTTTTAAAAATAATGGAATTTAAATGGCCACCAGGCACGTTGACGCATGTGCGACATCTCAGCAAAAAATTCATTACTGCCTGAAGAGTTGCTGCGGGAATTGCCTCAATTATCGTTCGAATGGATTGCTTTAAATCATTCGAATTTGTTGGTTTTGTTTGGTAAACTTCCTGTTTGCAATAACTCCACAAGAAAAAATCAGGCCCAGTAAGGTCAGGAGACCTGGGGGGCCAACGGAATGTGGAGTTTCTTGAAATCAGCTTATTGGGGAATTTTTGCTGCAATTCTGTCATAACTGGCCGGGCTATGTGAGGAGTTGCGCTATCTTGTTGAAATCACACAGAGTTGAAAGTGATTCTCTTTCGGCGTAGTTCTGGATAAAAAAACTTTCAACATTTTTAAGTAACGGTCTGCAGTGACCGTAACAGTAACACCCTTCGAAAAAGTAAGGCCCGACAATGCACTTTGAAGAAACTGCACTGTTACGCGAAGTGGATGTAATTCCGCCTCATGGAGTATCTGTGGGTTAGAAACACTCCATATTCGACAATTTTGTTTATTAACATTGCCGTTTAGATCAAAATGGGCCTCGTCAGACATAAAAATACAGTTTAAGGCGTTTTCGTCCTCTTCCGCCATTTGAAGGATCTGGCAAAATTCCAAGCGAATCGGAGAGTCTGCTGCGTTGAGTTTGTTTGTTATTTGAATTTTATAAGGGAATAAGTTCAAATCTTTGTACATAATTGTCTGCAGTGACTGTCTGATGATACCCATTTGAGCAGATAAGCTCCTTGTCGACACTCTGGGATTGTTTTGTATGGCAGCAGCTACAGCAGCAATAGTTTTCTTGCGATTGACCCATGCTCAGCAAAATTGTTGCCCTTAATATGATATATATTCCTAAATTTTTACCATCCTTTCTTACAATCTCATATGCAGTATTTCCAACACTTTCTGAACAACTACGAAATTTCTTAGTTTACTCCTTAAATTAAAAATTATGGGAAGTTCGATCATGCGCTTCTTTTAAATGATTCAAATACTTGCTACTCCTTCTAAATTTAGCATATTCAGCATCTCATGATCCTTACCATTCGTAATCAAATACTGCCCAGTCATAAGAAAATGAGGCGAATATTTAGTTTTAATTATCTACCACATTTCTTAGTGCTGAGGTTATTTCACGAATATATTGATCCCATGTTACTTGTGACTCCAAAATATACGACGCCCTCAACCACAGATAATTGATCTGTTTACCCGTTCTGATGCATTGGAATTTTGCTAATAAATTTTAAAATAGTTTTGACGTGACTTCCGTTATCAGATACAACAAATTCGCAGGGACATAAAATGGTAAAAATCGTTCATTTTCTAAAAATTTCACTTAAGGCTGTATGGTACTCAAATTGTCAAAAACGATGTTTAGTAAAAATCAATTTTTGACCAAAAAATATTACCAATTGACCTAATTCTTTCATTAGCATGAAGTTATATGTATAATTGAGGGATTAATTCATGATTATCAAAATTAGTCTTGAAATGACGGAGAAAATGTAAAATTTAGTTTCAAAATATTACAAATTTCGCTTTTTATCGATCGAAATATTACGCCAAACGGTAGGTTTATTTGTTTTACGCCGCAATGACGATTAGTTTTGGAAAATTTACTGTCACTAGATGGCAAATTACGAATTAAAAAGTGTGTCCAAGATAAATGGTTATTAATTTATTATAATATGCAATGTTTAGATCAGAAATAATGAAAAATAATAAATTTATTAATTAATTTTGCACATATAAACAATATAAGTAAAGTTTAGTAAGCAAATTATTCGAAATTATGGTACTCAAACTTATTAAAGAAACGAACCAGTACACACATTTAGGGGCATTTAAATATCGATACTAAAAAATAAATTTGTTTTTCTCAGTACCATACAGCCTTAAGGAACATAAATTTTGAATAATGATCTAAAACAATAAATAAATGAGAATCCTTTCTTGGATCTCGGATAAGTTTCAAGGAAATAAACGAACAATGCTTTACATGCTTTACAGCTATTTACGAATTCCTTAACATCTGAAGGCTTTTTTGGCCAATAAAAATATCTCTGAATTTGTTCGAGTATTTTATTAGTTCCAACATGTACAGACGTTGGAGTTTTGTTGTGCTTAATGTAGTAATTCGGAAGATCCGTTGCCGAAATAATTGTTTGTGTTAGTGGATATTACCTGAGTATGAAGGAACATTATCGATGATTACAGTTTTCTTGGATGTAGTTATTAAATCCTAATGAAATAAACTGAATACTATAAATCACTTTACTTCGACTAGTTACATGAATGTTTAATTTGACTCAAACATATAAGGCTGGGGAAACAGAAATCCATTATTTTTACGTTTATTTTGGGGCTTTATTTAACATCTCTACAATCATTCGTTTTGGCTCAAATATGCGCCGTTTGATAACTCGTTACCATTTAGAAGGCAATTTCATTATACCGCTTTCCCAAAACGCCTTGTCCCTATTACCAAAAAAACTGAGATAGCCACTTTTCACAAGCCTCTGAGCCTGAGTCCATTTTTACACTACCAAGTGCGTTTGCCATCGACAGCAAAATATAATAATCGCTAAGTGTCAGGTCCGGACTATAAGGTGCATGCATAATACCCTTTGCAACCAAGCTCCTGGAGCTTCTGGCGTATCATAATCAACGTGTGAGTCCTGGCGTTATCCTGGTGGAGCACGATGCTCCTCCTATTGACTAATTCTGGCCGCTTCTGGTTGATTTCTGCCTTCAGGCGGTCCAACTGCTGATGATTCCCTCCCAATCTCACCAAACACATAGCAAAACCTTCCTGGCCGTTAATTCTGGTATGGTTACCGTTTGCCCCGCTTCGCCGGCCTTTCACCATCGCCTTCAAAAATAGTTCGATTTCGTTCGGTTTGGTCAAGAATTCGCGAGTGGAAACACGGTCCAAGCTTTTTGCGTCAGCCCGTGCGGCATCTAATCATCGAAGTTGTTTTTGAAGCCAGCCTTATGCAAATGGTTTAAAACTGTTTTGTGGTCGATCTTCAGTTCCTGGGCGATGCTATGACAGGTCGTATGCCGGGTCTATTTCGATAATTTCCAAGATTTTACAGACATTTTCGACGACAGGCCTTTAGTGCATGGTGCATCTTTCATATCGACATTACCGGATAGTGTCGGGACTATAGATACCATTCACAATTTCAGTATCGATCAATGAACACAACTACAAAAAAAAACATTTTTAGTACATGAATCTCCCTTTCCAACGAGTATAAGTATGGCCTACTGCGATAAATACATCACGAGATATTTGTCACTAAAGCCATCTAGCGGGAAAATAATGGATTTCTTTTTCCCCAACCCATTATATTTAAAGGTCTCAAAAATGTACAGTACAATACTAATTATCAAACTTACTGTATAAATTTGCCTTAATTCAGGGAATGCAAAGCGAATAATAGGCGAAGTATCTTATGATTAATGATACAGAAAAAAACCTGTTGCATTTGCTGCTAAAGGCAAGACACTCATATTCAGACAGCAAAAATAAATAAATAATTCTAAGCAACAAATACAGTACATAACACTATTTTTTAAGAATTCTTGAAAATGAGATATCCTTAGAGATTAAATTCTACCCCAGCTGAATGGGCCGTTAGTCCTGGACTACGAAAAAATAGTCAGAAGCTCCCCATCCAGGGGTGGGATAATTTATAAAATTTTGAGTATCCCTAGAGATCTTAACACAATCTCAGAAATATGGGATGTTAGAGAATCCATGTCAGTTAGGTAAAATTATCAGAAGCTAGACATCCAGGGGTGGGAACAATTTATACAATTTAGTATTATGACCAAAAATAATAAAAATTCTTAGGCTAACTGAGATATGGCTGGAGATATTAACACAATCTCAGGTATATGGGGTGTTAGTTGGGATCATGTCAATTAGAACAAATTATCGGGAGCTCCACATCTAGGGGTGGGAACAGTTTAGTGAATTTTGTATTATGACCAAATATAATAAAAATTCTTAAACCAACTGACATATCCCTAGAAATCTTAACACAGCCTGAAGTATATGGGGTGTTAGTTGTGGATCATGTCAGTTAGAAAATATATGCAGAGGGGGGGGGGGTATATTTGATAGAATTTTGTAGTATGACCAAATATAAATTCTTAGGCCAACTTAGATATCCCTAGAGATTTTAATACATTCTCAGGTATTACTTTAGGACCATATCAGTTAGAAAAAATAATCTGTGGCTCGCCATCCAGAGGTGGAAACATTTTATAGAATTTTGTATTATGACCAAATGTAATGAAAATTCTTAAACCAATGAGATATCCCCAAAAAACTAATTTTACCATGACTGACACTCTTGTTTGTCGTTTTAATTTCTGAAATAAATTTTGTTTTTTATAACGGTAGTTTTATTGTTGTTGGGCGAAAACTGTAAAAAGTGATTTTGGTTTGTGTTTCATTTTTATAGACGCGCTGACGAAGGTAAGTAACTGGAAGATGACAGAAAAGGAAAAAGGACAAATAGACGCATTATGGAGTCAGGGTTTATCCAAACGGGAAATGTTGAGAAAAATTGGGAAATCGGATCATGTTGTCCGCAATTATCTGAAAATTTGCGATAATTATGGCTAAAAAACAGCATGAACACAAAAAGGTTCTAAGTAACCATGAAATAGGGAAAATTCGACGATTGACGATCCGTATCAACCGTGTGGCGGGCAATTAACGAAAATCCTAATATTGTTCGATCCGGGACGAAGCCTTAACCTCGCCTGGAAACTCACCACAAAGAAGTAAGTCTCTCCTTCACGCATGCTAACATGAATCGTAACTGGAATCTGGTAAAAAGAAGTCGTTACTTTAAAACTTTATCTATCTAACGACACTTCGCACTTTCGGTGATTTTCTCTGATGAGATAAAATTTAATTTAGATAGGCCAGATGGCCTGAACAGCTACTGGAGAGATCTGCGAAAAGAGCCCCGATATTTCTCCAAGAGAAATTTCGGTGGCGGATCTTTGATTGGTGTGGGGCGCTCTCGGTACTCTTTCATTGGAATTTCCATCGTGCCGAATGAGCAATACTGAATACCAAACCAACTTTATATTTCAACAGGATAACGCCCGACTACATGTGAGTGCTTCCACAATGGCTTGGTTTGTGCACCATTATGTGGAGTTACTAGGGTGGCGGGCGCGTTCACCAGATCTGAACCCCATTGTGAACATCCGGGGATGGTTGGTAAGGAGGGTGCATGATGATAACAGGCAATTTCATACAGTGCAGGAGCTTAAAATGGCCATAGACAATGATTGGTCCTCCTTGACGCCGGAACAGCCATATATTGCGTCCATGTAAAACAGATTTTTTGACGTCATAAAATGCCACGGAGGACAAATAAATTATTAATTATTTTAAATTTTAATCATTGTTTTTGTTCTAGTCCAAAAATCCGGTGCGTCTATAGAAATGAAACACTAACCAAAATCACTTTTTGTAGTTTTCGCCCAACAACAACAAAACTACCGTTATCAAAACAAAATTTGTTTCAAAAATTAAAACAACAAACAAGAGTGTCAGTCCTGATAACATTCATTTTTTCATTTGCTCAAATTTTCTGAGAATCGACGTATTGAAGTATTTCTAGAGATCTTAACACAATCTAAGAAATATGGGGTGTTAGTTGGACAACAGGTCCTTAAGATTTTTACACTCCATATACCTGAGGTTGAGTTAAGATCTCTAGCGGTATCTCAGTTGATTTAAGAATTCTTAATATATTTAGTTTTAATATAAATCTATAAATAGTCAACACCCCTAGATGAGGGTGTCCTCACTAATTTTTCTAACATGAACCCTAATTAATAATTCATGTACCTCAGGTTGTGATTAGGTCTCTAAGGATATCTATGTAGCCCTAAGAACTCTCATTAAGTTTCTAATTTTAAATAAGAGGGACTTCTTTTTGGCATTATTTTCTCTAATTTATTTATTACCCCACCCCTTTCAGCCGAGGTTGAATTTTGATTGCTTCGGTTATCTCATTTCATTTAAATAATTCATCCGAAGTAGTTCAGCGTATAGTACGTGTTACTATTCTGGTTTGAATATCGATTTTCCAGTTATTTTTTTAGAACTTTTATTAACCCCAATATTCGAGCTAGTGAATAGAACAAAGAAAACCATTTTGAATATCAGTGAAACTAGCTTTATTGGATAGATAATGTTATGTTAAAGCGTCTAATCGTCTCTGGTTTATCGTCGCAGACAAGTGACTTAACATATCTCAAAAGAAAATAATCTAATAGAGTTAGATCACACGATCTCGGTGGCCAATTAACAAGACCATTACGTGAAATTAGTCTTTCATCAAATATTTCTTTGATTAAATTAATTTTATCCCGCGCTGTGTGGCATGTGGCACCGTCCTGTTGGAACCACATATCCACAAGAATTATACCGCAAGCCAATTCGGGTACAAAAAAGTTAGAAATGATGTCTCTATATCGTTCACCGTTGACTGTAACATTCCATCCATCATCGTTTTTGAAGACATATGGATCAATGACTCCGCCGGAGCGGAGCGCTACAAATTTGATAATTCTCTTTATTAACGTACCCATTCCACCAAAAGTGAGCTTCATCGCTGAACAAAATTTTGTTTGCTAAATCAACATCAATATCAATTTGTGTTTCAGCCCCTTTAGATCCCACGTAAACCAAGATCCTTAGATAAAATCTTCAAAGTGGATGGACACATCTCCAATTGCTGAGAACGACCTCGAAATGATTGATTTGTGTCGTCGGTCACTGTTTGATGTCTTTCTGGATGCGTATTATCATTTAGAGTATACGGGGTGCGAAAACGATCCATAGTTGACCGAATTGACGATCGTAAAATAGACGAAATGCACGATGAGTTTGCCTAACAGAACCATTATTTTGATAAAAATTTCAACAATTTCCAAGTTTTGCTCTGGCGTTTATTCATTAAGAAATGGCAAATCAAGCTAATGACAAAGCAAATGTTAGCTATCAAATCGGTTGTCAAACAAAATAGTGTTGCCCACTTAAAGATGTCAACCTCTAAAAAACACCCGTTACATGTGAAGTTTTAGTTAATTTTTGTAGTAGTAAAAGTTCTACTCAACCTGTATATTTTGGTATATATTAGTTAATTTTACCGATTTGTATCTATGGGTGCGACAGTAGAGCCATCTTTCGGAAAACATGATCTTTAAGAATTGTACAGTTTGACGTTAGATGTCTCTAATTGTATAATTTTGAGATTTAAATTATATTGTCAATATTGTCAATATTTCCTTGATTTTTAAATGGCGTCAGAATCTCAATGCTAATGACAACTACAAAAACCAATAGCATCTGGAAGTAGACAGATGTGCTTTAAGCACGTCAAATATACGACAAAGTAAATATCATACCGATTCAATTTATATAGTTGACGGAAATAACATAACTAGATTTTTTTATCATCAAAACTTTATCGAGCTTCTAAAAAAGCTTAATTCCGGTTCTTCAGAAAAGTTTACAAATAAATAAAAATGGCGGTTCTTTGTGCATTTCAAGGCAAGACGTCTTGTTACACGGAAATTATATACAAACGAGTGAACATAATTGTCTCGCATTCTTTTATCTTTCTCATCATCGTCTTGACATATTTTCCCATCTCCCATTTTCCAGCCACCAAAAGGAGATAATCGAAAAATATTCTTGAGTTTTTATATCTCAAAACATAATAAGACGATATGTTGTGCGGCTGAATTGTGGTATAGTTGAAAATTTCATTTTAATGATATAAAGAATGAAAACACTTGTTGCTTTCTTTTTGTATATATGAAACCTCAATATAACAAGTATTTTTCCTAAGTACCCACATACATACGAGTGCAACGTTATATTTTATATCGTACCATTATAAAGCATTATACGGAAAAACCGGGATATCCGGTATACAAAATATAAAGCTCTTTACTTACACATTACTTAATAACTAAATTAATGAAACAAATAATTACCGAACTTAATTAAAACTTTTCCAAATGAATAATTTGAGTTCAAGTACTTTTTGTCGCAATCCGTTTTATGTAGTGTGACGCATGAAACGACAAATTTTATAGACGTACGCATTTTGTGGCTTGTTTATACGACGCACTCACGAAGCACTCAATAGTAATAAATAAATAATTGTTAATTAGATAATTGCATAGCACTTTTTCTATTAAATGCAATAACAATTAATCAATAATACTCGGTACTTAATAATATTCATATTTCATTATGAGCAAGCATCATTCATACATCATTATCATGTAGTTGACGCCTGATAGTCTTTCAGTATTAAGTACGAGTCGGTCTGTTGTATGTACGGCATCTGTATATAGCTCGTGTATGTGCATGAAAATGGAGCAGCAACAATAATTTTGTTTTTGTTTTAATTTGCTCTCGCCGTATGTAGTTGTAAATTATGCGACACACAGTATAGAAAATATTAACTTAATGATTGAATTTATATGTACAAAAAAAAATTTGTTATCAGTTTGATACCCTAATTATGACAGCTAAAAGTCATAATAAAAGCAAAATCGGCAACCATAATGGAAAATATACATGGAATTTTTTTTTGTATTGGAGTAACCCAAATATATTGTTCTAATTGAATGCAGGATCCCAATAGAGAGACTTACATACAGGACCCCCAAAATTTATAATTATTATCCTTTTATTGGCTGTATCGATCAATAGAAGAAAAGGTGTACGTTACAAGCGACAGGCAAACATTCAGTTTATCAAAGTTTCCTTGCATATAATCAGGATCAACTGTTTCTCTCGTACACTGCATCGCTCTCTTTTATAATTTAGAAGTGAATCACTCAATTTCGTCCACTGTGTATTTGTTTGTGTTGAGTTTATCTCCATAATACTACCACGGCGCCTGCATTCTGGGTGATAGCCAGACGTTGGAAGTTTGGTTTCCAACTAATGAAACATTAAATTGAACTCAAATGGTTGATTTTGTCAAAGTTTGACAAATCGTCGATAGAATAAGCATAATCCTACTAAACTTCTTATTTGGCTAATATCCTTTGATGCAGGCCAATCTATTACGATACTAAATTCTTTGGATCTATTCACACACCATTGCTTGAAACAATATGACTATAGTGTTCATCAAATGTGCGGCTTAGTATAATGATTTCATCCAAATAAACCAGACATGCTTTCCAATTTAGGCCTCTTAGAACTTGTGCCATTATTCTCTCAAATGTAGCAGGCGCATTGCATAATACATATGGCATTAAAATTCCGTTTTCTCTCTATTATCAGGATGGATTGCTACTTGCCAATATCCGTTTTTCAGATCCAATGTACTGAAAATCTTGTCCTCTGACAGCGTCTCCAAGGTGTCGTAAATGCGCGGTAACGGTAATAATTTACGGTAAACAAAACAGAGTCGCATTATCTCGCCCTTTTTCTCTTTTTTCTAGACAGGAACCACTTGCAAACTCCATGAGCTGCTAGGCTGCTCTATTACTCCGTCACGTTCCATTTTTTTATAGTTAATTCGGTTCTCTTCTGCTGCTTCACGAGCGGTAATTGTCTTGGTGCTGGCCGGAATGGAGTAGCGTTTTCTGTGTATCGATTTTAAGTTGCACAATATTAGTTTTGCCTAATGCGTTATCATTAAGAGCAAATACATCGGCTAATTCATCCAGTGCTTCCAATGTGACATCTAACTGATTTAGATTTGGTGATTGACGAAATTGTTTCGACTGGCAGTTGGCAATATAGTTGATTCCCTTTCTGCTAGAATTTCACCAATGTTCTCGCACATAACAACATATATGTTTAGATTCGCAGCCTCCACAATTCCCATCTTGATGCCCCTAAGGTCAATTATCGCGTAGATGACTTTTTCGCATATTAGTGGTTTCTCCACTCTGGTTTCGATTATAACGCAATGCATTTCGTTCTATTCTAGCTACATTAAACCGATGTTTGAACCGCTTTCCGCCGAACGTTATGGGAAGTGTACACTCTCACGGACATTCATTCATTTGTCGTAGTCAACATTTCCGGAAAAATTTTCGTCAATTCTTATACCTAGCTTTAACCTTAAACTAAGAATTATTCAAATTTGTATCGGTTTACTTAGCCAATTTTCATGTTAATCAATTAGCACAGTTAACCGATACCGGTGTTTGTACATTTCAGCCATTATAATTCAAAAATCATAACGTTACCGTCCCTAGTCACGGGGAGACATGCACATTCCGTTTTACCTGTCTACTATTGTACACTGTTCCGTTCTTTTAAGACGTTGATCAGTTCTGCACAATATGGCTGAAACTTCGGGAGTAAATCGTTGCTTAGTTTTAGTGACATAACCGTCACCTCGTTACATTCAAAAAGTAGGTGCTTAACGTCTTCTACTTCCGATCCGCATAAACATTGACACTGGTTCGTTATCTTAAATCTCTGCAGGTATGCTTTAAACTAACCATGTCCAGAGATAACTTGGCACATTGAGCTCGTCAGTGGTAATTTTATTTCAGCTAAAGGTATGCCTTCCATTGGCTGATTCATTCCACCTTCGTTGCCAAAGGTCAATCGCCATCGCTTCGATATCATTTTTATTATTATGTATATTGATCCTGCCTACTATCAGCAGCATGTACATATTCATCTGTGTCATTTTGGCCACGTCTTCTTAGGTGGTACTCGTTCGCTCGTTTTTTGATTAGAATATCAACCGGGAGTACGCCGGCCAGAACCACTACAGCATCTTTAGATACCATTCGGTAAGCTTTTGTTACTCTTAGCAGAATATTCCTCTGAGCACTTTCTAGTGATCTGATCTGGTGACAGTTTAACCTATCATACCAACCAGCCGCAGCATACGTGAAAAGCGCCTCCGCCACACCTTTGTATATTAACTTAAGTGTTTTGTGATTAAGTCCCCATCCCTCTCTTGACACCCTCGCCAAAGAGTGGAATAGCTTCTTAGCGTTTTCGCAGACTCTAAGTACGTGGGATGCTACGCCAATTCGTTCATCAAGGTCAACACCTAGATATCTAACGCACTTGTCCATTTTCATGTTTTAGTGATATTGTTGGTGGTCGACTAAATTTGCCCTTTAGTTGCAGCATCACTGTTTTTTCTGCTGATAGTGACATCTTATTTGCTTCACACCATTGGATCATATTATTTATTGCGATTTGACCCTGGCGCTGAAGTTCGAGTCTCGATTTGCCATGCACCAGAATGACTTTTTCATCCGCGAAAGCAATTTCCTCAAAGTCGTGGATCTTGTGTTAAATACGATATTCCAGACTAGAGGACCGAAAATAGAGCCCTGAGGACATTCTTTTGTAATTTGCTTTGAAGCAGAACCATACATGTCTCTGATTACTGCGTATCGATTACTGATGTAGCTCCTAAAACATTCATCGTGTTTCTAGGGAGATTGTGGGGCCATGCCAGCTGGATTATTTCAGCGTTCAAGTTATCTAGTCCAGGGGACTTGTTACGCTTGAAGCAAGTTAAGGCATTGGTGATGGTGACCTCCTCCTATGTAAATGGGGGGTCTTCCGCATCGTTCCAACCACTGTCGGTAGCGATCTCCCTCATTTCTGCTTGAGACCCAGTTTCGTCTGGTGTTTCGTCCGGAAGAAATAAGTTGACCAACTCCAAGCGTGTGTCATTCCACGTATCAGTGACGACTTCATTTGCCTTCCTGATGGTGTTTAAAACTTCTGGGAGTCTTGCTTTGCCAGCTACAAATTTGTATTCAAGTCCCCATGTGTCTTTATTACCATGTTCCGTGACGTATCATTGGAAACTATTTTGTTTTGCAACAAATACTTCATGGAAGTATTTATTTCTTGCTACTCTAAAGCGAGACAATTTTAACTCTTTTGCTATTTGTTTCCTTTCCGCCTGGTAGGCTCTTCTAAGCTTGTGCATAGAACATCTAAATTTCCTTAGATTAGAGTTCCACCAACTGTTCTGTTTCTTTGCAACTCTCTTCTTAGGAATTGAGTTGTTGCAGACACTGGCTAACTGTGCTGAGATCAGCTCCATACGAGCATCAGTTTCATCTATCGGATCTATTTCCGGAAGTGTTTCTACACTGTCCCAAGAGCCAACCAAGTGTCTAGCAAATAGACCCCAGTGGGCTATCTTAATGGCGAATCTGGGAGTTTTGCTACTTGCAAGCGGACTGCTCTGAGGCGAGTTTGATAAATTAAACGTAATGACTCTATGGTCACTAGATGACAATTTTCTCTGACACACCACCCAACTATCGAGTCCAGCAAGGCTCCATTGACTATGGTTAAGTCGATATTGGAGTTCCCATTAGACGAGAACGTCGTTGGGTGCCCCCGCAAGTTCATTATGAAGAGGTCACTCCTAGACACGAAGTCCTCTATTTTTCTTCCGTTTTCTTCGGTTAAACGGTCATGCCACATTCTACTTCTAGCATTGAAGTCTCCGGTGAACATTACCTTTTTGTGTTGATAGAGAGTATAGGATCGTTTCGATTTTGCACAGATGGTACTCGATCGGTTCACTGTATTGGGCATATATTGAAAATAGGTAGAGTGAACTTCCGATGATATTTCAACACATGTGCCAGCATTGTGAATACTAATGGCAGTTTTGGGATTCTCAGAGCAGCCTGTAACTACTCTGGCTGTAGAAGGTATGCCACTGATTTGACCATTTACCGAGTGCGGTTCTTGAATACATAGTATATCTATGTCGTGAGTGGAGATGCGTTCACATATCTCTGATTTGACTATTTTAGCGCCCTGTATGTTGAGGTGGGCGATACGTAGGTTGCTGTTACAATGTCTTTGGTTATGACTAATCAAAGACACAATGTAGTTCTTAATTTCAGACGTCGCACAGCACTTTTGTATGCGTTACATGAAACGGGACCTACTTGGTGCTCATGAGGTTTTTGCAATTCCTTGCAGCTTGCGCAACTGGCTGGTTTGTCTTTGTTAGGACAGCCCTTATAGCCATGACCATGTTGTGCACAGTGAGAGTAGATTTCTGTGCGAGCGCTACAATTCTTTGCAATATGACCATATCGCTGGCATCTAAAGCACCTAGTTGGAGTCACAAACTCCCTCACACGGCACCGTACCCCCAGTGAGCGGTCTTTTTATTTCTCGCACCGGTTCTATACAGAACTTTAAAATCTTATTAGGCAGTTTTTAACCATGTCGCCATCAAGCTCAGGGCTTACATCAAAGATGATCACTTTATGTAATATCTTAACAGGTTCTGGTTCGATGGCTTTTAGACCCACATCTTCTAACTTAGTGTTTTCTGTGAAAACCTTCAAATCCGAGGAAGAATCAACAGTAACTGCAACACCATTAGGTCCAGCGTTAGTTACATAGTGAATCTTTATGTTAGATTAACTCTTTAATCGTGAATCTTTATGTTAGTCGAAAGGCTGGAATCATCTCTAGCTGAGCTAATTATCCGTTTTGTTTTCGTCTTATTCTGCCAACGCTTTCTGTTTCTCCGTTTTTTACGTTTCTTACCGACCGTTTGCCATTCATTTTCTTTTTGGTTAGTTACTACTTCTCTTGTGTTTTCTGGGTAGGCACTTGGAACTGAATCCTGTGCAGCCATCTCTGGTGTCTTTTCCACAGTAACCAATTGTTTTGGTTTCTGGCTGCAAGTGCACCTATGGTTGCGTGCTTCCTCCAGTTTTCCAACAACCAGATTAGTTTCCGCAACCACCTCTAGAATTTGAGTCTTGATATTCTTAATGTGATTCTTTAATTCCCGAAACTTAGGCTCGAGACAAGGAACGATTTACATCATAAGGCTTTCATGGGGTCTTTCGCATGTTGATGCTAACTGACCACTGCGTGGCAAAGTAGTTTCAACTTCAGCCGTTTCCTCATCATTGCCGACAAGCTCGGCATCCGAGTTAGAATCATTAAGATTCACTTTCACGGACAGTAGCATTAATCGTTCTGGATCCACCAAATCAGGACGAACAACCGATTTCGAAGCTCCAGTATCCCGTGTAAAGATGCATTCACGCTGTGTCAATAAGCCAATAATAGCAACACTTTTGTAATCTGCCCATAGTTGTGTGATTTTAACGGTGTTCTTGGGGCATTTCCTCTCTTCCATAAGCGTACGCCCCTCAAAACTGGTGTAACTTAGTTTTCCGGATTCATGACCATTAAATTATACAATTGTTCACGTTTCTCGCCTTAACCTTCCGTCGGGCGCTGAGTAATTTGCTGCTTACAGTCCCTCATGCAATGCCTTGGTTGTTGGCATCGAAAACATCGAATCGGAAAACACGATCATTATCTTCGGTTAGTTCTAGAACCTAGCAGTAGTTCCCTTCTATCCTCTTTTGTTAGTGCCTTTACTTGCGTGATATCGTCCGAATCCGGGGTGCCTCATATTGTAAAGCCATCACCAATACTTCATTTTTGGTTTTAGCTCTAGTTTTGGTTCTCAAATGAAGTTTAAGTGGAGGTCTTTGACAGCACGTATAAACGCGTTCACTGTTAGTCGGTTCAACGCATTGGCAAGTGTATTGCCATAAGCATGATGTACCAATTTCGTTATTTCTCTTTCTAGGTTTTGCCCGTTTCCCCACATTGTTGCCGCTTGCTTATCAGTGAATCTTGCATAATTCTCTGACATGTGACTGTCCGTATCTTAGTTCCGACACAGTCATGACCCGCTCGTAGCTCCTTTAGAGTTGCACGTTAAAGTTTCTCGTGAGTTTCCAGCAACTGCTTCGGTTGAAAACGTTTTATTCATCTCCAGTTTGTGAGCAATGTGTTTCGAGGCGGACCTTCATTTGCGTAATTTTATTTTAAAATTCCTGCCGTCGACTTTAATTTGTAGAGACTTTAATTCTCCTTTTAGGAGGTGCTGCATTTGGTTGAGTTTCTGGTTCAACTCGGTAAACCGACTTCCTCGGTTGCCGACTACCTACACTATGCTGCCTTGCTGATCTACTTTTGGTCCTTGCTGTTCTAATTTGGCGTTTTTCACTGTCCGGAGTTGATCGAATTTAGCGCTCACTCACCACATCCAAAGATGGTTTCTGGTGTTCAGGAATAGGCGACTGTACTTTAATATTTTTTCTGTTTGATCTATCGCCCATTTCACTTCTTTTTTAAATTTTTTCTGTAAGGCTGTACTTTCTGCTCATTGTTTGGGGTAACTGGCGGCATTCCTAATGGTCTTGACGTCGGTTATGATTGTTGTGATCTTCGCCTTCTAGTTTCAGCTTCCTCTTCCATGGCGCTTTTTAGCCTCGCAAGCAACTATTTCTTATTCCGTTCGATTGAAAACCCGAAGCTCTGCAGCTTTCTCCGTTTTTAGCCATTGCTGGTATTTGCAAAATATCAATTCTGACACCAAATGTTATGGATTCGTAATGTATTTTGTAAATTGGCTGGCACTCGGCGTTTTAAGTTACAAACTTTATGTCATGACACCTTTAATTTCTTCAGCAATTCACTAATTTCACTCGTTTTACTTTTCTATTCACTAATTAACTTTTACTATTCGCACGGTTTACTTTTTTGATTCTTAACTTGCACTGTTCACTGCTTAAATTACAACTGTCTCAGCGTCCCACATTGCTTGCGCTTGTATACTTGCCTATCGCTATTCGAGATTATTCCTTTTATTGTATTCCTAGCGATTGTGTTCGCATTGCAATTGTAAATCACTTGCTTGTGGTTGTTTTCGCGAACATTCCACGTTATCAATTCCTTTGCCTTCATGATTAACGCCGTTGTTAATTCCAATATTTTGCCTGATGCCTCTCGCCACCATTTATACAATTGCTTTCGTTATTCCCCACCATACGGAATGCCATTCTAAAACATCATTCCAAATCAGTATTGGAGGCATACCTGATCCGACAACATCGAAGCGTGTCAAAAATAATATTTGCCTCAATAAAATTATGGGCTCACGCTCGATTCGAACTAGCAACATTTTGGGTTTATTACTTACACTTGGTGGTGTATGCCTTAACCACTCGCCCATCAAGGTTACACGTGTGTAGAGGGGAATTCGTAACAGTATTGCTAACTAGTGAACCAGTGAAGCTATCTGTCTCTGAATACGAGATTCAAATTATCCGTGTACCTCCACGTGGCAACCCGAGATAACTGGTTCTTCGATGTTGCACCTAAAAAGGTGTAATATGGAAAGAATCTAAGAAACCGCCGAAGTTCTAGATTGATCTAGTGAAGAGCATAGCTACTGCCGAGGTTGTAGAATCATATCATAGAGCGAAATATTTTTGAGTTTGAATATTCCAATTCTACACATAAATTGAACGTGTAATAAAGGGTGTTTTTTTAAGAGGTTGCCGATTTTTTTTTTTTGAATAAAACACATATAAAATTATGAAATGACCAAAATTTTTTTTTATTTGGTAGATAATTTTTTGGCATTTAACATTTAAACACAATTTCTGGCATATGGCTACCACGACTATTTTTCACAAATGTCATTCTGGAGGTCCAATTTTCCAGCACTTTTTCAAGCATTTGAGGGCGTATGTCAGCAATGACACGTTGAATATTGGTTTCCAAAGCGTCAATCTTCACGTATCCCCACAAAAAGTAATCGAGTGGCGTCAAATCGCACGAACGCGGAGGCCAATTCACCGGACCATTTCTCGAAATAATGTTGTCGTTGAAAGTTTCTTTCAATAAGTCGATTGTTTCACGTGCTGTATGGCAAGTGGCACCATCTTGTTGAAACCACATTTCATTCATATCCATATCTTCAAGATTTGACAACAAAAACTCATTTAACATGGTTCTGTATCGATTTCCATTCACGGTAACGCGTCGTCCTTCCTCATTTTTAAAGAAATATGGACCGATGATCCCACCAGCCCATAGACCGCACCAAACAGTACATTTATCAGGATGCATTGGTAATTCTAGAACGGCGTGTGGATTATCTTTGCTCCAAATGCGACAATTTTGTTTGTTGACGTATCCATTTAACCAAAAATGCGCCTCATCACTGAAGAGAATTTTACGGTAAAAAAATGGATCTTCGTTCAATTGATTTAACGACCAATCACTGAATTCACGGCGCAAACGATGGTCGTGTGGCTTTAATTCTTGCACCAATTGAATTTTGTATGGCACCAAACCCAAATCTTTACGTAAAATTTTCCATAAAGTCGATGGACAAAGTCCAATTTGCTGAGCACGACGACGAATCGATAAATTGTCGTTTTCTTCGACACTGGCCTCAACGACAGCAATATTTTCTTCTGTACGAACTCTTCTCATTCTTGTCGGTGGCTTGGCATCCAAAAGAGTGAATGTAGACCGAAATTTGGTAATTACGTTCTTTATGGTGGTCTCTGACGGACGATTATGTGCACCATAAAATTCACGAAGTGCTCTATAAACATTTTTAATTGAACACTGATTTTGAAAATAAATTTCCACGATTTGAAAACGTTGTTCTGGAGTTAACCTATTCATAATGATTTGCCAAACAATACTGAGTAGAAATGCCACTTTGAGCTGTCAAAACAACTGTCATAAAATAAAACGACATCTATCGGAAAAACAAACCTCCTAAAAAAACACCCGTTAGTTACGGCAATAGTACTATGGGGTGACAGTCAAACAGAAAGATTTAATGGAGTGATAGTTCGTTGACCTAATTATCAACAATCGTCGGTCTAATTATTTACGGGGAAAAAACGAGTACGCCACTGTTCATCAGGTTAAGCGAGTTGCTATGCTTCCTGCATTGTTTGAATTTGCACTAAGAACTGGAAGCGGTGTAACCATCTTGGGTGACCTTACTACGTTGCCCTCCAGTTTTAAAACGAGACGTAGTTGTAAAATCCATCAACTGAAAAAGCGAATGGATATTGTTTTGACGTACTTGGTGGCCAAATAATTCTCTAATTTTAGCATGGGATACAAATTTCCACATAGATAATATACACAATACGGTTTTGCCGGTAACGATCACACTTGTGTCCAGGACGTAATGATCTTGACTTAAATGAAATTCCACAATTTTCTAAGTTCCAAAATGGACTTGCTTGTGTATCTTTCTAATAATTTCGATCTCCATGTTTTTCGGTATATTGATTAAGGATTCAGGTGTATCAGTTTCCCAATAAAGAACATAATCTTTTAATTTGTATTTGGGCAGTTCGGACTTGTGCCAAAAATTCGTCTTTCATAACCACCTTTAAGGAGATGCAACTATAGCTGGATACACGTGCTTCATTATCGTGTCAGCTCTTTGTTCTATGATTTAATGTATAATCTTCTAACATCAAATCAGATCCTGCGATTTAGGGGTTTAAGCGATTTTAAACTCTTTATTTGTTTAGAGATCGGCGATTAAGCGTTTTTGGCGGTTTCTGTTTTCGCTAGTATACGCTTTTCACATTTGTTTCATTAAACTCGGGGATTGCACCAACAAGCTTCCTAAAACTAATTTTATCAATTGTATCGGGACTTCCATTACCACATGAGAGACCATTGTGACACTTATTCTGATTAACACCATTTCCAAAACCAGTTGTCGCCAAACGAGGCACTCATTCCTTTAATTTCATTTTGCTTCTGCAATATCTGCTGCTGTAATTATGTGACACACTGTTTGAAAGGTTTTGGTCTAACAAAAAATTTTATTGTTAACGTTTGTGTTCGCAAATCGACCGGTTCAGCGCTGGTGGCAAATTTGTCATTCATTATTTCCTTCCTTCATCTATAAATTGGCTTTAATTCCAAAAGCCACTTGTCTAAGGACCATGTGAGGATTGCAAAAAATTGTGAACTGGTCTAATTTTCTTGAAGTTTGTTAATGTGGATGTTCCTTGGATTACACCACATCAGAAAACGGAAAACCGCACAAAATAAAAATCTAATTTTTTTGAGTCGTTTAATGGTAAAGTTTTTGAGTGGAAATTCTTGAATTTTCCTCATTTTTCTGACTGAACTTTCTGTTGAAAACTGGTAAAAAATAACACAAAAAATTAAATTGTAATCAAAAAATTTTTTTTATTCGAAAGATCAATACATGACATTAATATTTGCAAATGATTTCGGGTATATGTATATGGGCACCGCGGCTGTTTTTGACGAAACGCATTCTGGACGTCCAATTTTGGGCCACTTTTTCGACCACTGCTAGCCGTATGTCACAAATAACACGAACAATGCTGGCATCCAAGGCGTCAATTGTTGCTGGTTTATCATGCGTGTAGGCCATGTAGTGGACGGACAGAGCCCCAATCCCTCCGAACGACGACGAATCGATAAATTTGGATCTTTTTCCACACTTTCGTTTACAGCGGCGATATTCTTTTCAGTACGCACATTCCTTCGACAGGTTGATGTTATTGCAGCCTCTAAAGAGTATGTGGTGCGAAATCTATCCACTGTTCGACGGATGGCTTGCTCAGATGGACAATTATGGGCGCCATAAAAATCACGAAGTCGTCTATAAGTTGCGCAAATCGACGACTGATTTTCAAAGTCAATTTTAATAATTTCGTAGCGTTGTTCAAATGTGAGTCTATTCATGAGATTTGCCAGGGCATACTGAGATATGCCAGAGTATATTTTTCATAAAAATTTTTTTTTTTTGTTTTATTTTTTCACAATTTCAAATTCTATCAGGCTCAAAAAAACACCCGTTACATTATTTAAAAGAAAATTTTATCAGATTTCCAATGAATAATATTGGAAAAGCTATCCCCGAGATATTTTTAATGCAAGTTGCTGCTGCGTTGAAAAGCTTTTTTGTAAACGTTTATAACTTGACATGAGGTCTTCATGTGCGACCTGGTACATGTAAGGTCATCTTCGCTTTGACCAAAGAACCCAACTGTGTCATCGTTGTATATGTGTCATAAACAATTGCTTGCTCGTCATAAATATTTATAGACAATTCAACAATAGGCGTAGAAGCAAATTCTGCTAATTTAAATCCTATATGAACCTACACATAACAAAGGTAAAAACTCCTTATATACGTCAAATTTTGAAAAATATTTTTTTTCAACCTGTGTTGCTACATTTTCCAAATGAGAAAAATTTTTCTCGGCATCGCACTCGTATATTAGCGGTTGTGTTAAAACCAATTTAACCCGACACACGGTTCTAAAATAAACATTTGAACACAATTTCAAAGAGTTTTCATTTGATATTTAATGGAAAATAAACGAATGCTACAAAGGTCTTACGAAAACACCCTATTATTGGAATTAAATTAGATCGATATACACAACGAGCAAACATCCCACATATTTGTGGGGGGGTATTTGCCAGAAATTATCTTTAACTTTCTAAGAATTTCATTGTTTTAATACTCGCATTGCAAATTTTATTGTTGTTCACCCAAGGGTGGAGTTTGGTGATACATCAGCATTAAAAAAAATAGTAAACTGGATTAAGGCAACGGTACGTATACGAACGTTACACCACCCACTATAAGGGTTAAGAATAATAATTTAAACAAAATTATTAAATTGCTTTATCTAAATTCCCCTAATTATCTTGTCTTTAAGTAAACATTTTAGATTTTAATTGTTGTTGTTGTTACGTATCGCATATCTAATCCAAATATAATATGAAAACATTTAAGCCGCACAATTAAGCTTTTAAGACTCGTTAGTTGTACAGACTAATCTCGCTTACAAATCTAAATTGGTTTATGTATAGATAACAATTAGACGTATTAGACTCAATATATTTTTGTACGAGTATATACTAGCAAAAGACGCGAGCGAGATAATATCGATTGATTAGAAATTGCTTGTGTGTTTATATTATAATTTTCATGTAAACGAGTTCGACTAATCGAAATGATAACGAATCGAGTTTCAGGGAACCTGTTGATTTATAATATCCGGGAGGAGTAATGGCACATCGAATATCGATTTATTTATGATGTAGTAAGGGGTGAGGGTTCATGCTCCGGAATAAATTGGGTCGATTAAATAAATTATATGGCTTTGTTATTAAAAATTATCCATATCGAGTATATAAAAAATTGCACAATATTTAATTTAAATTATTTGGGTCTGGATCAACAGGAGGATAATAAATGCAGTATCAACAAGTATTTTTCGATGGCAATCCTGAAAAAGTATGGCTTCTTATACAATTTTCCTAACTTTCCAGCAATTTGTAAATACCACGCCAGTAAAAAACCTTCCACTTTTGCTGCGAATTATTTTTCACATCTTCGTACGAACAAAGCACTACTCAGCAAATGCGTGGCCCATCGATGCAAACAGGTGGTAATCGGAAGGAGCCGTGTCTGGTGAGTAATCTGCATGAGGTAGAACTTTCCATCTGACTGATTCCAATGTATCGCGAACCACTTTTGTCGTATGAGATGAAGCATTGTCATGAAGAAAAATGACTTTGTGTTGCCTCTTTCGGTATTCTGGCCTTTTTTCAAGCTGGAACGTTTAGTATTAACCGTTTCCTCAGGTTTTAACAGCTCTTTATAGACCACACCCCTCTGGTTCCACCAAACTCAGAGCATCGTCTCTACCACAGCGATTCGATCTTGCGGTCGATGTGGATGTTGTGTCTGGGTCCACCCATTTTTTGCGCCAAGAATCAAAATTAATCCACTTTCCATCCCCTGTAACTATACGATGCAAAAACGACTTCCTTTTGTACCGAGCGAGCAAAATGTCACAAGTGTTTTGCGCTTTTCCCATCTATCGTAGCCGATGGGAAACAGCTTCTTGACTAACGCCTAATTACTCGGCGAGTTGTTTTTACGTTTGCTAATCATCTTCGTCCAACACTACTTGCAAGTCTACAATATGGTATGTGTTTGCAGGTTTACACGTATTTTGCGATGGAGCATGTTCACCATAAGCTTTCCGAAGTAATCGGTATGATTCAGCAGCAGTTTTATTCAAATGAAACACAAGAAATTAATCCAGTCCACAAATGCTATTTGTTCGGTATAAATTTCGACATATTGAAGGCAACAATATGCAACACTATGTATGTACGAGGGCGGATTGAAAATGAAGCTACCTAAGTAGGAAAACAAAATTTTTTTTGCCAAAAACCATTTATTTCTCAACATAGTCTCCATTTAGTTCGACACACTTAGTAAGACGATATTCCAACTTTTTTATACCATCTGAATAATACGATTTCAGGAACCCGTTAGTCTCGATAATCACTTCTTCGTCTGAGATGAATCTTTGTCCTGCGAGCCATTTTTTCAAGTTTGGAAACAGGAAAAAGTCACTAGGAGCTAAATCTGGACTATAAGGTGGATGATCAACTAATTCGAAGTGTATTTCACGTAATTTTAGCATCGTATCTAATGCTGTGTGAAGTGGTCTGTCGAACTCGTTTTTGTTCGACACTGAGCAAACGCGGCACCCATCTTGCCGATAGCTTTTTCATATGCAAATGTTCATGCAAAATGTTGAACACACGTTCATATGATATGTTTACTATTTCAACAATCTCACGCAACTTGACTCGGCGATCATTCATAACGATATCGAGGATTTTCTTGATATTTTCTTCAGTAACCAGCTCTTTTGGCCATCCTGTTGGTGGTATTGTTGCAGTGCTTCTTCGGCCGCGTTTAAATTCAGCAATCCAATATTTTACCATGTAATCTGACGGAGCAGACTCACCGTAATGTTTATCGAACTTTTCTTTTGTCTCTTTCGCCGTTTTCCCTTTCAAATAATAGTGTTTAATCACCGCACGAAATTCGTTTTTTTCCATTTTTCAAGAAACACAAAAGTTGCTTACTTCAAACGACTACAACAAATAAACTAATCGATGAATTTGGGTGAAATTTTAACAGCTGACGTTTGACAGATCGGATTTTCTAAAAAACAAAAAAATTTGTGTTTGTGCTGCCATCTAGCGCTAGGTAGTTTCATTTTCAATCCGCCCTCGTACACAGTTTTCCAATTTATCACTCGTGTGCCTCTGACACTTGTTGATGACACAACAAAATAGTGCAGTGGCAAATTTGTATAGCACAAACTGCGTTGCCTGAAATCCGCATTTCTTATTTGTACACCTGGTATTATATTTGTATGTGGTGCTTTAGTTTGAAACAGGATATGCAAGCAAGATATTATGAGTTTTCGGAGAATTTACTTTGAGCGTTTTTCACTCGTAGTTTTATGTATCAAACAAAATCGTAATAAGCAGCAATGAACGTAATATAATTCGTGTTAATATAGCAAGTAATGTCATGCGGAAGCAGCAATTTTGTTTAAACTTCAGAAACAAATTAATTTGGTAGAATTTACCGTCATAGTATAATTCCGACACATAACCAAATATTGTAACTTGCAATGGGAAAATAATTGAATCTGACAATCGGCAAGCCGAGTGCCAATTTCATTACTCTAGGTAAAAGCAAACCAACAAAAAATAGTTGATGGGGTTGGTTTTTATTTCTAAGTTGAAAAAGATTGGTTAGTTCTAATAAAGCTGTAGAGAGTCAACATGAAAAATAAAATTATCTGTATGAGACAACCCCAATAACTGCGCCGAAAAAGGGACGCGTCGTAAAAATTGTTAAGTGATTTAATAATAAAATTAGTCAACATTGTGCAGTGTGCAATCATATCGACATTCCACAAGGGAATTCAGGCGGTTCTCTCTCCGAACACAGCTGTCTAAATCACTCTATTTCCATGAGAACATATGTGGCGAACAACGAAAACTCAAGATTACTTTGGAAGATATTCGAATCGTGTAAATAGTATGAATAAGCATACCGCGAGTAGGTGATCAAAAAAACAGCGAATTATCCAAAAAACTACGCGAAATACAAACAACGGTTTACAGTTGTACTTAAACCTTTGAGTCAATCGCCAGTTTTCACCAATCGTAAACAAAATAAAAACAGAAAGTTACACGCAGGACCCCATCAACATTCTGCTAATGATTCAAAGACCACAAAATCTTACGAAAGAATTTAAGGAACATTCAGTAATCGTACCTATATATCAAATTTTGCCAAGGCCACTATACAACTCACAAAGGAATTTTAGCTCGATGTCATTACCACAAAGGAACATGGCGTATAATATTATCAATGTAATACAGCTCCGTCTAGGCTAAGCAGTCCTAAAACGCCAGTACCAGTGAGTATGACTCATCAGTAAAAACGAAACAGGTACAAACAACCAAACATATAAACGGGAAAACTCGTCATAATGAACCACGGAAACTACAAAGAATGCATGACATGGAGACCCAAGAGGAAGAGAAGGATTATTATAACCTACTAGTGGAAGAACATGCTGAGGACGAAATAGTTGATGATGAGCAATTATAATAAAATCCAGCGTTACATTTTATGATGGATGCCTATGCTAGAGAGGACCATATATAAAATATTAACTTAAAACCAGCCACATTCTTAAATTTTTAATCGACACCGGAGCTAATAAAAATTATGTAAAGTTGGCTGAAACCGCCATCTCAACCAACGTTCAATTTAAAATTAGATGAGCAGCTGGAGATATTGGAATTAATAGAACAATACGCGGACATTTAAAAAAAATGATGATAGGCATCAACAAGATTGTTTTTTTTCGTTTTGTTGGGCCTAAAAAATTCGAATGGTATAATTGGTGACGACACATTAAAAGATTTAGGTGCAACTGTTGATCGCAGAAACAACACTCTAACCATATCACCAAACATCAAAATTCCACTCCATGAAAAGCAATCTCATCAGGTGAACAATATTAAAGTTCATGACAATCATCTGTTGTCAGAAACTAAGCAAGCACTCCAAGCCATTGTTTCTACTTTTCACGCGCTATTTGGACCTGTGAACAATATGGAAACAATCACCACCAACAGTCAACCAATCTATACAAAGTCTGTCGATAATCATATAGCATGAGTCAAGAAATAAAAAAACAACGGACGGACGGATGGAATTTTTAGACCTTCCAAAACCCCATATATCTACCCCTGCTTCACAAAGAAAAAATTATAGAATAGTGAGACTTTAAAACATCAGACACATATCCGATTCCTGACAAGCAACGCAATCCCAAATCTTTGGAATTCGAAATTTTTAACCACCATATCGATCTTACTTCAGGGTTTCATCAAATAAAGATGAAAGTATGATTTCTTAAAGCTCCTATTCGGATTAATGCTCCAGCTATCTTTCAGATAATAATAAAAGGTTTTTTAATTTGGGCGGGTCGGTGACGTCTGTCTAATCTAGTATTTTTTTCAGACACTGATGCCAAATCACCATGTACACGATTGAGCAGCACGCCCAAAGGGTGTTCATTAGTACAAACGTCGTGGTTCTTCAAAGTCAACTCTGCAACGTTTGGTGCAATCAGCCAGCACTCGTGCGTCTAAGGAACACCAGATCGGCCCAGAACATTGCAGCGGTCCGTAAAAGTGTACAGTTGACTTCGAGACCGTGTACAAGAGCTCGGCCTTTCGCAGAATTCAATTTGGCGAATTTTGCGTCGGAACTTTGGCCTACACCCGATCAAGATCCAACTGACCCAGGAGCTCAAAGTTAATGACCATAGATAACGCCGTTTGTTCGCTGACTGGGCTTCAGAGCGTTTAGAAGTGGACCACAATTTTTGCTGAAAAATCATCTTTCGCGATGAGGCGCATTTATGGATGGATGGCTATGTTAACAAGCAAAATTGCCGTATGTAGAACGACACCAACCCACACGAGGTTCACCAGGTGGCAATGATCCACAAAAAGTTACTGTTTGGTGCGAATTTTAGGCCGGTGGCGTCATTGGTCCATACTTTTTTTTGAAAATGACGTTGGTGAGGCATCAACGGCGAGCGCTACAGAACGCTGCTAACCGATTTCGTTTGGCTCAAATTGAACGATATGGATGTAGGCGACATCTGTTTCCAGCAGGACGGGGCTTCATGCCCCACGACGATGGACATTCTGCATGTTCCGCAACACAAACTGAATTTCTCGGATACCTTTTCACGAACAAAGATATCAAGCCAGACCAAAACAAAATCTCCGTTATTCAAAACATCAGGAAACCCAATAACTTGAAAGATTTTAAATCATTTCTTGGATTAGCATCTTTATTCGAGGTTTCGCCAAAATGGTGAAACCAGTAACTAACTAGAAAATGCACAAACCAGTCAAAGAAAATCAACATCAATATGCACGAGAAGAAATGTGAAGCATTTTGGGCATATCAAATAGCTACTATCATCCTCAGAAATACTTTGTTTCCAAGACTTCAACAAACCATTCATATTAGCCACCGATGTATCATAATTTTCAATCAGTGCTGTGTTATAACAAGGCGATATCGGCAAGGATAAACCGATAACTGGCCATTGGACTATCCTCGAAATTTTTTATATGGGACAAAAAAATTAAATTCTGACAGATCACCAACCTTTAACATTTCCACTGGCCCACAGAAACAATAATACTAAACAGAGGCTCGGCTAGAAGAATACAATTACGAGCTCATTTATAAATCTAGTTGCACTAATAAAGTCGATGATGCTTTTTCGAGACGGGATTGGATGCTAACACGCTAACAACCATTAAATTAATTCAATACTGTGATGCACCAATGCTAGATGCGAATACCAATTCAACAAAAAATGAAAACATCGAAGGTTTAAACGAAACCCATATTCTTAAGCAGCTTCAACGGAAATTCTTTTATAACAACATTAAAAAATTATTTGAAAGGAAGTTTTCTGTTGCAATACAATAACGACACAATCAAAAGTTAATATCTGGTAAATGTTGAACAGTTACAAGAAATATTCAATGAGACAAGGAAGCAGCAATAATCGATTTTGGTATTATTTTTGACATCCGCTTGTCATTTTCGTTGCGGTTCAATCCTCGTCGTCTCAAACGCCAAAAACGGACAATGCAAATTAAACAAGAATAAATTTCTGATAGTCAACTAGGGATTCAATTTCAACGTAGCAGCCTAAATCTATGACCCACGAGACGTGAATCAAGAAGGCGGAAGGACCATCCCCCAATGGTTGGGGAGATGGAAGGAGAGGTTTAAATTCTGTCTGTTATCGAACACCGTACCCCCAATCTTACCGTCGATCTTTAAATCAACCGTGAAGACGGTAACACATTTAAGGTTCAGTACAGTCTCGTCAAAAGATAGTGGCGGACGGGGTTATGAAGGTTACAATGGTGTCCCTGTGTTTTAGAATAGACGAGCATCCTGCGGTCATACGGTTTCACATGGAAATTTTGTTGAGTCTTATAGCTGAGCTCGCGGGCATTTATTTACCTAGGGATATCCAAGGGTGTGAGATGAAAGTAAATCTTCATTGCTGGAGTGGGTGTCCTCCTGAGTGTTTCATTGATATATAGATTAGCTGTTCGCTATAATTTTGTACGTTCGCCGGCTACCAGACGGTGCGGAACCAATGAACGATGTGGGCCTGGAAACCCCATTCATTCTTTCCCGTTGGCTCTTTTACAAGATTAAAGCGTTATAGTGGCTTTCCTTTCTCTTTCAAATTAGGTTTCAAGCATAATTTTCCGTCTAAATTAAGAGCAAAGTACTCTACTTTGGCTGTGATGGTCAAACCACTACTATTTACAGTGAGGCGTCAATCTAGGTTAGTTCAGTCATTAATGACCAAGTTCCAATGAAGGGGGACAACACCCCACCTTGTGATGTGTCTCTACTCACAAATTTATTAATGTAGAATCCACTCAGATTAGGTATAACGTTTCTTTGTTGCTATCTGGTCTATCTATCCAATAAGCACAAGGTATTTCACGATAGAACGACTAAGATAGTGGAGAAAAATTTCCACGCTTTTCCTCTTGCAATATACGAGTGTTTAGATGTCGACAGATTATTCGGATCTTTGTCTCTCCACAATCAACCCGAACCTGTAAAGAATTGTTTGCCAAATAAAAGTTTTCCTCGAATTATGGAGGCACTTAAATATGATGTTTCATCCCAATCAGTCGAGCCGTCTGGATGCAGAATTTTATTTAAAACACTTTTTTAACACTTCTGATAATTTCTGATAACATTTTAGAATAATGATCTTAACAATTTTGTTGCCAATTTAATTTAGAATCTTTTTAAATATAGTCGTTTTCCTAATGGTTGCTATACTCGTATACGAGTAAATATATTTGCTACATTTCACGACATTCTTTAATCTCAATCAGTTCAAATTTTATATGAAAAACTTGATCAAAATTTTTATTTGGATCACAAATTTTGATTTGGTATCTTGTAATCACCGTTGTGTTGTTCGCGTGGCATAAACTGAACCGGCTCAGATATGCGTCATGAAAAACGACTTATTTTCAAACTAATTGCAAAAAACAGAACAGAAGGAAAATTTCCAATTTCATATAGCACTTAACCATATAGGGTGCTATCGACTCAGATTTTTGTAGATATTTGAGAACCTTTAATCGTCTTTATATGAATAATGAGGAAGAAACGGCTTGTCCTAACCCCCCGTCTAACTTCTTAAAATTTGGTACTTTTTGGGAAGCTTGGATGCTATATATCACCTAACCATATAGGTTGCTGTCGTGTCAGATTGATAATCGTCTTTATATGAATAATGTGGGAATTTTTCCAAAGTTTAGTTCATTTAGCAGCTAACCATACGGTTTTTATAGGAACTATTACTTGGTAAAATTGGTGCTTTTAGGACCCAAGTTTTTTAGGCTTGGTTATAACTATTTTTGTCTATCATGACCGACCATATTATTCTGAGGAAATTAAAAAAATATTTATTTGATTTTTCAAATGACAATTTGTTTGCGAATATGTTCGTCGTCCCAATCGCAAATAATTTTTTTTAAAGAAAGTATTAATTCTCCATGTCCTTTGGAGGTCAATTAATACTCCCCTTTTCATTCACGCACACACCACCCATTCACACAATTACAGTATATCACATTCACATTGTCTTAGCTGTGTTTATTAACATCAATGATCGCAATCGATGACGAAAATTCGCTTTGCATCCAGCATCTGGTAGGATTCGAACCAAGTACCTCCCGGTCCAAGTGCAGAAGCTTTAACCACTGCATTATGCCATACGGGCAACTGTGTCCATAAATACTTGGTTTTTGGAAATAAGTCTATGCTTGAATTCTCATCACTAACAGGTTCTTAATTGCCACTTAAAGTTTAGACTTCATTTTTCAAAGGGAAATGTGTGGTCTGCGTGTTATATGAATTTTATATTTTATATTTTAGTTCGATTAAACATTATTTATCTTGTTATCCAGAAAACAAGAAAGAAGAAAATGTTACCACCGGAGATACTCCTGTGGCAAAGTTTCAATAAAATCGGGTTTACGGAAGTGGACCAAAAATTGACTACAATATTTGTTTCCTAACGACACACACAAAGATCTAGGAGCGAAAATAAAAAAATCGACTAATAGCGTTGCCTCAACTTTAAGCCCAGCTCCAAAAATTAAAGTAAAATTTAAAGATGAACTTGAATCCCCCGTCCAAAATTTCAATTTCTTTATAGGTCTTCTTTTTTGAACTTATAATAATCCGACTTTTAGGTACCAAACGCAGTACGGCAAATTAGAGCTTTCTAAAAACTGTTACGAATTTCGGATGTTTTATACGGATTCGTAAACGATTGTGCAAATAAAAACACTCAGCGATTTAAAGTTACGAACTTTATTCTCCAACACCTTTAATTTCTACAGAAATTCACTTGTTTCACTTGTTCACTAATTACTTTTTACTGTTCACTACTTTTTCGCACTGTTTACTTTTTAACTTGCACTGTGTACACTAGTTAAATTACAACTTTGTCTCGTCCCAAATTACTCGCGCTTATACCTTGTTAAAGTTAGCGGAAAGTTGTCAGCCGAAAGTGAAAAAATCGATAATGCAGATTGTGACTTGAATACTTAAGTCCCAAAGTTAAACAACCTATATATTAAATTGAAATATCCTAGCCGAAAGTGACTCACCTACAACATATGCCGAAACTATATGTAGCATAACAAACAACAAATACTGCAAATTTGCAATTTAACCGATATTAATTTATTGTTTCATGTGCATACAGCAGCATACGGCCGACTTTCAAAAATTTATTATAACTTAACGTTTTAAGTATTATGTTTGGAAAACGTCTCATTTAAAGAGGTTTGTAAGCATAGTATGAACAACACATGCCATATCTGTTTCATACCGCCGAAAATTGCCGTTAAAGAAGTTTAAAATTTATCAAGCTTTAAAATGTTTATAATTGTCGTAAAAGTGGTTTGCAACTAAAGACTATGCCAGATATACACCGATCTGACTACGTCAATTCAGGCAGATTTTTCCCTTGTTTCAATGATAAAATTATCCATCATTCGAGATTTAACCAGATAGACGCCAACCTGACTATACAGATTCGATAGCCCATAATCGTAGGTAGATTTTGATTATTGATTAGGGGTCAGTCTGATGGGGTTATAGGAGTGAAATATTTATGTTTCCCTTCTTTTGACGATAAAATCGTCCATCATTCGAGATTTTGTCACAAGGACACCAATCTGGCCGATTCGATAGCCCATGACCATAGGCAGATCTTGATTATATGTCAAGGGTCAGTCTGATGGGGTTATAGGGGTGAAATTTTTATTTTTCCCTTATTTTCACGCGTCATTCGTTATTTTGCCACATGACCACCAATCTGACTATGCCGATTCGAAGCCCATGACCATAGGCAGATTTTGATTATTGATTAGGGGTCAGTGTGATGGGGTTATAAGGGTGAAATTTTTATTTCTCCCTTATTCTGACGATAAAGTCGTTTATCATTCGAAATTTTGCCACATGGATACCAATCTGACTATGTTAATTCGATATCCCATGACTATAGGTAGATTTTGATTATGATTAGGTTTAGAGTGAGTCTGATGAGGTTATTGGGGTGAACTTTTTATTTTTCCCTTCCTCTGACGATAAAATCGCCTATCATTCGAGATTTTGCCAGATGGACACCCTATGACCATATGTAGATTTTGATTATAGTTTCAGGGTCAGTCTGCTGGGGTTATATGAGTGCAATTCTTATTTTTCCCATATTCTGACGATAAAATCGTTCATCATTCAAGATTTTGTCACATAGACACCAATCTGACTATGCCAATTCGATAGCCCATGACCATAGGCAGATTTTGATTATAGATTAGGGGCCAGTCTGATGATAACCCCATCAGACTGGCCCCTGTGGTGAAATTTTTATTTTTCCCTTATTCTGACGATAAAATCGTCCATCATTCGAGGATTTTGCCGGATTTTGACTATGCCGATTCGATAGCCCATGCCCATAGGCAGATTTTGATTATTGATTAGGGGTCAGTCTGATGGTGTTATATGGGTGAAATTTTTATTTTTCACTTCTTCTGACGATAAAATCGTCCATCATTCGAGGATTTTGCCGAATTTTGACTATGCCGATTTGATAGCCCATGACGATAGGCAGATTTTGATTATTGATTAGGGATCAGTCTGATGGGGTTATGTTGGTGACATTTTTATTTTTCCCTTATTCTGACGATAAAATCGTCCAGGATTCGAGGATTTTGCCGGATTTTGACTATGCCGATTCGATAGCCCATGCCCATAGGCAGATTTTGATTATTGATTAGGGGTCAGTCTGATGGAGTTATGTTGGTGACATTTTTATTTTCCCCTTATTCTGACGATAAAATCGTCCATTATTCGAGGATTTTTGCCGGATTTTGACTATGCCGATTCGATAGACCATGACCATAGGTAGATTTTGATTATTGATTAGGGGTCAGTCTGATGGGGTTATGTGGGTGACATTTTTATTTTTCCCTTCTTCTGACGATAAAATCGCCCATCATTAGATTTTGCAACATGGACACCAAACTGACTATGCCGATTCGACAGCCCATGACCATAGGCAGATTTTGATTATTGGTTAAGGGTCAGTCTGATGCGGTTATGGGGGTGAAATTTTTATGTTTCCCTTATTCTGACGATAAAATCGTTTATCATATGAAATTTTGCACATTCTTATAGGGGTGAAATTTTTATTTTTCCCTTATTCTGATGATAAAATCGCCCATCATTCGAGATTTTGCCACATGGACATCAATCTGACTATGCCGATTCGATAGCCCATGACCATAGGCAGATTTTGATTATAGATTAGCAGTCAGTCTGATGGGGTTATCGGGGTGACATTTTTATGTTTCCCTTCTTCTGACGGTAAAATCGCCCATCATTTGAGATTTTGCCAAATGGACACCAATCTGACTAGGCCGATTCTATAGCCCATGACCATAGAAAGATTTTGATTATAGGTTAGGGATCAGTACGATGGTGTTATAGAGGTGAAATATTTATGCTTCCTTTCTTCTGGCGATAAATATTTTTCATCATGAATTATTTTATCGACAAAACATGGGGAACATAAAATTTTTACTCATGATCTTTCAGCCTAAACTTAAAATTTATATCTTAGGTCGTATTTTATAATGTTTTCATAGTGAGACAGACACTGATTGTTTGGCAAAATCGCGATAGGTGAACAGTTTTATCGTCGAAACAATGGCAAATGGAACCAATATAACCTCTTCAAAACCTCTCCAAATATATAATCAAACTCTACTTAGGGTCATGGTTCATCAAATTGATACAGTCACATCAGATCAAAATCTTGATGTACAAACTTTTCATCAGCTAAACGTGACTATTGTACAGATGTCTGTTATTGACATTTTTCTTTTAGAAAATTGATGATGCATTTGTTACTTTTAAATCTGTATTGCCGGCATTTTTCGGTTGACTATTGAAGCTACACTGCTTTATCGATACACTCTGCATTATCATAATATTTCCTGTTGGGGTGGAAAATATAATATTCTGCATTACCATCTTTCGGCTGGAAACTTTAGGCTAACTTTAACAGTACCACGCTTATACACTTGTCGCGATCACTGTTCCAGATTATTCTTTTTATTGCATCTCGCGATGGATGTGTGTTGCATTTGTAAACCACTTTCATTTAGTTGTGTTCGCGAACATTCACATCATTATTTCCTATGTTTTGATGATTAACGTTATAATTACTTTCGTTATTTCCAAATCAGTCATTCTAAAATCCAAATCTCAATCAGTATTGGAGCAATACTTGATCTGACAACATCGATGATGTTAAGAATAATAATCGCTTCAATAAAAATTACGGACTCTGACAAAAATCGAACTCGCTATCTTTGGGTTGATAGCACTTGTGGTCTACGCCTTGACCACTCGACCACCGAGTGTTATAATTTGGGTTGAGTAGAATTCGTAACAATATTTTAGGTGATACAATTTTCACTAAATCTCTTTTTTAATTATTTTAACAAATTGGGTTGCAGCCATGTAGCCAACCGTAATTAACTCGTTGAACAAACAAATCTTCTCCTAAAAATGCTAATCGTTAAATCACGCAAACTAGGGCACAAATTTAGTTTAAAATGTTGTTTTAAATCCTTTCTTAATTAACTCTATAATGTTTTCCTTTTCTTATTTATTTTCAGAATAACGTATATGCTTCAAGTGGTATAATCGTCTAACAAAATAAAAGTTATTTATCTTATAGTGTTAAAAAAAATTGTGTAATTTAAGTAAAATAAAATACAAAATTAATTAATTTCACGTTTAATTAAGTGTAAAGTTTTCTTCTCTTGTCGTTATCTTTAAGATCGTTTTCTTTTAAATAAAATTTTTGGTGTTCAAAGAATTTTGAAAATTTTGGAATAGAAAAAAGAAATTAAATTGTTTAGAGTGTTGTGCTTAGGCAAGTTTTATTTTTATTTATTTTTTTTCTGTGGTTTTGTGTTTTACAAATATTAATAAGATTACTAATAACAACGGGCGACGAGACCGTAATCGGATTTGGGGGTGGAACACATGGTAAGTTGAATAGTAATTTTTTTTTCCGTCTTTGGGTAAAATTTAAGTTAATTAATTTTTTTTTTATTTTTTGTGCCCCAACTCCGTAAATTTATATACTTAATAATTTTAGTCAGCTTCGTTGTCGTCGTCGTTGGTTTATACTATACAGCGAAAAAAAGTGTATTTTTTTTTCTTATTTATTGTTTTGGTTCAAATATTTAAAGAAGAAAAAATGAAATCATAAAATGATAAGAGATAATAATGTTTAAAAATAGCCTGTATTCTTTATTTATTTTTTAGTATTTTAAAATTATGGGAGTACAGAATTCGCTTTATTCTGCTTGGTGTGTAAATAGCGCTGATAATAAAAATAGCATTGTGTGGGAATAATATTTAAGTGTTGCAGCTTTTTTTTTGTTCATCATTTTTCATAATGATTGCCACTGGTGACATTAACTCGGTTCAAAGATTTGCAAAATATAAATTTGCAACATAATTGCGAGTATAATGCAAGAAATTTATGCAAATTTTAACTTCAAAATTGTCGTGGAAGAAATTTTTTTATATTATCAAAATTTACGTTTATTTGAAAGCATACCGATAACATTTAAGAAGATCTTTATTCTACGAGCTCATACAAATAATGTTTCGTAGGTTTTGGTGATTTGTAACAATAGTAGTACAGATCAAATGTGGGTAAACAAATATTCTGGAATGATACCAGTTTCAAAACCGGCAACTCAATTTTAGACATATCAATCCTTCTAAATTGTTTTTACTTGTTTACCGATATATTCCAGAAGTGTAACTGCAGAAAAAAGGTCCGTTTTTCAAGGTCACTGCTGCTTATAGTAGGGTTTTCGTAGCCTTAAATACAAGCAGTTTTCTAAAATAATTTGGTAATGCTGGAAATTAATTCAGGTAACCCTCCTATAACACAATTGATTCGTTCCGTGTTAAACGAAACTTACAAGTTTGTATTACTTAAGGCGATTGTGTTCCGTGTTATACTGAATCTGTGTTCTAAGATTACTGCATTAAACTGTGAAGCCATGGTTTGTAATAAAGGGTGGTTAAATTTTAAGGGCCGACGTTAAATGTGAACCACATCTAAACGTCAAGTTTTTTTCTGCATTTAATTTGACATTTCTCAATTTCAGACTAACTCTCGTTGCTCATCGAGCAACGCGATAAAGTTATTCAGGCATATTATGAAAATGGGCGTTCAAATCAAAATGCATATCGTGCTCTTCGTGATTTTTTCGGTCAATTTAATCGTCCAAATGTGCGTACAATCGGAAAAATCGTGGAAAAATTTGAGCAAACCGGGTCTGTAGGAGATTTTAAAACACCAGTGCATGCTCGTACAGCTCGTACAGCAGAAATTATTGCTGCTGTTCGCGATAGTGTGGCTGAAGAGCCGTACACCTCAACTCGTCGTCGTGCCCAACAATTGCACTTCTCACGCTCGTCGTTGATGAACATTATGCATAAAGACTTGCATTTACACGCTTATAAGGTGCAATTGACTCAAGAACTAAAGCCTCTTGACCATTCCAAACGTCGTCAATGGTCAGAATGGTGGCAAGAAATGGCAACAGTGGATGATCAATTTTCGAAGAAAGTCATCTTCAGTGATGAGGCACATTTTCACCTCAGTGGATTCGTCAATAAGCAGAACTGCCGCATTTGGGCGAATCATAATCCAAGAGTGATGGTCGAAAAACCAATGCACCCACAAAGAGTGACTGTTTGGTGCGGTTTATGGGCTGGCGGCATCATCGGGCCGTATTTTTTCTAAAATGAGGCCGGTCAGGCAGTTACTGTGAATGGTGTTCGCTATCGTGAGATGATAACGAACTTTTTATGGCCCGAATTGGAAGATATGGATGTGGACGATATGTGGTTTCAACAGGACGGTACCACTTGCCACACAGCTAACGAAACAATGGCTCTTTTGCGCGACAAATTCAATGGCCGTGTTATCTCACGTGGTGGCGATGTCAATTGGCCGCCAAGATCATGTGATTTGACACCGTTGAACTTCTTTCTTTGGGGTTATTTGAAAGAAAAGGTGTACGTCGATAAGCCAGCTACAATTCAAGAGCTAAAGGATGAGATAATTCGGGACATTAACGGCATATAACCTCAATTATGCCTAAGCGTCATCGAAAATTTGGACCATTGGGTGGAGGTGTGCCGCCGAGGTCGCGGCGGCCATTTGGCCGATATTTTGTTCCATACATAATTAAACCATACCATATTATCATAATAAAAAAAATTGTCAATAATTTCCTAAATAATTTGTGTTTTATTCAAAATCAACATCGGCCCTTAAAATTTAACCACCCTTTACTTTACCTTTGAAGCAATATAATTCAGCGGAATGTGTTATAGATTATAATGAAATCACCACTATTTCGTAAGATAATACAAAAGCATTCATTTCATTTTAAATAATAAATTAAAACATAATTAAACTTTATTCGAACTTGATGAGAAAAAGGTTATGGAGTATGTACAGGGTGGGCCAAATATTTTTTTTTTAAATGCAATAAACCAAAGAGTTCTCAATATTTTTTCAAATTTATTTTTTCATTGTAAAGAACAATTCTTCCGATTAATTATGGAATACTATTTAATTCATATGACTGCCACGGCTGGTCTTGACGTACCCCATACGCTCGGTCCAATTTTTGAGCACATTTTCGATGGTATGCTGCATTATGTCTTCAATGGCAATGCGAATATTGTTCTTGAGAGCATCAATCGTTGCTGGTTTATTGGCGTAACACTTATCTTTGACGGCACCCCAAAGATAATAGTCCAACGGCGTCAAATCACAGCTCCGAGGCGACCAAATCACACCAGCATTTCGGCTGATAATTCGATCTTCGAAGACAGTGCGCAAAAGATCAATTGAAACGTGTGCTGTGTGGCATGGAGCGCCGTCTTGTTGAAACCAACTATTGCCTATGTCCTCCTCTTCAAGTGCCGGGAACAAAAAATCGTTTATCATGTCGCGGTAGCGCTCACCATTGACAACGGCGGTTCTTTGCACATTTTCAAAGAAAAATGGCCCAATGAAGCCCCAAATGCGACAATTCTGCTTGTTTACATAGCCGCCAAGATGGAAATGCGCCTCATCCGAAAAGATGATTTTTTTGCCAACATTTTCGAATTAATGTTTCAATATTTCCCAGCGTTGTTCAAGCGAATACACAATCATTTTCGTTCAGCGGAAGGATAAAACTAACTTTCTCTCAAATCAGAAGTGACATAACCCTTACCATACTCAAAAAACCGCTAGTTAAAAAAAAATATTTTGCCCACCCTGTATGTATGTATAAGAAAAAATAAAAATTTAAAAATTTTAAATTTAAAAATTTAAAATTTCAGAAAAATCATTATAGTAAAAAATTCAACCATTTTTAGGATTTAAATACTTTTCACTGGTCACCATTACTGTCGTCTAAAAGCCGGGTCGCTCTAATTTTTTTCTTTTGAATTGGCCGAAAATCTTCTTCACTAGATTCACCATAATCATTAGATTGTCCTACTGAACTAGCTGTAGACATCAAAGTGGAGTTAATTTGTAGTTCTTTTAAAATTTCGTGATAAGCAGCTAAGGAGTTTTCCAGTTCCCGTTCAAATTTTCCACTGCGCTCCACTGAATCGTCGTTTTCAATGAAACGATTTTCCAATTCCTTAGCCATTTCTTTTCCCTGTTCCACAACACTTAAGCTTAATTTATTATAGAAATTATAATTGAGGTACTCATTTAAGGTGAACATTTGTATAACTTCTATTAGTTCCTCTTCATTTAAATACTGTTCTTGAAATAATTCTTGTATGCCTTGAACGGTCTACAAACCCTTCACCTCCTAAATGTGAAGCAACGTTCAGTATTCGACTATGTTCTATATCTGCAGGTGGGACGGAATTTCTCTATGTACCATTTGAGGTAATAGAAACCTTTAACACGCTGAAATGATTGCTGAATGTAGTACGCCTTGAAAGTTGAAATTATTCCTTGGTGTAATGGTTGGATTAACGATAGGGGCAGTTAATATTTTGGTTATCCAAGCTTTTCTGTTTGCTTGCCAGAATACAGGTAACTGCGACTTATCAAAATTTTTCATAGCTCGGATTTGTTGAATGAATTATTAGCATAGGTTTCACCATTAAATTGCCAGAAAGGTTGCTACACATATGAAGGGTGATTTGATCATTACAAACCTTAAACCATGGTATTATTTTTTCATTTTTTGAAATGTATGTTCGAGGTGGCAGTTTTACAATGCTGTCTCATCAGTATTAAACATTTGGTCAGCTGTATATTCACCAGCTTCTTCATCTGCTCAAGCTTGCTCTCCTTGGAGTTTAATATTGTGCAATGCAAATCGTTTTTTGAGTTTTACGAACCAACCTTTACTTGCATAAAATGATTGATTTTTTCGTGATGTAGCAGTGGGTTCAATATCCTCTAAATGTTTGTAGATTTTAAAGGCTTTCTGTTTAATGGTATCTCCACTTAAAGGAATATTTTATCGATGCAATCTTCCAACCAAATTATAAGAGCATATTCCATTTTTACCATTAAAACATCTCTGCGACGAGCCACCCGTTTCACACCTAATGGGCACCTATAGGGCATCCTTCTAATTTCATCAGACATTTTAATCTACGGACGAACAATTAATTTTACGTTAAACTTTATAAATTTATACGTTCTTCAAATATGACGTACCTTTTTCAAATAACTAACTAATGTACCTAACTAATAACCATGAATTCAAAAATTATTCACTAATGTTGAGCGCACTTTTTAACAACGTAATGTTCATTCACACATCTTCTCGTATGAACAACTCAACGTAAACTGAAACTGACTAACCAAAATGTATACGAAAGAGATGCCATTCTCGATACTATACCGGGTGACTGACACGAAGTGTTACCAACTTCAGACTGTCGGTGCTGTCAAACCAGTGATGACAAAGCGTTCAAATTTACACTAATGACAGTTCATTCCATTGTTTACAAGCGTACAAAAGCACTTTAGTAGGAAATATTCAGAAAAAAAGTTATCCGAATGGAATTCAAGCGTAATAGTGTGATTGCTCTATATTTGGCTGGAAAACCACAGCCGCAGATTGTTAACCAGTTAAAACATCTGTATGTGAATAAAATGTTTGTGTATCGCACCATAAATCGTTATAACGATACTGGCAGCATTGCAAACGGACCGAAACGTACTGCAACATCACCGGATATCATTCGGAAGGTGAAGGCCAAAATTGCTCGGCATCCGCGCCGTAGCGGCAGAAAAATGGCTCGTGAGGCGAACATTTCGCTCGAACGGATGCAGCACATATTGAAAGATCATCTTGGACTAACGGCCTTGAAATTCCACAAAACGCATGGACGCACCAATGGACTCAGCGCCGAGTCTTAAACTCTTAAACTGAGAGTGGAATTTAAGGATATGTCACATCATATTATTGGAGTGTGGGAATCGAATCTGAAATGATCGCATACTTTTAAAAGTGTTGAAAAAGATGGTTATAAATTGCTAAGGAATGATAGAATGAGAAGAACCCACCTCTATTTCCCATTCTATCATTCCTATCCTCCTCTACCATTTTATCAGTTCCTACCATTCCTGCGGAGTTGCGTTCTATGTACGTAGTGACTTTTCTTAATTTGCATACAACGCAAACCCAACTGACAACAGTGTCTGATACAACTGAACGACTTCTAGATTACATTGTTTGTAATACTCCATTAGAAACGTCTTATTTTTTGGTCAGTCACCCTTCACGAACCATGATCTTATATCAATTGACTTTAATATGCCGGTTCAATTCCATGATGAGATCAGATTCGTGCGCAACTATGATAATATTGATATTCCAAGCCTTCAATGTCATATACTTAATGTTGATTGGGCTGAGTTGGGTAGGACTCGGGGACTTTGGGAAATCTCGGTACTGGTTGCACCAGTATCCTCCCTTTAAAATGATTAATCAAAAAGTTCAAGCCTATATTTATTTATTACAACTGATTTACAAATCATCTAGTAATTTATCTTTCATAATTTATATTCTTGTTTGGAGGGTTGTAGCCCTTTGGCTAGTCCCCTTTACAATTTTATTATATTTTTAGTAGATCCTGATTGGATCTTGTAGATCATGCGGTTTCTTCCTTCGCAGCCGTCTTACTGGGTTTGAATCATCCAACATACGACGTATCTCAGCATTTTGGTGTAGACTAATACGTTGCATGTGTTTTCTCGCGTGTTTGCTTATTTTTTCACTGACGAAATCCATCTTCAGATCTTTATGGAGGTTGTCATTTCTTATGTACCACGGTGCATTAACTATTCCACGAAGGACTTTGCTTTGGAATGATTGGATGATATTGACATTGGTTTTCTTTGTACAGCCCCAGAGCTGAATACCGTAAGTCCACACAGGTTTTAGGATTTGCCGGTATAGTAGCAATTTATTATGTAGAGTTAGCTCAGAATTTCTTCCTAAGAGCCAATCCATCTTTCTGTATTTGATGTTTAACTCTTCTTTTTTCTTTTTCACGTGCTCTTTCCATTTTAGTTTCGCGTCTAGAGCCATGCCTAGATATTTTGCCGTATTTGCATAGGGAATTTGCGGAGAGTTCAGTTCTAGTGGTATCCAGTTGACCTTCTTGTTGTTGAAGTTTACGTGAACAGATTTTGTTTCATTAAGTTTTATTTATCTCTTGGTCCAGGTACTGACAATATTAGTAGCTCTTTGCAATTTGCTTGTAGATTCTTCTATGCAATTAGCAACTGCTAAGATGGCCGTATCATCCGCAAACGTCGCTATGTTAGTCTCCTCTATCGTTGGCAGGTCCGAGGTGTATATAACAAATAAAGTTGGTCCCAGAACGCTACCTTGTGGTACCCCTGCTGATATTTTCTTTATTTCTGAGTATTCGCCATCTAATTTAACTCGAAAGTGTCGGTTAGATATGTAAGATTTTAGAACTTCATAAAACTGATTTGGTAAGTCTCTTTGTAATTTATATTCCAAACCTTTATGCCATACTCTGTCAAAGGCCTGTGCTACATCCAAGAAGACGCTTGAACATACTTTCATCTTTTCAAGTACGTCTTCAATTATGTTTATAATTCGGTGTACTTGTTCTATTGTTGAATGGTTTTCTCTGAAGCCAAATTGATGTGGAGGAACAAGATTTCTCTCTGATATTATTGGTTTGAGTCTCTTTAGGAGTAGTTTCTCGAATAATTTTTATAAATTATTGAGAGTAAGAAAATCGGCCTATACGAATTTTTGTCATTAAGTGGTTTGTTTGGTTTAGGTATCATAATTACTTCTGCTACTTTCCATTGACTTGGAACTTGTTTAAGTCTGGACACTTGGACACTGCATTAATTATTTGGAGTAGTTTACGTAGACCTTTTTCAGGAAGAGCTTTTACTATTTGTCCTGGAATTAAGTCATATCCTGGAGATTTCTTTGTATTTAGGCTGTGATTGATTTCCTCTTTTAATTCTTGTAGTGTGACAGGAGATATATTGCAGTTATCCATTTTATTTACTGGTGGTATGTTTTCCTCTGCAGTTTGTCTAGGTAGAGGCTGAAACGTGTTCTCGAGGTGGGTTGTAAACAACGAAGCTTTTTGCTTTGCACTTATAGCCCATGTGCCATCTTCATTTTTGACTGGTGGAATTTGTAGTTTAGGTCGTTTTAAACTTTTTGTCGCTTTCCAAAGGGAGTACTCGGTATCTTTTTCCCCAGCAAGGCCACTCAAGTATTTATTAATGGATTCGTTTTTGATTTCTTTAATTAGCAACTTTAGTTTATTGGATAAAAAAATTAGAGTTGTTTTATATTCTGGCGCTCGACTTCTTTGCCAGGCCTTTCTTGCTTTTCGTTTTGCTGCAACCAGTTCCCTAACTTCTAGAGGATAAATAGCATTTCGGCGCATTTCCTTTGAACTTGAGGGGGTACTACTCCACGCCGCTTCTTGTATACTGTTGTTGAGTTGTTCTAGTTCTTCTTCTAGCTCTATCTGGTTTTAAATTGGCACCTGAAGATCAATATTATCCTCAACAAGTTTCTGGAATTTCTCCCAGCAGGTTTTTTTGTTCGTTAGCGTAGGTGGACTAGTTTTTTTAATAATCGTTGCACTGATTGTCATAATAACAGGCGTATGATCCGACATAATCCCCTCGCTGCTTTCTAGGTATATGTAGTTTTCGTCTATACCTTTGGTGATAAAGAAGTCAATGATATCGGGTATTTTGTTTCTATCCGTAGGCCAATAAGTTGGTTGATCTCCAGAATGAAAATCGCAATTGCATAGTCTTCCTGCTGCAAACAGCTCTCTTCCTTTTTTAGAGGTTACTCTTGATCCCCAGTAGGTATTTTTTTGCATTAAAATCACCTCCGATTATGAAATTTGATCCAAGTGATTTAAATAACGTGCAATAGTCTTGTTTAATTAAATTATATCTTGGGGGGCAATATATTGACGATACACTATATTCTTGGTTGTTATTTATAAATACTTTTAAGGTGACTACTTGCATAAATTCCTCTTCAATTTTAAGATCTATAAAGTGTTTGATGTTTTCTTTTATAACCACCGACGATCCCCCCCTTACCCTTCCTGCTGGATGAATGGCGTGGTAACAATTGTATCCATATATTTTAAGATATGAAGTTGAAGTAAAATGGGTTTCCGATACTAGGCATATAGGTTACTATTCTTAATGTTTTATTTGTTGTTGTTTGCATCATTTTAATAGAGCATGGATTTCATTTCATTTAGAGAGTCTTGCTTATCTAACCTGTTGCTTAGAGCTTGAAGGCATTTCTCTTGTTTAGCTAGACGAATGTTAAGAGCTTCCATGCTTCTTAGTATCTTTTGGAGCACTGCTGTACCTTCAGTAGTGCGCTCTGAAATAATTGGTTTTGTCATGACTACTTGCGAGTACAGTTTTGGTTTTGATTCTCCCGTTTTACTAGCATGAGGTTTAGGTTCCTCTTTGGTGGAAGTTTGATAATTTTTTACCGATACTCCTGGACCTTGTTTTCGCGTTTTATTTCTTATTCTTTTTAGCTCCTTCATCCCCAGTAGTTTGCGGGATGTGACTTATTGCAATTGGCACATTTTGCAGCAATATTTTTACTAACCGGGCATACCTGGGCATGATGCTTTTCGACACATTTCACGCATCTAATCTCGCTTTGGCAATATTTCTGCGTATGATTAAAACCTTGACATTTTTGCACTGCGGTATTAATCCGTTATTCTTTTTCAATGGCTCTATTTTAACTCTCATGCTAAGTATTGCCTTGATATTATACACATCTTCCACTTTTTGTTTTTTATTAAAAGTGAGCATAAATAGTGGAAGCCCTCTTTTGTTAACTTGAACTCCTTGGTCAGTTTCGATTTTTTCTTTCTTAATAATGTTTACGGCATTTTCTATTTGATAACCCTTTTGCTTGAGATCCTCAATAATTTCCTCTTTTGCACAGGTTGGGTGAAGACCTCTAGCCATAACTTTAATTGGGCGATCATACATATCCTCATAGGTAAACCACTGATGCCCCTCGGGATTAAGCTTTGTAGCCAAAGCTTTATAAGTTTCAGAGTCTACATCATTAATTTTCCAGACGCCGTTGTTTAGAGATACGAGTTTGTATTCGGCTATCGTAATCGATTTCATAATCGATTGTATAGTGGAGAAATTTGATATACCGACGACATTTATTGGTGGAGGTAATTTTTCTTTTGGTTTAGCTGTTTCTTGATGATTAACTGATTTCTGGAAACCCCTTTTGAAGTTGATGGTAAAGTCATTGCCATTTTTGGTGAGTGTTGCGCTTTCCTTTTCTTACTTGTTTTTTATTCCGTTCAACATCCAATTTGTTTTTCTTTCTAATTCTTCTTCATCCGTATGGAATGAATTAATACCATCATCGACTGTTGGGCTAGGTGTCGTCCCAAGTTATGCATGTGTTTCAACTGCTTTTTTGAGTTCTTCATTTTCTTTCTTTAAAATTGTAAATTCTTCTTTCAATTTAGTAGTAAATTCTTTTATTTCTCTTAGTTGGTCACGGAGTTCGGCATTTTCCTGCTCGTACTGAAATATATTTCCAGTTGAAGATCTTGGTGATCTTGATAATTTGGAACTTCGTCCAAATGAGTTAAACAATGATTGGCCCACCCCAGAATCTGTTGGGGCTGCCTCCGATGAGTGAGGATTTGGCAGCATATCTGCTGCTGTACCACCTGGGGTATTACATTCTGTATTTGTTGTACTCATTGTTTGCTTTAGCCAATTTATACCACTGGCATTTGGTCCCCGGTAGCACATTCCTACTGTCAAAGTAGAACCCGCCCCCCGCGACGAGGACGCGGCTACCTTGGTGTTACCTCGGTGTACACAGAGACAGCCGAAGCCCTCTGAGCGCCCTAGGCTGAGGGGACTGGTTTAGTTATGATATTAAAAATAAAACATTTTGTTGATATGACTAAAAATGTGTGGAAAAGATCTCGTTGTGAGAAGGATAAACGAATCTACAAGTGTTATGAAAAAGAACTTAATAAGATGGTGAGATCGGCTAAGAGACATTTTTTGATTAGTAAATTAGACTCAAAACTTGGTACTAAAATATTATGGACAAATTTGGAGAAATTAATGAGGAATTTATTAAAGTGCCTATAATGAATTTGGTGCATGATAATGAACCTGAAACCATGAACTGAAACATCTTCTAATGATTCTAATTGTTTTAATTTTACTATTATGTATGATGACGATGTGCTTAAGGCAATCTTTCTACCATTTTCTCTTAACGAGATTTTCAGCTTTTGCTCCTCTTTTGAGTGAGGGGCAGCCAGTTTATATGACTGGAGATATAGTTTTTTCGCTATTTTAATGAAAAAAACTTTACTCGAAACGGCAAAAACTAGAAATACTAAATTTCCAGTACAGTTGCAAAATTTTATGTTGTCTAGTTAATTCTAACTGGAAAATTTTTTACTGTTCGGTCAAATCTCCTGATTTTATGAAAAATTCGTTTGTTGGCAATTTTTCATTCGATTTCTATATGATCGCAGAGCTATTAATTGGCAAATTTGCAAAGGGGTCTGATTTGTTTTCCTATGGCCAGGAGGCGCAATGGGTTCATGAAATTTCACTCTTCACAATTATGCTGAATAAAACATTATAGTTTATGCTATACACATCCTGAAGTGTCTAGATAATTTGCCTTCATATATCAGCAGCTATGAATCACGTATATCACCGCACCAAAGCAACATACACAAATAACTATAAACGCTTTCACTAATTCGCAAAATTTTCCCACAAACAGACAAAACAAATAAAAATGCAAATTTCATAGACGAGATAAAAATCCTCGATTGAATTACGAAGTTTCCGTTCACAGACACCAAATCCAAACCTCATTTACATTTAACTGGTCTGCGATATGTATGCATGGATTCGACAGATAAAAACTAAAATATTTCGATGCATCTCTAAAAATTTATTCTCCTTCAAAATATATACAAAACTGAAACTGCACTTAGCATGGAGAAACCAGTTTGCTTTTTATCAACCAATCGCATTGACACTAAACACTAAACTGTCGTCTAGTTTGACCACTTTTCTACATAATATCTATAATAATAACAATATAATATAAAAAATGTTTATAAAATAAATTATTAATTTTATTTTATATAAAGAGAAAAACAAAACTATGATTATAAAGTTTTAAATATTTAAGTTACATTCGTGACCAGAATTATAGCACCCCGCAATTTATGCCACATTTTTATTCGAGAGGTTTTTTGAAAAACCCACTAAACGGGTACTAACACACACACTCACACACATTCTAATAATAGTTTAGAAGGTTATATTGATTATGAAATTACACTTGAATCTATTTAATTGATTATGACAGTTTCTTGTTTTACTAATAGCAAATGTACATAAGTTATACATGCGTGGTATGTGTGTGAGCAATTCCGCAAATAATAATGATAATGCGAGCGAACAGATAGATCAAATAGTAAATTGCCGCCATAAATTATTATTGGATAGTTTTGAAAAGAGAATGATGCGACAACATGAGGTGCACACGTCACAACTAATCACAGTAATTTTGTGATATGTCACTCTATTTAGTTTTTGTATTGCTTTGCGCTATGTCATCGATGGAATGATGTTTTATTGGTGTCAAAGTGTTTATATTGTTTGTTGGCAATTCGATCAAATCGATAAATCAATTTTCGTTTCACGTTTTAATCATGTAGGGTGCGCGTAATATGGACCAATTTTCTATCATATTTACGTTTACACTGTGCGGTTTTTTATTTTGTACTTTCATTTAATGCGAACGATGGATAAAGTTTTATACATTTTTTATGTTTATTTAAGTACCAGCAATTAAAAGTGTCGGCTAAGAATTTGTGTGTGGTTGTTTTTTACGAGATTTGCTTCTACGTGTACTTGTACCGTTACAACTAAACTTCAACTTGGAATGATGCGTGATTATATTTCTGCAAAAATATGTTTAATATTTTGCGTTTCGGGTACGATCAAAAATTCTCTAAATATTTTAGTTTCGAATTCGGATACTGGGACAAAATAATTTATTTAGTGTAATACACTAATGACATTATGCAGTAGGGCTGCGAACTTTATGTGCTTATGTGCTGTAAACCACAAAATGCTCACCCTCAGTGGTTTGTTAATAGACCAGTTAACTTAAAAAATCGGAAGTCGAAAGTTTTTGATTGTATTTAATCGAAATACAGGCCGTATCTCGATCAAATTCAAGAAAAAATCAAAGTAAATCCATAACAATTTTGGAAACACTTTAGAAGTAAACGCGAAGTTGACGGATACCCTGCAAATATGACATATAACAATACCACTCCTCAAACTCCAAAGATATAGCTGACATGTTCGCGAAGTTTTTCCAATCAGTCTATAAATCAAGCGTTACTATAGTGGATTGTACGAACAATCCAGCAATACCAACGTATCAATAACTCCTTCTTTTATATATGAGGATAACATTTTATCGGCTCTAAAGGGATTTGGAAACGGTTGTGGTCTTGAGAATATACCCTCTTCTATTCTGAAAGAGTACGCTAACATTTTAACAATTCCATTATGTTACCTATTCAACCACTCCTTAAGCACCGGGGTGTTTCCCGAAAAATGGAAAATCTCAAAAATTACATCAATTTTTAAATCGGGCAAACGAGACGTTTGAATTAGTTTTATGCAACAACTTTAAATCCACAATTGCACGTCTTATATCAATAAACCAGCATGGGTTTAAGCCTGGCCAATCCAGATCAACTAATCTGGTTGAATTCACCAGTAAAATAATTAATGAGATAGAAAACCATCATCAAGTTGATTTAGCGTACACGGATTTCAGTAAAGCATTTGATTCCATCTGCCATCAAAAAGCACTCCGGAGTTTATTCGCATTTGGGTTTTCGCTCGAGTACATAAATTGGTTCAAATCTTATTTATCAAACCGGCGACAATTTGTAATAATATGGGAAATGAGAAATCGAACGTTATTAAAGTTACGTCTGGTGTTTCCCAAGAATCTCTCATCGGGCCGTGGATATTTATTGTTGTCATAGATCAAATAACCGAGATAATCAAAAACTCAAATGTGCTCATATTTACTGATGACGTGAAAAATTGAAAATTGTATTGCGAAAGCGAATGCCATGTTTGGGTTTGTTAAAAGATGGACCGATGAATTTAAAGATATTCAAACCTTATGTTCACTCTATTTCGCGTACGTTCGATCTCAACTTGAATACGCTGTACCGGCCTGGAATCCATACTATGCTGTGCACATTAAAAGAATTTAAAAGCATTCAAAAGAAGTTTCTGATCTTCTTGTTAAAGAAAAGTGACTGGAATTACGACCACAATTTACCATTCCATGAAAACGTGGCTCGGTTACATCCGTACTCAACAAGATGCTCGGGTTACAAAATATGCACGCTTGTAAATAGACGACTTCTCTTAGGTGCGGCTTTCATTGGTAACGTTTTGCTTTGGCACAATTCATGTGCCTTGCAGAACATTTCGAAACCATGAGTTTTTAGCACTAGAACACCATTCCACAAACTACTAACATATAGACAGACAGTTATGAAGAAAATAACCCCATTAATAGGTCGTCTAAATCTCGCAACATCGTCGACGACCTATTTGGCTTTAATTTATCAAAGGACAACTTCAAAAATATATCAAGATTTGATTTATATTTCTGTGTTTTAATTTTCTTTATTTTATTTTTTTAATATTTTTGTAAATAAAATAAATAAATAAGCACGAAATCAACATTTAGGCAAAAACAAGTGTTTTGTAGACAAAATATGATTTATATTTTAGGAAAAATGGTTTTATTAAATTTAGTTGGATATGATGAACCTGTTGTGCGGAGCGGTTTGGGGATAGAGTGACCAGACCAAATTTCCTTAATTAGGGTACTCTGAAATTAAGGTTTTATTTTCAAAATTAATTCAAAAAATTGGTTAAAAATGGACAATAATTATTAGATTAGTTTTAGTAATAAGTTCTTTCTTTTATAGGGTAGGAGTAAGTGTGGAAATGTGAGGGCGCGGTTTTCGATGTGCTGTCTGTCTATGTGTCCATCTGTGTCCTCTCTGCACCCTAAGTGGATTCACTTATTTTAATGAAGCTTCATACTTGGGCATTTTCATGTGTTGGGAGGTCCAAGTGGGGTTTTGGCGGAGGTCGGCCCACCGGATGGGGCAGCTTATCTTATCTTATCTTGGCTTACGCTTTCTCGTTTGTCTCGGAAGTGACTATTTTGGTAGTAAACTGTTATTTCGACATAGTTCAGCCGCTCTGCGGCCCAAGTGGGCTAACTGCTTCATACTTGGAGGTTTTTGTTAGATTGGGGAGGTGGCAACTTCCTTTGGAGCTTTTTTGTTTTTGGCAGTATTTTGGTATAGCATTTGCGAGGGAGTCGGCTGGTCCTGCTCATTTTCCATAATTTTGATAGAAACCGTTTTTTTGTGGAAGCTTGTTCTTGTTTGCATATGTTTTGGGAGATGTAGAATTTTCCTGTTGATTTTCCGCTGGTTGAGCGGATGTGCCGGTTTTTGTTGTGATAATTTTGCGGCGTTTTTTGCTATTTTGAATAATGCGGAAAACAAATAAATGGATCAATTTTTTCCGGTATATTACACAACAGACTATACGATTCTGTACTATATGACCGATATGAAATAATTCCTAAAAAAACTTATCAATTTTGTGCTATCTCGAAAAATTTATCGTAATTATATCAGGGTTGTGTGACGTCGGCAGTTGTTGTCGACATATATTTTTGGAGTCAACAATAACAAGTTTTGTCGACGTGCATTGTTGCCGCGTCAAAAGAGCCGTATTCCAAAAAACATATGGGTCTTTAATATTTTTTTCTTTCCAGTATTTAAAAATGTTTATTTTCTCTCTAGGCAGTATTAAGTTGTGACAAGAGAAAACCAGTCACGTGCTCAGTTTGATACTTCGTTAAATTGTTATTGAATTTTAGATTCAGATAATAAGCTGTTAACGAATATTTATTTGAAATAATTTCCATTCTATGATTGATTAAAATTTGGAATTTGTCTTCAGAGTATATTGGATTTTTCGATAACTCAAACCATAATTGCACCGCATCCGATCTATTGCAATCTGAGTTTTTTTTCTTTTTAGTTTTAATCCATGCAATCTTTTCTGGGGCCGAAGCACTCCCTGCTCTTTCGCGGTTGATTTTCCCGTCTTACTTTACGCATCCCTGCCAAATCGAAGACGTACGGCTATAGGACCGATTTAAGTTACCATCTGCGCATTGCATAGCTCCATGCCAGCCTATAGTACTGGACATGGAAGATGGGTCGGCCCATGAGTTTTGCACGCCGATAGGGGGTCGTAGTTGTGTTCTTTTTAATCACAGATCGTAATCTGTTGATGAAAATTTCCTTTTGCATCCTTCCCCTATCGGGATACGAACCCGGTACCTCCCGATCAAAACGCCAAAGCTTTAACCACTGTGCCATTTGGTCGGTTAAACTGAGTTTTATGTTGCGTTAATTAATTGGCTAACTGGATCCAATATTTTTAGCGAATACTTGCAATCATCCAGAAAATCGTCATCGAACATAAATGCTTTTACATTGCGTTTAAGCTTGCTTTTATTAAACTGTTCTGGATCGGCGGTCAATTTTTTCATAACTGGAAAATTTTTAATTAAACGGTCAAGGCTGTCTCTATGCGAAGACCATCTTGTATCTACTGGTGATTTCATGCGATAGCCTCCATTATTTACAACAGCTCTTTCATAATCCGGATGCTTGAATTCTTTTGTAATTTCATTGGACTTCGCAATACATAATTTTATTTTTTCGTCTGATATAAAGTCTTTCGATAACAGGTTAGCCGTGTAACTATGGCAAGTTGTATGTCAATTGTCAGACCAATCTGATCATATTTTTGGCAGTATCAAATACAACTGCATATACTGATGTGTTGTATTGGGTTAAAGTGAAGTTGCTTGATTGATTTATTTAAAATTGAAACTAAAGCTTCACCAGTTTCGGAAATCTCGGTGGCATCATGGGCATAAACAAATGCCTTACATTCTTTTGCGTTGTGTATCATGCTTACCACTAACTTCATGTTGCTGGGATCATTTTTCCAGCCATCTTTTAGTAGAACTGATTCATTTGGAATCATTTGTGCAGCACTTTGTAAACACTTGTCATAAGCTTTATCGAGGTAGCTGGTTGATAAAACTTTTCGGCTAGGAATCTTATCGGCATAACTTGGCCTAATTTTTTTAATAAAGTTTCTGAAATCCTTCGATTCAACAACATTGAATGGAATGTTGCAATTAAAAAAAATAGGGCTAGTGTTTCTGATATACCCTCTTCGTCTTCTTAGAGTGCTTATTTTCCCGAGATATTTGAAAGTTTCAGCTTAAAAAATCACCCGATATTGGGTGATACAATTACGCATTAATTTTTTTCGGCCTCATTCCAAATACATTAAATTATTGAAGGCATATACAGCGAAATAGATGTAACTCCTATTTTAAAATACGTCTCGCATTGGCCTCTAATTTTATAATCGCTTATATACTCATATTTACATATTGTAGTTTTTGATTGAACTTGCGTAGGATTTTACCTTGAAAAATTTTGTATCATCGATCTACTAATTAGCCAATTTCTTATTAAATTATCGTCTACATACAAAAATTGTGTGACTAAACAGGTATTAAGATAATGTTTGACGTCACTTGACTTTTGACCGAAATCAAATGTTGTAAGATAATATCGAAATATGTGTTACAAGAGTAAAAGTGGACACTCGCCTCTACAGCCAAGTGGAAATTGCTAATCATTTCATATAAGCAATCAAATAGAAGTGGGATTTAATGGCACAGCCGTTATTATATAAATATGATATCCTGTTTTTTTATTTTTTGCTCAAACCAATCGGATACCATCCCCCGATTTATGTTCATGTTTGGAAGCAAAAAACTGTTTATATAGTTTTTCTTCATTTTCCAGTTTTTCGTTTTTTGCTATTTATTCAAATAAATTATTAATTTATGTGGTGGGCGCGGCTGATTCCACACAACTTTATACCCATTTTATAGAAATAATTTTGCCGGTATGTTGTTGTTGCTGGTTGTTATAATGAAATTGTTATAGGCAATCGAACTTGCCACTGCATGGCATTCGAAATACATAAAATAGCACAACAAAAAATGTATAAGAGTGCGGTGCTATATACACAAAATGAAATTATTGCCGTTTACGAACGTAATTACTGTGTAGCTGGATGGAAGTAGTTTTGTGTACGCTGGCAGCACAACTGTACATAAAATAAAATTGAAGTGTATGTGTGTGTGCCCATATTGATTGGATCATGTTGATGATGATTAAACGATGATAATACTGAGAATGTTGCAGAGTAAGTACATATGGTAGACAGGTGCCTAGATAATCGATGGAAAGAGCTCGCAGGTTAACATATAAGACGTACATTTTGACTAAACATATAAACACAAGGCGCATCGGTGATAGGACGTATTATGTCGCAAATGAGGTGAACCCATTAATTATTTATGTCACGTACCACATCTATATGTCTGTATAGTTTTGTGTATTTTTCTAAATAAAGCAACAAATTGTAGCGATGATGTACCAAAGGTAGTAAAATTATACCATTTAATTATAAAATTGATAAGAAATGTATTGAGATCGATCTGTGGAGATAATAATGAATTAAATACAAAATCAAGGTGATGGGAAAATTTTAATGTTTTTGTTGTAGTTTTTGCTGTTTTTATGCTGAACCTGTCTAGTTGGTTAGCTTGTATAAATACAAAGTAGTTTATTGGATTCGATTATATAGATTGATTAAATAATTAGAGAAAATTGGTTTCGGAATTTTGTATAATATTTTAAGGAAGGTATAGATAGGTGTTTATATATAATCACTGAATTTAACGTTATTTAGAAAGTGAAAGTATCACGCTACTTACACTACACTTGATAGCATCAAGTACTCGCACTACTTGATAGTAAGCGCGCACGTTTATTGCCGATTGGAGCAACATTGCTTTCATCGCTCGATATTTCTAACACATTTGATGTCCATGAACAAAGGCCCTCTTATGTTGGCTTCCTTTTTATTAATAAATCTGTTATCAGATGCTGGGTTTTTGGTGTCCAAGTTCCTTATACAGTGCCAAATTACGCTGAATTCTTAACGCACGTTCTACGTCGGCATTATGAACGAGGAAATGATGTGTCATACTTGTAGCAAATTTAAAACCCTCGTAGATTAAACTAGTTGTTAGTTGATTAACATCATCTTCGCCTTCACCATTATATTCCTCATTATTTTCACGAACCGTTATAATTTCGATCAAACCCTCCTCATCCAAAGGTTTCTCAAAGCCTTCATAACCAATTGTGTGTGATAGAGTTATAATTTTAGGCTAACTGATGTTTGTATTACAGAATTTTCTCTGTTGACACATTCTAGCCAAATTTTTCACCAACATGCATTAAGAATAGAGGTCCGAAGTTATTGTATAACTTTTCCATGCTTCTACGACCGTCATGTTATTTTCCTCAACTGAATCCAATACAAATTTAAATGCTCCCTTATTATATTAAGCGAGCATTTTAAATGTGGCTATTATACCCCGATCCAATGGCTGAATCAAGGATGTGGTGTTAGGCGGCAAAAATGACAGTTAAATGGCTGGGTGCATTATCGATGAGTAAAAGTGCGTTGAATTCAAGGCCCTTTTGTTCTAAATATTTCTTGACTTCCAGAACGAAGTATTCAGCGGATTTTTCTGATTTTAATATATAGGTTCTGGAAGGCATCTTTTCCTGAATAATTTCGTTTCATCGGCATTAATAATTTGGTCTCGAGTATAACCGCCATCTTCAATTATTTGTACTAGTTTTTCCGGAAACTTTTTTGCAGCATTTTCATCGCCTGGCGCTACTACACCTTTTATTTTTATATTGTAAAATGCGTATCTTTTTATGAAACCTGTCAGCCATCCCTCGCTTGCATGCACTAAATGTCGGTTTCTTAGTTGCCTGAATACTTCTCTAACAGTGCGTTTCGACTGTATGATGATGTTTTGGAGCTGAGTTTCGCTCTCGAAAGTACTGACTGTCGAATGGATTTCTCACTTTTTCTAATCGTTCGGATACTTGCTTCATGTAAACCAAAAATGTTGCCAGAAGATGTAGGACCTTCGCCTCTCTTTAGATCGTCTAAGATTTTTAAACCGTTAAACCGTATCAAAATGTAAATTTATTTGGCTCCTTGAAATTTTGACTAATAAAGAGAAAATAATGTGAAAATTGAGCTATTGGCATCTTTTTCTAGACTGCCGACGTTGTCTACATTGTCGACGTTGTCTACATTGTCGACGTCAGAGACACAAACATCGTTATATAATCTACGTAATAGATTACGTGTAGTCAACCGCGTCGATTACATTGCGTAATCTACCTCGCCCATCCCTGCTCTTAATAGGCACTGGTTCGGTGGCTACTAGACCCACGCCTTCCACCTCTACGTTTTCCGTGAACACCTTCAAATCCGAAGAAAACTGTAACCGCAATACCGTAGGACGTATGATTTTCTTGATTTTCTTGATTACCTCGTTAGTCGAAAGGCTGGAATCATTATCTCCTGCTGGGATAGTTATCCATTTTGTTTTTATGTCTATTTGTTTCTTACTCGATTGGGGGTATGGCCACAATATGCCTTTTCCTCTAAATTATAATCTCTGGTGATAACAACCCATTAAATAGACTGACTAAATCTTTTAACATCGCCGAGATTAACTTATCCAAAGACAGCTTCAAGAGAAGACAATTCTTGTGAAAACTGCCTTAAGAAAATCTCAAAAGTAGGAGCCGACAAATTTGTATGCCGGCAATTTGAAACTGTTATTACTAAACTAAGCATAAGATCAGCTCTGAAAAATGAATGTACGGCAACGCAAACCTATTTTAGGTTGTTGTGATTGCGTACTACACCCAGCTCCGCACATGCCCAAATTGACGCATTACCCACAATATAAAAATAAAAATACTGCTTTATATGAGTCGAACTTCTTAACGATAGTTTCATGGTAAATTTTCGTACAAAAATACATCTTTTATGTGCTAATAAATTAAATTTGTTTCCAACATTTCTATAATTTAATTAAGAACGGAGTATTAATTTACAATTATATTAGAAAAAAATCCACTTTGAAATTTTTCTTTGTATTTCTTGTTTATTTCGTTCATTAGAGTGCTATGTGATGTACCAGTATATTACGAAAATATTCGCAAGCCTTGACATTGGAAATATGCCAGATAGATGAACACATGTAAAAATGAATAATCGATTCGTTGTTTTTGTTGAAATCAGTGATGTACTGTGATGATTCGTTGTTATACATGAATCGAAAATTATTTTAGTATATTCAAAAACTTGCCTCACACAATGAAAGTTTTTTTTATAAAACTATAGAACGCTATCATTCACCATTTTATTGAAGAAACAGATAGAAGGTGATAACTGGATATGATTACAAACTGAAAACCGTCACATAGTGCATCAGTATTCGGCTTAATCCACTCAGTGAATGTTTTCAACATGTTGAAGGTTACGTGAACGCGGTTCTTTCTCTCTCTTCTCATTCTTATAAACAATAAACTCTTCCACTCAATTTTTTCTAGGAAGGCCGATGTCAAATACTTTACACTTGCAAGAGTATTACAATTACATTTGCTCTCCGACATCCAATCGATGCCATATTTAAACATTCGGAAAGTGGAAAGCCACCCACTCTTACTAATAAAAGAGTCTTAATTTTGTTGACTATCCAAATATGGACGAGGTAATCAGATCTTCGGTTCAAAAATTGACGTCCCTAAAAATCCACGGATAATGTGCGAGCTTCAAGCTCAAGTCAGAAGCTTTGATCATCAGTTGATTTACATAGATTTTGAAAATTCGAGAGTCTGTGATTTTATAAACGTTTTATTTTTCTAGAAAACACAAAACAATTCACACTTTTTCATAATACACCAAGGAATCATTTTGTTGATCCTACATTAATTTTGTAAAAAAATTATTTTTCTATAATCCGCGATTTTCCGCATTTCCGCGAGATGTTTCCAGTTTGAAATAATTTTCACGAAAATCAAACCAGTTTTAAATTATTGTTGTCACCCCTGATCTTTAGGAATGTGGCTAATGGAATTAAAACCGGACGATGAAGTGCAATGGAAATATTTCGTTTTTAAGACTTTTAGAATGTATGGTCCAAGAGCTTGGTACGTCACAAGATTATATCGGAATGAGAAAATATGTATCTGTTTCTGAAAATATTTCAATTTTGCTTATTGACAAAACAGAATATATTTTCAGAGTGCTTCATTAAAAATGAAACACCCTGAATATCGTCAAAAATATTTCATTTTTGTTTTAAAAAACAACCAAGTACTCCAACTTAAATTTTTTATTAAAGTTGTTTGGAACCCATACAGGTTATCCACTCAATGATACACTGGGTTCATGGAGCAAACCCAGAATTCTATCACAATTCGCAATCGCGCTCTATAACCTACGTTCAAAGGGTGTAGTTAAGGCACTGAAACTTTTATTTATTTATTTTGTTACGAACATATAGGCCAACTGTGTAAAGTTATCAATAATTTAGTGAACCACAACCACATCGTGAGCATGAGAGCTCATTTGTAATGAGATGTGTAATTCAAATTTTTTCCAAAGTTGTGTTTTAAAGAACATTTCGTGAAATACAGGTTTGTTATTTGGTGGCTCTCGGTCATTTCTCATAATCCATAATTAGAGCTGGTCTGAGCCCTTTTGTTGTTCAAATTAATAATAATTAGTATTAAAACCTAGCAGAGCGTGTTGTTTCGATCTACGGACCTCTGGGTTATGAGCCCAGCCCGTTTCCACTGCGCTACTCGGCTCATACAAAGTCTCGGTCTGACACATAAATGGTGCCACAAATTTAAAACCCATATGATTTTTAAATTCTACCAACCTTCAAACATTTAAACTTCATTAGTTTACAAGTTACCCTTGTTTTAGTGACGCTAACATTGTTTTTTGATGTTTTTATGGGCAAAAATACCGTTCAAGCAAAGCAGTGACTTGATAAGTGTTATCCGAACTCTGCACCCGGAAAATCAACCATCATTGACTGGTAGGCTGAATTTAAACGTAGTCGTACAACCACCGATGATGCACCACGCTCTGGACGCCCAAATGAGGCTGTGACTCCAGAAAACATAAAAAATCCACGAAATTGTTTTGAAAGGCCGAAAAAGTGAAGTTGCATGAGATAGCTGACATTGTAAAAATATCAATGGAACGTGTTAGTAATATTTTGCACGAACATTTGTCCGTGAAAAAAATTATTCTTTCACCAAGACAATGTACCATGTCACAAGTCGATCACAACAATGGCAAAATTTCACGAATTGAACATTGAACTGCATCCACATTCACCGTATTCACCAGATTTGTCCCCCAGCGATTGATTACTTGTTTGCAGACCTCAAAAAACGCTCCAGCGGAAGAGATTTGGCTCCAATGAAGAATTATCATCGAAACTGAAGCTTATTTTGAAGACAAAGATAAATCGTTCTACAAAAAAGGCACCGAAATGTTAAAGATGCATTGGACTGATTGTATCGCTCTAGAAAGAAATTATTGAGGAAGGAAAAAAAATTATGTTTTCTTTGTTAGACCGGGAACTTTTCGGGCGATGTGTTATATATAAACCAAATTCTTTTAACTCGTATTGCAATTTTAGCCATTTCAAATAGATATGCGGCCAACATTTTTTCTCCTTCATTTAAACTCCTTAATGTAATTCAATCATTTGCCTGATGTTAATTAATTTCGTGATTGCCCAGTGGCAACAGTAAGATATCAGTCCTATTAAAATATTGATTACTGGAATTTGGTAATAATAAAATTCGGTTCTTGTTTGTAAACTGCGTGAATTGTGTTTCATGCCGCATGGAAAGGTTTAGAGGCCAAATTCTTCCCAAGGCCTAGAAGAACGTGGAGTGCAACACTTTATTTTCTTTTCTTGATTTCCATTTTTTCTTATTTTAATCGTAGGTTTTAAACCATTCATGCATCCAAATCTTTGGAATATTATTATTTGCGGTTCCAGATAAACTGTCGGCTTTGTTCTGGAGTAAGTGCTGATACTAGCTTCAATACAAATCATTGTTTAATTCCATTCTTATTCTGATCCTCTTCAGCATTTTCATATGAAAGGCTTGTTTGCATGTAATCGGGCAGTGTTTGTTTTAACTTGTCCAGATATAATTGAACGAGTTCCATTGTTTGTTCGACTATAGGATTTGCAATTTTTACATCAATATTGAGATTTTGGATTAATATATTTCCGTTTTGGTCAACAAAACTTGATGTTATAAAATTTAAAAGGTCTTTGCCATTGGCAGAGCACATTATGTTGTAGTTGCAGATTCTAACCGTTCCAAAAGGTTCACAGAGGGTTACAGATTCACAGAGGGTTACGTAATCGATGTTACGCAAAAAATAAAAAATAAACGCTGGCGATATAAAAAAAATGTCTAGGCCCATGCTGCTCGATTCGAACATACCATCCTATTCTGTAGCCTCCACGGATCAGAGATCCATTTTGTATTGACGTCTGCCACATCATAATGACAATAATATACGCGAAGTGTTTTCTTTTCTGGATCCTTACCAAATGTTGCTAATATAACCCATGGCATATCAATCATTTTCCATTTACTTCATATGTTAGAAGCTCGTGGCAGTTCACCCCTCAATCCAACGAATAGTTTTTAAAACTTCCATGTTGTGTCTTAACGACCTCGTGACCGATTTTATCAAAACAGCTTTTTCGACCGCGACACGTATCCAATAAGCAAAATTTTTACTAAATTTTATTAAATTTAGGCTTAAACGGATTGGGGTTTTTGGTTATAACTGGTTATAGCTGGTCTTCCTTCAAAGATAAAGAGTACTTTATTAACGATTACCTTCATAAATGATGTACTTTGCCTTTCGGCAGATACAGGAAGCACACCCATTATCATTAATACCCATAACCCTATTGCTGGACCAGAGGAGGCTGTGTACAATCGTTGACCATTTCGAATCCATAACAAATTGAGCACAGATTTACTATTTGGACACAAAATGTTATTTTCGCATGAAATATCGAGATAAGAAACGGCTCGGTTTGGAACACCGTGCGATTTAAGCCTAGACTTTCATATGATTATAGATCATGTAACGGCCAATAGGTTCCAAATTCCGCAGTTGTTGGAGTCTTGAGACATCCATGAATCTTTCGAAGGATGAACCATCGAAAAGCAGCGGAAGAAGCTATGGCTGTAGGATGAAATGCGGCAGTGAGGGTAAATGGTAGAACAAGATGGTCTGCAATGCAATTATAGGAGCCTAGAACACGGCACTGGCGATAGCGCGGTGAGCCATACGTTGTATAGACTGTAAAATTTTGCAAACACGAAGCCTGATTCAAAAACATCGGAAGCATAAGATAACATACAGAAAACCAGAGATTTGTAAATAAATATCAGCAATTTGAAATTCAAACCCAGGATATCTGAATTATTTCTTACTGTCTAAGCTAAGCAATTTGACAATGTCAGAGTTAATTTCGGCAGGAACAGATAGCCACCAATGTTTCTACGTCTATTAAAGATTATCAGACTAGTTTTAGCTGCATTAACATGTTTAAACGCAAACATAACGATTAAGTCATCAGCAAAGCACTGAGCAATAAATCAGAATAGCGCAGTTTAAGAAGAAATTCATTACTAAACAATATCTACAAGGGAGTGTGTGAAGTTATCCCAGTTTTCCATCCCAGCAAAAATACAAAATGTTCATCAGGTAACATTAATTTCATCCCATCCCAGGATTTTTAAAATCATACCATCCCAGGATTTTTAAATTATACAATTAATTAGGACTGTTATACTTGTTAAAGGTAGCGAACATCTCAGCTTCCGACTATGCAGAACATATACTCGTATGAGTACAAACTGTAATTCATATATTACGAAAAAAAACTCAATAAAATACTTAATATTTCTCTCAAACCTATAGAGTGCCTAAAGATTTGACTTCTGGTTCATGGTGTCCACTAACTCTGATAATAATTTGGATATCAGCCGTATGTTAGAATTTTTGCTATAGCGAAAATTCTAACATACGGCTGATATCCAAATTTTTGTTAGAATTAGTGGACACCATGACGAGTCGTGACGAGAAGTGAAATCTTTAGGCACTCTATAGGTTTGAGAGAAATATTAATTATTTTATTGAGTATTTTTTTCGTAATATGTGAATTACAGTTTGTACTCATATATGTTCTGCATAGTCGGAAGCTGAGATGATTTTAAAAATCCTGCGATGGGATGAAATTAGTGTTACCTGATAAACATTTTTATTTTTCCTGGGATGAAAAACTGGGATAACTTTACACACTTTCTATAAGGGAGATTACAAAACACCTCAATATGAGCAACCTTTAAAAATTTTAACTAAAAGAACTTAGTTTTGAAGGGCTACAATTTCCGAATGAAATTCAGGAGTTCTCTAATTTCCAGAGAAGGAATAATTTAATGAATTTTTTTAATTAAAATCTTTTTTAAAATATGAGCAAGATTTTTGCTTGAAACGGACCGGGTAATCAAGTATCAATTACTGGACAAAACGGATCGGGTAATCAAGTATCAATTATTGGATTCCTCTCCCTATTCACAGTCATAACTTAAAAAGCTGGTAGCCGTGACTGTAGGGTGTAACAATAATATTTTTCCTCCTAAATTTATCATTTCCTAGCTTTAATATTTCAGTTACTAAAAATTCGTCTATATTATGTGTAACAATAATCTCCTATGTGACACACTAATAAATGAGAAAACATCGTAACGAAAATGAACCAAAACATTTCATTTAAATGCAGGAGATAAAGATAATTTATCCTTATTTTTGTGACCCCACCCCGAAAACACTTAAGTTCTGTACACAGCTGGATGTAAAGGGTGTTTTTTTAAGAGGTTGCCGATTTTTTTTTTGAATAAAACACATATAAAATTATGAAATGACCAAAATTTTTTTTTATTTGGTAGATAATTTTTTGGCATTTAACATTTAAACACAATTTCTGGCATATGGCTACCACGACTATTTTTCACAAATGTCATTCTGGAGGTCCAATTTTCCAGCACTTTTTCAAGCATTTGAGGGCGTATGTCAGCAATGACACGTTGAATATTGGTTTCCAAAGCGTCAATCGATTGAGGTTTATCCACATAAACCAATGACTTCACGTATCCCCACAAAAAGTAATCGAGTGGCGTCAAATCGCACGAACGCGGAGGCCAATTCAACGGACCATTTCTCGAAATAATGTTGTCGTTGAAAGTTTCTTTCAATAAGTCGATTGTTTCACGTGCTGTATGGCAAGTGGCACCATCTTGTTGAAACCACATTTCATTCATATCCATATCTTCAAGATTTGACAACAAAAACTCATTTAACATGGTTCTGTATCGATTTCCATTCACGGTAACGCGTCGTCCTTCCTCATTTTTAAAGAAATATGGACCGATGATCCCACCAGCCCATAGACCGCACCAAACAGTACATTTATCAGGATGCATTGGTAATTCTAGAACGGCGTGTGGATTATCTTTGCTCCAAATGCGACAATTTTGTTTGTTGACGTATCCATTTAACCAAAAATGCGCCTCATCACTGAAGAGAATTTTACGGTAAAAAAATGGATCTTCGTTCAATTGATTTAACGACCAATCACTGAATTCACGGCGCAAACGATGGTCGTGTGGCTTTAATTCTTGCACCAATTGAATTTTGTATGGCACCAAACCCAAATCTTTACGTAAAATTTTCCATAAAGTCGATGGACAAAGTCCAATTTGCTGAGCACGACGACGAATCGATAAATTGTCGTTTTCTTCGACACTGGCCTCAACGACAGCAATATTTTCTTCTGTACGAACTCTTCTCATTCTTGTCGGTGGCTTGGCATCCAAAAGAGTGAATGTAGACCGAAATTTGGTAATTACGTTCTTTATGGTGGTCTCTGACGGACGATTATGTGCACCATAAAATTCACGAAGTGCTCTATAAACATTTTTAATTGAACACTGATTTTGAAAATAAATTTCCACGATTTGAAAACGTTGTTCTGGAGTTAACCTATTCATAATGATTTGCCAAACAATACTGAGTAGAAATGCCACTTTGAGCTGTCAAAACAACTGTCATAAAATAAAACGACATCTATCGGAAAAACAAACCTCCTAAAAAAACACCCGTTATATAAAATCTACCTCATCATTTATATAAACCACCATCGAAACAATTAATCTAAATTTGTATTCCTTAAGACTACAAGCATATCCATAATACCAGGAAAATAATTTACTCGTTTACCAGTATTACTCTTGCGCCAATAATCACGTCCCATTTAATAGATTTATTTGCAGGATGTACCCCAAAAAATGATTAATACCAAATATATAAAGAACGTACACAATCTAGCGTCTGCTAAAGGCAGCCTTCACAAGACTATTTCTTAAAACATTTTTTAGTTTTGTTATTTTTAGAAATACAACAACACTTGAATACTTTAAACTTGAAAATCTGGTAAAGCTTTTTGAACCGCTATAATCAGCAAATGTATTTTATAAAGTAAGTAAGAAAAAATCTTGTACATAAATAATATTCGAGAAATTTGAATAACACCAACAGCACCAACAACAAAAACAATAAATCGTAAAGTAAATATTTGCATATAAGTGATGTCTCCTCTTAATTCATTTGCATTTACTCTTATTAGTCTTATTATTATTATTATTTTGTTATCATTATCACTTTATTATTATTATTGTAGAAGATCGCACTTTTGAGTGTGCGTGCTTTATATGTAGTCGCATATGCAATTGACTAGAAAACTTACACACATGACTTTTAATAGATAACACGAAAATAACTTCTAGTCATGTGTAGATGTTTGTACGAGTTGCACAGTGTTTAATAGAAAATATGAAAAAAATACACATCATGGTTCTCTGTTAAAGAGGTCGAGCTTGAAAGCTTAACCAAAATCCCTTAGAAATCTTATCTCCCTGTCTAATAACCCGCTTACGCTTATGGAAGCGAATTATCGAAACCGGATATGTTGAATGGCACTTGGATAGTGACTAAACCCGTTTGATTGTTCAAACTTGGAATGCTAAATAATTTTGTACGAAGCTTGTTTGAAGTTTGTTATTCTGCAAGCAACCCAATTTCTGTACCTCATAAGAACATGCTAATCTGGCATGGAATATTCCATTTTAGAGGTGGTAGATTTTCTTCCTTGATGATGATAATTGTTTTAACTTTCAATTCAGTTTATATTTCTGTTCAAAATTTGTGTTGTTGGAGTTAATGAGCGAAATTTATTTTTTTTTCATTTCGACCTTAAAACAGAAGCTTTATTAAAATAATGCTAACTTAATGATGTATTCATCCGTTCATTTGACAATTCGAATTTTCGGACGCGTCGGGGAGCAGGAATCAGCGATTAATCCATGACAACACTAAATTCACATCTAATACCATAACGTCCATCACAGATTCATCGGTGGCTTTCAACCACCAACCGAATCAGTAGAGCAATTAAATACCATAACGCTTCTAGTATTCGAGGTAAAGCTAAGGTAATCAGTTTTTCTACTTCCGCAGTACTTCAATGGGGGCATTACTGCGGTCTGCATAGAGACGGAGAGTAGGAGATTCTGGGATCGGGAGAAGCCAGTGCCACCAGAAATACTGGGGACACTTCTTTGTGATGTTGAAAAGAGGAGGGTCGGGGATATCTTAGGTTAGATATCTGGTCTCCGATTTTATTTCACCCATGATCAGGGAATGGAGAGTGGCGAAGGGGCATTCCTTCTCTGACTATCGGTATCTAACGTTTAAGCTTAATCTCCAAATTACAAATCAGTACGTTTTCAGAAATCCCCGGAGGACATCCCGAAGAAATGGAGGGAGGCTAGGGTGTCCTTTATCTTGAAAGTAGGTAGGAGGACTTAAGATCAATATCTCTGTCATCCTTTCTGCTGAAAATCATGGAAACACGGAGAATATTACCCAGAAATTGGGCATAGTCTCAACATGCGTACCATAAGGGTAAGTCCGGGGGCACGGCACTACAATTTTCAGGAATTCTCGCTGGTAGTGTTTCTCAATATTGAGGACGCTTTCAACAACCTGAAGATGGGGGCAATTAGGGAAGGTTTGCTGCTACTCGAGATTGAACACCCAGTAACCAGGCTAACTAATCGCTTGCTGGGAAGGGTTATTGCGGGAATGGGGGAAGTCTCCGTCAGAAGACGGGTTAGTTGCGATAGTTGTAGCGATAGTTGTCTCGGGAAAGCACCTTGGTACAATTAAGGATATGATGCAAAATGCACTATCAATCACTAAGGGTTGGGCCAGCAGATGTGGTTTGGGGATCAATCCATCTAAAACAGAGCTGGTTCTTTTCACTAGGAATTATAAAATTACGGAAGTGGTTCCACCTAGTCTGAATGGTACTATACTGGCCTATGCTGATAAGGCGAGATTTCTAAGCATTCTTCTGGACAGTAAGCTCAGCTGGAAACCAAATACGATAGAAAGAGCGAAGAAAGCCACTATGGCACTCTACTCTTTCAAAAATGCTATCGGAAAAAAATCTGAAACCGCAGCTAGTGCACTCGCTTTACACGGCGGTAGAAGGGCCTGTACTGCTGTATGGTGGCCAGCTCTGGAGAAACTATCATACAGGAACATGATGGGGAAGGTGCAGAGGGCAGCCTATTTGCTCATTAGTGGAGCGCTAAAAATGACACATATTATTGGTAAGCAAGAGACGGTGAATACGGCCGCCCGGCTATCAGCGGTTTCGGGGTGGAAGTGCCTGCAAAAAGAGCCCTTAACTATAGCGAATTCTGTGTGGCATGACCTGATGAATTTGGATTCTATAACACTCCTGTTGTGCTTTTGCAAACACTGGTACAGTTAAATTCTTCACCAACGGCTCCAAGCTCGATAGTAGAGTGAGAGCTGGTGTGTTTTGTGGGTAATTAAATGTGGGACTATCCTTTCGTCTACTTGATTACTGTAGTCTGTACCAGGCTGAAGTTGGTTGGGCTGGTTGAGACTAAATGTAAAATCGTTGACTGATATTACTATTTATGTGGACAGTCAGGCGGTCATTCTTTCTCTACATTCTCTTAACGAGATGAGTGAACTATTCATTATCCAGTTGGTCCGGGTTCCGAGCCATTTTGATGTTGATTCAAATTGCAGGGCAGACGAATTAGCAAGGTACGGTACGACTCTCCAACTGGAACCAGAGAGAGAATGTGTAGGTAGGCCTATATCTGTGCTGAAAGCAGCATGGCATAGAAAAGCAGTTGCCTTGGCAAATGTTAAGTGGCTGGCCAGCCCGACTGGCACGGTAGCGAAACAAGTATGAACTTGAATCGCTCCAAGATCTTAATCACACTTAGGCAGCGTGATTTAGATAGAATTGTAAGGGTACTTACCGGACACTGCCTCTTCGAAGATAATGCGAGAAGACTGGGTCTGGATGCAAATGACTTCTGCAGAAGCTGCAAGGAAGAGGAGGCTGAAGAGACTCTTTCACTTCCTATGCGCTTGCCCTGCGCTAGCTGGTAGAAGGCATGATCACTTGGACAAATACACTATGCACAGCCTCTCTGATTTCAAAAGCTGTAATGTGTGAGCTCGTATACGCTATATTAATAGCACTAAATGGTTTTAAAGGGGGTTTAATGATGTCGGATCCTATCACAATGGGCCATAATTGGCCAAGTGTGCGACAGCAACCACTGAAACCTAACCTAACCTAGGGTATTCAGTATTGGTGAAGAAGAAAAACTCCGAAGAATAGCATAATTGATTGTTGGTCCGGGATTCCAACCACACAACTAAACCGAATACGTATAACAACAGTGGTCAATTTCTGGACCTGTTATTTGCTAACGAGGTAATTGTTTTCGAAGTCTCACCAGCAATATTCATCACAGTCCTATTACGATAAATAATATCATGTAAATTTCTAATAACTTTAATTTTAATTTCAGTAATCCAAACTACATTTCCTTAAACGAATTGGACTTTCTACCATGCGGAGGTAATTTAAATTACATTATCATTCAACATGAAGCTCAAAACTGGCATCGACAGATTTGTTCGTTTGGTAAAAAATCAAACTAAGGGACTGACTAACCCTGAGAAATACCGAAATAAACTTCATACCTTATTTATATATGTATAGGATGCACGGCGCCGAGTTTTATTCTAATTTCAATTCCGCCCGAATAATAAACGAAAGGCAGTTGGATCTCCATGACGAATGACTTACCAAACTCCTGTGCTAGTTCACCCTCTGACACATGTGATCTATTTGCGAGTTTTTTTGCTTCAGTTTATGAAGCAGCGTCGCCGACCAAAAACCACTTCTAATAATTTCCATAGCATCTCAGATTTTAACCTAATTAACTTGACTGAGGAAGAAGTTCGCGATCGCTTACACCATCTAGACTTGTTAAAAAGTGCTGGGTACGATGACGTTCCAGCCATCTTCATCAAGAATTGTGTAGAGTTTGACTCACCCGATTTCTTTCATATTTTAGTAGAGTCTTCGGATTTATGTTTTTCCTGACCCCTGAAAAATGTCTGTGGTTCATCCAATTTTTATGTCAGGTACAAAGAACGCAATTGGAAATTATAGTGGTTACCATCCTATCTGTCATACCGAAGCTGTTCGAATCCCTGGTCGAGAAAATCTTGTCTTTCCATTTCAAATTATTTATTATTCCTCATCAATATGGATTTTATCCCGGTAGGTCAACTGTTGCAAATTTAGTTTCATCTTGTTTCATCTTATTTAAAAGTAAGAATTCTAAGGGGCAACTAGTCATAATTTATACCGATTTTGCTAAAGTTTTCAATCAAATATATCACTCACTTCTTATTGATAAGTGAAAAATTTAAGTTGCGAGTTTATCCCTACCAAATGGTAGTTGTCTTGTCTTTCAAACCGCTGGAATCCGTGAAGATTTTTGATTCATCTGCGCTGCTATCGCAAATGTATTAGATTATCTGAAGTTAGAAGCGGAACAGGTTCTACCTCCCAAAGGAACATTAATTCTATAACTACGAAGGCTTTCCTTAAAAATCCTGTATGTAACGTTTGTTCGATATATTCTGGAGTATGCCTCACTGGCCTGGCGCCGTCCTCCGATTTTTGCAGTCTTCACCACTGCTTCCTGGAGACCGCCAAGTTGAGGAATTCCAGGAATCTACTTTGTCGCTTGTGTGTATTCTCTAATCGTTTGCAAAATGCAAAATAATTGTCCATCGAAGGAGCGTCTGTGCCGATGACATAATCGAAAAGTATATGATTTTGAAAATTCTGGCCTGGGGCGCAAATTATCTCAAGTGTTACCTGATGCATTTTTTTATCGGATGAATTGCTGTTTGTCCAGAAATGCATTCCATAAACATATAGTCAACCATTTTACGAGATCGTGATTCAGGTCTGGCTATAAGTTGACCTTTGAGCAAAATCCGTGACTTTGAGTTTCGTGCTACGAATTTTGATTTTCTAGATGTAATGAGTTTTAACTCTTGGAGTTCAACATTTTTACTTGTGAGTAAATTTTTGTTTTAATGGGGGTTTCAGCTGATAAAATGAAATTTTGTTTAATTGTATAATACGCAGGTACAGTTTATTTTTTAATTAGATGATTTTAAAAATCCCGGGATGGGATGAAAATGATTCTAAAACGGAATCCTATTGCATTTTCTCTTACCTCAGAATTGCAATCTATATTATTGCTACTTTGAATGGGCTAAGTATTTTTGAATTTTGTATTTAGATAATCTTACTCTCGTACGTAAGCCACGGTTCGTTATTAAATGTAAAGAAACAATTTTTAATTGCAGTTAAATGTACCGAACCCTAAACTCATCAGGTAACTAATTATCTTTCATTTCCAAATTTTACAAGTTTATCCCACTCTAAAAAGAACGACAAGACTACACCGAAATCTATAAAATAATATTCGAGAGTCGACCAACAATCTCATATCAATATGAATAAATAATATGTGTAAGATTAACCAAAGTTTATGGACTAGTTGTGACAAGAAATCGACAAACAAAAAAAAATATCCTTCGTTAGTTTTGAGTTGGGCAAAAAGTTTTTTGGTCACGTTCCAAGCTCAGGTGCTAAAACGTATACCGACCGTACATCGTATATCGAAAATGCTATAAACGAAAAACTTAAATTGAATTTTGAGTCCATGTGCAATGTTACGTCGAATTTAAAGAATATATTTAATCCTTTTCATCTCGCAAAAATATTATAAAAATTATGAATTGATTACATCATTTCGCATTGTACTCACTATAAAATCTTATAAGAAACGTGCCTCAAAAAATCTTTATCAACAAACCACGGTACATGTTCAATACACGCACAGTGTTGAGCAGGCACACGTGACATTACATATTTTGATAAGATTAAATCTACATGCTGGCATATGGGGAATATGTACATGAATTTATAATTAAAACATGTGGGCTCACACGATTTGTCAAATAGATAAATAATAATGGTTAATCAATTAGATATTAGCAATTACAATCAAAATGTCATTTACAACGTTTACATGCACACAATATACGAAACGAGTAGACGTGTAATTGGAGTACAAGAGAAATTTGATCCAAATGTCTGTGTCATGCATATATTGGCCGTAAAATGCGGCTGTAATTTTAATAACGTCTATGTACTCGAAAATGATTAGTAGAGACAGCATTCGTTCCCACTTGACGTAAACAATTTGTGTTCTTTAAATTTTTATTGTGTTTACATATTGGATGTAGACTCGTTTATTGGCTATAAGTAGAACGGCGTTATTTGTTTAGGAATTTTGATTAAGAGGCTTTAGGCCATATAATTTTATCCTTTTTTTACGTCACGAAGGCATTTTAAGATAAAATAATAAAAAATTCATTGTTTTGGGTTTGTTGATTGCAAAACAACTTTAGAAAACATTTTTGATGGAAATAGATTTTTTGACTTTTTATATTTGACCAGAATACTATCACCTATTTGCCTAATACTATGGACATGCTATGTGTTCTAAATTTCTAGATTTTCTTAATTGTCTTACTCTGATTAAACTAAACTTTATTACTTGAAGGTTTTACCTATTCTTACAAAAATTAATACGTTTTGCAAAAAAACAAAATTTGTGAAATGCGAGAAAATCACAAAATTTCACTCCAAAAATTCTCATCAAAGCGACTCCGACAAATAAGTGGATTTTGTAAAATTTTGATTCATTTGCGATTTTCCGTATTTCCATAAAGTTGTTCAGAGAAGCATTCCTAACAGAGAAATACTCTTTGGATATTTTTGTTCGTCAGACCAGTATCCATCTCTCGTTTTCACCATGTGGTGCAAGTATTTTTTAAAATGAAAGCAAATTTCAGCATTAAGGAAGTGCGAGGCATTTTTTACTGCATTTTTCAAGACATTAACAATGATATGACTCATATATAACGGGTGTTTTTTAAGCCTGATAGAACTTGAAATTGTAAAAACTAAAACAAAAAATTAAATTTTTATGAGAAATATACTCTGGCAGATCTCAGTATACTCTGGCAAATCATCATGAATAGACTCACGCTTGAACAACGCTACGAAATTTTGAAAATTTACTTTGAAAATCAATCACGCTTGAACAATCGTTACCGCACCACGATCAATGATTTTTTGTTTGAAAATATGAATGACATTGATCCGCAGGAGATCTGGTTTCAACAGAATGGCGCTACGTGCCATACGGCGAGCGCAAGAATCGACTTATTAAAATCAAAATTTGGCGATAAGTTGATTTCGACAAATGGACCTGTCAATTGGCCCCCAAGGTCATGCGATTTTACACCTCTCGATTATTTCCTGTGGGGCTACGTTGAAGTCACTGGTTTATGCTGATAAACCAGCAACAATTCACGCCTTGGAGGCCAGCATTGTTTGTGTTATTCGTGACATACAGCCAGCAGTGCTTGAAAAAGTGGCCCAAAATTGAACGGCAAGAACAGCCGCGGTGCCCATATGCCAGAAATCATTTTCAAATATTAATGCCATATATTATTCTTTCGAATAAAAAATAAATTTTGATTACAATTTAATTTTTTGTGTTATTTTTTACAATTTCAAGTTCTATCGGGCTAAAAACACCCTTTATCATAAAATAATTGCCGCCAGCATCAAAATGTTGAATTTCTGAACCAAAGTGTTGTGAATCAAAATGTTGCTTAGTTCAAAATCATATCGCTATATGATTATATCGAAATGAAAAAATGGGATTCCATCGAGAGCCCGAAACTCGAAGCGCCGAAATAAGTGAAAACATGAAATCCCAAAAAATTCATGAAATAGTGAAAAATATTAAACTTTAACACAAAATTCCGAAACGGTCTAATCCCGAAACACGAAGTACTGAATTTTAGTCATTAAAAATTTTCATAAATTTTCAATCTAGGTTCATTAAATTTATAAACCTAGATTGAAATTTTTTGAAATTTTTTTTATATTTTGTATCTTTATGAAATTATCGTATATTTGTTACGGTTAAAGTCTGAACAGTAAATGTCAGAAATTTTAATTTTCGGTTACATGATTAAAAACCAGTGTCCAATTGGTTACGAAATGTATTTTCACCTTCCCCCTATATCTCGATAGTTTCATTTATTCCCCATCAGAGAGCTAATCGTCATAAGGGGTACAATTAGCTCCTGTGAGCCCTTGAGAGTTAGTAAAGCCGTTAGTCTCTACTATTTCATATTTCAATTTGCACTAATTACTTGCCTCACTCTGTGGGGTAAAGAGAATATAGGAATCTCATTCCATAGATTTCGAAGCAATAAAACAGTTTTTTCTAATTTTTATTCGGACGTTTACCGATTTCAGACTTGTTCATTTCCTGTTCCATAGTATAATTTCTACTCTATTCAATTTTTCAGTTTCAACATTTTATACTCCGTTAATTGTTCCACTTTATGCTCTTTGAGACATATTGTTCATAATGTTTTCGCAGAGTTACGGTGTCATTTCATCATAATCGTTCCGAATGTTGCTGTTAAGCATTGAGATTTTGGTTGGTTAGCATACACCTTCAAATATTCAAAATATAATCGGAGTAGGTCAAATCAAAGGATTGGGGACGACTCTATATCACCACTTTTCATCATTCGACCAAGCAAAATTTCTTGCCAAATTTGCATCGTAGCACCGAGCTACTTGTGATGCGACAAATTTATCAAATTCGAGCGCAAGTAAGTCATTATCATTGTTGTTGTGGATGGATTTATTTCTAATAATGGCACCCAGGCCAAGCCTATATCCGATGCTCACTGTGTCGTTGGAAGCGCATACTCGTCTACTATCGTCATTTTCGTTACTAAAGGTTTGCGATTTAATCCAGACTTTGCATTCTCATAGCCTCTTTGAAATGCCTGAATTTTCCTTAGGTGTCGTGTTCATCCGTCCATTGCGCTTAAAATATTATTATAGAATTTCTTGAATACCATTGGGCAACATAGCGTTTGCGTAAACGAAACACTTAGAGAGACTTTGTTCTCAAGCCTTTCGATTGGTTCCATCTATGGAGCTTAGTTAGCATCTTGCCATTTCCTAGTTTTGTAACTAGCCAATCGTTCACCCAACCTAATATATCGATTGAGATGACTCCATAGTTAGAACAGTAATCGCCTCGGCTGAGGCTGTACTGAACGTTTTAATAATACCAAGGAGAATTACCCTTTATGTACTTATTAGTGTTCTGCGGTGGTGAAAGTTTATTGTATCCGCCCATCCAGCACAGTCATATGTCATGGATGCCACTGACAAATACACGGGTATTTACATGTAAATTACATAAGTTATTTTTTACATTATGTAAAGTAACTTATGAATTTTTCATGACAAGCGCGCTATCTATTATATAATTTAATAACTATTTAATTATAATAAAAATTAACTGTGTAACGTTGAAAATAAAACTAAAAAAATGAATATGTCCAAATTTTGAGGTTATAAGGTTCCTTGTGTTGTTCCAGAAACCATCATAGCTTCCGTTCTAAATGCTATTAAGACATTCTGTAAAGTGCTCTGAACTGGTTAATGCATCATTTCCAACTTTCATAAGTGTCGATCCTGATTTGTTTATGGCATATGCTCGACTGTTTGACATTTACGACGAAACCGTGTAAAATGCTACAATTTGATAATAGATGGCACATATTACACTACAAAATTATAATCGTTCTTATTTACATAAAATATGATCAAAAACTTTTGGGAAAATTCCAAACATGAATTTAAGAAGCTAGTAATACTTGGTCCAATGAGTGGCCAATATCTTTGTATTATTTCGGCCTCGATATTATCTAGGCCTGGCCTTTAACGTTTTTCATTTACATGATAGCAATCGTGGTTTCTCCATTGTTAAAGTGTTCCAACTTTTGACTTTTGCATATTTAGCTGTTTAATCTTTAGTTTGCTGATGGGATAAATTGACATAAACTGTCTTTCTCATCATTGGGTTCAAGGCCAATTTATTTGCGGTACACACTTTGCTTTTTGACGAGTGTTCAAGTGCTTTGTTAGAATTTTTACAGCAGACACAGTTTGATGCCTCTGTTTTATCGATGCAACTTCTGGTCAAGAACAGAATCACAGCAGCGTTCACAAATTTGCTCTTTTTCTTTGCAAAATGTAACGGTGTGTCCAAATAGATGGCATTTGAAGCATCTTATAACCGCAATAAAGTCTTGCACATTGCATGAAGACCAGCCAATATATATCCTACGGTTTTTTATGAGAGTATTACGTGCAGCTTCAAACTATTTTTCAAATCCTCAAATTTTATGATTCCCCGGTTTTAGTTAACAATCGTCACCTTAAATTCATCGATTGAGGTCTCTATAAACCAATATCCGACAAGTTCTTGTTATTCAGAAGGAACGTCAGTTTTTTGACTTCACAGTTTCTACCAGCACTCCTTTTGCGCATGTTAAAGTCACCTAGAATAGTTATGTTATCGTTAGCATCAAGGGAATCAAATACAAATGAAATTGTCGCACCAAGTTTATGATAGTTGTCAGCTTGGTTTAGCTGTGGAATGCTCAAAGAGACTTACCAGTTCAAAACATAAACTTCCCCGGGAAGATGTCGTATAGAATCAATAATTAACGCAAATTTACGGCATTTTGCCTTCCTTACATGATGTAATTTTGACTTTAAGAGTATTCTATGTTCTGTAAGAAGTGGTTGGTACTGTCTTTAGAGGTAAGGCCGAGGCGACTTCATGTAGAGGTTTAAATTCTGGGTTGCTGGTTGAGAATTGATAATCGGTATGGTGAAATTAGGCGTGGTGGGTTCTAGATTGATTTGATAGATCTGAATCTGAGATTTCAGAAGATGACGATGAGAAAGTAGGTATCGATGTAGTAATATTTGCGATATAGGATTTCTTCTTTCATTTGTTCTTTTTAATGATTTTATTGCTCGGTACGTTGGGTAAAGGTGTTTTGGCTTCCATTATTGATAGATTGGTTAATCTCATCGACGCTGAAAATTCATAAATTACGTTTGTCAGTGTATTAAGCTTTTTAAGAGTATTAGTGTGCAGTGATCTGAATTCGGAAAGAGTTTCGTCAAAGAGCTGTAATCTACCGGTACCAAAATTTGCCAACGCTCAAGAAATTTGGGCTTGGGTTTTAGTGACTTAATCGGAATGGTCCCTGTTGTTTGTGAGATTACTTAAAGAATGCTCAGACAGGTGGGTAGGAATTAACGATGTATTTAATGTAATTTCATGACTGGTAACAGGTTGTAAGAGCCGTACTATTAGCATTCAAATTATCGGCAATTGCTGGATCAGGCAAAGTTCCACAATTGAGGTAAAAGTAATACAAATGTTTTGAATATTCATTTATAGCTTTAATGCTGTTTCTTAACAGTCCCACACAAATTGAGTGGAATACAGGATCCCATACACGTTCGTAACCATGTCGATTTATGGTATGAGAGCACTATTTATCCAAATAGAAGAGATAAATTCAATTCCAATTTCAGCTGTATTTTGCTGCCGTTCTTGCCGACACCAAATTTGAAACCATATTGGCTTTGCTTAATTAATAATCGCTTACGAGTAATGACCGCATAATCTAATGCCATGCCGTATATAATTCTTTACTGGATCGGCACATTGCCTAGATTTTTTACACCTGAATGTCACCTGAAAATATCAAAACCGAAATTCGAGAAGTGTATTTAAACTTTCACTCCATTTAGAATAACATTTATCTTATTATTTATTTATGTCAGGATCCGACCTGCGTCGCACACATTTCTGGCGTAAACACAAATATAATTCCAAACAATTTCATGCATAATTAATTTCTACAGACAACATCTAAAATCAATCTTGTTTGTGCAATCGTGGCCAAAATGTATTCTAAGAAATATCCTACGACAATTTTTTTTAAATGTGTGTCGGGGTCGGCAGGTAAAAAAATAACACCCGGCACGTTGTACAAATACGAAAAAAATAACTCCCAAACAGTATAAGCTGTTTCCAAAGGTATTGCTACTATAATCTTTTCACTAAGCCCAATTAAAATAATAATCAAAAAACCAGTGGCCTAATTAGTAATGTTATAATGTTACTAAGACTACATACTCGTACTAGTAATAATACCTTGGTTTTCTGTTTTTGCTTGTATAAGTACGAATATACCACCACCAGACATTTTATCATATAGATTTTAATCGGCTTAACAAATTTTTAATAACTGCATACCAATTAGTTCTAATTAATACTGGGGATGGCCTCCCGCTAAGCCCTTTTGTTTTTTAACGTTGTACGGCAGTATATACCCTAATAAGCAGTAGATCGGATGGATGCATCTATCCTATCATGATTCTTATAAATTTTCAACATATAGAGGTATATTTTCCAATTTTGTAAAGTCTACCAAAAAGAAATTGGAAATACATCAAAAGATAAAAAATTTTCATATCGAATCCTTTGTTAAACAATAATCCAATTTCCGATTGCAAAAAATATTATGAAAATAAATAAAATTTGTCTGTAACGAATTTTATTTTTAGTACACGTACCTAACTAAGGAGGCATCACGGGATTGATACAGTCTGTTACAGTTAATTATTTACGCTATTATGATTTTTAATCTGAAAAATTGTCAATACAAGTAAAATCTGATTAAATGAAATCTGAATGACACATTTTTACATAAAGGAAAATAATATTTTAGGTTCAATACGCAATCACTTAAAAGTTTAATTAAAACTAAAATTAACTAGAGGTTTCTAAAATCTGTTGAATTCATCAGAAGACCATTTAATGGTGTGGTTCATTCGGAAGTTTAGGCAACTTGTGCTCACTCTCATACTTATCAAACTTCAGTCCTGTCAAATCCGGTTCGTATACTTAAAAGTATCTCTCAAACACTTACACCACTAGTGTAATACTTAACGACTTCTGGAATATTCCCAAAAATACCGGTAATATTTTATCTTCCAACACTAAAACACATTAAAAAATAATTTCCACAATGATTTATTAATTCACTTAACAACATTTACAATTAATTTTAATCACATCATGTAATTTTACTTAACACCGCTTATAGTTTTCCCGTTACTCCCCTTTACACTATCGCGTCCTGAAAAATTATTTTTAAAGATACGAATCAACGGTGAAACGTCCAACGGTGATAATTTCAATGGAAATATAAAAAAAGATTTATTCAAAATATTGTCCTTCGCTATCTACACATTTTTGTCATGTCTCAAACTACACGTCTTTGGACTAAAACCATTCATTCAACCAATTTTGCACTTTTTCGTAACTGGCCAAGTGTAGTCCTGCCAAACCATGCGCCATCAACCGGAACAAATGATAACCCGGGGAGGCAAGGTCTGGTAAATAAGGCGGGTGCGGTAGTAGATCCCATCTCAATATTTTGATGGTGTCTTGGACGATGGGAGTGCGATGGCATGGAGCATTGTCGTGCCACAATATCACTCGTTCGTGTCTCGTGTCCCATTCTGATGGCAGAATGACGAATTTTTGTATGAAGCGATTTCGATTGACAATTTCGTTCTATTTCAGCAGCTCATAGTACACGATTAATTTCTGGTCCCACCAATCGCAGGGCATTGATGCTCCGCCAGGTGAAAGCCACGATTTCCTGCATTTGGGATTTTTAAAAAAGGTCCACTTCTCGGCTCCCATAACAATACAATGCAGGATGCTCATTCTTTCATGCCGCGAAAGCAAAATTTCGCAAGTGGCTTTTCAATTTTTCATCTGTCTCTCAGTCAACTCATGTGGCACTCATTTTCCCTTCTTTTGAATTTTTTCCATAGCATGTACTATATACATTTGAAAATACCTTGGCGAGTCGTGTTTAATGCCTCTGTAATTTTCAATGGTGCATGTTCGTCGTAGGCCTCCTCAAGCAAATGACGTGCTTCAGTCGCATTTTTTCATATTGAAGCATAAAAGCAAAGCTTCCCGCAAATGCTGTTGTGTGTCGAGTTTTGTGAGCGAAACTTCACAAAACTCGACATTTTCATTCTTAGAAAAAATATTTTTGCGTTGCGATACGTGCTGGTATTACAAATGGTTATCGTTAACAACGCTATGAACAAAACACAACTTTTGACATAAACGACAACTAGATGTGTCACTGGCACCATCTATGTGTGAAACCCGGAAATTTAGTTGCGCTCCTGATATATACCGTAATATAACAAATGAATTAACAGAAATCTTATAAATTGGCTCACATAGTCACTACAAACGTCTGAAAGGGGACACAGTAATGTAATGGAATCAATAAGCCATATTTTGATATGACACATAGGGCTCTAGTGCTTAATTTTTTAAGTTTAGCTAATTTACCGTGCATTAGATTTAAATGAAAAGCGTAATGCACTAAGCCAAATAGCAGAAATTTCAGAGATTGGCTCACATTTAAAAGCGGACACATTGAGAAACGTTTATAGTCTCTATGTGAAGTGATCTCTGATATTTTTGTTATTTGGCTTAGTGCAGTGTCCAAAAATATTAATTTAAATCCAATATACAATAAATTGGTTAAATTTCAAAAATTCGTCACATTAGCCCTTCGGGTCTTATCATAACAGGGCTTATTTATTTTGTAGGAGCGAAAATATGAATAAAATGCGAGAAAAGAAGGATGATTTAATTGCGATTAAGGCCAAACATATTAATTATCCGTGTCGTGTTGTTGTTCGATCGGGGATTGAGGTAAGAAGAAGGTTTTTCACATGGATGTGTCGATTTTTACAGCTGCGAAAAGGTGTTGTCCGATGTTGGTGTTTTAACTAAAAGCGTGTTGTTCAACGTTTAATTGAAGGATGCCCATCGTTAGGTGTCACCTCCGACTGTGGTGGAGACGTTTAGTGTCGTCTTTAACATTGCCGGCAGCCCTAAAGTATTTTAATACTTTAGTGTTGGTTGTGGTTGTCTAACTGGTCGCTTGTATACGGCATAAGTGATGCGGAGTAACATCTCTCGTGTTCTGCTGATGCAGAAATGCTAGTTGAGGACTAGCTCCGATGATGCTGGTTGCACAATCGTTGTATAGGTTTTGGGTTCGGCCTCTTCGCGCGTTGCACCTCGCGTAAAGATGCAATAAATGCGTTTGTAGTGAGTTTGAACAACAGCTCCAAATATAGTGTCTTCGTAGATAGGCCCCTTTGTTTGATATTGGACTTGCATTTTCCACGCCACTGTGCAGAAACAGTCTTGAATTAGTAACACGATGCGATGGAAGATTGGCCACGAATTGCTCGCTCGTCGTTCCGCGATGGCGAAAGCAACAACGCATTTATGTATGTGTGAGCGCACCAAAATGTTGATGCTTAAAACCCAATAGTGCTCTGTAACGTTGTGCAATGTTCTTGCGAAATGAATAAATTCGTAAGCTGGTTGGTTGTCTTTGGTAGAATAATCGGATGCTTTCGCGAGTATGGCAAGTTCGATTCGTTGAGCCGCCATCCGAGCTGTAGTATACCATTGCTGCCGACGAAAGGTCTCAGAGACCGATGACGATTCTTGTCTAATAAAGATGTCCGGATTGGTATCTTAGTATCTCTAGCTTTACCCAAAACTCGAATGCCCAGCTCAGTGATGAAGCCTCTCGAGTGTGATGTTATGCTATTTTGTGTCCAGGTATGTAGTACTAGGTAGTAGTATAAGTCATTGCGTGATATCACGGTTTCTGCATGCGCCGCGATCATTGATTTGATGTTTCGTTCATTGAAGTTTGTATAAGCCTCACTCGTTCTTTAGCATGACCATTCACCTGGATATTATCGTAACCAAACAGGACCTGTGCTTTAATGTTCGAATTACCCATTCATTCCTTTACAATAGCCTAGGGTCAATATTTGTGTTTGCCGGTTTATCAGCTTAATGTGATTGATTAAGTGATTAGTCCATTGAATTCTAGGGGTCAGTAAGGCATACTGACATGTTGGGGGGAGAGGGATTTCTTCCGTTTGATTATTCATTTTCTTCTAATGTCCTCAACCGAAAACTAAAATTTATGCTAAAATACAGTTACTTGACTTTAGTGATGATGTTGTTGTCTTTTCTATCTCTGCCCTTCTTTGTAGTTTTCTACTTCGTACACAATGGTTTTTAATGAGGTATTTTTAGTGAATGGTAATGATTACCTCTATGCCCTATGTTTGTTTTTGCAAGGCTCATCCGAGTTTGTTCCTCTTATTATATCCTCGTTCAGGTCACAGATTATCTGTGGCGACCCGAAATATGGCATCTAGATTTATTTTGCCATGTCAACTCATTCAATTTTTTTAGAATTTCGAATTGAAAAGTAAATAAAAGTGGCATGTTGAAATACTATTTTAGGCCCGGTGCACACTGCAGCTGTATTTTTCGACTTATGCGAGCTATGTATTCATCTCACAGTTTCGCGTTTTCATTTCCAAAACTCAAATAAGCAAAATTTTTCTGGTAAATCTCGGGTAAAACCCATTCCGTGTAACAATACATTAAAATGGAGTTAGTATCCACTACTATCTGTAAGGTACACATCAGAAAGTGGAACGTTTCTAATTAAGAAGGAGTTACCACTACGAAGTGTTTTATGCATCTTTGTCCAAATTGTTAAGACTCCGGCTTTCGTTAACAATCTAGGAACAAAAACGCAACAACTTTACAGTTTATTGTTGGTAAATCGTAATTGTTTTGACGAGATGTTACAACCTTTTAGTGTTTGATTTTTTAAGAATGATATTAGTGGCATAAAATAACCGATTGAGGCATTTGCAACATATAACTACGATGCTTAGCACTTGATTAAAAGTTTAAAATAAAGTTCTAACGATTATCTTCTTTAAGAAAACAATTAAAACTTTAACTTACCGATTTCAGTTTTGATAAGCCGAAGAAGGTACCTAAGTGTAGATTATGTTATAAACCCTCACCCAACATCATACAGGGTTCGATAACACTTAATTACTATTAGTTGTCATGATGCATCAGAAACGCACTGCGAAATAGGGTTGGGCGCGAAGCGACCAGGAGCGGGGCTGTGTGAGGTCGAAGGATTTTTTTTATAAAAATTGACTGATGTTTTTTCTATTCGCCTTTTAACTACCGCTAGGAGCGTAACATCCACATGTACCAAAATGTATTTCTATTTGAAATCGCCTACTAGATTCTTTATTTTTTTTTCTTATTAATAAATTTTTCACCTTACGCGTAGTACAAATAACATTAATAGATGTCAGCCATATTTCCTTAACACTAAAAGATTTTATTTTTGGCCATACCATAAAATACTATAATTGATTGAATTACGAGTATTTAATGAATTTAAATTTTACATTTTGAAAAGCTATACCAACTAACTAGGTTTAACCCAACATCGGACATAAAGGATTTTTCAACTTATTTAGTGCTAAAATGACAAGACATCGCCTGAAAAGTTCCCGTTCTAACATAGGAGTCACAATTTTTTTGTGTAAAATACATTTTAGCATCAACATAATTTCCTTCTAGAGCGATACAATCAGTCCAACGCCTCTCTAACATTTCGATGTCTTTTTTGTAGAACGAATTATCTTTGTCTTCAAAATAATCTTCAGTTTCGGCAATTACTTCTTCATTGGAACCAAATCTTTTTCCCTAGAGCTTTTTTTTTAGGTCTGCAATCAAGTAATAGTATTGGTAGATCCATGTTTCATCCATTGTCACACACCGTATTAACAAAACCTTTTTATTGCGCTTAAACAGCTCCAATCAGCGCATGGAATCATCGACGCATTCTTATTTTTGTACCATTGTGCAAACACGGTACCCACTTCGAACACAGCTTTCTCATGGACAGATGTGCGTGCAAAATATGACCACTACGTTCCATTGATGTCTTTACAATGTCAGCTATCTCACGCAACTTCACTTTGCGGTCTTTCAAAACAATTTCGTGGGTTTGTTTTATGTTTTCCAGCATGCCAGTGAAAGATGGTTAATTTTTCTGGTGCCGAGTTCGGATAACACTTTTCAACCCACTGCTGGAACGGTATTTTCCCCATCCCCAAACAGTGTTAGCGTCACTAAAACAACGGTAACTTGTAAACTAATTAAACTTCTTACGTTTGAAGGTAGAATTTAAAAATCATATGGGTTTTAAATTTGACGCACCATCTATGTGTCAGACCGTGAACTTTTCGGACGGTGTAATATTTTTTGGAGTAAACGAGAAACTAGTTTACCTATTTATTTCGTTGGAGTTAATCAGCTGTAACGGACTGTTTATATCGTTATTTTAGTTTATAATAACCAAATGAGAGAGGCCTGGGGCAGGATCATGAAATACGATAGGATAATTTAAACAGATTCAAAGCTGTTTTCAAACGTACTCGATTAAACCTATTAAAATTTTACTTAGTGGATGTGGAGCGACGCATAAATGCAGTTTCTGTAATATTTTATGAGCAATGACTAATCTGCTAGAAGATTTTCGAAATTCAATTGGTTATCGAAAATTATTTTGCCTTTAAATTTTCGTTTATTTGTATTTTCATACAAAATATCTAGGCCAACTGACCATTTTTCGCGTTTTTGACATTAAAATATTTTGTAATAATTGGTTTTTCCTGTCGGTTTTCATGATCTCGCCCCTATTCGTTCACAGATGGCATGATATAAACCGCGTTTGAAGTTTAAAACTAATTATCAGGCGCATTTTGGGGTGAAAATGTTGGAGATCTATCAGTAACAGGTGCGAACTAAGCATCGGAAATTTAGGCAAAAAATCAGCTTCAGATACACGACCTTAGAATTTCTTAAATGAGAAGTCTCCACTTTTGTTGGGAATCCCCTGTTTAAGTAACTCCTGCATTAATTGGAAATTGTTTAAAATTGTTTTGTTCGACGTACGTTGCAACAACAAAAACCTTTTTCGTCAACGACTGTACGAAAGTTAAAATACCAGCATAATTCCGAACACAACAAACTTAACCTAATTAAAACTAATATTTTTTATTTTTCTATTTTCAGGTGAGTTATACTAAACCAAATTTATTGTGGATTATCAAAAGAATTTGTAGTGGCCAAACGATTCATTTTTAAAAGTAAGCCGTAAGTATAATTAATGTTATTGGCTTGGTATAAATTAAACATTGAACTTACTAATTTTAAAATCCTAAACGAAATATATACAAGTGCTCTTAATTTTCGGGTGAGAAAGAAATTTCTCAATGTAAACTTGAAATTTCTTATTTGACGCTTTTATTCGTTTTGGAAGTATTTTAATGCTCGATTTAGTGCTATAAATGGTTTATATTTTTATTTACACCAAATCGGAATCCCGTTAATAAGTTGGAGTATTTTGATGGAGGTGTTTAATTAAAAATCACAAATTCTATTAGATCCAAGATTTTTTACCATTTATTTAAAAATGTTAGAAGAGAACACCTTTCATTCAGGACGCTCATCTAAATTAATTTGGTTTGAAAAACCTCATGTGTGGATATTTTTGGAACTAATTGACTTGTGGGACACTATCGGCTTTGGTAGCTTTCACGAGAACGCGGAAGTTTGATGCACTTATCTCTCTGCAGACAGGGCTTTCTGTTAAGATCCTAGGGGCGTACACTTGGCGATGACTTAGAAACATTTTGGGAATATAGGAGCCGATGGCGCTACTAAAGCAAGGTGAATGATACTAATGGTTAGCCAATAGAAATTTTTGGGGAAAAATTTAATAAATAAATTAATTTATTAAATTAATAAATCACAAATTTTCGTGTTTGAAGTATTATACACCATACAGGTATACGAAGGTTGTCAGAAAAGTTTCCGACATAACAAAAAAAACGAGGCAGTTTTTCTTCAAATTTATTTTTCTACATAGCCTCCTTATAACTCTATACACTTCTCCCAGCGATGCTCCCATCACTTCAACTCATTCAAATAATACTCGTCGTCTTTTTCTGCAGTTGTTTACGAAGATGATGGCCTCCCCATTTGACGAAAATCTCTGTCCTCCGAGCGCAAGTTTTATCTTAGTGAACAAAAAAAGTCGCTTGAGGCTAGATCTGGCGAGTAAGGAGGGTGGTAAAGCAGTTCAAATCGTAATTCGCGGATTCTCGCCATTTCAGTCGCTGAGGTGTGAGCCGGAGCATTGTCCTGATGGAGCAAGATTTTTTTTCTGCAAATGTGACCATTTTTCCGCAATTTCTGCCTTCAGCTTGTCAAGTAATGTTGTGTAGTATGCTTTTGTTTTCCCTTTTTGAAGATAATCGATGAAGATAGTTCCATAACTCCCAGAAATCAGTTGCCATCACTTTCCCAGCCGAAGGAATTGTCCACTGTTTTCACTTTATTTTTGATTCTGGAGTGTAATGGTGTATCCAAGTTTCATCCGTAGTAGTTAATCGGCGCCTAAACTGCGTCAATAGAGCGTCGTCCAAAGTGAGTAATCGCGGCATCCAACGTTCGGACAGCCTTCTCATGCCTAATTCTTGAAGAAATATTTAACAAACGCGTTCTTTTGACATATTCATAGCTTCTTATAACTCATTATCGTAATTCGAAGATTGTCTAGCACCATTTGGTGTTCATGCTCCACAATTGAACTGAGTCATATCTTACCAGCTGCCCAAAATTTCACGGTTGTAAATGATGATGCAGAGTTCCCTTACACAGCGTTTAACTCGCTTCTGATTTGCGTCGGCGTGTTGCGTTTCAAAAATAAATATTTAATGCAGCTCGATACTCGATTGTTTCCATTTTCCAAATACACTCCTCGGAAAAAATTCCTTTGTGGCAAGTCCAGAAACCCTTTAGATAATTTTGTTTGTGAAGATTCGGAGCTTGTTCGGAACATCTTTAACGATTTTCTAACTTTTACTAGAAAAATTTGTATAGGTAACTGGGCTGTTAGATTGATAAGCCTTTAGTTTCTAAGTAGAACAAACGGTAGTCGGTAAGAGCCTAAGTTTATTTAACTTTTACCATCGCCACATTACGGTTATCAAATCTGAGCTAGAGATGCTAATCTATACCTGTTAATCTGGGGGTTTTAGAGTACCAATAATCGATTGGGTTTGGCTTTCATTTTGGGACATCCTTGGTTTAAAAGACATCTTGTAGAGTCCGAGTTGCTGTTTTTCTCAGCAAAAGAAGCGACTTCAGTAAAAATTGGTCAAAGAGGTTTTCGCTTTGATTTCGGGAATTTTTTTAGGGGCTGCTACTGATGACCCTGAGTTCTGGTCAGGTTTTTTTTAAATTCCACTCAGAATCGGATAATTGATTGCAATGAGTTTTAATTTCGAAAAAGGTCGTTTAATAGATTTTCTGGTGGTGCCGGATCTCCATGTAAAATTTTATGCTCAAGCATTGAATTGCTAAATATTGATAAAGGGCTTCGGTAAGTAGGGATGCATTGGTTTGAGTACCAAAATTGTTACAGTGAAATTGAATTTTGAGATAATATATTTAGGAGGTTCTCTGGCGAAGCCCCGGTTTTACTTATAATTTTTTTCGGCGCAAACGATTTTGATAAAAATTCGTGTGGGGGAGTTTCAATGTCTTACAGTGATTTCAATGAGTTCTGATTTTGGGGGAAATTTGCTTAGAGTTTTTTGGTTTGGTCGTATGTTGCTTGTTGTTGCACTATTTTGCGTCATGTCTGTACCACGAGATTTCGGAAATTGTTTATTCGATGGCCAGAAAACACTTGTGGCAATTTTGAATAAAATTCAGTTATTTATCACACAAATACTTTTCATCCTTTTTTGGCTTAAACGGTTTGGGACTAAATAATTTCTTGGGAGAAGGTTCTCGAGTATCTGGAAGCGACTTCATTGATCATGATTTCGGAAAATTTATTTAGAGTTCCGTCGGTCTGACATGACGTCATGTTCCACAATTGAACTTGACTGAGTCATGTCTCAGTCGATTGCAGTGGGACTCATATTATATGATGTAAGAATAACCAAATATAAATTCTAGACGTGCCGCTGGAAAATTGCCAATTTGTGCAAACCGAACCTATTTCTTTACTGATAGAATGATGTGGTTTTGGAAAGTAGAAGATGAATAAGTTGAATGAATCGAAACCATATTTTAAGCGATTGAGATAGAATCTGGTTGCTGCTAAGAAATATCCAATTTGACGCCATAATTAGCAGCACTAGCACAAAGGAGAAATTTGTTTTGTCATTTTATTACCAGTGGAAATTTTTTTATACATTTTGTATCTCTTTTTTCAAAATAAAACATCCCAGCGTACTAAAATATTAAAAGGGGAAATTATATGGCCGCAGAAAATCAAGAATTTTATTGTGAAAATTCTAATCGATTAATTTTGTCCGAATTATCGATGTATGCGATGCAAATTTTAAAGAACTAGCCGAGTTATCTCCAGCTTAAAATCCGTTTAATCTGGAATAATGCACAGATACCATATTTTCATCTCACATTTATATTTCAATCAAAAATCAATCTACAAACCTAATTTCATAAGGGTTGGTTATGAGATGGCCAAGTTTAGTCCAGTATGAACAGATTCTAAAATTTGTGTACAAAACTTACTTTAAAATCCATAACCAATATTCAAATTTTTGGTGGAAACGGAATATTGTTAAATTTCAAAATTTCATGTTCCGAGTTCCTTTACTTCGGAGATCACTCAATTTGTCATTTAAGATACTTAACTTTAATATTTTATTCCGCTGGGATGTTTTCTTTTGTAAAAAACAATCTCTTTTGTGATAGTCCTGCCACTTATGGTGAGTATCGTAATCTCTTATTTTTCGCTTACGTTTTATCACATATATCATTTAATCTACTTGTACGCAGACATATAGAAGTAACTGATATTTGTTTCGACGTTGCAAACCTCGGTGCACCAGTCTAATATTTCAATAAAATCCCCTCGCTTATTTGCATAAATTTTTTTTATGAAGAGAATGTTACACGTTTTTACTCCAATCAAATTTGTTATATTTTACTTTTAGTGAAGGGACCTGGTCCTTAATATACATAAACTGTTCAACCAAAAATTTTAATACAAGTTCCCAAAGCTCCATAGCATCGTAAAATTAATAATTCATAACAGTAAACCGCAGTTTATCGTAAAACATTTAATCGTAAACAACAAAATCATAAAATCATTCGTCGTCAGGACACATAATCATAAAATAAAAAATATTTTGCGACAAACAACTTCGAAGAATTGAAAATAAAACCAAATAATTTTTTTTTACAATTTTGGCTTTCTTTCATAGATAATTATTTGTAACGAGGAGTTAGAATTAGAAGAATGCAATAAACGTTATTATCGATCAGATTGAAAAAATACTAAGTATTACCTTTTGGTTTTGATAGGCCTAAAAGTACCTATGATTAGTCAGATTGTTTAGGATGCGTTTCAGGTTCCAAGAGTAGGTTTATCTCCAAATTTCCCAAATCAATTTTTTTTTTGTAACATTACTTGAAGTTTTCTTTTGATGTTAAACATTTCAATGCGTTTCCTTTATATATCATCACCACCAACGTAAAATAATAATTTCACAAAACGTTGGATTTTCGTATATTACCGTCAATCATATCCGTTTCCGTTTATATTACACATTTCATCTATCGCATCATCATTACATAAAAGGAGGATATTGATTGAAATTTTTTCATGTTTTCAATTTTAGATTCAAACTTTTTTTTTCGGGGTACAGAAAGCATCACACACAAGATGACACAACAGCACCGTATATTTTTATATTTGTCTTAAAGGATTTTTTTATGATGTATTTTGATGAATTTGTAATCAGCTTAGAAAAATATAAACTAGCAAACTGACGCGATTGTTTATTTGATGTGTGTGTGTGTGTAACCGATATGATGGAATAAAAGATTTTGTTGATTTTTATTATGGTAAAAGCTGCGGTAGGGTGAAAATGATGTCGTAAAAATTCTTTATTAAAGCCGGTGGTGAATCGTACAATTTTCGATATGTAAATAAAGGACTACATTCATTTGGTAAAAAAATCTTTTGAATCAAATTTTTGTTGAAAAATGTATACAAGTTTGATAATCTAACTTTTACAAAAGTTTGTATTTGTAGCAGCTTTTACTCGTTTTACTTTGAACTTTTCACTTTAACACGAGTAGAGTATGTAGGCCCTTTTTGGGGAATTTTCGTCTATCCCATTACGTATATGGTCGTGACAGATTAAATATCAATCAATCATAATTGTATTATTTATAAAAAAATCGAACATAATAAATGCCTGATGGTGTTGATAAACATAAAATTAACGATAGTAATACGTTATAGTTTGTTATGAAGTTTTAGCATACGCGCGCTTATGCCACCACTTCAAGTGAACACATTAATTAAGTTTTGTTCAAAATATTGTTTATGCGATAACGCCTTTGTTTAATATTTGATAACAATCAAACTTGAGATATATGACAATTTGTATATACTTGCACATTTCAATTGAAGCGGGATACAGTTTTTCAAGTAAATGAACATATGGCTTTATCTACAGAGCTACACAATATTAATCTAGTTTATAAGTACCTAGTACATATTCAAGTGGGGCTCACTCAATCGATACTTAATAATTAAGTGGGACTGCTTAGCGCTTTAAACGATCATTTTATTCGCTCTCCTCAAATAATCATTTAAAATTTAGTGCAAATTAATGGCAGTGAAGTATGTCCCAAATCACAAAGTAAAGCAAAGTTTTAGTAAATACACTGTAAAAAAAATTCTTATAAGAATTTTGAGTGAAAGCTAGAAAATAAACTCAAAAAATATATTTTACATCGGAAAATCATTTCCTTTTTTCCTCATTTTTAAGAAGTTTTACAGAAGATAATATTTCAATATATCGAAATGCCGGGTATAGAAAATTTGTGTATAAAGCCACTATGTGGAAAGTAGACGATAAAACGATATCCAGAAGACAGATAAGACCATCAGGTGAGCTAAATGACATTTCCATAAAAACGGGATACGTCTGAATTTTGATCTGGCAAATTAAGTCAATTCGTTCGTTATGGGTAGTTTTAGTTTAAAAATATTACTAAGATCATGATTTATTGAAAAATGACTAAATTTCCAAATTCAGAGTAGGGGTTTTCTTTTCAGTTCTACTACATATATCAAGTCGATTTTACTAATGGTCTAAACATTCGTAACGTGCCTTCGGCTGGTAATGGTTGGTACTCGAATTTGAATTTAAATAAATCACAGAACAATTCAGATATTGGGCTGAAATTTATACTAGGTACAGTATACATGTTAAATTTAATTATGAAATTCGATCTTCAGCGGTCGATTCTTTGGAGCCAATTTTTTACCATTCTTTTACACATATCGGCTGGAACTTTGGTTATTTCGGATGCGATATTATCCCTGAGCTCGTCTAACGTTATTGGCTTGTTGGCATAAACCAACGGCTTAACGTAACCCCATAAAGATAAAACCCATCCATTTTTCGAGATTACACGAGGTTAGCGAACTTCCCCTGCAATAGATCAATAGTTTGAGCAGCTGTGTGGCCAGGAAGTGGCACCGTCTTGTTGGAATCACATATCACTGATGTCGAGTCTATCCAATTCTCGCCAAAAATAGTCTTCCAACATGGCACGATAGTGAACTCCATTGACTGTAACAATCGACCATTTCCATCGACGAAAAAACCTGATCCACACCTCCGGCATGAAATCCACAACACACAGTCACTTTTTGACCGGAATGGAGTCTCTTGAAGCACATGTGGGTTTGTTGCTGTCCAGTAATGCATATTTTGCTTATTGACAAGCCATTAAACCAAAACTGAGCTCCATCGCTGAAGATGATTTTTCGATGAAATTCAAAATTGTCTTCAAACTTTAGGCTAATCGGAGAAGTTTCGGCGCTTCAAACGATCAAGAGGCTTTATTTCTTGAGTTAATTTGATCTTGTAATGGTGTAGGCCTAGGTCTTTACACCAAATTCGCCACGATATGGATTGAGAGATTCCCAATTCGTGTGAACGGCATGGAATCGACTGATTTGGCTCATTTTGAACTGAAGCACTTACAGCCGCGATATTTTTGGTACTTCGACCGGTGCGTTGACTCACCCACAGTACCATCCAAGTCTGGTGGGACGATTATGAAGACCGAAAATTGGAGTAAGCACTCTTAAAGTTGCTATCACCGGTTCAGAATTGCGATAGTTATTTTTAAAATTTTCCAAACATTATATATATATATATATATATATATATATATATATATATATTCATCTAGGTGAATTATATTGAGGGTTAGGGAAAAAGTCATAAGAACTGCTCGATACGATCAATGGTTACTGAGACATATGAATGTAAAGCCATCTACGGGGAAAAAGGCCACGAACTTTTTCCCCTACCTCTTATATATAATTCTTCTATACGTGTGTATAACACGGAACTCCTCCTAAACTGCTGAATAGATGTTAATGAAATTTTGCGCGTGTGTTTGAGTGGGATTTTGGATGGTTTCGATTCACGATTGAACCCGATAGGTTTCGCTGTGATCAGGTTCTAGGAAACTTTTTTTGAATTTTTTGATGAAGATTTTTTTTATTGTTTTAAGATTTTTCGCATATCAGTATATATAGCCACAAAATGTCCCCCTCCTCCCATCACCCCCAATCTTTATATATATATAAGTATTATGTACATGTGTATGTCACTGAACTCCCCTAAACGGCTGGACCGATTTTTATGAAATTTTATGCGTGTGTTTGAGTAGGACCCTGGATGGTGTCGATTCACAATTGGACCCGGTAGGTGGCGCTGTGATCTGGTTGTAGGAAGCTTTCTTAATTTTTTGGCGAAAAAACCTTTTTTATTTCTTTTTTAAATTGTTCACATATCAGAAATTTCACCCCTGCCTCCATCACCCCCAATCTTTATATATATAATGATGATTATGTGCACCATAAAATTCACGAAGTGCTCTATAAACATTTTTAATTGAACACTGATTTTGAAAATAAATTTCCACGATTTGAAAACGTTGTTCTGGAGTTAACCTATTCATAATGATTTGCCAAACAATACTGAGTAGAAATGCCACTTTGAGCTGTCAAAACAACTGTCATAAAATAAAACGACATCTATCGGAAAAACAAACCTCCTAAAAAAACACCCGTTATATAAGTATTATGTACATGTGTATGTCTCTGAACTTCTCCTAAACGGGTGGACCGATTTTGACCAAATATTTTGTGTGTATTTGAGTGGGCCCCTGAATGGTTTAGATTCACAATTAAAGCCGGTAGGTGGCGAGCGCTGCGATCGGTAGGAAAGTTATTTTTTTTATTTTTTAGTAAATTTTTATTTTTTTTATTTTTTCGCATATATCCGAAAATTTCACTCCCTACCTCCCCCCACCACTACCAATATTTAAAAAATGAAAGAAATTATCAGTTCATGAATAATTGGGCGTTGAAACCGTTTGAGAAATTCATAAATAATTGACCTTCTGAGAATAATTCATAGTTATGTTTGTGTACCATAGGTGGCGCTGATAGCAAATTCTGTGGTATTTACTCTGTGGTATTAACTCATACGCATCAATACATGCCTAAGTTACTTGCGTCGTAGCTTGGCATTGGTTTTACATTTCAATTTCTGTTTGCTGTGTTTCGATATTCCATGTATCACCTGTGCGTACATATTGAGTGTATTATTCAACGACAAAACATGTTGAAATAACGTTTTAAATTATAAATGAAGTACGTACTTTGTACAAATGTGTAAGGTGCAGTGTTGAAGTGAATATCTTACACGATCTTCCATGAATTTCAATTATATGCGTGTGCAATGACTCTACAAAATGTACGGAGTGTTAAACGGCTCATCGAAAATAAACAACATCAACGTTTGTTCAACAAATTATAACATCCATAAAATTCAAATATAAGTTACTTATATCTATGTGTTGTGTGTTTATTAAAGAACAATGCCACGTCTTCGAGGACGAAGAGGAAATATTGGTCCACGTTCGTTTCGACCAGGCTGCAAACACCCGTGCAAATGAAACACTGCATCATTTCTCCGCCTTGCGTTCGAATATGAGTCGGACGTCGACTATACGTCACATTCACAAATTGTCATCGGTGCTATGGATGAAGAATGCGAACACTGCCATACATTCAGATATGGTACAAAGGTGAATCGGCTGGTTTCTGCTGAATTGAAAGGACTATTGGCCTGAATTGGTTCTTTAATCTCCATAGCTGATGCTGATTCAGAAATTTTTGAAAATCTGCTTTATAGGCGATCAGGAGCAACAAATAAATACAAGCTACCAATACAACCACGTCGAGTGGAGGAGGAATAAATTGTGGAGACTAGGGAACCGTTTTTGTGGAATCACAACTAGTTGGTCCAGTTGTTTAATACAGTTTCAAGCAGACAAAGTACCACCTGGAGAGCACGCAGGCCGACACAATGCACCAACCGTTAATGAAGTTGTAGTTTTTATTAAAGATAGACAATTCAAGATAGTCATCGTTCTTATGACGCTTTGCAATATTCGTTGATATTTTGGTAATAGGGAAATGGATATCAATCATTTCAACAATAAACAAAGAAATCCAGCGACAGATACAATCTATCGATCGATCAGACGACATTTATTCACATACAACAACAGCAATATCTTTTTTGCAATCACATTATTATACTTACCATTAATTTCACGAAAGTGCCGCCTCTTTCGCCTAATGTGCCAATGACTAGCACCAGATATCGTTCAGCCAGGACACGAGAATTGAACGGCGCAGGATAATGAGAAATTGCACTCATTTTTTAATTTTGCTTTGGGCAACAGCAAATCACACAATGACGAAACGAGAAGTTGAAATGTCACTTAGTACGGCCACTTAGCCAGGGTGGCTGACACAAAGTGTTACCAAAACTGTTCTGTGGCGTTCCACAGAATTTTTATTTTTTGACGAATTTTATTGAATCAAAGTAAAAAATGTTCACAAATATTTAAATTTTCGAATTGCATTAGCAGTTTTCGATTCGGCCACCCTTAGCCGAGATTATGGCCTTCAAACGGCCGACAAAGCTATTTACATCGACACTTTGGTATTTTTTTGTCGCAACCTTGCTTTTCAAAATACCCCAAACTGACAAACATAGCGTGAATTAGGTGAATTTGGTGGCCATTGGGCAGTGGAAATGAACCGCGGATCGTTGTTTCTTAGCCAATCTTGATTGACACGCGCTTTATGACTCGGCGCCGAGTCCTGTTGCAATGTCCAGGCTCTGCGACCGAAATTTTGTTGTACCCAAGGCTGCAACGCTCTCTCCAACACATGATCTCGATAAACTTGAGCATTTATCTTGATGCCACGGTCCAAAAAAACAAGCGGTGAACGGTTTTCGGCCGTTCAAAATCGGAGGCGCTTGGTTTCGAGTGGCAATCCGTTGGTCCAAATTTTCGGTAAAACGGCGGAGCAAGTAAATCCGGTAATTTTGCTTGTTCACATATTGCTCAATAACGAACGGTGACTCATCGGAGAAAACCAAATTCGGCAAATCGCCACTTTCGTGCAAGCGTAACAACTCCTTTGCTCTTTTCACTCTTAACATTTTTTTAGCATCGGTGAGACCATGCGTTTTGTGGAATTTCAAGGCCGTTAGTCCAAGATGATCTTTCAATATATGCTGCATCCGGTTGAGCGAAATGTTCGCCTCATTTTCCTGTCGCTACATGGCGTCTTGCAATGCTGCCAGTATCGTTATAACGATTTATGGTGCGATACACAAACATTTTATTCACATGCAAATGTTTTAACTGGTTAACAATCTGCGGCTGTGGTTTTCCAGCCAAATATAGAGCAATCACACTATTACGCTTGAATTCCATTGCGGAAACTTTTTTTCTGAATATTTCCCACTAAAATGCTTTTGTACGCTTGTAAACAATGGAATGAACTGTCATTAGTGTAAATTTGAGCTCTCTGTCATCTCTGGTTTGACAGCAATGACAGTCTGAAGTTGGTAGCACTTCGTGTCAGTCACCCGGTAGTTCAAATTTAATACTAAGATCGTGGTTTATAGGAAAATTCCTATAAGGTAACATTATGAAATGACTCAAGTTTCCGAATTGAGAGTAGAAGTATTTTTTCAGTTCTACCAAATCAAATCGATTTTAGTAGTTTGCGTAATTCTTGTTAGCTTTAGGTTGACACAATCAAATAAATCAAGAGTCATTTCCATTTCTAGAGGATGGGAATGATTTTTCGTTCTAGCAATTCAAACCGATTTTATTGGTTTGAGTCGTTTTAGTTTAGATAAATTCTCTACGAAAAATTCCACTATGTGCAATTGTTAGCGTTAAGTTAAAACAAACAGATCATTTAAGAGTTATTCAGAAACGTGATTTCGCATCTAGAACAGTTGCAATATGCAAATGTTTTTCTATATGAAGCTGGTGCCTCATCAAGCGAATTTTGGCCAGTTGGTTCTAATAATTACTCAGCTGACATGAATTTGTTTGAAATGTTTTAAAAAATTTCAAGATCTGTGTATTACACTTAACTGAGTTATTATCATCGGAATTAATGAGAGGTAATACAACTTTTAACTGCAACTTTATTCAATAAAAATTAATCTTTCACATAACAAAAACACGTGTTGACTATGCCGCTTCCGTTTTACAATGTCCTTCTCTAAAAATTCGTGTTGTGGTCGTAATTATGTTCAAATCTGGCAACAGATGGCATTGTTCATCTCAAACATTCTACTCTCCCAACCCGTTCCGGTTTAAATTCGAAGTTCGCTGAGGTTAGCCGACGTACCTTCCGCACTGGTTGCTGAAATTGAATTTTGATGAATTGACGACCATCAGGTGTTCCCTGGTCACTGCTAGAATAGTCTAATCCAACTGCCTAGACACTATGAATAATTCCAACCACAGATTGGAATTATAATTTTTCTTATTGAATAGTTTTGTTTATTGAATTGCGCTTACCTCTGGTGGGGGCTCAATTTAATCACTTTTTAATTAAATAAAACTTTATAATTTCAATTATAGAAGAGAACAACCAGGTTGACTTTTTAATTTGTTCTAATTTATTTTATTCAATTTTCATGAATTATATACTTAAATTACAGCAACAAATATTTAGTTGCTGAGCTAGCTTTACAAATTGCATTTAACAAACTATGTTTATTTTACACAGTAATAATTTTGCTGATCTTATAAGGAAATACAAAACCAAGTTTTTACTGTATAGGTTCATTAACCTACGAGGATACTAATCATTACTTTAGTAAGTTATACATTTGCATGTTGAGCTTGTCTTAACATATTTGCGGGCCAGCTTTTGTTGTTATTGTAATTACATTCTCAGCCTTGGCAGTGGTGAGGGTGATCGATGGTTGACAATCGTTCTTCTGCGTAGGCGCCTTATCTGCCATATTATTCCAATTATCAATATGCCCCAGAATAGTATATGAATCATGCTGTAGTGATGAATATGGTGAATACCATCATCTCAATGCAGTGCTTCATTTATCTTGAGAGTTCCTAGCTGATCCTCCAAGTTGGTCGCATTTAAAGTTGATAATAGACCTTCAGTATTACTGGTTACTGGGTATTACTGGTTTCGGTTAATCCTTTAGCATGCATCCCGCATGTATGTGGGTAACACCAGAAACTTGAAGATTGTAGCCTCGCACCTTATCCCTACATATGACGTCGACATTGTTTCATAGGGTAATTCATATAGCCACTTGTTCAGACTGTAGAGCTTGATTGGCTGGTTTAAAGGTTCGTACTTCACATGCCGTATCCAGCGGAGCGAACCATTGGTGAGAATTCGCATAGAAAGTGTATAGGCTGGAAAATTTGGCATCCTCTTCTGATAATAACGCGAGATGTTCGCTTTGATGTTCAATTGCAATGTAGTCAGTTGATGTGACTATCTGAGATTGTGAACTGCTATGATTAATGTCCGGGATGGGGATAACGGCCAACAACGTTTAGTCGCATGCGAACGGTAATGGAAGGGTGGTCTCTATTATTATGTTGTTTTGAGTATATTCATGATTTGGTATAAATGCTGGAGATCGTGAATGTTGTGTCCTGAAATCGATACGGAGGTTGTCACATGCTGACCGGGCGTCAATATGAATGAGTGCAGGTATTTTAGGTTAGCCTGGTAAACTACGTCGATTAAACCTTATTGTGTATCCTCGAGCCCCTTCAAATTAGCATCACTTCGAGTATGCTTATTACTGCTTGACCGAATTGTCTTCGTAAGTGCGATGTTCCCGCAGTTGACCAATCTCTAAACGCAGACGTTGTTGATTCAAATTATTTATTGCTGTAGCTTTGAGCTCGGAATTATGTTTCACCAGTTTGATTTCCCCTAAGACCAAGCCCACCATGTCTCCAATCCAACGTTTAACTCTCCATTGTCCGACATTTAGTTGTTATATTGCCATGCGAGTTGTTTAACAATGGGGTTGCAGTTTAAGCTAGGAAGTTCAGCACATACCGTATACGTACAAAAGATACCTAAATTATAATGGATTATTAATTTCCATTAATCCAGCCTAATTCTTCGAAATATATTCCCGATGAATGAATGAACGGAGTTATGTGAATATTGGCTTGAACTAGATCCAGAATACAACTGGTGACGAATATCGGAAAAACTGTAGAAGTTTTCCGATCAGAATTTTTTACTCGTCTACGCGGTTGTACTCTGCGATCGGATTGAGGAGCACTGGTTGGTAATGTTGTTACAGATTGACACGGATTGTCACAATTGGCCTCTTGTACACTGTGTCGGCACATTTTATAGTTGTCAAGCACTCGTCCCAACTTTCAGCGTGTGGCGGGTAATTATTTGTCTTTTAACAGTACTAAGTCGTTAATCAGCAAGTTTGGCTGCCTTGTTTGCCATTTAGTACGGGTTTGAAGTTGATGGATAAGATGACCAACGCTTCCAGAAGCTTTTTACCATTTGCTCAACCAAATGTCACCTTGCCTTTAGACCTAAGAACTCAATGTCTCCGCAGAGTGATGCCTTAAGAGAATCTCCATTTTGGAAGTGATCTGGTGTTAACGCCGTTAAATCATCATGATTGTTGTTCAGTGGCGTCAATGGTCGAGAATTGAGACATGCTTCAGTTTGGGCCGTGACAATAAATAATTCCTCGAAGGTCATTGTTCACTCTCCTATTGCTCTCTTGAGATGAAAGGATGTTATCTTGATTGATTTCACGCTTTGTTCCCAAATGCCCTTAAAGTGAGGATACTTTTTAAAACCGTTTCAGTCCTACGAAGTTAGTTTCGTTGTAGGAGTAAATGTTTCTGCACGACCCTCTCCTTGAAAGAATCGTTTGTATGCTCAAAGTGTATGGCTTTTGTCACCATGGCTGTCTCATGCTCTTATATGCCTTGTAGCCCCTTCCTCCAGTTGTTCTTAGTTGGATTGGACCTATATATTCGATGCCAGCTGCAAGAAGTCTGGTCCATTCTACCACAAATTACTATTGGCAAGGGTTAATGGTGTAGTACCTCCAATAAACAAATCTGCTGGGTTTGCAGAAGATTTCACGTATCCCCATGTGGTTTCAGGCAAAATGCTTCTTTTTGTAGATATTCGGTTGGCCACAAATGTTTTGAATTTCCGTGGATCATCATGAATCCAAGCCAAGGTGTTGGTGGAATCCGACCAACAATAAGTTCTGATGTCCGCTAGGTCCATGGCGCCTTGAACTTCTTTCATCAATCTTGCCAGTAGTAATGCTGCATTGAGCTCTAACCGAGGGATGAGCAGTTTTATTTTAATGGGTGCGCCACTTGTTTTTGACATTAATAAATGTGTGGTGATGTGGCCTCTTTCAGCAATAAATTACTGCGGCATACGCTGACTCCGAACCATCAGCGAACCCATGTACTTCCATAGATGATTTCCATGTGGAGCCAATCCAATGCGGAATCATTATATTTTTACCATTTTTGAAACCATTTCTAGTTCAATGTGGGAGGTAGCTCCTTGTCCCATCCAAGGTTTGGATGAGTCCGCCAATAATGCTCGCTTATTGATAGCGGAATGATATACTATACCCAAGGTGACACTTAATTGATAAGTTGCCCGTTCGATGGAACTTTCTCGGGTTAGATTCCAGGATGTCTCTGAAGTTGGATGCCCATTTGCGAAGAATAAGACCACCTTGTTCGGTAGTTTTTCTTAATTCATTCACGACTGCCACAAATTCCTCTAAGGTGTTGGCTGCCGTTAGCATGTCATCTACGTAGAAGTCCGATGATAAAATACTTGAAGCTGTTGGGTAGTTGTCTTCTTTTTATTGCGCTAGTTGTAACACAGCTCGTACTGCTAGAAAACTTATTGTTTACATGTTACAATATTCAACCTGTAAACCACGATCGGTTTTATAGGGTCATCTTTCCACACAATTCTTTGAAAATCCTGATCATCTTTATGCATCCATACTTGTGTGTACATTTTTTCAATATCGGTGGTTAAGACAAACTAGTGCTTCCGCCATCGAACTAGGATGTCGGCGTGGTCTTGCTGAAGCTTAGGACCAGTCATATAATAACTTTGATTAACAGCCAGTTGTTCTTGTTCTGGTTGCACTAATTCTATATGATTGAGGTTGATGTATTCGTGGACGAACGGGTGATGCATTTGTTTAAGCGGTGATACATTTGTTAACCATAAGGACTATGTTCTACATGTGTCTGGAATATTGTTATGTTTTGATTCTCGATAGGCCTGGGGCTCCTAATGATGCTCCATCCGGGCTGTTTTGAACGGATAATATTGATTGTGATTGATTGTAAAGTGGGTCGGCGGGTTGTAGATTTTCCAAGTGTTTCCAGTTATTTGTGTTGATGCTGGTTTCGCGAAGCTTGTGAGTGAGTTTCTCGAAAATCAACGCGTCAACGTTAAGACGGAATCATGTGCCGGCTTGGTTTCCTGCGATCGCCGAAATGTTGACATTGATCTTTTTTTTAGAATAAGCTTATTAGCCGTCTTGGAGGTGATTAATGTGGCTTGGGAACCACGCCTATCCAGAGCCCTTAAGGTGACTGGCCTGTATACTGTGCCTGTTGGTTTACCAACAGAGATTGTTTGGCAGACGAAGACGCCGCGTCGTTACAATGCAGGAATGTGGGATGATGTCCCTTACCGACGATGCATATGTTCGCCTTGCATAATCCGCTGTGTTCCTCGAGGCATCTTACACAGAGGTTCGCGGCTTCACCAGGCTAGCTCTTTTCAATGTCGTCATTTTTTCGCATTGGCCGCATTGGTTGAGTGGGTGACGTTCGTTTGGAGCATGCATGCTTTAACCCAACAAACAGGGTTAACAGTAGCAGCGTTGACTCGCTTTAAAGGTTGTACAGCCGATGAATTGCCTTATGTTTTACATGATGTTGATTTAGCGCAGCCCATTGCTTGTAAAAACTGGAATCTCTTTTCCAAGCAGTTGAAATATTCTGTTATTGTTGGTAGCTCCCTTGGGGTGGCTAAAGTTGATTCATATAGCCGAATGGATTCTGAAGCCGCTTGAATCGTTGGTGCAGATAAAAGCGAGTTGAAATATTTGTTCGCAAGGAGCCGGGGAGATTTCGTTGTTTGTGTGAATGAGCTCCAGTGGCTTATTATGTTGGCTGCAATATGATATGGAATATAATGTGGTTTTTTCACTATTACATGCAATGGTGCTGCATAAAATTCCAACTGAGGAATGGTAATTTCTTTAACCTGAGTAACCTTTGTCCTTGCCGTTACCAAGGAAACTTGAATATGAATATCCCAATCAAGATTCGCTTTCCATAAAACCTGTATGAATATCTTTGTAGTTTTTACTATTGAAGCCAACATTCCAGTAGGATCGTATAGTCTAGCTATATGACTATGTACGAGGCGTTTAGTAGGTATGATATCTGATTCGTCTACCCTGATTTTATAAAATAAATTAGCGGTAATTGGGTTCTAGTGAAGACTGAGTACTGTGGTTTCAGGATCGCTGAGTTTCAGTTCTGAAGCTAATGTTGAGTGTTTCTATATAATTTTAAATCCATTTCCTTAGCAGGAATTTGCCTCGTTGTAATATGGAATCAATATCAGATGCTAGAGTTATCGCTGCTACCAAGGAAATCATCCATTCGGCAGAAATAGTATGAAACACAGAGCACAATACGTCACATATTCGCTTTAGCTTAAATTAAATCGCCTGCAAAATTTTTATAGCAGACTTTTAATATTTATTTGCAATATTAATAATATTCTCGGTTGGATATTTTATAAAGTTCATAAATTTTTTTAAATTAAGAACAGTCCGACCAATATAACAGATTTTTGCAAAAGAACCTAGGGTAGAGATAGGTGATTAAGAAACATATAAAATCTTATAAATTGAATTTTATAGGCGTTTTTAGCTAAAACAACATCGCTCCCAGCTGTATACTTACACACCACACCACAATATAAAAGTGACGAAAGGAACAAATAATATTAAATTTTTAAAGACGACAAAAGATAAGATTTAATTTATTGCCCGCAGTGAAAGTCTAAAAACAGATTTTTTTTTGTACACGAAACATCGAACACAATTTTCTTTGATAAAGCAAATACGAAAATTTAAATTTGGACAAGATTAGGCAAATTAGATTAAGAACACAATGTAGCCCCCTCATACAAAATTTCAAGTAATGTTGCTTTTAAATCAAGTCCAAAAACCCGTCCAGTGAATGTGTTAAATATTTGTTATTACATAAAATTGAAACGATATGTTTTAGATAAAATAATTTTTTTAAACGTACAAGAAACAAACACTGCTCTATAAATATCTTAAATAGAACTCATTGTTCAAATTTTTCAAGTTTTGTTGTTGTTTATTGTAATATGCTAGACTAGTGACACTATAGCTAGAGAGTATCATGTTTAAATAGCAATAACAATCGAAATTTAAATATTCGAATTGTTTTTGTATTTTATGGAGATATGTACAGATACGAGTGTATAATAGTACACATGTATGTACAGTATGCAAAAAACTTGGTATGTTATTTTTCTGCCATTTTCCATCTACACACCTTCCCTCCACTGCACCAATATTTAAAATTGGGCTGGCAGTGGTTTGCTCGAGTTTGCTGTTTACTTAATAATATTCAAGTTTTTCATTTTATTATTTCTTTGTGTTATTTTTTCTTGAACATATGAAGAAAATAATTTGTTTTTGTTTATCATTTAAACAACTAGTAATAACAATAATATATAGCAAATAAATAATAAATGTTATAATTTGTTGCAATAAAATTTAAATGGGGAATATATACAATTTGATTTATCACTTGAGTTGTTTATTTATTTATATCTGGATCGGAAAATCCATAACAGCAACTATGATTGGGTATGTTGAGTATCTGTGAATGTGTATGTGCTGGAAATGATATGAGAGATGTAGCAAATAATTGAAATTGATCCAAAAAAATATTTTAATTTAATTAAATGAAGAAGCAATTCAATTTAGAGATACAAAGAAGTGGAATTCATATATGGACAAGATATACGATAGAAAAGGATTATTTTTATCATTCAATATTTAAGTGCGATTCAATGAACACTAATTAAAATGTTATCTGAATGTACCTCCTAAATTGGATTTATTCCGTTGAAAAGCATACTACTTTCCGCTACTACATTGAAACCACTAAGAATAATGATACTGTGAAATTGTCCGTAAATCGATTGTGGAACAAAAGGAGCTCGGCCAAATACTTTTTTTTAGATCATAACAGGGCCGTATACAGGGTGTCCCAGAATGAATGAATAAGCCTGAAATACCTTATAGTAGAGCTATTGGGCGCTCAAAATAAAATACAAAAAATAATATATCCCTAGTAGTACCTAAGATACTAAAGGGTGGTTAAATTTTAAGGGCCGACGTTGAATATGAACCATATCTAAACGTCAAGTTTTTTTCTGCATTTAATTTGACGTTTCTCAATTTCAGACTAACTCAATTTGAACCATGGAAAGATACACAATCGAGCAACGCGTTAAAGTTATTCAGGCATATTATGAAAATGGGCGTTCAAATCAAAATGCATATCGTGCACTTCGTGATTTTTTCGGTCAATTTAATCGTCCAAATGTCCGTACAATCGGAAAAATCGTGCAAAAATTTGAGCAAACCGGGTCTGTAGGAAATTTTAAAACACCAGTGCATGCTCGTACAGCTCGTACAGCAGAAAATATTGCTGCTGTTCGCGATAGTGTGGCTGAAGAGCCGTCCACCTCAACTCGTCGTCGTGCCTAACAATTGCACCTCTCACGCTCGTCGTTGATGAACATTATGCATAAAGACTTGCATTTACACGCTTATAAGGTGCAATTGACTCAAGAACCAAAGCCTCTTGACCATTCCAAACGTCGTCAATGGTCAGAATGGTGGCAAGAAATGGCAACAGTGGATGATCAATTTTCGAAGAAAATCATCTTCAGTGATGAGGCACATTTTCACCTCAGTGATTGTCGAAAAACCAATGCACCCACAAAGAGTGACTGTTTGGTGCGGTTTATGGGCTGGCGGCATCATCGGGCCGTATTTTTTCCAAAATGAGGCCGGTCAGGCAGTTACTGTGAATGGTGTTCGCTATCGTGAGATGATAACGAACTTTTTATGGCCCGAATTGGAAGATATGGATGGGGACGATATGTGGTTTCAACAGGACGGTGCCACTTGCTACACAGCTAACGAAACAATGGCTCTTTTGCGCGACAAATTCAATGGCCGTGTTATCTCACGTGGTGTCGATGTCAATTGGGCGCCAAGAACATGTGATTTGACACCGTTGGACTTCTTTCTTTGGGGTTATTTGAAAGAAAAGGTGTACGTCGATAAGCCAGCAACAATTCAAGAGCTAAAGGATGAGATAATTCGGCACATTAACGGCATAGAACCTCAATTATGCCTAAGCTTCATCGAAAATTTGGACCATCGGGGTGGAGGTGTGCCGCCGAGGTCACGGCGGCCATTTGCCTGATATTTTGTTCCATACATAATTGAACCATACCATATTATCATAATAAAAAGAATTGACAATAATTTCCTAAATAATTTGTGTTTCATTCAAAATCAACATCGGTCCTTAAAATTTAACCACCCTTTATATGTAATTTTTAAAAAAAAGTCCATTTTTCACATCACACACACTTTACGTTTCCGATCACCACGGCTACAAATAAATTAAATCCATTTGTTTTTTGGTGTTATAATATTCTTAATAGACTATACTAATAGATATGCAGTAAATAGTATGAGTAGCTGTTGCACTTTTTTTGGAAAAAAAAATCTAAACTTCAATTTTCAGCATGAAATGTGGTAAATATTTTTTTTTATAAAAGTTTGAGCGTCTTTGGTGAAAAAAAATGCATAAAAACCTAAGTGGCCAACTATTTTAAAAACATGCATGTTTAATGCTGATTCTAAAATGGTATAATACATCGTTTTATCTAATGTAAATACGAGGTTATTGCTATTAGTATGCAGAAGGATTAAATTCGATTAAATAACAACATTTTAAAAATTGGATTATTTCTTGTCTTAAACTGTACCTGCTAATAATGGATTTATAAACTTGATATTTGCTACCTAAGCGTACTCTGCGCTGCTCATCTTTTGTTCATAAAATGTATTAAACGTTAAATAATTAAACATTAACATTATTAAACAATAATTTAATGCGTCACTCGACTTGTTCGACATCGCATGTGTTTATTCCGAATACGCAAACATGCATTATATTTATGGTGAATTCACAAGCAACGCAAATGCAACTGTAACCCTTTATAGGGAAAGATACTCAAACGCGCCTCACCCGGATTATCGCGTATTCACCAGAGTCCACGGTTGTTACTCGGAAGGAAGATTACCTGGCACCGGTGTTGGTGGTACTAGCACTGGAAGAGTCGCTAATATTGACACTGAAGAAACGGTGTTTGAGGAAATTGAGCGAGATCCGTCTACCTCTACAAGAGCAAGTACGACGCACTGGAATCGCAAAATCAAACGTGCACCGTGTATTGAAAAAAAAAACTAAGTTCCACCACTATCATATTAGACGCGTGCAAACTCTGGAACCAAGAGACTACTACGCAAGATTGTTTTTTTTGCCGACAGATGCTTGAGAAAATAGATCAAGATCCGTAATTCCTTAATAATATTCTATGGAGCGATGCATCAACACTGAATTGAGATGGATGCTTTAACATGCACAATCTTCACAGCTGTCAACTTTCAAATCCTCATCTAATGCGGGAAAACAGATCCCTGTAAACAATTCAAAATAAATTATTGGACCGGCATATTGCACGGAAAGATAATTGGCCCATTTGAACTACTCGGGAACTTATCTGGCTAAAGCTATTTGGACTTTCTTCAAAATGATCTGCCAAATTTATTGGAAGACTTGTCCGAGGAGGTGAGATAATCCCATTGGCTCCAGATGATAAGCGTCCTGCGCACTATGCAGTAAACGTTCGGGCGTATTTGAATTCCACATATCCAGATAGATGGATCCAGACGGCCACTGGGGCCCATTTTGTGGTCTCCAGGTTACCCGGACCTAAATCCGCTTTGAATTGTATTTTTTTTTACTGGGGCTGCCTAAAAGAAGAGGTCTACTCTAAGCTGATCAGGAGTTTAGAAGAGTTACGTAGCTGTGTCTAGGAAGCCGCTTAAAAATTACTCAACGGCGTTATGCGGGACTTCTCAAAAGAGCTTTTATTCGGAGATGTCGGGCGTGTATCAGAGTCGATGGCAGACAGTTTGGGCATTTCCTGTAAATGTACATAGGTTAAATAAATTATTATCAATGTGTAACGTTGTTTTTTATGAAGCCTTTATCATCAGGTACTGTTTAAGACTAGAAATAATCCAATTTTTAAAATTTTGTTATTTAATCGAATTTATTCCTTCTGCATACTAATAGCAATAACCTCGTATTTACATTAGATAAAATGATGTTTTATACCATTTTGGAATCTGCATTAAACATTAAACTTTTTTTAAAATAGTTGACCACTTAGGTTCTCATACATTTTTTTTCACCAAAGACGCTCAAACTTTTATAAAAAAAAATATTTATCACATTTCATGCTGAAAATTGAAGTTTAGATTTTTTTTTCCAAAAAAAGTGCAACAGCTACTCATACTATTTACTGCATATCTATTAGTATAGTCTATTAAGAATATTATAACACCAAAATACCGATGGATTTAATTTATTTGTGGCCGTGGTGATCGGAAACGGAAAGTATTATGAAAAGAATGAACTTTTTTTTTAAAAAAATGACATATCTTAGGTACTACTTGGGATATATTTTTTTTGTATTTTATTTTGAGCGCTCAATAGCTCTACTATAAGGTGCTTCAGGCTTATCCATTCATTCTGGGATACCCTGTTTATTTAACGGGACTGCTTGACGGGAGAAAAAAACATTTTTTTTTCTTTTCCCTGTACTGTTCTGGGGCCGAGGCTCTCCCAACTCTTTCGCGGTTCACTTATTTACGTCCTTAGCTTTACGCCTGTATTGGCCAATTCGAGGACGTACGGATATAGGTCCGATTTTTATTACCATCTGCACATTGCATAGCTCCATGCCAGCCTATACTGGCATGGAAGATGGGTCGGCCCATGAGCCCCGCACTCCGACAGGGGGTCATAGATGTGTTCCTTCTCATCACAACTATTTGAGGTTGCGGACTTCATTTTCTTAGTAGCCTTAGTCGATGTATGTGAAGTTAGACCAAATAGTCATCCATATTTGAATGGGCCAATACATTTGACAGGGGTTTGCTTCAATAACTCCTGGAAGCAAAGAGTTCCGGAGACCAAACCTAATAGTAACAACTCGCCAGTATACTCGTCATTATTAAATCTGTTTTTAACCACCTGTCATTATGTCTTTTACAAACCATACAAATTGCAAGCTAGTATTGGCCGTTGTGACTAGCACTATTAACTCACATGTATATTTAGTTTAATGTAATTAAATCGAAATTTTTTCGTCTAAATATGTCTGGGTTCTGAATAATTTTTTTCTTTCCGTGCAATATGGTTTATTACGAGGTTTTAATATTTCTTGAGCTGAATTAGTACCAATTTAAATAATTTTACTGAACTCCTGGGCTTGTATAAACATATAACTTTACTGTTGCCTGATGCAAAAATTTATTTTTTGTGGGCTTACTTTTTACCTTTTCTTTATGACTTTCTGGGCTAACTTCACATACATCCTTAGTCGACAGTGTAAGGGGTATATTTAAATGGCAAGTAGTGTTTCGTGCATATGGTTTATATATTTGATGAACAGACTCAAGCCGATAGCACCATAGCTATTTGATTGGATTTTTACATTTCAGTAAAATTTGATCAGCAACGAGTTGTTTCTAAAACCGGCTGATTTAGGTTTCGAAGTTCCAAGTCCTCTCTTCCTGGGTTCGCTTTTGTACATTCTCAGGTTCTCCTTATAAGACTACCTAGTACTACTCTACTTTGACTAGAACTAATTGGCTCTTGCATGTCAGCAAACTTTACTATGGGGTAAGCAGTACCTAGAGAGTGGTTTTAGACGTATGTGATCGTAATCTTCCCTAATTGTACCACGCAAGCAAGTTTTCTTAATTTCGTCCCGAGGCTTATTGCATTCCGAGTAGCAGGGAGATTATAGGTAGAATATATTGGGTGTCAGAAAGGCCGCAATTCATAACCATGTGAAGGACCATCAGATTCGACCACATTAGGACTACTCATTTGTTTCTCGTAAAAATTTTGGGTTCTTGACAAATATTACTAACTAAGTATTTAATAAGTATGAAAAATGCCCAAGTCTTCTATGTTCGTGTTTACCCAAAGAGTGTGATGCTGATATTCGCTGATATCGCTGATAGTTTCCCCGGAAATCAATGATTGTTAGATAAAAACCGAATCCTCCCAGCTTTGGCCATTCTGAGAAGGTAAGCTTTTAATGCAGTTCTGATGTGATACTAGAACAGGTTATAGCAATCTAGTTGGTCTGCAAGAAACCACGAGGGACATCTGAAACGATAGCCACTTTCCCCCATGACACAACCATCATGGCAGTAGGTAATAACAACTCAGATACAACAGAAAAATTACAAATGATGCATAAATGAAATGAAACCAAATCTTTACATCTCGACTTTACAAACAAGAGATTAATTTATTGATTGATTGGAGTGTAGGACCAAGTACTGGGCAAGTGTCCTGGATAACGTCGGGCCTATTCCTACAGCCTGTTTACATATAACAATAGGAAGGATAGAAAAGGTTTTTTTTTGGGATAGAACGACCCGGTTTCAGACACCTAGCGATCGTACGGCACAACACAATTCTAATCTACTTCTAATCTACTAGAGGAAGGAAAGGCTTAATAGGTTTAATGGATAACTATGGTATTGGTCTTCAACAATTGCATCTCTCAACCAGCAACCTGAGAAAAAAATATTATTATTTCACGTGCATCTGTAGATTTTCTGAAATTTAATTCTAAATTAATATTTGAAAAATAAAAATACAATTTCAATGGCTCGCATTAATAAAAATCACAATTGACATTGTCCAGCGACTTGCCTAGTAATTTGTTGACAGTCGCCGCGAATGCCAGACGCATGGAGAATTGAATCCGGTTGAACTCGAAATGCAAGTCCATAGTAAACTTTCATAAACTGTTCTTTCATTTTTCACAATCCGTCTTGTTCCCTTACACAGTCGAGGTTGATTGATGTTACGCCATATGAAAAAGACTGTGCCTACTTTCAATTGCAAATCATGAGATGGTAATCCGGGCACCTCCAGCAAATTCAAGAATTCTGTAGGATAGTTATAGGCTACTTCATCCTGGTTGAAAACTGTGTAAACCGATTTGAAAGAAAACAACTGTCCCGAAAATAAAATTTGCATGGTCGCGTTGAGATCATTGATCTCGCGGCATATTTGGTGAAATCAATGAAACATTGAATGGAAGCTGTTATTCGGGCTGGGTGAGAAAATGCATCTTATTAATAAAAATATTAATTTTGCTGATTTCCTTGTTTTAATTCGATTTTTACCAATAATTTTCATGCTGACAAATTCACAAAGAACGTGTACTTCAGATGTTGACCTCAAAATTTACTTTGTTCGCACGGTATAAGTACAAAAAAGTACCACTGGACAGGTGCTGAAACAGACTTTGAATCTGCATTCTAGATAATTAAACAAACATTGGATTTTTGATATTTTTGAACTTTTGCTGAAAATTGATCAATGTGCGTAATTTTGTACCCAAATGTATTGCCCCACCCAGTTTACCCGAATTCTTCCTTATGTAGTTCAGTGTGTAGTGTTTGTTACTAATCTTCCTCGGATACTGATTTTATAGTTATTTTCGTAAAACTTTTATTAACCGCAATATTCGTGTTAGAGAATATTGATTAATGTAATAATTTCGTTCGATTTTTTTAAAAAATAACTGCAAAATAGTTAAAATAACGTTACGTTATTTTCCGCTTTGTGCAGGTATCATTTTGATATGCATAGACTTAGTAAAAGCTTCACACTGCTGTGGTAAACATGTGAAGTTTTTGCTAATTTTTTTACTAGTACAACTTTAGCAGTATCTTCACATGCATCACAAACCAGTACAATAATCTTCCGCTTTACGGATGGGATGCGTTCCTCATAAACTGTCCGTAAATCAAAAATCCGTTAAACGATGCCGCTATTACTATGAGATCCTATTGGAAAGTGATAGATGCGTTCCAGCTAGTAAAAATACCCGTAAAAGAACCCAATTTTTCTATAGATTCACACTAATAATGGGAAGATACAGGGGTTTCAAACTGCGTTATACGAAACCTAATTTCATAAAGTAAGAAAACCGTAAAAACACAAAAGTAATGAATAAATTTCAATAAAACACAAACCATTTATTCATTTTCAATAAATAAAATAAATTCATACAAATCATTAATTCAGTTTTAATTTTATAACTCTTAAATTATTAAATGTAATTGAGAGGTCTTCTGAGCTGATCGATAGTTTACCGGAGCTGTCGCTATAATTTCCATCAGGACATTCTTCAACAGTAGATGTTCCAGTGATTTTGGAAAAATAACAGTCTATAGAGGTTTGTTTTGTAGGTTTCTTAGACTCTCGGTACAATTCCTTGTAGCACAGAAGGGAATTTTCAATTTGTCTCGATACTTTAAGACGTCTTTAGGTAGACGGATCATTCTCAGAAAAAATTCTCCATGGCTTCTTCAATAAGAGAAAAGGCTTTTGACATTTTATTTGTTGTCAAAATACGCGAGTTTTCATACTGAGTAGAGTTCTCCGTCTTTCGCACATCGGTGGTTTCTTCTACTAGCATTAACAATTCTTCATTGGAAATGTCTTCATCAGCACATTCTAAGAGTCCTGATATACCTGCGGTGTCTACTTCACTCATTTTAGCTTCATGCGCAATGGCGACGATTTAATTTTGAATTTCTAATGTGATGTCATGTAAGGGACCAGCAGATTGAAATTTATCCGTACACTCGGGCCATAATTTCATCCACACGTCATTCGTAGTGACATGATTTACATCTTCCCATGATTTTATAATATTATCTACTGCATCCGTTGTATTGAATTTTTTCCAAAATTCCTTAATTGGGGGTTGGTTCAATTAGGTTTTTGAAAACTCGACGAAAGTAGTAGGTCTATTGACTGCAGTAATGGTGTTGTATTTGGGGGTAGAAATACCACTTTGATGTTTTCCGGGACGTTATTTAGTTTATGGCTGGGGGCATTGTCAACGATTAATAGGGCTTTGTTTGAAATATTTTGATCAGCGTTAAATTTCGAAATTGAATTGAGGAAATCATTATTTAGCCATTCTTCGAAAATGCGTGTTGTCCAGCAGACTTTTTTGTTTGAGCGCCAAGTGATTCCAAGCTGTGACTTATTTATTTCTTTGAAGGCCCGTGGATTTTCCGAATGATAAATGAGTAGCGGTTTTAATTTATGATCACCAGCAGCGTTTCCTCCTATCAAAACTGTAATTCGATCTTTGGCTGCCTTGAAACCTGAAGCGATTTCTCGTCTTTAGAGATAAAAGTCCTTGCGAGCATTCGCTTCCAAAAAAGCCCCGTCTCATCGACATTGTACACCTGTTGTGACGTGTATCCACCGGTCTGTATGATTTTTAAAAATTCTTCTGGATACGCTTTCGCTCCCTCGATATCTACACTAGCCGCTTCTCCTACTGCTTTATGCAAAGAATGCCGCTTCTTGAATCGGTCAAACCATCCTTGGCTAGCTAAAAAAGGCTCCGCACAAGATGATTCACCATGTTTAGTAACCCAATCAGCGTGAAGATGCTTAGCTTTCTCTTGTATTACAATCGTGCTTAATGGTACGTTTCTGTTAGTTTGATGGTCTATACATGACCGGACAAGTGGTGCAGTGGTTAAAGCTTCGGCACTTGGACCGGGAGGTGCTGGGTTCGAATCCCATCAGAGGCTAGATGCAAATCGAATTTTCATCATCGATTACGATCGGTGATGCTAATAAATACAACTAAGACCCTCTGATGGAGTGCAGAATTCCGTGTCACGCGCCGACCCACCTTCCATGTCAATGTACAGGTTGACATGGAGCTTGCAATGTGCAGGTGGTATACTGTAGTTGTGTGAGTAGGTGAAGTAGGTGGGTTAATGATGTGGAGTGAATGAGTGGTATCACAATGGGCCTAAGTGTGCAGTAAGCAACCACTGAAACCTACCTAACCTAATGGTCTATCCATACACTAAGCAGCCGTTCCATCTCCTCCATAATCTCACTTCTTGTGTTACCCTTTTTACACTTGATAAAATGTTATCTCTGTTGTCTTTTATTGTATTAATTGTTGAAGTAGCTAGGCCCAAAATTTTGGCGATTCCATTATTTTTTTGGCCCGCGTCAAACCGTCGTAAAATATCTAATTTTAATTCTAATGTTATTGATTTTCGCACTTTTTTTCATGCTTTTCGTCGATGCATGCTATTCGCTTTTCAGACATTTTAGCAACATTAGAGAAATTTAATTAAATTTAATTGAATTAAAAATATGTATTGAGCGCAAATAAATTAACACTGCACTATACCGCATAACATCAAATACTAATTCGTAAGAACGTTTGATAACTATTTTGGGATTCCCCGTATAACAAAACCAAGCATAAACTGTATTTATGTACTAAAAATCTTTTATTATTTTATTTTTGGGATCCCTCACAAAAATTGTATAGGCAATCAGAGAAAAATATATTTTGTCCGTAATTGCGAATATTTCATCCGTATACCAAAATTTTGATACTTAATTAACCATGTCCGTAATATCGAATTTCCGTTAAGCGAGCGTCCGTAAAGCGGCGGATTACCGTATATTTAAATAATCAAGAAATACCACATGCAAATAGTGCGCCAAATATCTTGGTATGGCGTTAGACGCTAAGCTTCGCTGGAAAGCTCATGTAAAGAAGAAAAGAGACGAGTTGAAATTAAAATACGCTAATAAGCTTCTGCTTTATAAGCAGGTACCTGTCTGGCCTTATGGTATACAGCTGTGGGGATGTACCTAGCAGAGCAGCATGGATATTATCCAACGATTCCAAAATCAAGTGCTAAGAATTAACGTCAGCGCACCGTGGTTTGTCAGAAATAGCGACATCCACAAAGATCTCGGCATAGAATTCATCAAAACCGAAATTATAAAATTGGCTAGAAGTCACGAACAACGGCTACTTTACCTTGTCAACATAGAGGCTATCCAGCTACTGGATAATATGGATTTAGTTAGAAGGCTTAAAAGTGTAAAGCTGTAAGGAGTACACCGGTGGACAAACCCTTAAATTTCAGTAAAATGTAGTAATTATGTTAAAATAGAATTGCTTATTAGTCTTCGACTAGAATTAAAAAAGAAATAAAAACCCAAATTAGTTGAGAAACAACTTAGTTCCGAAATTTTGGTATTTTTAATTTCCGGGATTTTGATTTCCGGATTTTGATATTTGGAAATTTTTTTATTTTCTAAAATTTTGATAATTCGGGATTTCAATCCGCGCAACCAACCTTAATTAGGTTTAATTTGAACTCTAGACCGTAAATAAGAATTGAGGTGAAAAATTCCTCGTTCGTGCTATCTGAAATTATTTAAACATAACTGCTGTAGGTATATTGTGTATCCACATAAGATGGTTGCCATTCCGACTGAATACCTGTCAAACGTAAAGATTCGCAAATATTTAATCCGAAATTAATTTTACATTATAAAGGTTTCAAAAAACAATTTCGCATGGTTGAATTTAATGAATAACATGAAATTGGTAAATTTTGGGATACCTGCAATTTACATATTCACGCTTTCATCGAAATACGTATACGTATCTGAGTATTTAGTTCAATAAACTCTCCGATTGTGTACAATAAATTAATTCTGTATCTGAATTCAAGTCATAAAATATATTTATTTATAGAAAATAATAAAGAGCAATAATTCATTAAATGTCACGCCCATCAAAGTGTTGAAAAATTGCTTAAGTTCTATAATTATAAAATTCAACCGAACCGATCGCATCACAATCACGATGACTAAACACGTTTAAAAGGACGTAAAACTGTACAGAGAGACAACCTCGATTAAACCGTACGCACCGCAGCTAGACAAACCGCATAGCAAACCGCGGGTGGGCGTTTTATGATAATCCGAACCGAACAAAAAAAATTACACGCATGCACTGTAATTTACGAGCACAGTAAACCTTAGCAACCAAATATATATACCGTGTGCAATTTATATTGCATTCGCCCATCCCGAATTTATTTAAAGCTTATCGCATTTTATTTTATAATTCAATTAAACATTTTGTGATGAAGATAATTACTTCAAATATTTTCTAAAAATAAAACAATGTTCTTATCACCAAATTATTATTTCGAGCACTCTCTGTATATGCGAGTAAGTGTTTAGTGTTTTACGCCAAATATGGTAATATTAAATATTCAACAAAATGCAGTAAATCATTCATGCCCAAATCGATTAGTCGGTCGAGGTGCCATAAACTAATTGTTATCATATACTCGATTTGGGGTTTTGTTATTTTGTTTTTTGGTACGCTAATTGCACTTTAATGGCGCGGATAAGGTGTTATAGCAGCGTGAATTTGTTTTTGATTAACACATTTTCGCTCGTTTGACTGCGACTTGATATAACACGGCTTGCAAATAATTACGCAACAGTTTCTGTTGCGCTGTTTTATTAATTCGCGTCTGCCTATCTATGAGACAAAATTATGAAAATTTAAAATGAATTACAAAGTGTCATACGTAAGTATGACTATATTCTTTATTGTATATAGAGACGTTCACACTTCTTAACATTTTCTTAAGTAATTAGTGTAATCGTGCAAATTGATATTAACGAAACATTGATGGTTAAGGTACTCATTGGTACAATTTTTTTTTTGTGTTGCTAAATTTAAGTTATCGCAATAAAACTATTTCATGTCTGCGTTATATCAGTGCCGCCGTATATTTGGGGGGGTGATAGGTTCATATTCCGATCACATTTCCTTAAACGAATCTCTTATCAATCAGGATTGGGTGTTGCTGATACTCTAAAGGATCTTTAATGAATAATTTTCTGCGGCCATATAAGTTATTTTCAGTTTTTCAGAAAATCAAAAAATTATAGTGAAAATTCTAATCCATCAATTTTCCTCAAATTTTCCTGGTAGTCTCAGTATGACCTAAGCTATTAGATAAACAACCGAAAGTATTGGTTACTAGTGGAAGTTTTTGAGATATCGGCCAAAAACTGAAAATAACTTATATGGCCGCAGAAAATCAAAAAATTATAGTGAAAATTCTAATCCATCAATTTTCCTCAAATTTTCCTGGTAGTCTCAGTATGACCTAAGCTATTAGATAAACAACCGAAAGTATTGGTTACTAGTGGAAGTTTTTGAGATATCGGCCAAAAACTGATAATAAATTGATAAACAAATTTAAATTTTCAAAAGGATTGGTTATGAAATGGCCTAGTTTAGTCCAGCATGAACAGATCCTAGAATTGTTTCCTAAGTTTTGGACCCCTGATCAATACTTTTATCCAAATTTCATCGTCATTCGTTTAGTATGGCGGAAAGACGGAATATTGTTAAATTTCAAGATTTGATTTACCGAGTTCGTTTACTTCGGAGATCAATCAATTTGTCATTTTAAGGATCACTTTTAACATTTTATTCCGCTGGGATGTTTTATTTAGTGAAAAAAGAGATACAAAATGAATAATAAACTTCCGCTGGTAATTATATAACAAAATAAATTCTCTTTTGTGATTGTGCTGCCACTTGCGGCGAGTAGCGAAATCTCTTATTTTCCGCTGAGAAATTTCCGCTATCTTATACAGCATGAAAGGCGGCCGTGTCTCGAGTACGGTACAATTTTTATCTAGGCGTATTCCAGACAACAGTCAGCCGACAAATAAGTGCGAAAATATATTTTCGCACTTATTTGTTCCCCATCCATCCACCCGTGTGCTACGAGTATTGTTGCGCCATCAAAAGTTGGCGCCATCTATACACACGAATATTTTGTGAGAAATCTTGTTCACTACAAGGCAGGTTTGCTGGCAGGCGACCAGTACGACACGTAATACAAAGATGGATAACATAATTTCGCAACAAATAGAAGAACATCGAACAACTAATGGGCAGATTACCAGCGTCGAAAGTGTGCTCGAGAAGGCTGTTCGCTAAAACAGGAATCGACTGTGCGGGGTCCATCCGACTAAGAACTACTATAGGTTGAGGCAATTAATCCTACAAGAATCCTACGAGATAGTGCGAGCAGCCTAACAACGGAAGCAATCATAGCGGCCTACAAAAGATTCATCTCCGAAACCTATTTTGTTAAAGCAAATACCGTAATGAAAAGATCGTACCGAGCATACCTAATGATCCAATATTTTTGTCTCAGGATTGCCAGTTTATGGCTGGCCTCCTCAATTATTCGTTGTACGTTGTATTTATTATACGTTGTTTTTGTTTCGGATGATAGGTTATTTGCTGGCGGTTGCCATCATCCTGGATTGGGTTTAGTGAAGCTATAGCTTGCTGTCCTTACCTAGCATTCGATCCTTGGCTATGCTTGCTATTTCTCTTTCGAAGTCTTGTTCTTGGGTTAATTTTGTGATTATTGTATCTGCAACCTGAAGATCATTCCCTGCCAGACAGCCCTTGCTAACTCTTTTTGTCTACTATTGTCAATAAATTGTGGACAATATTCTGTTGTATGCAGAGACCTCGTCATCAGCACTACTGTTTCTTCTAGCTTCACTTGTAAGTTTAATGGTAAGCCTGGAGTTACTTTCTCAGTATTCCACAGGAGTGGCATAGTTCTCAGAACTGGTGGTTGTTACCACCATAAGTTGTTATAAATAAGTTCTCTGGGTTTTATGCCACGCGAGGCAGTGTCTGCTGGATTTTTTTTGTCATTTGATACGATGCCACCTTGTTGTTGGTAATATTTTTGGAGTGTCGGAATTCTATTTGCCACAAATGTTTTGAACCGGGTTGGGTCTGACCACGCGTACGTATTGACCCAAGTTTCATGGTATCCTGGGTGTGTTTCATCAATGTTGCCATTAATAAGACCGTATTTAATTCGAGGCGAGAAATTGATATATTTGTTTTGACTGGGGCCACTCGTGCTTTGGACATTAACAGTTGGGTTCTCGAAATTTTTATATTTGGTATTTCATTTAGCTCATCCTTGTATTTCTGCCATTTGGTGCTTTTATTTTCTGGTAGATGTTCATCCAGTTTGTTCCAGTTTTCCATACATCCTGCATTATAATCTCAGATAGGAGCGAACATTTGATTAGCTTCGGTTCGGTTATGTCGAATTCAAACAAATCTTCTGCTGAGTTGTAAAGTATATATTCCCAGCGTTTCAATGCATTCATTTAGTTTTATTTCAATGTGTTCTTTAGCTTGTTGCTCGCCAAAAATATTTTGTAATATTTTGGGAGAGTTAGATGCTTATTTTCTTAGATGACATACACTCTGTACTGTGAGCTTTTGTAGTTCTCCGTGTCAGCAGACTGAGTTAATGTTTTCACTGCTAGATGTTATAGTTTTTAGCCTAAATTCCTTCATGTGCTCGGAAGGCTCCTTTCTCTATATACCGCAGTAGTGTAGCCTTGACCTTCTGTGTTTAGCCAAACTTGACGAAAGAATTTCTCAATATCGGCTGTGACGATCTTGTGCTTTTGCCATCATAGTAGTATGTCGGCTAAATCCTCTTGTAGTTTGGGACCATTCATCATAATGTCGTTTAATAATACTCCAATAGTTGTTTTTGAAATGATCCTTTTTTTTTTTTTTTTTTTTTATTTTTATTTTCCCTGATCTGTTCTGGGGCCGAAGCTCTCCCTACTCTTTCGCGGTTCGCTTATTTACGTCCTTACCTTTACGCCTGTATTGGCCAATTCGAGGACGTACGGATATAGGTCCAATTTTATTACCATCTGCACATTGCATAGCTCCATGCCAGCCTATACTGGCATGGAAAATGGGTCGGCCCGTGAGCCCCACACTCCGGGGTCATAGATGTGTTCCTTCTCATCCCAAATCGTAATTTGTTGATGAAAATTCCCTTTGCATCCTGCCCCTATCGGGATTCGAACCCGGTACCTCCCGATCCAAACGCCAAAGCGTTAACCACTATGCCATTTGGTCGGTAAATGATCCCTTTGAAATAACATCCACTGTTCTATAGGGAAATGCACTCGCGCCTGTGTTGTTCAATTTGGCGCTTGAGTACGTTGTAAGGAACTTCGCGCTGCTGATATTGTGCTTCTTGGCCGAAGATCTAGCGATATCAAAGACCGCTTTCATACCGCTCGATCGCTATGCAAGAAGATTTAGTTTATTGGTGAACAGTAGCAAATCCATATTCTTAGCAAGATCCAGAAGCAACTTCATAGCACATCTAGGAATCGGCGACCATCATTTTGATAGCGTTGAAAACTTTAAATACCTCAACTCAGTAATAAAATCGCTAAAATATACGCAGGCAGAAATAAAAGCCCGAATCGCTGCCGTTCATGGCGTTGTGTACGACCTGTGCTGGATTTCGGGAGCGCGAGCCGAACCCTGACCTCTAACCTCATTCGTTACATCTTTGTTCCAATTAAAGTTGCGCAAAACGAATTTCGGATTCGAGCGTGTCAACGTCGAACAAGATCTACGTATAACAAATGGATGAAGGACCACAGTTCACGAGGCAAAATTCTTGTGAAATCTAGAAAGAGAGAGAGAGAGAGAGTTATTGAATGTCCATGTGCACAAATTAAAAATAATCGTTTGAAAGGAATCAAAAATGGTTTATATGAAAAATTTGAATAAATTTTCGCATGTTTGGGCCTTTGAAGGGATGACAGAACATTTTAAATTTTTAAATTTTAGCTAGATGGGATATCTTGATTTGTTTCTATTTATGATTCTTAACCCCAGTATTCAACAGAGACCCAATAATGATGTTGCCTTCTTGAGTCCTGAATGTCAAATGGAATTGTGTTTGTTTTCGGTTTAGTTGAGCAATTGAAATGGAAGTGTTTAGACTATTCAACATGGAAAGTGGCTAAAAATAAGACGTTTTGGACTCCAGATGGTTTCTATGTTTAGTAGTTCATATGCCTGGAACCTCCGTTCATTTGCCTGTAACATTCTCTCAAATGAAATCTGAAAAATCAAAACATAGAACACCAGTTAGCAGGACACCTCTCTTGAAAGTATCAGTGGAGATGCCACGACAATTATTGATACAGATGTGATGAGTTTGCTGTTCAACGACTGTTGACCGAACTGCTATTTTTTAGATATATTTTGATACACCACGAAGTGGTGAGGCTTAAGCCTCTCGTTCAAAACCTTACAAAAGCCTTTGCTACGTTTAAAACTAGATTTTGTAAAAGATCTATTGTTCGCAATTTTATCCCGATTAGCGAATTAAATCATTTTACCATTAAAGACTGGTTTAGAGGCCGTAAACATTCCATACCTCATCTCGACTAAGACCAACTATAACCACATTGTAAGGTGTTCAGCCCTATAATGATATATAATCTCTGTCGGTGCAGTTGTTAAATTTTTATAAATTTTAAACTTGATTTGATTTTTTTTTATCAACGGCGGGAATCGTACTTGGGGATCTATAATCAACGGCAATAGTTTGGACATGATTGGTAATAACGTACCGATATTATATGTGGTGTTTCCCATAAACTGATTTTCAGTAATTTTAAACCAAGTCCAACAAAATTGAGGGCAAACTAGAAATTTAACACCAAAATTTCGCTTAACAAATTTTTTCATAAAATCATTGTTAAAACCTAAAGCCCATTGCTAACCGATAACGCATACAAAAGCTTAAACAAATCAGAGCCTAACAATTTTAATGAAACATCTTATAAAATAATCAAAAAGTTTTTGGTCAACGGTCAATGACATCATCTAACATAACGAAACCTTTTCATCAATCACTTAAAATGTCAAATTGATATAGCAGGAAGTTGAATTCAATCGACTTAATTGTGTATGTGGGAAATTTGATACCACATACATAGAATGTGAAAATCTCGGGACACACAAAAAACAATTTATCAATAGCATGGAACGTATCTTTGACATTTTATGCTTCACTGTACCTCATAAATCCAAAATTCCAATTTAAAGAGGAAGTTGTTTTTGTACTGTGCGAATAAAAAAAATATTAACAAATTTTATCACGATAGGATCTTTCAATTAATCAAAATCATCATCATCAATTTGATTTACGAGGTCTTTCTGTAAATCCATTGCATACGTAGAATACGCGACATAAATCCGAGAATCTACTGTAATTTCTTATGTCGCTCGTTCAAATTTTTTTTTTTTTAATATTTTGTTTAACTTGTAAGACGACAATTTTTTTTTATTATTAAAAAAAAAGAAATAAATATTTATTTATTTTTAAATGTGTGTTTTTTTTGCTGTAATAAAGAAATGAAAAACCATATCACACTCACACTTTCAAGGCCATTTAAAAATACCGCGGTCTAAAAATAGAATTTATATAAAGAAATAATTTATTTTTTTAAACGAAATACAAAACAGTAAAACACACCACTAACAACAATTTTATTTAAAAAAAAAAAAAAGTTTTATATCGTACACTCTATAGTATATAGTTTACGTATTACTACAGGTATACCTCGTGTACTGTGGTACCGTTTGGCCTGTAATGTGGCGCGCACGCTTTAATATTTTGCACAAGTTTTTAATCTGAAATGATGAATCCAGCGATACGTGGAACATAATTTAAACTTTTCAAGTAAAATTAAAAATTTAGGTTCCACAGTATTAAACAATTTACTCAGTTCATTTTTGCGGTAGAACTTAATTACATATTTTATTTTATTTATTTTGTTCGCTATTTAAAATGCAATTCTTAAATAGGTTCCACAAATTACAACGCTAGCGTAGTATTCATATACCGAGCTAAGTGTGAATTACGTATTTATATTAGGTTACATACAACAGGTTCCACAAGAACATAAATTAATTTTTTTTGTGCCTATTTATTTATTTAGAAATATAGGTTTATTTATAAAACCACTCCATTTTGAGGTTTTCTAATGTGTGAAAGCAAATAAAATATACCGTGTACCATGGTTGACAAGAAGATTGACAGGCAAGAAATCTAAAGTATTGAATTTTTATGGAACATAGTATTGAATCCAGCTTGAAAGTACTTGTTGTACGTTTACCGACTTATGGCTAGTACGCGCTGGCATGAAAAGAAATTTTCCCTTGAAATTTTCGTAAAATTTTAACGCATATAGCTTCATGTTGAATTATTATTTTTTATATAACTTCATGTCAAAATATGTTTTATGTGAAATGTCAAAAGTTAACTTTTATTATAGAGTTGATGAGGGACATCTAATATGAGAAATTTTCAAATTAAATATTATGTGCAATTTTAATTTTCGTTTCCGCTTGTGTCATTTTTATATATACAATTTCATTCCACTTCAGCTGCGTACTAGGCAGGCATTAGTTTGGTTGTAATATACAATTCTTTTATAATTATGGATAATTTTTTATTTATTTCTTTTATATTGCTACGAATTTTGAGCGTTCGATATGAACTCGTACTCGATTTTGCAAATAAAACATTTAGTGATTTTTGGGTTGACAGTATTTGGTTGTATATAACTTAACCACTCGACTACCGAGTGATATATGTCTTTAGAGTACAATAGACGGTTTTTCGCTCACCTTTAAAGCGTTATTGTATCTGAAAATCGGTAAATCTCCCACTCTGGGCGTATTGCTCTCTACTGTGGATCGAGCTTTGTCCATTCGTCGTCGTTGTTCAGTTACGTTATTTTTTGAGCCTCTTGCTGCTTGTCGTTTCTCTGCTCCCTGGATGCTTTCCGCTATTGACTCATCATGTGTCTGATCCTGCCTTTCGCACGAATCTCCGTCGCGGCCTTCTGGATCGCTCTCTCTTTAGTAATCAACACCTCTGCCGGACTCACCTTCAACAATCGTACTGGAAACTTTCGTTGGGACTCTCTCAAGGATCTCTGTTCCATTTGATGAATCAATTCGTCCCTGCTTTTCTCTAGCCGTAAACTCTCTTAAACTGATTTGTACTATTGGAGCTAGTCAAACGTTTGTCCCGTATCTTGGTTGTTTGTTGAACCCTCAGTTTTGAAGTTGCTTATCTCGGGAATCAGGCTGCTGCGAAAAAATATCTTGGATGTAGTGACCTAGCTTTCTGCATATAAAGCTTCTTCTTTGATTTTTGACGTCACTTAGCTTCACTCTTGACCGATACCTTGACTCCGATAGCTATAGGCCATTTTTCATTGCTGGTTCCACCGGCGCGTCCATCACTGTAACGACAACTGAATTGTATTTTTACTCTGTGATGTTTTTCAGACTCAAGTCTGTCGCGACTCGATTGTAACATGTCTACAATACATCATTCTTCAAAACTCTTTCCTTTGTTTGTCTCTAATTTAATTTTTAACTTCTTTCTTGATTTTTAATTCGTTCTCTTCATCTCGGGCGCCCCATCGGTTTTCAATTTATTGTACTTTCGTAACAAAAGATTTACCCACAGCTTTCAGTTCTTCTATTTCATTATCTTGGACCCGTATAAGTTGATCCTGTTTCTCGATCTGCGCGTTTTGTTTATCCAGCTCGGCAAACTGATCATCATGCTGCTCAAATTTGGAATCTAGTTTGTTCAGTTTATTGTTTATTCTCTCCACCTGAAGCAGAAGTATATTCATCAAGTTTCCTAAATCAAGTGCTAATTTTTGTTGCTCGACAGACGGTAAGCGATTGTACAAAAATGGATCCTTTTGTTTCACACTTCGATCCGATTTCCTCACTTTTTACTGCAGGCTGAAAATTTTGATCTTCTGGTTCAACAAGCGTCATTTCTGATGGTTCTGAAGCCAGCCTTCGATATGAATTCGTACTCAATTTGGCAAATAAAACACTCAGCGATTTTTGGGTTGGCAGTATTTGGGTGTGTATAACTTAACCACTAGACCACCGAGTGGTATACGTGTTTACAGTATAATTCGTAACAATATTTATGGATAATCATCAAAAATCTTATCAGCCTCTCTTAATAAATTTTTTATTGCTAATCCTGTAGGGCTAGAAATAGCAGCTTAATAATTTTGTTCTAGTCGCAAGTAGAAGAATGTCCTGTCATTTGAATTTAGTGAACTCCTAGGTTACCATCATCTATGGATGGCTGTGATTTATCCCAGACTTGAGTATTGTACTGTTACACCAAAATCAAATAGGAAAAAAATATTTCTTATATCAAATTTGAGTACAATCTTATACGTTTGAGTTTTTTTAGAAAATGGCTTCAACTTCAATTTAAATAAAATATTTATAATATATATTTTCTAAAATACAAATTTATAAACAAACTCAACCATGTATTGTGTAGACATAAGGAGATTTTTATTTGAACAAATGAGAACTTTAAAACGATTACAAAAAACTTTACTAATAAGAGAAAATATTGAAAACTAAACTTGAGTTAAAATAATATAAGAACTCCTAGAAATTCAAAATTTGTAGCAAAAACCCCGAAGTTTTGCATTATTTACACTATGAAGTTAAGGGCCCTATTGACCAAATGTATGCACTAGCTAGACCTGACTCACGATCTCCGGGAATGGCAGTCCAAATTTTACTTATAATGACATGAATACAACTAGAAGATCAAATTATTAGTACTAGAGTATGTATTGAGGTGACTCAATGATCAACTTCATGTACTAGACCTGAATCACAAACTGTGGGAATGGTCGATAATAGCCACCTAAATTCGAGTAAAACCGATATTAATACGCCTAGACGATTAAATCACGATCGATTGGTTTTAGTTAGGTGACTCAATGGTTAACTTCATGTACTAGCCAAATCTCAATCATAATCTCCGGCAATGGATAGCCATCCAAATTTGAGTTATAATGACATGATTACAATTAAAAGATCAAAACACGTAGCAAAAACTCGGAAGTTGTGCATTACTACCATTAAGTTGTTTTGGTTAGGAGATTTACTGGCCAACTTTATGTACCAGCTAAATCTGAATCACAATCTCCGGAGTTAAAATTACATCAGTACACCTAGAAGATCAAAATTCGTAGTAGAAAACTCAAAGTCATGCATTGTAAGCTTAGGTGTTTTTTGGTTAGGTGACTCAATGATCAATTACATGTAATAGCTAGATTTTAATCACGGTCTCCGAGAATGACCATCCAAATTTGAGTATAAATGACAGTAGACCTAGAGAAACAAAATTTTTAGCAGAAAAATCGAAGTCGTGCATTGTTAGCATTAGGTTGGTTCAGTTAGGAGACTCAATGACCAACTTCATGTACTAACCAGAATTTAATCGCAGGTTCAGGTTTATTCTTACGAATTTTATCTTCAAATTTTATTTATGTCGTTTTAATTCTTACATACAATGTAAAATAATAATAATAAAATTTGATTCGGTATATTTTTTTAAATATCTGGAAAAATCTCTGGAATTTTTGTTAATTCATGTGAACTCAAATGTTATTGTTGGATTATATCTAGGATGGATTAGATTGGTTGGATTACATATTTCGAAAGTCCTTAATATTCGAATACCAAAAAATTCAGTCAACGTAGCTAAACCATAATTAAGAGAGCTTTTCCGTATCTGGTAGTTTGGTCTTTCAAATGTAGATTTCAAAGCCTCATTTGGCTAACATGAGCACATACTAAAGTACTCATGTTGATGGGTAATCCTAACTAGCTGACGAAATCGAAAATCACCTCTTTCAAATAAAATCATCACAAGAAATATTTGGTTTGATTCTCTGAATCAAAAATAATTAAATATTTGACCTTGCTTGGGACCATCTTAACGAGTGTATAAATTTTAGATTTCGGAGAAATTTTGAACTTAACGCTAATTGTAAGAAATGTCATTATAACAAAAACCAGGCATATCAGGAATACTGTGTTTGTTTGGGGACTATTAAAAAGATTAGCCCTTTTTAGAATCTAAGTCTTTGTTTCCTGACAAAAGCAATTTTAAGAGAGGTTCATTAAATTAAGTAGTGGTTTAAACCACGAGACTGACCTTTGCGATTAATCCCAAGCTTGTTAACTGTTGAAACGTCGCATTAACACTATCGAAATGATATTTATTGACCGAGACCCGCTCAGAAAAATAATTGTGTGGACAATTGTCTAAACTGAAACATCACAACGATTACGAAGGCCGATAAAGGTAACACGATGTACCATCTATAGTGGAATATAACAAAACAAAAATCGATCAATTTATTCAAAGTAACAACATAACTGAAAGTGATGCTAATCACATCATCTGTGAAGGGCGAAATTGATAAAGCCTAAAGCTCTCGAGTTAAAATTATTAATACAATTGCATAATTGGCATTAAAAATGGCATATAAATGGAACACAAACATCTCCTTTAATATCTTTTTTAGTAAGCAAAATTAAATTCATGTCGATTCCACAAAATCTGAGACTAGCATTTTTCGACATAACAAATATACCGATACAAGAAACAATCGCAATAACAAAGGCTCTTCTGGAACAAAACAACTTACTCACACAAAAACACGAGAAAGTGTAAACCTTTTAGAAGAGATAACTCAAAACAATGACATAAAATACAAAGAGAAATTCTATAAGCAGTATGATGGTTTATAGCTATGGGAAAGCCGCTGTCAAATACGTTATTTAAGATTTTCTTAAACAACTACGAAAATACTCGCATTACGGTCCTACAAATGAACTTCCTATATTGGTATCGTTACGTCTAAGATATCATAGTACTCTTCAACGGTACACTTAGAGAACTAAGCAGTCTATACAATTATTTAAATACTACAAATGATAAATTAAAGTTCTCTATTGAGATAGAAAAGGACAGCCAACTTAATTTCTTAGGCTGTTTTTCAAACACCGACTTATTTGTGAATACTGACTCATTTAAATAAGTCACCTCGCGAGGAGAGTACGTCTACACACAAAAATGTTTAAAAAATGTGTCTTCAAATCTAGTGACAACGACCAACATGTGAAGAATTATTTTCTTCCATATAATAGAAATGGCGTTTTGTTTTTTTGTTATTACGTCACAAATAAGTCGGTACAATGAATTGGAATGACTTGACCGACTTAATAAGTCTGTAATAAGTCGGTGTTTGGAAAACACCTTTAAAGCTTACATTAGTCCGGCATTTTAATCAACATACATTCAGCATATACATGAAGCCTACTCCACACCAACAACACTACTCATTCCACTTCAAATCACTCGTTCCAGCAAAAACTATCGGTCTATCAGCATATGATATGCAGATTAAATTCAGTTCGACTTCCGAAGAAAATTACATCATAGAACTCAACACAATAAATCAATGGTTACCCTGCGGAGATCAATAGAATAAATGAAAAATACAAACGAAAGCACAACTGGAATTATTATAAATTGTATTCGGGCAAGACAGGAAAATAAAAGGGAAAACCAAAAATACATAGTAATGAAATTTCCACACTCCTCCACATGTGTTCAAATAATTTTGATGTTAGGAAACAAATTATTAGCACGAATGTCAAAATCCATACTAATAAAATGGAACTATATCTGTAACCCAAATTCGATTTAATTTTTCGTTTAGAGTTTTTTAAAATCTTTTTAGTTTAAATATTTAAATTTGCACATTTCTTGATGATAATCTTTGAGTAATTAGAAAATTACTATTAAAATATTGATTCTAATCGATACTCTAGCTATGAAAGGCAACTGTCACAGAAAATCCTTCAGATTGGTGAACTTTAATTTGTATTTCTGCTACACCTGTTACGCTTCGAATCGTTTAAAACATATTTGTGGAGATAAACCAACAAACAGTATTAGGCTTGAGATATTAAGAAAACAAACATGTTACATATGACACATCCAAAACAAGTAGTAACATTTTGTTACGTCATTACTAGGAATCGAACCCGAAACCCCTGCGAGTAACAGAACAAGTGCGCTACTTACTCTGCTTATGAGAGCGACTGAATATTCAACTATGGTTTAATAATTAATAGATGTTTGTGCTAAACCTCCCCCCCCCCCCAGCGAAATCGACGTGTTCAAAACATCATAAACAAAAACATCGTTCATCAAAAACATGATATTCGGAAAATAAATAACCATATTTCCAAGAGTTAAATTTGACTGTTTAACATAAGTCCCACATTTTTTTCTATATAAAAAAATGTGGGACTTATGTTAAACAGTCAAATTGTTCGCCCAAAGCGTTATGGGATGTTACGTCCTATAGGATAACGCTTTGGGCGAACAATTTTTCTAAGCCTATTTCACGATACTATTGTAAACATATTGTCTCTAACTGGTTTACAGTTGGTAAAACTAGGAATATGAAGTTTAATAGGATGTGTCATTTTAGGTTCCACAATTATTTAGAAATTACAATTTCTGACTATCAAGATGCTAAAACTAGGATAGATAACAAATTTTGTAAATAGGTTCCACACATTTTAACAGGTAGTGAATAGTGTATAACTAACAAAACGTTGTTCAAATTATTCATTACACTATAATGTAACAAATACAAGCAAGTAAAATATCAGAAAATATTTTTGAGGTATCGCGTAATACGGGTTATACCTGTAACGTACACAATCTACTATTAAAATTATATTATTATTTTTTTATTATAATTTACATATTTCAAGCCCTAAACGAAATACATAAAACAGATAATATTAAAAATTGGCGTCGAGGGTGTTTAAAATTGAACATATAAAATTACGTTAATGTGTTAAGAATTACTTATAGAATTAAGTTACTAATATCAACATCAAGAAATACTACTAATTTACGAGAATAGTTACGTCGGTTATCAATACATAAGCACATTGTACTTACGTGTAAGCTATTGAAGTGTTTTGGTTAACTGTTATCATTGTTGTTACCCGATCGTAATGAATTTATTATGTACAGAGTGCGGTTTATGTAACAGTGGTCAAAATAATTATTCGTACATTGCTTAAATGATATTTTTATATATAAAATCTAAACTATTTGATCAGTCTGGTATAGAGGTATTCGCACGTTTAAATATCAATCCTTTCTACTCGATCATAAAAATTAGTTCAAGGATAGCTACATACCGCGACATTATTCTTCGGAATTTGATTTATTTTTCATGTAACAATAAAATTAGAAATTGTTGAGTTTTTCATGTAACGTGATTATTTCCGTATTGAAATTTTGTAATTGGAGGTTATTGCTTAAATTTAGGTAAAACTTTGCTGATATAATTTTAGTTTAGGCGATTTAGCTTTATTCAACACCTACGTAATTTTGATATGATTTTACGGTTAGTGTTCTAATAAAACACTATGCTATTGAGATTTATATCAAGGACTTTTAGGTGTGCCACTAACATAAAAATATTTGAAGGAAACTTTTAACGAGTTCATCGCTTTTACCTGCTTACGATCGCAGACACATCCTATTCCAACGCCATGTTAAGACACAAAGTCAATGAAAAATAAAAATAATTGATAATTCGAGAACTATAGTACGCAGCAAGTTAGCATTGGGCCAAACATATCGCTATTTAGGAGTCTAATCAGAGAAAAAGCGCAACTCGCAAGCACCATTTTGTGTTGGTTTCATCAGAAATGTACTGCATTCAATAAATAATCTTAACAAATGTTGTCTTGACTTCATTTTTTTTTAAACTTGATAATGCCCAACTTGTCAGCGTTGGAAAAGATGAATTTTGCTTCAACAGTTCAGCATCCCATGGGTCAACATCATAACTGGATTTAAATAAAAATGAATTGTTACAACAATAAGTATAAATTTAAATTTAATTCATTTAATTTAGAAAAATTGCAATTAGAAAAGTTTAAGCCAATATATGCCAGATATTGCTTGCGATTGAAAATTAATTGTGCTGATAAGCTAAAAGTGAAGGGCGAATTCTTCACTGCCACTTAACTGATGATTCGATCATAACTGTTGACTAAGACTATTTCCGAAAAGATACTTAATTAATGCGTATTAAGCATGCCAAAAGTGGCCAAATCTATCCTAGTTACCCATGCGGTTCTGACATACACTACCCCGCAAAAATTAATTCGTAATATTTTCTTTATTTATAAAGGAAAGAAATTCCTTAAATAATTAATTGAATTAACGGGCGTGAAGTTTTTAACAATTAACAAATATATCATTGTATTAGTGTTACACTGTTAACTAATTTCTAATAAGAATTTTGAGTGAAACTTTTTTGGAAAAAGATTGTTATAATATGCCATCAAGTCAATAAAATAGTTTCAAGTAATAAAAGCTAATAGGCCCATACGCCATATGATATAACGTCCTCTCGATTTTTGAATTTTTAAATACTCGTAATTATGTATAACATGAAGTTTTTATACTATTTGAGTAGCGTATATTTCGAATAATACCATAAGCACCACGAGAATTCTTCTAAGACGTCATCAAGAGGTTACAAGGTTACAATAGCTTCATGTACTAAGAAATAAGCCGTCCATATGTAATGTTCCAGTGGTATCCCCAATTTAAATTTTTTTTATTTAATTTGTATGGCATAACGATTTCACCTGTTTGAGTAGTTTATATGTCGACTAAGATTATGAGGACAACAGGGATTCTTCTAAGACGTCATCAGGAGATTACAATAGCCCCATGTTCTAAGTAATAAACTGTGTATATATCATTTCCCAGCGGTCTCCCCAATTTGCAATTTTGTATTTAATTTGTATGGAATCTCGATTTCACCTGTTTGAGTAGTTTATATGTCGACTAAGATTATCAGGATCACAGGGATTCTTGTCATCAGCAGATTACAATAGGCCCATGTACTAAGTAATGAAAAGTTTATATACCATTTCCCAGCGGTCTCCCCAATTTTCAATATTTTATTTAATTTGTATGGCATACCGATTTCACCTGTTTGAGTAGCTTATATGTCGACTAAGGTTATGAGGATAACGGATTCTTCTAAGACGTCATCAGGAGGTTGATGAAAAACTGAAAATTGAGGTACATAGAGATATTGGAGTCTACTGATGACGTTTTCGATGAATCCTTGTGATCCTTATAATCTTAGTCGAAATATAAATAGCTCAAACAGGTGAAATCGGCATGGCATAGAAATTTTAAGAAAAAATTGAAGAGGTGGGAAACCCCAGGGACATGGCAAATGGACAGTTTAATACTAACGCTTTTTTCCTTGTTTGTCAAAATTTAAGATAGTTAAACAGCTGTAATCTAAAGATAAAAGAAGTTATAAAAAATTACTCATTGTAATAAATTTACTCTTACGTGGATTTTTTATTATTTTTTTATAAAATTCCAATTTGAAAAATATCGGAAACAGATAATTGTTTAGAAAGGGATAGCACTTATCATCTCTTTCTAATTTTATATATCTGTCTCATTAAAAAATAGGTTATCACAGTGTAACACTAATACATAAAAGAAGTTTAATAATCCAATTGGAATCATATACGTGTAGTTGTTAATTTTCTGTTAGAAACTTCACTGCCGTTTGAATTACTATAAAGTTTAATACGTTTATTTATAAGAAAATTTTATCCACTGGGAATCCACTGATATTCCTTGGCTCTTTTGTAGCAAGTCGAGATTTAAGCAAATCCCAGATATTTTCTATGGGGGAAGGGTCAGGACGTTGTAGAGACCATCCCAACACTTTGTATTTTGCATTTTGATGTATTCCTTAACCATTTTTGCGGTATGTATCGGTGCGTTATCTTGTTGCAAGATGAAAACTTCATCTACTAAGCGCTTCCCTTTCGGTATGATCATCTCCGACAAAAGCCTCAGGTACACTACCGCATTAACCTTCCCTTCCAACATCACAATTTTTACTGTTCCATACGACGAGATGCATCCCCATACCATTGCACTTCGCTTCGCTCACTTTAAAGTGAGTAAAGCACACTTAGGATAATGCTTCTCCAGCCTTTCTCCTTGGCTTTGATTTTTGGAGCAGAAAGTCAATGGCTCCGATATAAGTTTGATATTTTTATCCAATTGTGTGTTGGTTATTCTTGGACGTCTTGGTCGAAGTTTGGTAGTCAGACGTCGTTCATGGTTGAAAGCATTAATTACCTTATTAATGGCTGCGTGAGTTTTGCCAAAAATGCCAGCAATTTGGGAAACCTTTTTATGCAAATTAATTACGGTTCTATACGATCCTCGTTAGTGAATTGCTTAAATGAACCCATTTTTCGAGGTATTTTTACTGCGAAAAATTGAAATATTTTAAAAGAACTGACAATGAAGAGCTAGTCATGAATTCGACCGCAGTCTTAATGACATCTCCACCATACTTATTTGAATAAGTAAGTTTTCTTCCCCACAAATAAGTTTTCGTGTCGGAAAGGGCATAAGCAGAAAACACCTACCTAATCTTGAAGATTGTTAATAAAATGGGGAATAAAACCAAATGCATCTTGATTTGAAATGGATCGAAACGCAACTAAAACGAAAGTAAATCTAGAAAATATTCTGACTTGTCTGACTGGGAGAACAACAAGAGCACAAAGTGGTGCTAAACAATTTAATTGTTATACAGTCAAAAATACTCCACAGCATTACACATTTACACTAATTTAATCTTTTTGTTAATTTTTAGTAATCAAATCAGTCAGTTCAAATTCTAATATTTTGATTTTGTTCCGACAATTGAATATGCTATGCAGTACTGTAACCTTTGAGGCTTCTCGTTAAACATATCTAACGCAAAATATTTCACGGTCTCTTAAATTATAATATTTCACTCCCCCGTCACGCAACAACAACAAAGAGATACGGCAAAGGTATACGTATTACTTAAATAATTATCTAATCTTAAATTTGTTTTTTTTTTCTAGGTAAGCCTCTTTTGCATAATACGCAAAACTCACGTGAGATCCTTACTATTTGTAAGTAACATTTAAAATAATTTTTTTAATAGTACAATTTTTTTAAAAAGTTCATTCACTTAAATTAACTAATTTCTCATAAAACATGGGACAAATTTTAAAGCACCGTGCTCCATTTTTTTAAACAGGTTATTTCCAGGAGACATGAATTTTAAATCAAGTACAGGATTTTAATATTTTTGTGAATTTGCCTTGTCAAGTCCATTTCTTATCATATCATAACTCTTTGAATCACTCGTAATTTTTCCACTATTTAATTTCGACTTTAATAATTTAATCGTCTTCACTGTGACTCCTTCCTCATATACAGTGATAAATATGCTAGATGACACCAACATATTCGCAGGGTGGCTGTTTCATATAGGATCTTCTATTTTTTCTGCATTCTCGATAACCATTCGTTATGTTACTGCTGACATTGTACCCCTGCCACTATCTTCTCCCATGCTCCACACCACTCGCTCATTCAACTCTTCGACTATTCGGTCAATTACGAGAAATAGCAATTATGCTCAAATCCAGGCCGTTTGTGCATCTTTTTTATCTGTTGTTCTTCACACCAATCACATTGCACACGACTCGTTCTGAACCATAAACTAATTCCAATTTGTTCAGCAGGCTAGTTTTCGTCCTTGTTAGGTCTCATTATTTTAATAAAACTAAGCTGCCATAATTGCTCTTTGGCACCATCCATCGCCACGCCTGCAATGAGTTTTCTCATTTTTCTTTAAGCCATACGCCCGAAATCATTCCTATCTGATTCTGTTGTCATCCTAATTTATTTTGCAGTCCGACCCTGAAGGTTCTTGCTAATAAATGGCCAGACCGAATGGCACCGACTATGGTCCCCAATATTATAGTTACCTGCTCCTCACTATCATCATATTGTTGTTGAAATATCATTCTTTTCTTAATTTATTGCGCCAAATCTTATGTTATTTGTACGATATTAGAATGAATGATATCAGAAATTGAGAATTTTCGTATTTTTCGTGATTTCGAAAGTCGGACGCCTCCTGTACATTTCTCCTTCCTTAATTAGAACTAATTTACGGTTGAAACCGGTAAGCTTTTGACTGACCCATGTTTTAGTATCAAAGACTGGTCTTATCAGCTCTTTATAGACTTGAAAATGTTAATGTTAGCCTAGAATGCTCGGTAACCGGCTGCAATTCGTGATGATATGTCCTCAGAAATTGAGTTTTGCACGTTTACCATCGATCCCAAGTATTTAAACTCATTCACCTTTTCGTATTGTGTATCGCCGCGTGTTTGCCTTCTCGTGATAGTTATGTATTTGTTTTTCGTTCCGTTAATATGGAGGCCACTTTGTTGTGCTGATATTTTCAACGGGAGAATAATTGATGTAAGAGACACGATGCGCTATGTTAAGTGGCGAATGTAATATTCAAACGATAAGTTGAATATAATTATGGATAGTCGGTCTCATTGCCGCACTCCTGATGTTCATTCGAAAGCCTCTGAGAGCTTTCATTCGATTATCACCTTACCTTCCATTAATACTTTGCACATTGGTTATCAATGTTCCTCTGGATGCTATCATACACCTGTTGAAAATCTTTGAACAGAAATGTCCTTGTCGTAGCATTTTCCAACACAATCCTCAGAGAACAAGTTTGACCGTTGTCACCTAAAATGCGCTTGCAGCAAAGTAATAACTTGTCAGCAACTAAATTGGCTAAGTTATATCAATCCAATCGGTCTCACATCGGTCTCCAATTGATGATTTACAATCAATGAAAGTGACACGTTTGTTTGAGCTATAGTTGCTCGATTTTATAAAACGTTCTCGGCAAAAAATTAATTTAGTAATTTATTGCGATTTTTATAAATCTCCGCAGATAATTTTCCGATGTTTGACGAGGAATTGTAAAAAATTTCAAAAAATCCGGCAAATGTGCTAGTTTTAGCTTAACCGAACATTTCATCTCGAAGTTGCCTCTCATCAAAACATAATGCGGCAAAGATAGCAAAAATGCTATCAAACGGACACGTATTGATAGTGGTTATGCCGCTTTTGTCAGTACTGATATGCCCATTTTTTAAAATTGGAATTTTTTCCCTGTTCTTGCGGTTGCAATATGGAAATTTGCTTCTTCGTTTTTTTTATTTCCAACACGCTTTGTGAGTTGCAGTTTTTGTTTAGTCCCTTCCCCTTTTCTTTCAAACTTTTTTCTTTGACTTCGATGACCGCATCTGATTCGATTAGCGAGACTTCTGGCATTCTAGCATCATTGTGCAATGCACAATGCATCGTTCTACTTGTTCCATAGTTAATTTGACTGTTATTTGGTTCTAGATGGCTTTATCAGGTTCTGGATGGAATTATAAGGTTCCGGCTGAAAAAGCATATAGTGCACAATAATGATCAATGCATCGTGGTACCTGTGCTATATTTATTTGGTTCCGGCTGATGATATGGTTGCGGCTGGCGTGACGGACACGATAATCGATCTACCGAAAGTAACAACTTCCATAGGAGCTTTTTCGCTTTTGCAGTTATTTTGAAAAGTATATAAATAAATTTCAGACTTAAATTTCATATCAAATAAAATTAGTTTACATCATTTTTTTTAATTTTACCGGAAATGATAAGTTTTCTATTTCACTAAAATTCGGCATCTTTACAATCCAGGCAAACTGATTATTTGGGATTAATTTCATACTAAAGCTTTTTCGATGAATTGAGAGATCCTTCCGAAATGTGGTGAACATCTAGTGAGCGCTTCCGTTAAAGCTTTTTCAGGTTTTGCAATGATATTGGAAATTATGGCAATTTATAAAAAACGGCTAATTTTGTTTACATTTCAGAATGGGGAATAATGATTTTTGTATTGTAGTTTTCAAAGCCGTTTAATTTTTGGCTTTAGAGATTAAGTGTGTTATATTCGAGGTCTAGATCTCAGATTGAAAATATTCTAGTTTTAGTGGCGAAGGTGAAATCAACTTTGATTTAGCCTCCCTCTCCATTTATTTAAAATTCTGCACAACCGAACGAACTCAAAATATTTTATAATTGTGTATTAGTAAGTTTTCCTATTTCACGAACGTGGAGCGCCCGCTCAGTAAGGGTTTCATTGTGTTTTGCATTTCTTATGGTATAGCATTTATCGTAATTCAAAATCGTTATACATTATGCTAGTTCCCGTACATATGTAAATATACAAAAATTCACACTCAACATAACAACAATTAATTTATTCGACGTATTATGCATAAGCAATCATAAATCGAAAATACAATTTGTTATTTAATTTTACACAAACCTACACTATAATTTTCATGTCGATGGCTGAAAGCGCGAACGAAAACAACAATACATCAATATTATACCAAAATTATAATCATATGCAAGTTTTCACATGTTGTCGGTGGCACAATGAAAAGCTTTCAAATTGGTGGTGGGACATATCCTAAAAAAAAAAATAATGAATTGGTATATACCATACGATTCGAAGCCTTATGATGCCTATACTTAAATTTGTTGTTTTTATTTTACTTTAGGATACAAAATTAAAAAGGAAAATTAATTTTCGACTTTTGTTGATTTTTACCCCCAACCCCGTCCTCCTTATCATTTAGGCGTAATATAAGGATGAATTATGTACTGATCATTATGGATGACGGTAGTTGTTGTTATTATGTCGCTTTAAATTATTTTTGTTTTCATTTTGGATACACACACACACACATATGCTAGTCAAATCATAAACACATAAATCCAAAGGCAAAATGTAAATGGGTTTTTTGGCATCTAAACTTACTCGCAGATATGATAAGAGTTATTTTCGTGAGGGTTTTAGGATTCTAAATTATATATGAGTAAACAAACAAACAACGACAAAAGCTCCGCAATTAAAGCTTTCAACCTTAACATTTTAAAATAATAAAAACTAAAAGAAATGCTTTTTATGTTTTTCTGATGATTTCCATTACGATGTTTGTATAAAATATGTTAAGTACAACTCCCCCTTTTTCCTCATAGTCGTTGGGTCTGCAAAGCACCGATATGCTTTCCATTGGGATAACTTTTCGTATTTATTTATTTTCACTTGATGTTTATTTATGCAAAAATGTTTGAATTGTGAATTATGGTATAAAGATATGTTGCTGCGGTGAATTAATTTAAAAACGGATTTTATTATTTTCGTTGTTTATAAATTGTTAGGTACCTGCGGCTACTTTAATCTTGTGAAATTTACAAGTACACCGCTATACTAATAAATCACCGTATATTTTGTCGATAATTCTATTTTTCAAATTTATGCTGCGTTACATTACGTGTGAATGGTTAAAGTTCTACGGAAACCTTCTGGAGACGATAACATCCATATAATCATAATATTGGGCGACAATAATGATGTTCAACCAAATCAGAAAAAAATAAAATTCAAATCTCCATTATACTGCCTCAACTAATTCAAATAGCTTGTATATATCTCATAGAATTTGGGCCATAGTGCTATAGTGCTTAAAGGCTTAAATTAACTTTTAAGATTTTCGCATTAATATGAAGGATTCTCGTCACTTTTAAATTGTTCTACAAATGCAAAGATCTCCGAACAGAAGGAAAACCTGAACGGCTCGATTGAAGAGTGGTAAAAAACAACAAGGTACGAAAAGGAAGCGTAGAGTTCGAACGTTAGCCGATGAATCGTACATAAGCTGGAAACAAAATCACAGGCGAAAATAGGATTCTGAGCTGTTGCTCCACATCAAGGGAAAACCACATACAGAGAAAGACTCCTGAAAGAATTTAAATAACGGCGAATTGCACTTATAGCGATGCTCGAACGAGAGGAAAAATACTGATTGAGACATCCCGTAATTGAGTTAGAGAGATTGAATCACTGTGTTTCAGTAAAACAGAAGTACACACAGCCTTTTTTTGCTAACAGAAAATAATATTAAAAATCGCTTAAAAATGAGATTTAGATCTTGACCTGGCTTCTTCATTCTCATGGGTTGGAAACATTGCGTCTGTCTTGAAATTTTTTGTACAAATTTCAGACACCATGTCAAGTTGAGAACGCTGAATTCCACACTCGGCACTCATTGTTCCGATGATTGTTTGCAAAGACGTGCTTCCACGTGTAGAGCCATATCGCCAATCACAACATGCAAATTGTCTTGAAATTTTTTGTACAAATTTTAGAAACCATGCCAAGTTGAGAACGCTGAATTCCACACTCGGCACTCATTGTTCCGAAGATTTTTTGAATTATTAAACAATAAAGTGAATTTGGTCCACGTGTGGCGCCATATCGCCAATCACAACAAGTAAATTGTCCTGAATTTTTTTTACACACTCCAGACACCATCACAAGTGGAGATTTTGATGATTTTAATTAAACCACTATTTCAAATTTCAAACGTTTTTCTTTTGCAGCTACACTTTTTGATAATTTGTGTATCTACACTTTTGAGTCTACGCTTTTCGCTAAAATGTGTAGCTACACTTTTTATTAAGGTTAAGTACTTCACACCTGTTCAAATGAAACGCAAAAGAAGTTGAAAACACTACATTCCACACTCGGCACTCATGATTCCGATGATTTTTTTGAATGAAACGAAGAATTAGCCGAATTTGGCCAAAGACGCTTCCACGTGTAGCGTCATATCGCCAATCACAACATGCAAATTGTCTTGAAATTTTTTGTACAAATTTTAGACACCATGCCAAGTTGGGAACACGGAATTCCACACTCGGCACTCATTGTTCCAGTGAATTTCAAACACTAAATTCCACACTAGGCACTCATGATTCCGAAGATTTTTTGAATGAAAAGAAGAATTATCCGATTTTGGCCAAAGACGCTTCCACTTGGATGGTCATATCACCAGTCACAACAAACAAATTGTCTTGAATTTTTTATACAAATTTCAGATACCATGCCAAGTTAAGAACATTAAATTCCACACTCGGCACTCATTGTTCCGATAATTTTTTGAATTATAAAAGAATTAAGTGAATTTGGTCAAAGACGTTTCCACGTGTAGGGCCATATTGCCAATCACAACAAGCAAATTGTCTTGAATTTTTTTTATGCACTCCAGACACCATCACAAGTGGAGGTGTTGATAATTTTAATTAAACCACTATTTCCAAACGTTTTTCTTTTGCAGCTACACTTTTTGATAATTTGTGTATCTACACTTTTTGAGTCTACACTTTTCGTTAAAATGTGTAGCTTCACTTTTATTAAGGTTAAATACTTCACACCGGTTCAAAAGAAGTTGAAAACACTAAATTCCATACTCGGCACTCATGAATCAGAAGATTTTTTGAATGAAAAGAAGAATTAGCCGAATTTGGCCAACGACGCTTCCACTTGTAGGGTCATATCGCCAATCACAACATGCAAATTGTCTTGACATTTCTTGTACAAATTTTAGATTCCATGTCAAGTTGAGAACACTAAATTCCACACTCGGCATGCATTGTTCCGAAGATTTTTTGAATTATAAAAGAATTAAGTGAATTTGTCCAAAAACGCTTCCACGTGTAGGGCCATATTGCCAATCACAACAAACAAATTGTCTTGATTTTTTTTACAAACTCCTGATACCATCACAAGTGGAAGTTTTGATAGTTTTAATTAAACCACGTATTTCGAATTCCAAACTTCTTTCTTTTACAGCTACATTTTTTTATAATTTGTGTATCTACACTTTTTGAGTCTACACTTTTCGTTAAAATGTGTAGCTACATTTTTTATTAACGTTAAGTACTTCACACCGGTTCAAAGGTAACGCACACCTCTATTACTCATGCGAGTCTGAACGGAAATAATAAAAACCAATCGAATTATTCGTTATGTGAGACGAAATTCCATGTCAAGTATCTTGCCTTAAATATAGAGAAATAGTTGGGCCATCGATGTCAAATGCTGCTAATAATGCCGTTAATACAATCACGTTCTCGGTAAGCTGACGAGCAGAACTGTCTGCCTAGACAGATGATTATGTAAGCGATAAAACATGTTAAAATATCAAGCAGCTGCCGAGCGTATTTCAATTAAGACGACCGAAAAAAATTATGAAAGCGTTGAAAATTTTGCAGAAAACCTCAACAGAAGCCGGCTGGGGAGTGACATCTTTGTACAACTTATAATGAAACTCAAAATGAACATGCTAACAATCAGCAAGCAATATAAATAAAATGACATCACAGCGTGCCCTAAGCCCCCGCTTTAGGGATATCAGAAAACAGCAGTATCCAAATAGATGACCGAGAGCAATATAACAACATTATCGAAGTGAACTTTTAAACATTTTAAACAGAACGCGTACCTACGCATATTACCGCGTAAGATCAAGGAAGACTTCGCGGTAGAAAATTTAAATGCTGGTGGACATAATGTTATAAACGTAGGCCACAATGATGAAGGTTAAAACGAAACTACGGAAAGTGATACATAAAATCAAGTAGCCCAATTGGAAAAGGATGTCGAATCCATATAATGTATTATTGACATTCGGTTCCCAACTGACGAGCCGCCAAGGAAGATAGGGCATAAAGTCGTTGATTGAAGAAAGCTTCTAAATATCAAATTAATCTTAAAAATAGACGAGTGTAATTGTTGTGGCCAACACAGGACTTTCTTTCACATGCAGGAATGCACTGTAGATCTCGAATATCCCACATTTGAGAAAACTAACAAGGTCAACTCTTGCTACAAATTTAATTGTAATTTCAAAAAAATAAAGGCTGCTACAGAAGGTGCCCCTTCTGGTACACAGATGCTCCCCACATTTCGCATGGATCTCCCAATTTATAGAAAAACCTTAAGTCTGGAGTTTTCCCCGAACAGCCAATCCGTCGGGGCTGTAGAGATCCAACAACATTTTGTCTACACGATACCAAGTACACATGCACACACACACACACATAGAGATCTTTTGAAAAGCCACTTTGTTTTCGGTGATATCGCGAAAGTTAAATCAACATAAATTTCGAGGTCGAAAATTTTCTTGATTACTAGACTTTATTTTGGAACTAAGAGTCCCGCTGCTTAGGCCTTCCACTACACAAAAGTGAATAGTGGGTGTAAAGCTGAGAAAATCGTTTTTTATATCACATAATATCCGTAATCATTTTTTATTTTCGTAGAAATTCTTTTACAGCGTTTCTAGGGTAAATTTCTCAGAAGCATTACATTTAAAATATATCCTTCTTTGTATGTACGCGGTGATACAGCAAAAGGGTTCAATTTATTCAAATGCATTCCATCTAATTTCTAATAGAAAATAAATTTCTTGAGAACATGATCTTTGTAATATATTTTGATTAAATGTCTGGATGGAAGAAAATAACCTGAGGATTTAAAGGCGTTATATTTCAATTTGAAATTATTACATTTTGGTATTCAAACAAAGCGATCCGATTGTATATTTTCCTCATTTTGTATGCAAATAATTATTTGAAATTTAACTTTCCGTGTCCAAATTTCTATATAAGTATGTGAGGCAAAAATAGATGAAAAACGAGGAAGAAATGTAAACTGCGCACAAACTGTTGAAAGGAAATAATTTAATTAAACGCATCGATGAATAAGAATTTTGAAATCACTCGTCATTTTCAGCTCGGTTACCGCACAAATCCGAAACAATTTGGTGTACGATTCCTTTATTTATCCCTTTATACATTTCTTTAAGTGATTTTACCTGGAAAATTTTATATAACAATTCAAACCATATTTAAATAATTTGGTTTTTGGTGCGGTAATATTTTAAATCCGCACAATCGAGGTGGGTTTGCAAAAACAATAAAAAAAATAATTCTGGGAAATTTTGCCTAATAAATCATGAAATTTTGATGATTTGTATATAACGCATTAAAAAAAATTGTACGCGATTTATTTACTTTACAAATCATTGAAATATTTCAAACTCAGAATATTTTTAAAATCTCGAAAAGGATTCATTTTAACACGAAACAATATTCAAATTAAAAAACAAAAGTTTTTAATGCCATTGTTCGTTCCTTCGCCAAAATCCCTTTCAATTTGCTCTTTCTCGTTATAAAAGGATTAAATTGTTTTATATTTACCATTTCACATGTCTCTGTATATGATACCCAGTAGGACTCTAACACAATCGACTGAATTTATGAGATAACTGTTCTGGTAATTTTCTTTTTAATTAAACATGAATAATAGATATAAAATCTAAAATAAAATAAAAAACATTGCCAGATGTATGTATTATTCATATCCATATGATGACACAAACGCAACGCTATACATTTTTTTTTTAAATTTATAAATTTTCAACAACAATAATAAAATCGACCGCTCAACCCAGTCATGAAGATATTTTTGTTCTGTAGCTTAGTGATTATTTCGTTCGTTACATGTTTTTGTAGAGGTTGAGAGTATTTAAAAAAAAAGAATTTTAATATTCAAGTGGATCAAAGGATCTCGGTTATTCCATAACGATTTGAAAATAATTGATGGCGAACTTTGGTCTCAGTTGAATCTATATTTAAGTAAATGACTTGATGCAGTCGAATTGCAAAGACGTTCACAAACATATGGTACGTGTATTATACAAAATAATAATGTTCAACAACTTTTAGTGTCCCAAAATTTACGTAAGATTTGAATTAAATAGAGAATTAATTAATTTTGTTTTTGCAACCAAAAAAGGAAAACATTTTGACAGCTGACAGTTTAGGGTTAGTAAACATGCTACTAAAGTCTTAAGTTCGTAATAAAGTCTGATTGTAAAATTTGATCGTTCGTAGTATCTAAAAAATGTTCCAGGAACTCGAGTCATCCGTAAACAAGTTCGTCACTGGAAATCGTTCGTAATCCTTGTAAGATAGGAAGAAGAACACTAGCCCAATCAGTTCGATCATAGCACATAATAGCAGATTTGACGACACGATGCCATCTCTCGATCATGCCATTACATTTTGGATTGTAACTAGTTGTTTCCCTGCGCTCAAAACCGAATAAGTTAGCCAATTCGTGAAAAGTTGTGATTCGATTTGCATGCCTTGATCCGTGATGATGAACTCTGAAACACCAAAGCGAGCTATCCAATGCGAGTAGACAGCGAAAGCGATGGTTGCAGCAGTTATATCCGGAACTGGAACCGCCTCGGGCCAGCGAGTGTATCTATCAACCAATGTGACACAATACCGGAGATTTTGTGTGTCGAGAGATTTTAGCCTTTTGGCAAGCTACACAACTTTGAACCATCTTCTGAACGTCTTTTTTAATTGATGGCCAGATGACATTCTGAGTCAAAAGTTTGATAGAAGCTTTGACGCCAGGATTAAGTAATTCTAGAGGTGCCTATTCAGATCTGTGAATGCCCTCGGATTGTGTGTACTCTTATAGACTAATTTTGGTAACCACCATATTAACGCGACCCCCTGCTCTTATGGACTAATTTTGCTAACTACCATATTAATGTGACCCTCGGGAAATTTCTCACCGATTTTAGAATACCACTCCACTTGCGATATTTAATATGAAAGTGTAGGGATGGATTGTAGGCCATAATCACGTAATTCTAGAGATGTCTATTCAGATCTGTGAATGCCCTCGAATTGTGTGAACTCTTATGGATTAATTTTGATAATCACCATATTAACGTGACCCTCGGGGAATTTCTCTACTTGCGATATTTGTTGAAGTGTAGGGGTTGTCTGTAGGCCATATTCTGTAGGTGATATTCTAAAATCTGTGAGAAATTCCCCGAGGGTCACGTTAATATGGTGGTTATCAAAATTAGTCTATAACAGCACATACAATCCGAGGACATTCACAGATCTGAATAGACATCTCTAGGATTCCTTGACTATGGCCTACAATCCACCCATACACTTTCATATTAAATATTGCAAGTGGAGTGGTATTCTAAAATCGGTGAGAAATTCCCCGAGGGTTACGTTAATATGGTGATTATCAAAATTAATCCATAAGAGTACACACAATCCGAGGGCATTCACAGATCTGAATAGACATCTCTAGGATTCCTTGACTATGGCCTACAATCCACCCCTACACTTTCATATTAAATATCGCAAGTGGAGCGTATTCTGAAACCGGTGAGAAATTCCCCGAGGGTCGCATTAATATGGTGGTTATCAAAATTAGTCTATAAGAGCAGGGGGTCGCGTTAATATGGTGGTTATCAAAAATAATCTATAAGAGTACACACAATCCGAGGGCATTCACAGATCTGAATAGGCACCTCTAGAATTACTTGATTGAGACCTTTACAGAACCTCTACAGTTTTATATTAAAAGTCGCAAGTAGGTAGAGCGTTTTTTAAGATCGGTGAAAGTTTCCTAGTGTAACGTTAAATCAATGTTTAACAATATTTATTTATAAAAGTCACACAGTCTAATGGGATTCACATATTTCAATATTCATCTACCTATTGACAACTGCGGTTTAATATAAAAACGTTTAACCGCATAGACATAAATACATAATTTAACTTTACATTATTTATCAAACTATATTTAAATACCTTTAGGTAATGTATACATATTTTTGTTTATCATCTTTTTTAAATTTAAAATTCCTATAAAAGGATTTTTAATTAAATAAAAAAAATTCAATCCTGCTACATTTTATTCTGTGTGTAGCTACACTTTTGAAAAATGATTATTTGTGTAGCTACACTTTTGATAATTGATTAAAACTTCACACCGGTAGGTGTAGTAAAGAAATTGAATTGAAAGATACGGGAAATTCCTCGAATTTGAGAACAAAGTTACTTCTTAAAATTTTTTGAAGTTCTTTGTCATTGGTCTGAGCATCTGCGATGATCGCATAAACAATACTTTCGGGAATAGAAATTTGATTAATACGTGAAGGAGATTCTGCGACAACATTATCCAGTCCAGAGATGTGCTGAATATCAGTCGTGAATTGACCAATTAAATTTAAGTGTCGAAATTGACGAGGAGATGCTTTTTCGGGTTTCTGATTAAGCGTTCTGATAAAAACGTTGAGCTTTACATCAACCATGATAGTAAAGAAGTAGCATCTGTAAGTTTAATTTTACAGTTATCGAACGCTTCGATTGCTTCAGTTGACCATTGTATTGAACCATTGTACTGTTCTTAGTGTAACCTTTTATTTAGTCGTGAATGAAGCGCCGATAAAAGTTTATCATGCCTAAAAAGCGTTTCAGTAGTTTAACAGTATGTGGTTGTTTGAAATTTTTTATGGTTTGAGCCCGTTCATGCGACGATAATTACCTTGTCCAGTTACCAGATAATTTCGGTTTTTGCGAGAACGCATTTGTCAACGTTTACAACGTCCAAATATACAAAACAGAAATCAAGATCGCATAGCGCTGGATGCATAAAACATTGGAACGGCTGTGTTGCATTCCTAAGGCCGAAAGTCATTCTATAAAATTCATATAAATCTTCACACGGTCTCCACTCCCCATTCTTTGTAACTACTAAGTGTAACGGGCTGTGACTGCGAAAATGACTAGGTCTACAAATTCTGAGTTTCATCATGTTTTCGAATTTTGTCTTCGCAATGATGAATTTGTCCGGTGCTAGTCGTCGAGGTTTGCACGCATGTGGTCCGTAGGTTTCAATTTTGTGAGTCACGTTATGTTTTATATTGTCAATTTTAAAATGTTGCCCGGATCCGTTGCTGACCTGTCGATCATAGATACAAGAGGTTAACGGGTCTATGAGCCTCTGTCTCTGCATATCAACCAGCAATCCAGTTTTCATCAAAAAAATCCGCACCGATGATAGCCATCGACACGTCAGCAACGATGAAAAACCGAGAATTCATGACGCAGTCCGATGTCAAGTCTTAATAATTTAGTCCCGTACGCATTTACTGAAGAACCGTTCGCTGCAAACAACCTGAATGATGGATCGACCCTTGGATTCCGAACAAAACGAGCTGGCAAGAGTGAGACATCTGCACCTGTATCTATTAAAAAATGAGTCTGAAGAAAAATTTCGTACATTAAAAGGCGGTTAGTTTTAGTTACATCATTGCACACCGCCAATTGTGAATGGCTATTTATTTTGCAATTTGGTTTTTAGATGAAATTATTTTCGGCTGAAGGTTCACCATCAACTGAATTGAAGGTATTTCGAGAGTTTTTCCGTGAATTGTTAGTTTTAGAGTTTGATCGAGAATTGTTACGACTTCGTGAATTTGAATTGGATCGTTATCTAGAATTTTGATTAAAGATTTCCGCAATCTCCGATAACAATGTTTTTTTTTTGAATTCCGAAAGATTTTTATCTAACGAAAGAGTTGAATTTGGATTAGTAGAGCAGGAGGCAGAAACCTCAATAGAATTTATTTGTGCTTGAGTCATAGTTTCATGCACGTTGTCAGTTCGTTCTGCCAGGACTGACAGACAGACGTCGTTTTCAAATGGTGTGAGCACCATTTGAACTGACTGGTGCAACCTCTTCATCCAAAATAGACACTTCGTTGCTTCGTTTAGATTGTTACCAGCATTCAACTTCATGCCGCTCAACAGTTGGGACGGCTTCCTGTCACCAAGTGTCAAGCCATGCACCAGATTGTTATGTTTCGTTTTCTCTGATTCGCCGAGGACCCGGATCACCTCAGCTTTGTACGTAGTATAAGGGCGATTATTCCTTGGGCTAGTAATTAGATACACAAAGGTATCGTGGAGTCGTGCGTCCAGTGCTCCCGCCGCATGCGCATATTTAGTTGCTTCGACCGTAATATCTGCAAACCACACATTAGCGTCTTGTAATTTTATATTGGATCATCGTCACTTTACACCCAATGGTATAATTGCGTCGGTGCAATTTGGAGCTGTATCTAATATAGGAATAACATTTATTCAAAGTCTTTAAATAAATCTGTTAAAACTGTTCCTATGTCGAGAATTTTCATAAATATTTTTGCATTTATCCGACGTAAAAAGTTAGGACCCAACTTGTATTTCCTTTATTAAGCCTCATCAGTATGGGTTATCTTACTTACATTAACGTACGCGATGAGTCATAGACACTTAGACTCGTATGGCATTTTCACATTAAAATCAAAGTTTATTAAATATTTCAATATTTGTTTTAGAAATTCGACGTTTAAGAAGTCATATGAAATATCCTTCATTCTGATTATAAATTTATTCGAACCACCTTAGCTGCTACTGCAGCTACGTCAATTAAATTATAAAATTAGGCGATGGCTCATCTATAAGTTTTTCTTTCTTACAGAAAAGAATGACACAGCTGGTTCAGAGTATCGGCTTCTCCTTCTGTACTTTATAGTACAAATTAATGTTTGATTTATCCTTATTGTCATTATCGATTTTATCATCGAGATGCATCGTTGACAATAAAATTATGGTTTTTGTTTTGAAACGTAACTCACCAAATTCATGTTTTTTCGGAAAAAACCTTCCCAGATTCCCAAATTTCCCAAAAAGGAGCAAATTTGTCTCGGGTTCTTCTAGCCGTGCGAGACGTTTTACCGTCTAACCGAATATATTTGGACAATAACTTAAATCTTTGGCAAGACATGCTTGCTTTGAATAGAATCTTACCAAATAGAGGATGCCAAAATTGTTGTTTAGACTGGCGTTGATCAACAATCCGATAAAACAGCGAACCTCAATTCGTCTGTTGGCTTCCATATTTCTGCATGTTTCTCGTAATCGTACCTGTTGGTAGAGCTTACGATAAGTTGAATAACTTAATAGCTTATGAATAGAGTAAAAGCATCTCCTGGTGAATAAGGTTAATGAGGATGAATAAGGTTACGAGTGAGTGTTCTTCTTTGCGGATATGAACTACTATCCCAATGGGTTCCATCCCTCGCAGTATAGTATGTTTCGTCGATAGATACTCCAATAACATTCTGAGCTTCTTCGGACTCGGAAGCTTCTTGTTCGTCATCACAGTCAGAGTCGCTTTCCAACACATCTATGTCGCTATCAGATGTGTCAACACATTTCGAAATGTTATCTTGACTCTCATCATCACTTTCCTCCAAAGCAGCTCGAACTTCTTCCTCTATCCACACACGCTTTCGGTTGGCCATACTACAGAACATTACAAAACGTTATATTTTGATTTGGACAACTTACACAGAAACTTACCTTGTATGTAAATTATAATTACAAGATAAATGAGATTTTACACACTGACTTGTCCACCACAATGTCCAAGGAGTGACATTTGACTGAATATCTAGTGGCGGTCTGGTGTAATAAATTATTAAATTTTGCAAAATCGATCTTTAAATAACATATTTGAAGCCTCTACCGGTTAGAGCCAATCCCGTCTAACCTGACACAAACATATTTTATTACACACCTGGAAAAGGTGGACCTACTCTCGGCAAGACTTCTAGAGCAACATTTCTCCGTAAGTCTGGTGGCAGTCTGGTGTTAAAAAATGATTAAAGTTGGTTAAATTGGCGTTTTTGAAATAAATAATGTTTTGGGGTGAAATTTACCCTTAGGCAAGTTATAGGAGTGGTATTGAACTAACTTATTCAATGTAATTACAGGTAACCCTCATATAACACGGTAGATACGAGTAGGTTCCTATAATATAGCGTGTTTTGTGAAACCGTGTTATAAGCGACTAGAAGCTAGCACAAAAAGGTAGGTTAGGTTCTAAAATATACTAAAACGTGTAATTGGTTGAACGACCTCATTTTCACTTTCTGAGTTTTTTTGCATTTAGATTTTGCACATCTTCTGCAATTTTTAAAGAATCTGTAATCTTACTTTTGTTTCTGTGTCATTATATGGCCGTTGGAGTTCCGATTTGAATTTTCGATTTCTCTCTATGGAAGGGTCTGTATTTAAGCGAACAGGATTCTTTTCGGCTAAGTTTAAACCTTGTAGTTTTTTCCGTATACAATTAGTAACACCACTATCTTATTTTGCGCTAGAATCGATTTGATTTGCATGGGTTAGGAATACCATTTCTACCAAATCTGCTTGTTCGACTTCTTTTTCCACTGGTAAATCGTGAACGTCCTCATTAGCCATATCAACAAAACCTTCTCCTCTGATCGATCTAGCTAGTTTTGATATGCAATCAATTTTATTTTCCGCTGATTCTTGCACGATTCCATTCCATCTGATGCTGGCCATAACTTTTTCCAACATACATTTAATGTTGTAATTTTCAGGACTTTCAGCGCCTAAGGATACGATTTCGATAAAGTGATTAATTGAAAATTTCTTCCAAGCTACAGTTACGTCAATAGATTTTAGTTATGTCTAAACTCCATTGTAATGATGTAATAAGTCTTAAAGGTATAAATAATACTTTGATCCAATAGCTGGAGCAATGAAGTCATGTTAGGAGGTAGAAACACTATTTGGACGTTAGGATGATTTTTTTTTAAGTCCAAATTTTTCTGCTTTAAAAAAGTTTCTACCGATGGCACAAAACAATTTAGAAACCAATTTCTAAATAAATCAGCAGTTACCCAAGCTTTTGAATTCGCTGCGCAAAATATACTGGTAATGTGTTTTAATTTACGCCTTTTAGTGCACGGGGTTACAAAGATCTGTAAATTAGCATGGGTTTTGTTAAATATTCCTTCGAAGTATTGGATTACTACACAAAAGTAAAGTTAAACGATCTTTTGATACCTTGAATCCTAGTGCTTTCATTTTTTGATAAGAATGTTCGGTTGGGTATTTTTTTTCCACCAAAGCCCGGTTTAATCAGCATTGAAAACTTGAAGCGCCGTGTATCCTTGATCTTCAATAATTTTTTGGCTTCTGCCGATGCAATTTCTTCTTGATTTTTTTTGTTATGAAATGAAAAACGCTTTTCGAACTTCTCGAATCAGCCTTTACTTGCTAGAAAATCTGGGAACACAGAAGACTCTCCATTTTCTTTACGGTAGTTATAAATGTTAAGCGATTTTTGCTTAATTATATTACCGTTCAATGGAATCCGTTGACAGTTATCTTCAATCCAAATGCTAAGTGTTCTTTCCATTTTTTACATGTGAACGATGAACTACCGAGAATTCATGGCGCAGTCCGATGTCAAGTCTTAATAATTTAGTCCCGTACGCATTTACTGAAGAACTGTTCGCTGCAAACAACCTGAATGATGGATCGACCCTTTCGGAACAAAATTCCGAACAAAACGAGCTGGCAAGACTGAGACATCTGCACCTGTATCTATTAAAAAATGAGTCTGAAGAAAAATTTCATAGATTAAAAGGCGGTTAGTTTTAGTTACATCATTGCACACCGCCAATTGTGAATGGCTATTTATTTTTTTGGAACATTGTTACCGGCTAAGTTATTTAAAACAAATTTGCAATTTGGTTTTTAGATGAAATTATTTTCGGCTGAAGGTTCACCATAAAATGGATTGAAGGTATTTCGAGAATTTGGCGAGTTTTTCCGTGAATTGTTAGTTTTAGAGTTTGATCGAGAATTGTTACGACTTCGTGAATTTGAATTGGATCGTGATCTAGAATTTTGATTAAAGATTTCCGCAATCTCCGATAACAATGTTTTTTTGAATTCCGAAAGTTTTTTATCCAACGAAAGAGTTGAATTTGGATTAGTAGAGCAGGAGGCAGAAATCTCAATAGAATTTATTTGTGCTTGAGTCATAGTTTCATGCACGTTGTCAGTCCGTTCTGCCAGGACTGACAGACAGACGTCGTTTTCAAATGGTGTGAGCAGCATTTGATCTTTGATAAGAATGTTCGGTTGGGTATTTTTTTCCACCAAAGCCCGGTTTAATCAGCATTGAAAACTTGAAGCGCCGTGTATCCTTGATCTTCAATAATTTTTTGGCTTGGCAGCTGCATGATCTGCCGATGCAATTTCTTCTTGATTTTTTATGTTATGAAATGAAAAACGCTTTTCGAACTTCTCGATTCAGCCTTACTGACTAGAAAATCTGGGAACACAGAAGACTCTCCATTTTCTTTAATGTAGTTATAAATGTTAAGCGATTTTTGCTTAATTATGTTACCGTCCAATGGAATCCATTTTTGACAGTTACCTTCAATCCAAATGCTAAGTGCTTTTCCATTTTTTTTTCAATAATCAGCGCTAGGGGACGAGTTGCATATTTTGCGGACACAAAAAAACCTGCAACAAGAGCACATCTAATTTTATTTTCACTTTTTTTTAATGGTGCGGCCCGTTGCCTAAATTTATAGAAAACTAGCTGTACCCTGTCATTTTATTGATTTTGATCATTTCGAAAAAATTGTGATATTGCAGCGTTTCGATTAAATTCGATATTTATTTAAGTGCTGTGGGATACACAATATTTCTTGTTTTTCCTTCTGGTGGGAAAAACAAATAAATCAGAAGGTTTTCCGATGCGTGAGCGGGTCTATGTGAGAAGCATGGATTCTCCAAATTTAATCCACACACTTGCAACGATTGTCCTTGTACTTTGTTGATAGTTATTGCGAAAGCGAGTTACACTGGGAACTGCAAACGTTTGAATTCGAATGGCATGTCTGTCGGGATCATTGGGATACGTGGCAACAGTACGTCTTCACCTTTGAATTTTCCAGTCAAAATTGTTGCCTCGATTGTTCATCATTTTCTTGACTGAGAGTCTGGTTCCGTTGCAAAGTCGTGGTGGATTTATGTTTCGAAGAAGAATGATGGGTAGGCCAATTTTCAATGTAAGCACGTGCGGTGGTATGCCTGGCAAATCAAGCGAATTCAAGAATTCAGTTGGATAGTTGACAACTTTGTCTTGATTCACCACAGTATCGATGGACTTATATGTTGTCCTTTCGCCGGGTATTCCATTCTGAATAGTAAACTTGATAGTATTGACATCGATGTTTTTGACCGCTAATATAGCACGCGTAATGAGCCACTGATGATTTTTGTAGTTCTGTGCAATGTTTAGGAAAACTTTTTGCACCAATTCGTCTATGCTTTCTGTGATCTTACAGAAGTTTGCTGGCAAGGTGATACATTGCGTAGATTCATCAATTTGTATTCGCCCATTTCCAATAACCATTAATTGTTTTGCAAAATTTCCAGCCGATGCATCTCGTTGTAGTTGTACACGCATGTTGGTTTTCAAAGTCAATTTCTGTAAATGACGCCATAAAACTGATGATTTGAGACATGCATTAAGTTCATCAGCGGGTGTTGAACGTGGTACAACTGGCAGTGTTTGTCGAAAATCACCAGACAATGAAATGAGTGTCCACCGAAGATCCGTGCGTTTCCTCTCAAATCAGTGTACGATCAAGCGCTTCCAATGCTTTCTAGTCAGACATTGTACATTCGTCCCAAATGATAATTTGACACGTTTGGAGTGCTTTGTCCATTCCAGAGTTTTTGCTGATGTTGCATGTTGGTGCCTCAGTGTTTTGTAAATTCAAAGGCAGTTTCAGTGCTGAATGCGCTGTTCGGCCACCATCCAAAAGAGTTACCGCAATCACAGATGATGCAATGGCCAGTGCAATATTATTTTGTGATCGTATGGTTGCCAAAAGGAGCGAAAGAAGAAAATTCTTGCCAGTACCACCGGGCGCATCTATGAAAACAGTCCACCGCTTTGTTCTGTGATTGCACGCATAATTCTGTCATACGCATGCGTTGTTCTGGAACCAACTACGGAAGATTTGTCTGAACAAATGTCCCCAGTTCGTCAGAATCAAAGTGTGTTTCTCGTTGCAAATCACGATCGAAAAGGTCATTCACTGGTTGGTTCGGAGCAGGCATTCCCAGTTGCACCAGTGCCTTGTTAGCGATTGCCAAACATGCGTCAAACGATGTAGAATATCTTCACTCATGTAGTCTTTGTATTTTTCCCAAAGATCTTTTGGATTAGATGGGAAGCAGGTTGTCAATATTATGGCAAATAACGTGCGTATTTGCTGTGCACGAGCAGTATTCGATGCATCAGCGAGTGCAGTGTCCCAATGTGCATCATTCTCAAGAAGATTTAGTTAAAGTTGTTGCCGGTGGAACCAATGCTCTTGCACGTACATTATCTGCTGTGAAGAAGCCGCGGTGCTGCCACATTCCTTACTCCGAAGACTGCCATGTCGCTTCCTTTGTTGACATATTTGCAAATATATTTGATCGACTTCACTGAATTGCAATACTCAACATTAATGTGTGCTTTGACGGTCTTTAAGAGCAACGGAGAATATGGCACAACCCAACCCCGATGGATTTGCCGCCATTCGCAACTGATCGTCGACGATACAGTGGGTATCCGTCATTGCCAGTGATGAAATCAAGTTTCTTGGGTATCGTTTCGTGCATTTCCCACCAGACATGCATGGTGAATTGTTGTTGAATGCGCCACATGGACCATGAATCGTATTTTTGGTAACGACGTCGAATAAGTCTGGATCAATGTCCTTATCTGGTATTTCTGCTGAGATGATTTGCTCAATTTGATCTGGCGGTAATGTCATGGCGGTCCGAAGATGATTGTCAAGCTAACAGAAGTTCTTTAATTTCATCCCATGTTGGATTGCATGTGATAAACAAATCGGTAGACGGTAATATGACCATTCTTCCCAATTCGTTTGGATTCACGTTACCATCATTAACGATTGCGTCTCGTAAATGGATGTACTCTTCAGAACGCAACTCGGTTTGATTCAATCGAATATATAGGAGTCGTCCGGTTTCAATCTTCGCGTAAATGTTGACGATTTATTGATGGAATAATTGTCGACATTTCAGAATGTGGTTCTCAGCGTCTTGATGAATGATCAATCGATACGAATAATAATTCATGGCACTGACTTTCTTATTCGTTTCCTCGTCTGTTTGTGGATTTCTCATTTTGATGTTGAAATGATATCCATCTTCTCCTCGCCAAAACCGAATCGGATACTGCAATCCGTCGTATGAGCGATGAGTATCGGAGACTCGCTGAACGTCACCACTTCTGCCATGAAGAATTATGTCGCGCGATTCGAATTCTTCGCCAACTATCACGATCCCCACTTCATCGATTGTTGGTGCATTGAACTGTCTTTCGTGTTGGCCAACGGGTCTTTTGTCTGCTCGAATTAAAACTGCGTAGTCATCGGCTGACATTCGTTGAATGGCGGTTTTAAACAACTGAACTAATTCATTGTGTTGATCGGAAAGGGCTTGTAACGCAGCCACGATTTATCGTCTAGTTCCCGCATTATAATGACATCGTTGTTCAATTTGTGCATCACTGTTTGCCATAAAATAAATTTGAAGAAACTTGTGATCTGCGTCCGGCAATGGTAGAAGCGATCCGGCACGATGATAAAATTGCCCTTGGACTTTGTATGTTGGCATGTAATTTGTATTTTGAAAACATGAATTGTCTTTGCGGATGTTTTCCAAGAAATGCTTCGACTCTCGTGTAACACCTGATAGCAACGTTGATAGTGGTTCGGGTGGTGGATGTAATTCTGGCAGTTTAACTTTTCCATTGGCGCAGCACATTCCTGGCGGTTCGTTTTTAAATTTGTGGGCGCTACAATACATGCAAATTTTATCAGTTTTTCCAATGACGACACTTGGATGAAGACTGTAATCATTATTACTGTCATAATGGAATGCACCATGACGTTGTTCAGTTGTCTCAGACGAACGGGCCTGAGTAGTACGTATTCGATCAGTTTCTAAGCTCACTTCTCGTTGTTCAGATGATTCAAACGAACGGGTCTCAGCGGCAAGTACTCGAAGATTTTCCAGCCTTAATGCTCGTTGCTCGTCGGTTTCTGAGGCTCGTAATGCTCTATTCTTCCGTGCTTGAGGTGTAGATCGGCCAACTGAAAAGATTCGCTCAAAGTTATGCAAATATTGCTGCCGTTCAGGCAAGTGTTGCTGAAGACCGCAATTTGTCGATTCCAAGACGTTCTCAAGAATTGGAACTGTCTCAAACCACAACCTGGCGGAGTGTGAGAAAGGATTTGGGTTTCCATCCGTATAAAATTGTTCTTACTCGTGAACTGAAGCCATTGGACCACCGTAAACGTCGTGAATTTGCTGATTTTGCCTTGGAACAACTTGAAAACGATAACGAATTTTTTAAGAAAATCATCTTCTCCGATGAGGCTCACTTTCATCTGAGTGGTGCGGTAAATAATCAAAACTGTCGATTGTGGTGCGAAGAAAATCCACAAATTATTCATGAAAACCTATTACATTCACCTAAATTGACAGTTTGGTGTGGTTTTTGGTCTTGTGGAATCATCGGTCCGTATTTTTTTTCGAAATGAAGCTGGTAACACCGTCACTGTCAATGGAGATCGGTATAGATCGATGATAACCAACTTGTTATGGCCGAAATTGGAAGAAGTTGATCTTGACAACATTTGGTTCCAACCAAACGGGGCTACGTGCCACACAGCAAGTGCAACAATTGAATTATTGCGACAAAAGTTTGGAGATTCGATTATTTCAAGAAATTGTGATATTGAATGGCCTCCAAGAAGTTGTGATTTAACACCATTATACTATTTCTTGTGGGGTTATTTGAAGTCATTGGTCTTCAGCAATAAACCAAACTCTCTTCAAGCTTTTCAAGTCAATATTGAACGTGCTATTCATGACATACGACTTGATTTAGTGGAAAAAGTGCTCGAAAATTGGGTTCATCGAATCCGTTCCTACAGAAGAAGTCGTGGAGGCCATTTGAATGACGTTTTATTCAGAACTTAATTGTATCGATTGTATTTCACATTAAATAAAAAACATTTCAATTTCCTTAACAATTAATGTTTTTTTTTTAAAGAAATCATATCACTCTTATTGGAAAACCCTATATGTAAAGATAAATAAAATTTGCGTTTTCCCCCAATTGCATTTTGTCAATATGTTGACATGTATTTTATATTGTGTGTAATCGTGTTGGAGGAGGGTTACCTGTAATTTATAATAAATTCTGGTCCAAGAACTATCCCGATATCATAGCTACATCCACTCGTTTCTCGAAAACGGTAACTGTAATAAAATCGGGATTTGTTGTCATAAATTGTAATAAATGTGTAACAAATTATGGCACAGGCTTCAGGCGGGCTTCTAAATTGGAGGTGCGACGTGTTCGATACATCTAATCCATATACGGAATAAACATCTACCATAAATTAGTTAAGCAAAGCTTGGTTGTAATTGTAATTACCTGTCAATATGTCAACATTTAACCGTACCTTATTAAATATATGCATAATTAATTTTTCAAAATTACTGTAACATTCATGACCTTGAACTCCGCGGCTTATACATTCATATCGCATACATGCTGACACAAAATTACTCATTTGCATACCGATAAAATGTAAAATACGATATGTTCATGTTACACCTCTATGTATAGGGAGAACATAACAATATAAATCCATATATGTATAGATATAAACAGCCAACAGGTTATTCAACCAGCCAATCGAACCAACCAACCATGATGGGATGCACATTATTAGTATATGAAATGAACGAAGCACGTTAACAATTTTGTCGCCGTTTATAACGCCATTTGAATAATATTCAATAATATTTATGTTTGTGATTTTTATGACATATTTCGCGGAAATGAAATCACTTGTAGACAAATAATCTATTGTCTTATTTTATGTCTTTATGTTAAACAGACATTGTTATGAAAATGAAAAACAGTAATTGGAATACGATGTATGTACGATTGCATGACGATTACAGGGCTACCTCTACATCATATATATGCAAATCATATATTTATGGGGTTTTTAGTACAGTGGTTAACCCCTTTGCCAGTTGATGTAGAAGCGATTCTATATATTAAAGTGAATTTTCCTCGCCCCACGATAAGTTGTTCATACAAATTTATTTCCGAATGAAGTTCAAAAGTAAATGAATTCTTCAAGTTTATTTAATACGCGATAAGTGTTTACTTATGCACTTAGCCATATACAATGTTGTAATCTTGCGTTACACTAAATACACTTGTACGCTGTGTATAAGTGGAATCTCCTTCTTAATGCACATACAATGTAATATACAATGAAAAATTCCACCTGTTACGCCAGCGAAAGTTCAACTTTCTTTCCATTTATGTCGGTCGCGTACATACCAGACACAGACAAGTAGGTAAAATCATCTTTGCGTGCAAATTGTTATTACCCAAAAGATAAGACAAAATATGCTTACGTTTTACGTATACGAGTATATAACACGCAGCTAATAGAGTTGTTTAGTCCATTACTCCACTATGCACCGTATAAAGAGACATACGTACTATAAAATTGCTATAAATGAAACAATTTACTTGATTAAATTATCAATTATTTGTTACTTTACAATAGACGTACTCGTACTCGTATGTACTTGCATATGTGTGCGCTTAAGTGAATAAGTAAGCAGACTTTTTTGTTGTCGGCTTAATACACGCACATAATGCAAGATTTATTTTACAGTGCGGGAAATATTTTTAAATTTGATGTTAATAAAGTTTTTTTTCTTTTTCTTTTCAGGTGAGTTCATTTACTTTGTATTGAATTAAGTTATTTGGACTGTTGGAGTATTCATCCTAGAATATATAGTGGGAAAGCTCTTGGTAAGTGGACTAGTTTTGATCGAAATTTGCGCCTAACTTAGAAATTTATTACCACCAGAGAAGCAGAGTAGCAGAGAATGAAACAACTTAAACAGTTTCTTCACGAATTTCAAGCAATTCAGCGCTAAATTCCTTCGTGGAATTTCGTGATATAACAAATGTGAAAGTAATGCTAATCTTTTGCTAGTTTGTTCAAGCGTAAATACCACAAAGAGTCCAAACATAACCTTAGGTGTATAGCGTATTATTTGGAAATTTAGTAAGTTAGCATAAATAGTCACGAGCTCTTCATCCAGCAATTAGATCACTTATAGAATTTTGTATGCCATTATAACTCAAATTTGGATGGCCATTATCGGCCATTCCCAGAGATCGTGATTCAGGTCTGGCTAGTACAAGCGATTGATCATTGAGTCACCTATCCAAAACCGCCTAGTGCTATTAATGGACGACTTCGGGTTTATTGCTTCCATTTTTCATATTCTCGGTGTATTGATGTCATTTTTACCCAAATCTGGATGTCTATTATTGGTCATTCCTAGAAATCGTGATTTAGGTCTGGCTAGTGCCAGAAATTGGTTATTGAGCCACTTAAACAAAACTACCTACTGCTAATAAAGCACGACTTAGGGTTTATTGCCATGAATTTTGATGTTCTAGCTGATCATATATCATTATAACTCAAATTTGGATGGCCATTATCGGCCATTCCCAGAGATCGTGATTCAGGCCTAGATAGTACCCGAGGATGATCATTGAGTCACCTGTTCAAAACCACCTACTGCTAATAATGCACAACTTCAGGTTTATTGCTACGAATTTTCATATTCTCGGTGAACTGATGTCATGTTTACTCAAATTTGGATGGCCATTATCGGCCATTCTCAGAGATCGTGATTCAGGTTTGACTAGCACACGAGGTTGATTATTAAATCACCTATCCAAAATCGCCTAGTGCTAATAATGCACGACTTCGAGTTCATTGCAATGGATTTTGAGGATCTAGCTGTTCATATGTCATTATAACTCAAATTTGGATGGCCATTATCGGCCATTCCCGGAGATCGTGATTCAGGTCTAGCTCATACACGAGGATGATCATTGAGTCATCTATCCAAAACCGTTTAGTGCTAATAATGCACGACTTCAGGTTTATTGCTACGAATTTTCATATTCTCGGTGTACTGATGTCATTTTTACTCAAATTTGGATGGCCATTATCGGCCATTCCCAGAGATCGTGATTCAGATCTGGCTAGTATATGAAGTTGACCATTGAGTCACCTAACTGTAACCACCTACTGCTAAAAATGCACGACTTCGAGTTCATTGCAATGGATTTTGAGGATCTAGCTGTTCATAGGTCATTATAACTCAAATTTGGATGGCCATTATCGGCCATTCCCAGAGTTCGTGGCTCAGGTCTAGCTAGTACACGAGGATGATCGCTGAGTCATTTATCCAAAACCGCCTAGTGCTAATAATGCACGACTTCGGGTTTATTGATACGAATTTTCATATTCTATAGGTGTATTGATTTCATTTTTACTCAAATTTACATTGCGAATATTAGCCATTTCCGAAGTTTAAATGGCCTACTAAATTTGAATGGCCCTTGACCACCATATCTGGAGATTATGATTCAATTCTCGCTAATTCGTAAAGTAGTTGATTAAGCACCTACCTAAACCCATCTAGTTTTAATAATGCACTGCTTCAGGTTTATTGCTACGAATTTTTACAGTCAAGTTTTACAGCTGTAAATGGACATTCTTACATGCTTCTGGAAGTAGAAAATTCTTAAGTTGGTGCCGTATATTCTCTTATCTCTGGAAAAAAATTTGGAAATTTTATTAATTTATATGAAACTCAAAAAATTCTTAAAATTAGTGTGAAATTCATAAATGGTTTGAGTTCAGTATATTTGGTTTGCATCTCGACTGTTTTAGTACAAAGTTTTGGTTGAAAATTTAGGTTATGTTACTATAATATTTTTTTTCATGATTTATCAATTAAAATTTTAATTTTTACTTTAGTTATAAGTTACAATATTTTTCTGCCATTTTAATTAAAACAATTTGATATACGTAAAATGTGTCCTATGCTTTGGAAACTAATTAAAATGATGTAAAATCAAACATAATATTTTACTTTACATTGACAATTTCGCAAATTAAAAATCATAACAGTGTACTCCACACAGCTCCATAGGAAGGCTTTAAAATTTCAATTGGAGTTAGCAAAAGTCCAATCGGATTTGTATACGTATATGATTTCAATCTATGGAAAAATCTATGGAATACTTCACGGGCCCTTATAGAGCTTATCTACAGTTATAGAGTTGGCCTACAGAGGTATGCCTATAGAGTTCTCTATTGAAACTCATCTACGTGGGGTATTGATGACCATTTTCCTTAGTAAAATATTCAAGAGCGCCCGTTAGAAAAATATTCAGGAATGTTTAAGCCTAGGAATATCTCGGTTCATCCTAAAAATTCTCGACAAATGTTTTTGTCACTCAACAAATGTCTGTGTCCTGCATAGAGTCGGTGTTCGCGGTCGATGCTGTCTTATGCCCGTTGAAAGTCTATACAGAGCTGGTGAAGGGTTATTTTGTCATTGTTGGTGTGAACGTATTTTTTGTGATGGCATCGCCATCGAGCCTATATCTGATTCTCATCGAGGTATGGCCTGGTTAAAAGTTGTTACCATTTGCGTCAATATAAATAAAAATTTGAAAACTTTAGTTGTATTACTAAGGGTTTGCGGTCCTGTCCTAGGCCTGTCACTCTCTTAGCCTCTTCAAAATGCTGTAGAATTAACTCCTTACGTCAAAATTTAAAATGTTAAAATGAATTAAAATCTCTATTGGTTATAAACCTGGCGTTGTAAATTAAAACAAATTTCGAGATTATTAGAGAGCCTGAGTTTACCGTCCAATCGGTGTCGCGTCCGGCAACATAAGTACCAGCTTGCTAGCTGGCCAGATTAAATTAGTTTCACTATATTTCCAATCTATTATCACATTCGCAACTGCTTGAACCAGATAGTGTAACGTGCAAAATTATTCTCGTGGTTTTGACGGTATGGTTAGACACTGGGCTGGCTGCCAGGTCGACACGAGCGACGTTTTTCAACCACAAAATACTCCCAAACAGCCGTGACCAATCACTTAACATGAAACCCGTAATTGAATTCATTCAGAATAGACACACGGCAAATGACCTTGGGCGCCGTTGTTCAGCTTTCGTAAATTATCCCGTTTGTCCGGTCATTTACAGCACGAGCGTGCTCTTCTCGTTTTCTCTTATAGCGCGCCCTATAAAATAGTCACGATTCTCCACACTTAATCACTTCTCACACGGCTCTCAACCTTTTCTATTCGTTTTGTTGGTAAGTGGTAATAACATCCACAGCACTACACTAAGGCACTTCTTTAAGTGTTGGCAATGAAAACCCTTTATATCCGAAAACCGTTTTCCAAATTTGAAAACGATACATCCGCCTCATTGATGATTTGATAATAATTTTTGCTCAACCACATTTAACCTCGCCTAGATGTATGCTGCTGGAATACTCTGTTTATCTGTTACGTACGATCAATGTACCGCTCATAAAATTTTATGAGTCATAAAAATAGAAAATTGATTAAATATTTGTTGCTTGTATGAAGGCAATGAACTGAAGAGCATCCATCCAATTCAATTTTAAATTACAACAGCAACAAACTGGTATGATTGGCAATGTGTTATCATCAGATGAGTCTTTGATGTTGGAATCAATTTTGGGATTAAGGCCAGACAGGAGGATGAGGAGTGAATATTGGAAATAAAAGAAGTTCGTCTAGATATATGATTATTACCAACTTGATTGACAAGTTCATGATCAATCATCGCTACCGCTCGCGATTATAATCGGCCTTTACCGATGCTACAATATACCAAATCTTTGCATGTAGACTGCGAATTTTCCGTACATAGCATGCTATATTAGGCATGCAACTATAAGTAGTTCTGCCGTCACTCGATTGGTTCCACCTATCTTGCCAAGTTTCGATGAAAACTTTTCGAATATCCCTTTTGAGCTTACTCAGTATATTTGGCCTTATTTGATTGCCTAGAACTTTAACATTTTCGTAACTCACATCCTGTCGTTTGCTTATTTTGTAACTATAGCCAATCGCTCACTTAACCATATACCTTTTGGGATGACTCCAGCTAGGACAGTGATCGCTTCAGTTGCGACGGTCCTATAAGCTTTAGTAATACCAAGGAGAATTGTTCTTTGTGCACTTATTAGTATTTTTCGGTGGTGACCCTTTATTATATCCGCCCACTAAGTCTTCGTATATTCTGGTCAATGAATTTTTTTTTCACACCCCACCTTTCGATAGGTAGTCTTTTCAACATAAACAAATTTTTTTTATTACTCTGCAACTCTTATACTATTTTGACGTGCGAGGTTACTCTAATCACTTTACCGATGATACCATTTTTATTCTCCTTCCACAAATAGTGGTCTCCTAATGTCCAAGGAACGTTTAAGTTGAAACATGACAGTCTTGGAGGAGCTCTTTCTCTTAAATTGCCGGCAAAGAGCATGATATTGTCTTCTGCGAATGCTACTTCTTGGACGTGCGGGCCCAAAATTGACCCTTGTGGACAACCTGGTTTGTCGCAACGGTTGCTGATCTGTTAGAGAAGTGGCTGTTAATGTTCGAATAAAGATTGACAAACAGTCCAGAAGATATAGCCTTTACTATGTTAACCAAGTGCACCATAGCGTCCTTTGTATGCCTATTTTCTCTGAAGCTGCACTGCTTATCGCTGAATCGTCCGACGCTGGAATATATTCATCAATCTGCCAGTAATCAATTTCTGAAATAATTTACCTAAGACTGGCAGCAGAATGATTGGCCTGAATGTTTTGCTTTTGAATCATTGTGGCCTCGATCACCACCCTTTTTGATGATTATTACATGTCCTTTTTGACAAGGTTTTGTAAAAATTATTTTATTCAAACATGCATTCAGGAAGCTAGTAATACTTGATCCTACCTTTTCATAGACATTATAATAGTCGTGGTTTTTTCACTAGTTAAACTGTTCCACTCGATTTGTGTTTGGTGCAATAGAACATTGAGCATGGATGATTGTTTGCTCACTTCTGTCTGTTTTCTCCAAATCATATGGTAAGAGAGTATTCAGTAGACATTTAAGGTGTCATTCCAATAGGAAGTCATTTTACCTCCGTCGTCTATGAAGTACATCAATGCTTTTAAGTGTTCCAGTACTGAACTTCTTTAATGTATTCACTACGCCACGACACGTAGTGTCATTTTTTTAGCGCACGAGCAAACTGATTAATCTTTGATAACGCTTTCGGAGCTTATGAACTCTAGCTCGTTTGATGGTAAGATCGTTCGACCACCACGGCTGTTTAAATTTGATAGCACGCTTTTTAGGCAAATATTTGTCGCATATACCAGTTAGTGTTTTGGTCATCACCCGCTCCATTTTGTCTATATCCCATCCCGCTATATTCTATGGAGATCCCACCCCAGTTTGCATGTTTAAGTGAGTATTTCACCTGCGTATGATGCGGATATTGCCTCAACAGAGAACGTGATTGTTCTGTGATCACTTGTGGTGCAGTTTTCTTTGACATACCAGGTCACTCTTTATTTAGCTGTACAATCCTCAGTTTACAGGCGCTTGATATATTAATTGACGTAAAGTGTCTTTCTCATCATTAGGTTAAAAGCCGTTTTATATTACGGTACACATTGTGCCTCGTGATGAGCGGTAAAATGCTTTTTTAGTATTTTTACGAAAGATACGCTTTGGTGCCTCTTTCTTTGGAAACACCTTCTGGTCATGACCAGAATCATTGCAATGTCTACAAGTTTGTTCATTTTCTTTTAAAATCTTGCGATATACGTAAATGCATAGTAATTGAAGCACCTTGTGATCTTAATAAAGTCTGGCACTTTGCATGAAGACCAGCCAATATATTTACGTCCTACCGATTTTTATTAGAGTATTAGGGGCGTCTGGTATCAATTTACGTGCGGCTGTTTTGAAACTATGTTTCAAGTCATCAAATTTTATTGTTCCACTGTTTTGGTTCCAAGTCTTATGACTTCGCAATTTCGATCAGCAGTTTTTCGCGAATGTCGTTGATCATTTTTAATGGAATGTTTCTTTCTTCCGAGTTAATTTTTTCCTTAGTTATTCTTCACTTCGTTACTCTTAGCAAAGGTAGACTCCTTGCCATAGCTACTGGTCTTAAAGTGACAACGCTGCATTCAACTTGACGACCTTTAAGATCGACTAACTCTAGGCTCAAAGTGTGGCCAGCGTCACGAATCGAACTCAAGCTCTCATAAATTTGGTTTCTGTCTGTAACAGTTGTTTTGCTTATAACTCGTATTTCACATTCTAATAGCCGTGCACGCCAAACATTGGTTAAAAAGTATATGGTGGCCTTCTTCGAATTGTATTTTCTGCTGCGGTGGTTATGGCTGACTAGATAGCTAGCCACTGCTCCTGGATGTTTGGTGGAGTTTGATAATTTGTGTGATGTAGATTTAGATGTTCAGTGAATGCCGAATAACTTACTTTGCAGAGATTCTTTATTGCATTTTAGTTGAACAGAGCATATGATTACTGTCCAAATGGGCACCTCTATAAAATCTAACGTCAGTTATTCTGGTGCAACTTCTCTTCGAGAATATAATGCCGAGATCAATTTGGTTTTTGATTCTTCCATCCAATTTTCTTATGTTGAAGAAACGTACTTGATACGTCTAGGTTGGCCTCCATTTGAACAAAGTACAGAGTGGGGCAAAAAGATCTAGTGTGAATGTTTAATATCTTTTTTATTTATTATTTGATTAATTTTTTTTTTGAAATACAGTGAAACGTGGAACTGATGTCTCGCAAGTGATGGCCATTTTCTGAATCACCTTTGTTGCTCTTTCTAACACATTTTCCATAACTTATCTCAAAATTGTAAGTGTTATGGCCAGCATTTCATTTCGAATTTTGTTTTTATTGACGTACACTCTTTCTTCCAAATGAGTGCAACGAAATCTGTCGGAAGCGGTTAAATATGTGAGTCCCTTGCGTTCGAACCACAGGCATGGACGATTTTGTATAGCTAGTCTTAAAAAATTTTCTCACATCGTCCGAAATTGAGCACCATTGACGGTAACTGTTGTGTCGACTTCATTTTCGAAGAAATGTGGGCCAAAGCTCTTTTCAGACGATACTCCGCACCAAACAATGCACCTTAGTGAGTGTAATAAAGGAGCCACACCCGCGCGGCAACCATAAAATGGTAAGGGTCAACTATTGCACCCACAAGGGAGATAGTGCCCACGCGGGAGTAAACACTTGCAAACCATCAGCGCCAGCACAGCAGCGCTTTACTTTTGTATCGATCATGCGACTTCCATGGTCCATAAGTTAGCACAACCATCCACCTCCACAGTGACCAACACCTGGATATCGAGAGCTGCCCTAGAGAAATTAACTCTTTTTAGCAAAATAGGCTTTTCCCACAACATTTGCTTGCCGCAATTATAACTATCTCGCACAATCATGCAGTTATTCTTCATTGACATTATACAACCAACATCGAGAGATTAGATGTCTCAAGCGCTCTCGGTATCACAACAACTAACCACAATTGACACTTAAACTTTCAAACAATTCGGGGAACAATCACTTGAGATCGGCTTGACTAAACACTCAAGCAAACTCTTACTTTCACCCGAAAACTACATTTCTATGTAGATACGTACTTTGGAGTATTCGTCAACTGAATTCGGATAATTCATTGAGTTTATGCATCTTTAAGGCATCTCTTAGGTCTCAAAAAACTGATATCTTTCGGTATTCCAATAGTTAATCAGACGGTCGCACAATCATTCAATCAGTTCGCAATGAATTGATCGACTAAATTGGCTGACAACAATCTCACGATCTCAGCATATGACACCAACAACGGACTGACGCCCAATCTTTACCGTGTTGGGTATATCGACGGATATTCTTCGGTATCACAAAAACAGTCAAGATCGACACTCATCTTCATCATTGTGTGATTCATCTGGGAGAAGGTAATGCAGCGGTTAGAGTGGTTATAGCTACCAAAATATTCTAATCAATCTTCACAATTGATTTTTTCTTCTAACTCTTAGTCTATGTCTAACTTAACCCAATATTTCGGAATCATTCCCTATAAGAATGCATCACTTTCTGGTCCAACCTGTATACCGACGTTGACTGTCAATCATAATTATTTTAGACTTTTAGTTATCTACAATCAGAAGAAGAAATTAATTTATGTATCTACGCTGCCATCTGTGTTTGTCTTAAACAAGATCTACGAAACGAGTAGTCACATCTTTTGGTTTAGTTTAGCTACACATGAGAAAGATAATAATTTTTATAGTGTAATACGAGCCATCTATTATCAAATTGTAGCATTTTACACGGTTTCTTCGTAAATGTCATCAACATATCAGTAAGTTAATTTTTTTCCACCACCAAAAAATCCAGACAGTGATCGTTTTAATATATCGAATGATGCTTATTACATGCCGAAGTCATCAGAAACCACCATGAGACTCAAAGTCGAAGAAGGCAATTTAATTCAATATTCAACTCCGGTAATTGAAAAACGAGTCTCGTTTATTCCAACACCCATGAAATTGAGAGCATTGCATCGTCCACCAATAAAAAAATATTCGCATGGGTTCGCACATTCACTCAATTTAACTGTATCCTGAAAAAGCAAAAAAAGCTACGAGAGCTGGAAAGAATTGCCTCTGTTGGTAGAGATGTGCTCTTTATGAGGTCTGACTGGTCGGGATGATGAACTAATTTTGGTTGAGCTTTGTTATTCTTCACCTTATCTTTCCCCTTTAATGAACCAAGTAGGAATGGGTTTGAAAATTAAAAATTAAACTTTGGAGTCCTTCAGAGTTTAAATATGGTGAATATGCGTTTGTTCACACAATCTCCTTTTTGGGAATACTTCTTCCTGGACAATATACAGGCTGTTGAAAATAACATGTATCGAGCACCTATTTATCCGCATCAAATTTTTCAGTCAGATTTTCTACTTATTCGTACAAGGAGGGACTACATGTTCGGGAGATGGATGTGTTGTTTAGGGCTGGGCAAGGAGGCCCTCTGAGCCAATTATTTTGTTCGAGTTTGTTTGCAAGTTTTACAGGAAATTACAGTTGCCCTTAGTCAAGGTGAAAGATTATATATAAACCACCGGTCATTCAACAGCAACCATCTACTTCGACTGCACCTATTGGTAAATATTTTTTAGCCCGAATTTCTGGAATAACACAAGAGAGCTCAGAACTTCAAATTTTGGACATATTAATTTTTTTAGTTTTATTTTCAACGTTACACAGTCAATTTTTATAATAATTAAATAGTTATTAAGTTATATAAATAATAGATAGCGCGCTTGCTATGATTTTTTACTTTACATAGTGTAAAACATAACTTATGTAATTTACATGTAAACGAGGTTTTTAACATGCGTGGTTATTCCCGTACGCTCGTGATTCTTCACTCCTAAATATTTAAGTTTAACGGTGCAATAGGAGGTCGATTCGTGTCCAGGTTTCCTTTTAGTGGCTTATTCTATGGCTTGTCTGGAGTAGCCATAAATTAGTACAATTTTGTCATCGGCGTACGCAATTTCGTCGCGCTCACTTGTCAGGTTATCTTTGAAGACTATATTCCAATTAAATGGTCCAATTATGGAAATTCTTTTATTATTTCTGAATTATGGCCATTTTATTATGCTTCTAAAGTAATCGAGAATAATTTCATACTAATTTCTTGTTACATTACTTTTCTTGAGGTGTTTCACGATGCTTGGCCACCACAAACTGTCAAGTACTTCATCAAGCAATACCAAAATATACATCGATTCCGTAATTTGATTGGCTGTCCCTTACTTCGTCCATTAAGGACAGTATTGTGTCTTCCGTTGATTGGTTCTTTCTAAACCTAAACGATTTTTCTGAAGCATGTGAAGTTATCCCAGTGTTTCATCCCAGGTTTTTTTTTATACCTCTATAAGACGAAATAAATTATAAACACAACAACAAATTATCCCATCCCAGTTTTTTCGTTTATTTGTTGTTCATGTAAAACCAATTCATACTTGGAAATAATGAATTGGGTTTTGGTAATGGTAATTTTGTACGAGTATAATTTTAGTTCGAGATAACAATACGCCAAAATATTCGTTTAAACCATTAAGATTAACTTATAATGAGGACCCCAGTGCCAGCAGTATATTAGGATTGGCACAATCTTCCGGCTTCGATATGGCCCCAGATAAATTTATATGAAAATCGTTTAAATCTTCCAAACCCTTCCTGGGCCGGAAATAGCGATTAATGTTTCGAAATGGTATGTGATTGAGTGATTGCTGATCAAATGGCCAGCACCAGCCGTATGTTCAATTATGAGTAAATGGCCAAGTTCCAAAATCTCAGGTTGAGGTAAATAAACATTTGTATCTCTTAAGAACATTCTAGGCCGGAAAAGATTTCTTAGGTTTTAAGTTGGTAATGATAAGGGCAAACTATGGTTAGCACCCCAGTGTCAGCCGTATGTTAGGATTGGCGCAATCTTTCAGCTTCGATATGGCCCCATATAAATTTATATGAAAATCGTTTAAAACTTCCAAACCCTTCCTGCGCCGGAAATAGCGATTAATGTTTCGAAATGGTATGTAATTGAGTGATTGACCAAATAGCCAGCACTAGCCGTATGTTCAAATTTGAGTAAATGGCCAATTTCCAAAATCTCAGGTTAAGGTAAATAAACATTTGTATCTCTTAAGAAGATTCTAGGCCGGAAATGATTTCTTAGGTTTTAAGTTGGTAATGATAAGGGCAAACTATGGTGAGCACCTCAGTCCCAGCCGTATATTAGGATTGGCACAATCTTCCAGCTTCGATATGGCCCCATATAAATTTATATGAAAATCGTCTATAACTTCCAAACCGTTCTTTGTAATTTACTCAAATTTAAACATACGACTGGTGCTGGCCATTTGCTCAGCAATTACTCACCATTTCGAAACATTAATCGCTATTTCTGGCCCAGGAAGGGTTTGGAAGTTATAAACGGTGTTCATATAAATTTATATGGGGCCATATCGAAGCCGGAAGATTGTGCCAATCCTAACATACTGCTGGCACTGGGGTCCTCATTATAAGTTAATCTTAATGTTTTAAACGAATATTTTGGCGTGTTGTTATCTCGAACTAAAAATATACTCGTACAAAATTGCTATTACCAAAACCCAATTCATTATTTCCAAGTATGAATTGGTTTTACATGAACAACAAATAAACGAGAAAACTGGGATGGGATAATTTGTTGTTCTGTTTATAATTTATTTCGTCTTATAGAGGTATAAAATGAAAAACTGGGATGGAATATAATAGTTTCGTGTAAATAATAATAATAAAAAATCCTGGGATGAAAAACTGGGATAACTTCACATGCTTATTTTTCTGAATATATTTCGCTTCTAGTCAATTTTTCCATTGTCCTAGAAATGATGATTATCGCGAAAATCCTCCCAATGCTTGACAGTACCACTATTGGCCTATATGCCTTCGAGGCAGTTTCGATTCTATATCCACCCTTCTTTATAACTATTACTCTGCTGGCTTTCCAGATCTTCTACGTCTTCTGTAATATCTCGGTTTGAATGAGATCCAGTCCAAGCGCTTTACCCATTTTCGTACTCCTAAGTTGATCTTCAGGATCTACTTCTAACACGATTCCGTTTTTATTGATCTAACGAATATTATTTATCTTAATATTTTTTTTCAGCAGGTTTGATTATCTCTTTTGGTCTCTCGTTTGTCTCACTTTTATAAGAATTATGCTGGTATAATAGGTGGGATCGGCTAGATCGATTTTAAATGCCTTAATCTTTTTATGAGGTTTGTTTAATATTAACAGACTTCTGCTCTGACCACAACCACGTACTAATCATTTGGGCTGTATGGTTTGGGCAGAACAATAAGTCAATAGACGCAAGATACCAAATAATTGAATGGTTAAGAACCGATGCAAGCAAACTTAACCCGCTAACCGTTTTTTTGGACAGTTTTTGGACAGCTATTTTAAAGCCTGGTTTAAATAAAATTGACAAATAAAATTTTTTCAGAAACGCTAGTCTGTTTTTGAATTTTTGATTCTCCTTAATATTAAGAACAAAAAATGTGCTAGTTGTCTTAAATGTGTTTGACTAAATGATTAACTTTTCAAAAGCTAATTCGACGTTTGATTGCTCAACGAAAGCTTTATTTGCTATGTAAAATATCAATAAAATTATCGGCAAGCATCTGTTAAAAAACTGTAGAAATACGATTTATAAAAATAAAATACTAAAATGTGTACAGCAAGCAAAAAGCAACTTCCGACTACCCAAAAAAGAACAATAAAAGTTTACGAAAAGCTTGTTTGAAAAAGTCAATATTTTTCTATTTCCAATTATCTGTAAAAGTTTGCTACCTTGAAGGAAAATTTTAGGAAATAAAGTTCAATGATTTTTCTTATCAACTGGGTTTTTTCCGTTGTGTGTGCTAAATGTACAAAAACTTTAACGCCAAAAACTTTGTTCGATATTTGTACATAAAACCACAGACCACTTATCTCATTCTATTTATAGCATTCCACCATCAAATAATAAAATATTAATCCGATATACTTTAAAAAAAAACGCGTAAACAAATAACAAGATTAGCAGAAGAAAAAAAGATTACATAATCCTCTCAAAATGCATTCAAATCTTATTATTAGCAAAACACCGGCGTCGTCGTTGTCATCGTCGTCTTCGCCGCATACCGCGCGCACAATCGCGCATACAAATTAATTCCATTTTTTATTGTAAAGCGATCTTAAATTTATTTTTATTGCCAAAATCACAACAACAACAACCATACGAATTTTTTTTGCAAACATGTTAATCGTGTATGCCAAACACCATATATCATTGACCTAAACCACCGGCTTTATTATGCATAATTCTCTTATAAATACTAAATGACAAGATCGATTAACCGTTTTGGTTTAGTTTAACACCCACCAACATCATCAATTAGCACACTTGTCATAATTATTCAAAAATATATTTTGATCCAGCGACCGCATGATTTTGTAACGGATTATTCACAGATGATGGAATGATTGAGATATTTATGAATTTTTTTGGTATCCAATACGCTGCACACCAAACACTCATCTTCATTAATAAACCTGATGCTGATCTTCTTATTATTATTCTTTGTTGTCTTTCTTAAGCGTTCCCTATTCGCGGCGGCATTGTTGTTGTTGTTGTTGTGAATTTATTATGTATGGATGAAATATATTCCAAAACTGAAATAAAATGCTATAAATAAAATTCCACTTTAGAATTTTCTGATTCAGTTCTATTTATAAAAATTCCGGTTTTTTGGGTCTTGCAAGCAACCTTACAAGTTACAACATCGGGCACAACAACACTTAATTTTTATTTGTTGTGGTTGTTGCTGCGCTGCTATGCTGGTGTGCTGTTTGTTTTCGTAAACTTCGCAATAGTTTTTTTACGTCTTTCCTTCTTTTTGATATTTTTACTTTAAAATAATCGCGATCGCCTTTATCTCACTAAGAACGACCGGTCAGTGTATTATGTCTCTGTATGTGTTTTGTAAATTGTAAATGTGGAATACATTGTGGGAAATAAGCATAGAAATGGTTACACACTCCTTGCACCTTGGCACAGTGTATTTTCAGAAGATATCTGCTCTATATTGAAAGATCAAGTCGGTAAATTCAGCACGAAAAATATCATCCCCAAATTTTTGGTGCATTTCTTGGCTAAATGATATGAGATTCCGCATTGTGTGAAATATTTCATTGGTGTATTACTTTCGACAACACTTCGATCACTGATAACAAATTTGATCTAGGTTTGCTGCCATACTTATGTATAAGGCATACGTTGCAGGCATTAATATGGCTTCTGACCTTCTTTACCTCATATTTGGGAAGAGGTAGGAAAGTCTTATTTGATTTTCCACTTCACTTATCCCCCTATGCACTCGGTCATGTTCTTTCACGATGATGACGTTTTGGCGATGCTCGTTTGTCACATCTTCGATCATTGTCGTGATAAAAACAGAATGACCGTTTCTTGAGAAGTTTATCCTGAATACTTCCTGAATTTTCTGGTGCTGAAAATTCAAGAAGTATTCCGTTCCGGATTTCTTCAAATAATCGAGGATATCTTGGTTTTCGAACGCTTTCCGTGATTACTGCTTCTAACTTAGATATTTTAATGATTTGGTTTTTATAGTGATTTACAGGGCGTGAGGTGTCCGCTGAAAGAACAGTTTCTACTTCACTCTGCTTGGCGAGTTTCCCTCAGTGCCGATTCGGATTCGGTTCGGATTCACATACAGTTTTGTCTATGCCTTCATTGCGGTTGACCTCAATTATCATGGGTATTCGACTCAGTGCGTCCACTAACAAGGCTATGATGGCCAGTACCTTTTTTTAATTCGTGGCGTACTTTTATTCTGTGGTTTTGAAACTGCGAGGAGGCTGTACCTAGCGCAAATTCTCATGCATCTGTTGTTAATATGATCGGTGTTAAAAATTCTGGAAACGCTAATAATTGGTCCCTTGATATAATTGTTTTGAGGGTTTCAAAAGATTTTACGTAGTTCAGATCTGTTCATGGGGTAACTGTTTTATTTCTTGTGGCGTTCGTGACAACCGCCAATCTAATATTTTGTTTATTTTATCGAAATTTGGTTTCATTCCGTCTTGGGTGATGATGTGCCCTAGAAATTTCGTTCCTTTTTTTAGACACTCACATTTATCAATTTGGAATTTTAGATTGGATTGGGATAATTTTTTGAACATCGTATCCAGGTTATCGGATTAGATTACCAAATACTCGGACGATGGTATCGTCCAAGTACACGTGTCAAATTTTACCTAATAGGCCATGTTGTACATTATTCATCGTTTTTCTTTTTAAGGGAATGGAGAGGGGACCATCCAAATGGGTGACGAGTAGGAACTGTTCAAATTTCGCACAGAATCGCTATCCAATAGTTCATGAGAATTGGCGATTCTCTCACCGAATACGTTTGTTTTCGATGGTTTGTTGGAATGGATTCATGATTCCTTATTGTATTTGTTCTATGTTGGTTGGGATTTGCTAGGTTTGTTTTCTGTGGGTTATAACTGGTTTTTGCCAGTGTGTTGAAATTACCCGAAATTGTTAGAACTGTACCCTACTCAGAAATGCGTAGCCTCTGCAACGTCTTTAGCTTAAGCCGTCTGGTCATAACCAAAATATGGCCTTCAAAGCCAGATATAAATTCGATAAACGTACTGCTTGCGGTTCATGTATCACTTTAACGGTCGCCCAGTGCTTCTAATAATATTTCTTTGATTTCTAAAACTGTTTGAGGATTCCGCGCCAGACATAATATATCATTTGCTTTCTCTCAATTTTGTTCGTTCGGCTTGTTTGAGACCAAGAGTTGAAATACTAGCACCGACAAAACGTAGTATGGACTTAATTGGATCCGGGATCCTAAAAAAGTCTACCTACCGCTGATATTTTTCCCAATTTTTTGTTAGGTGCCGCTTCAAGAGTTTCTTGAGGTTTTCTTTCACTTTATGGAATATTAAATTTAGTCTTTCCTCTTGATACACTTGTGCCTCGCTTAGATTTAACGGTGTTGTTATGTCCTGTATTGTTAATTCGTTTAGATCAATATTCCGACTTATCGTAAATTCTGATTGGTCTTCTCATAAACAATAGAAAAAGAAAAAATGATTTTTCTAATATCTGTCTCTATCTTGTAGTGGACAGATGTACGACAGGTTCACGGTAAATTTAGTAAATTTCGTACTTGATTTGCTATCGTGTGGTGAACATTTCAGGACAAATATATCGGCTTCTTCTGATTGTTGTGGGGATAAAATTTTGCATGATGGTGCGGAGATGGTCAATTACTGTGTCGGTTGAAGGCAGAATTGTATCGCGATGAATGGTATCGCCTCGGACCAGGAGAGAAACTTTAAGCTATCGCTGGAAGCGCTCGACCGACGAATATACGTATCCGTTGAGAATCCTGGAGTTTCATTAACGCAGTAAAATGTTTGGACTTAAATTGCGTTCCTTGATCGGTCATACTGTTTCGTGGAACGTCAAAGCGAGATATGTAATTAGAGACAAAAGTCTTGACAAGAGTTTGAGACGACATGTCGTTCATGCAGTAAGCTTCAGGCCATCGTGTAAATCGATTGACACAGGTTAAAAGGACCATCTATATCCAAGTGAATATTTTCGAATCGATCAGGCGGTATTTCGAATCGGGCGAAAGGTGTTTTCTTGTGCCTTTTTTGAACTTTTGATCACTTGCAGAATAAACGGGATTGTGTCCATTCGCTGACATCCTTGTTTATACTGCGTCAGAAGTAGCTAGTCATAACCAACTTACGAGTAGCACGGACACCAGAATGTGAAATATTGTGTAAAGAATCGTAAATTTTTCGTTGTAGTGGTTTTGCGCTGTTTGAGTGATTTGTACCCGTCAATGTTTCGCAGTATATTTCGTAACCGGAGAATTTAAAAAGCTCTAGTTTCATGCTGGAACTTGCGTGACATGTAGAACCAGAAAGTAAATTCTGAAGTTCCTGCTTTTGTGCGGTTATAACTGTGTCGAAATCGAAAAGTGTCTTGATTTTAGTTGTATCGTTATTGGTTGTGCAAGATAATGCATCCGCGACCACGTATTCTTTACCCTTTACATGCTGGATGGTTCCCAACAATCGTTATTGTACAGTTGCAGAACAGCCCCAACGGCAGTGGTCGATGCATCAGTTCAGTCGTTGCGTCGTTCAGCGGGTGACCTAACATCGTTATATAAAATAATTTACACTTTAGTTTTGTGAATGCGTTTTAGCATTCCCAAGAAAAAATTTTGATTGTCCTGGGCTTCTTCAGTAGAGTGGCCAAGTGGGAATCAATCGGTTTACGTTTGATAGTTGTGGGATCCGGGAATTCCTTAATAATGTTATCTTGTGGCTGAAAAATGCTAGAGTCTTAACGCCGAAAATACATTTCGAATTCTTTATGTGAACATCGATCTCTGCTATAGCCGCTGGAGAAGTGTTTCTAAATGTCGTTCGTGATGTTCTTGCGTTTGTAAAGCCACAAGAATATCTTTATATATACGAAAACGAAGTTTAAATGACTCATGAGTCATTTGTCGTTGAACTCGAGGAGGCCAAATAGTGTAGCAAATGCCGTTTTGTGAAGATCTTCAAGAGCGACAGGAATTAAATGATAAGATCTGACAAGGTCAATTCTGGATAAAATCGTACAACCATGCTAGTGCATGGATATATTTAGAATGTGAAGTATCGGGTAGCGATTATCGTATTTAGTCGCCGATAGTCTTCATACGGTCTGTAAGCGTTATCTTTCTTCTTGATCATATGTAATGGACAAGAGCAGGGGGATGTCGATGATCGGCAAATCCCTAATTCCACTATGTGCTGGAATACTGTGAAAGCCGCGTTATGGCGACCTCTGCTGTTAGGTAAGGATACTTCTTTAGCAGAGATACTCTGCTGTTAGGTAAGGATACTTCTTTAGCAGAGAGCCATACCCGTTGTTGATCGTCGCGTAATGTATCGCACCGATTTAAAAAGATCGCCCAAAGTTTAAAAAAATTATAATTTCTAGTGAAATTAGGTAAAATTTGGTATAACTGACGAAAACGGATTTCTCAAAAGAAATGTCTCAAAAGGAATTCTCGAAAGCTTTGGTGGTCTTTGAAACATTGGTTGAGAATAACTAGAAATTGCAGAAACTGTGGCAGGATCAGGTTCCATACCATGGCTAGTAATAATATGACCAAGATAGATTATTTCTTAGATATATGAATCATTTGTACCATTTAAACATGTAAGAATTAACTGGTTCGATGTACACGATAAGTTTCACGAGGCGTGAGTTTATTCATTATGAAATGGCAAACCAATCTAACCAAAAATCAACTGTTAAATCGGCTATCCCTGAAAAAATTGCTAGTAACTCGATACAATCGACACGGGATTCTGATAAGGCGGAAATACGAAGTCCACAGCTCGCATGGATGGTAAACGTCGCAGCGCGAACAAAATAAACTGTTTCTGGATACTCTCAATCCTCTCAGAAAGACAGTGGTAGAAGGGTGACCAAACAGGAGATGCATACTCCAAAATGGACCGGTCAATGCATACGTATAATGATGTCAAAGTTAATGGGTCACTAAAGTTTTTGCAGTTTCGTTTAATGAAGCCAAGCATATTGTACGACTTTGAAATAATGGCGTTAACATGCCTGGTAAATGTAGCATCAAATTCAAAAATCAGACCAAGATCCGAAATCAACTCTACCCGATCAATGGTTTCGTTGTACAGTTGATATTGGTAAAAAAAACAGGCGAGCGGATTCGGAAGAAAGAAAGAGTTTTGCATTTACTCACGTTTAAAGCCAGTAAGTTATCAATTGACCAAATGCAAAAGCGGTTTAAGTCATCTTGTAACATTTCGCAGTCTAACATGCTAGAGACCCGGGCGAAAATCTTCATGTCGTCTGCGAAGAGGAGGTAGTTGGCAAACTTAAAACATTTTACAACGTCGTTAAAAAATAATGAAAATAACAGTGGGCCGATATGGCTACCTTGAGCCACACCGGATAGCGCCCGAAATATTGGAGAGAAAGAATCCAGAATCCTAACAGATTGCCAACGATCTGAGAGATAAGAACGCGACCAGTCGATGGGAATGAAATCACAGTCGTGACTCTCCAACGTGCTAATATGAATGGAGTGATCAATCACATCGAAAGCCTTTGCGAAGTCTGTGTAGACAACGTCAAGCTGCTGCTTGGAGTTTAGACCGTTAAATAGTTGACCTCAAAATGAGGACATTAAGTTAGACACGGTAGACCTACCGGGATAAAATCCATGCTGAAAAGGAGAAATAAGGCTCTTGGTATGCAAGTGCAATACTCTGTGAACCATGGGCTCAAACAGTTTGGGTAAGACAGAGAGGATGGTGATCCCACGATAATTACTTACCTCACTTATATTACCCGCCTTGAAAATTAGATGAACACATGGGATTTTCCAGGGATCTGGAAAAATACCACGACGGAGGCTTAAACGAGAACGTTTAAACAAGAAGGTAACTGCAGGGGACGACTTACAGCACAACGTTTGAATAGGAGCTGTGAAAGACCGTCATAACTCACTCCCTTACTAACGTCGAGAAGGAGCAGTTGATCCAGGACCTCTTGTTCGGTAAATTTGAAATGATCGAATACAACGGAGGTGGAAGTAGTAGGAGACCCGTTGTCTGTTGACCGGACTGGCTTGTAAACCGATGCAAAGAATTTGGCAAACAAATTGCAAATGTCGAATGGCTGACTGGTCGTGGAGTTCTGATAAGACATATTCGACGGAAAACCAGATACTTTTTCTTGCTGTTAATGAAGTTCCAAAATTTTTTGGGATTATATGTCAAAACTTGCTCGACTTGCACTACGTAATTATTGAAAAGGAACCAATTAAGGGTCTTAAATTCTTTGTGGGCGTTAACGAAATCGGGATAGTATTCTACTCCGTAAAGCCTGTAAAGGGAATGAAAATTGTTGTGTCATTTCTCGAGCAGCATCAGCTCGGTATTATACCATGGCTCCCGAAAGCCGAATTTATTATTGATAACTCGCGGAACGTGTCTCTCGATACCACTCTCGAGAAGCTCATTGATTCTGTGCACCGTATCATTAAAATCCGCACCGCGCTGTAAAAAGTCCCAACCGGCCATGCTGAGAAATTTATTCAAGGATGCGTAGTCGGCCATTCTAAAATTAAAGTGAAAATCGTTAGAAAAATAATTAGTTGTACATTTAGTATAAAAAATATTTATCATAATTGTGGTGTGATAAATGCTCTCACGTCCAGTGAAGTCCAAGCACGGAGCAACATCGGCATGTAAGACATCGTTGGCAAACAGCAGGTCTAGAAATTTCCCCCGATTGTTGCTGAAGCAGTTAAGCTGCGTTGTTGATATGGAAAAGAAATAATCGATGATAGTCAATGCTTTCTCGTCGGTTGAGGATGAAGAGAACACATCGTCGACATCGTTCCAAGATATACCGGGTAAGTTAAAATCACCCACAATGATAATTTGTTCAGAAGGGTGAACTGAAGGTATAACGGCTGAGTCGATGTAGTTGATAAAGGTGTTGTATACATCCCGGTCGGATCCGTAAGGAATATAAACGGCGACGGCTACAATCGAGGTACTGTAAGCTAATCTGATGCGAATGGCAATAACATCAAGGCAGGTATGGCGGCGATCATATCATTGGAGACTGAATTCTTTACAGCAATTAAAACAGCACCGCCTCTACAACTGGTGTCAAAATCATATCTGTCCTTTCTATGAACGACATAGTCTGATAGAAAGTACTCTTCAGTTAACATATTGATCGTAAGCCAGGCCTCGCTGATTATTATAACATCAAAATCATTGTCAAGTATGCCTAAGCGGAAGTCCGTGGTTTTACCTCGGATAGTGGTGGCATTATTATAGTAGCCAAACGTCAGAATTGTTAAGCAGGTTAAAATCAGCCTCCTGCAAACCAATTTTAAATGAGACGAACGTTAGTGAGCTGTACAAAACACGGTCTTTGGGTAATAATAGCCTGCAATTTACGTCTTAAACGCGTCTCATTAAGCGTATTCTAATATAATTTATCTCTTCTCGAAACAATCCTTAGAGTAATTTCATTACGTGCCAAAAATATTCCTCACACTCCTCTCAATTTTCATCAAATCAAATTCAATATGCAGCGATTTCGAAATATACAAAAACCACAATTGAAAAAGTTACTTTCCTCATTTTCGTATTTAATTACATCCAACTCAAACAAACCAAAATTGAAACAACCACCATTTCTAACGAATTCAGAAGACAAACTCAACAATTTTGGTGCGATGTATACGTCTCAAGTAAACCAAAATTTTCACGTAACTGTTTAATTATACAAACGTTTCTGCCAAGGTATGCTTATGCGCCAAAAACATATTTTAACCCCACAAACCAAATTTATTCGTTATGATGATTATTACAAGTTTTAATTAATTTTGTTTTTATTTGGAAATTTTCAAATTTTCAAAGTTTCATATTTTACTTTGATTTTGGGCTAACAACATTTTTTATGTGCCAATATAAAACGCAAAAAATTTTTTATTCAGCAGCATCTTAGATAAGCGAAATTTCGATTATTTTTTTTTTGGCATTGTTAGCACAATTTTTTTTTTATTAAAGTGCGGTAATTTCAGTTTTATTACGGGCAAGAAGGTTGAATAAATTTCTTAAAGATACAATTTTTTTAATGTCTTCTTTGACCCTCATTAGACACGTTAGGTACGCAAGTCGAGGAAATTAACGATGAACCTATTTTGTTAACACCTAATTGAAATTTAGTCACCGTATTTTCTATAAATTTTACTTAAAGATGTTTATGTGATGATGGAGATGATGTTTATGACGGTGGAAGTGGTGACAGAAGATTTTTTAGGGTAGGTTATGGAAATTAGAATTTAGCAGTTGAGCAAAATAATAAAATAATTTATTTCAGATCTCATTTAATAAAAAATGTAAATTAATTTAAAAATTTCAAGAATGTTGTATTAATATTTATTAAGGATAATTAGATTTTCGTGTTTGTAATACACGAGTTTATGTTGATTTAATAAATTTGGCGGTGGAATACGTTAAATACATAACAAAATATAATGAAAAATCTAATTAAATTTGGTTTACCTCCGATGCTGTGGGGTTTATGGCAATACCAGTGTTTCTTTATATATATTTAGTAACGGAATATCTTCTTCGGGAAGGAGGTTGTCTTGTAGACCAGCAGCATAATATGGCTGCCTATAAAGGCAACCCTAAAAGGTACGATAGAGTTTAATTGCTCACTCCTACATTAAGAATTTGCCAAAATAATCTACGCAAAACCGGTTCAATTACGCAAAACCGATATTTCACGGCTTAGAGTTCCTGCCCATAGGCCATAGCAGACCCTACATTTACCAATCCATTAAATGAATGTGTTATTATAAAGCGATTAGATTTTATTGCGCTCCGATACATAGAAACCATCGACACGCTAGTGACTTAAGGCCGCCACCTATGGGAAATAACAGAACCATCGCTACAAAGAATCTTGAATTGCACATGATTTGCGTTTCACTCCGCCAAGGTGTATGGTGTAGATGTTTATTGCACATTTTATTAATCCCTGATAAACAAAAATAACATTTAGAAAAAACTTATAGATAGATCCATTCTTACGGTCATTTCAGCAATGTCGATTGCCGGTTTTTGTAATGTGGAATTCATTGCCATTTTTCACGGTATTTCAATATTATAGTCGGGCTTTAACCTGTCACTTTTAGTAGTCGATCTGCTAGAAATGGAATTTGGTTAAAAAATCAAAGTCCCTTTCAAAATGTTAGACGCTTCAGTTCATAATGAATATACGATTCTTGGCGAAATATCTCCCTAAATTACAAACGCCAGCACTTGTCCTAGCAAATAGTTTTCTTTCATATCGATGGGAGTCGTTACGTTCACAAAAAATTCGTTTTGGTTGAAGAGCTTTTGTTGCTTAGTCACCAAGAGCTATATAACGATTTGTGAGGATGAGCGATTATTGCAGAAGCATAAATGAAAATAGCAAATGAAAGGTTACTCTGATAAACTCTAAAACTAAGATGGCTCCGACAAATCAAGAAGCTTTGCTTTGATTCATATTCTTCCGTGGAGTAACCTCGGGAAAAATGGACAAATCAAAGTTCATTGTTTACAGAAACGAACTGCCCAAAGAAGAAGAAAAATCTAAACCTACAGTGCTACCTGGCAAAGAACCAAAATTTAGTAAGGGTTAAAGGTCACAAATAGCAGCTACGGACTCTAACCAAATATAAGTACAGAATACCAAGCTTCGATGTAATCAAATGAGAGTGATCAACCAAACAACTCAGAATTTAAAACTTTCCTCATTTTTTCTCTCATTTTATTTTTTCCCTGTTTTAAAGGAACCTATCCTTTAAATTAAATTCTAAAATAATTCAAAACCTTAAAATATTTGGACTAATCAGTGATAGCTAATATATTCCAACCTACTTTGGTTGGAAAAACTCGACACATCGTAAATCGATAAAATTTATTGCGATCGATTACTACTACGCCAACTCAACAGAAATAATTGGTAAAGGCGAATCAAATTAGACAAGTGGCTTGACGCGGCGACCAGTATTCTGGGAAACCAACCCAATGATTTAATTCTTGATGGCCGAAATTTTGTTCGACGCGCATACGATGACCAGCAACAAACAAAAGTTCGCACACAGAAAGTCGTGGCTACACATTCCAAGACTTTCCGACAAACGACAAATATAAAACGAGTACAATTACCGAGAAACAAAAATTCTAATTGCCACACGGTAAATCTCAAATTAACGATTAACCACCATCAGACACGTTTCACCGAATAAGATTGTCGGTGGGAAAAAATTCACCGACCTGAAGAGGATACTACAATAACCAACAAGTACACGAGATAGAGCGCGGACTTTAGATATTGGGTTCCATTAATCGCAGCGAGTAATCAACCACGAGCTCAGAAATACACGCGCCAAGTCAGTCACGTGACAGCACTAGTAATACCAGACGAAATAATGCTAAAACCTATCAACGATCGCCTAATAAAGCTAAAAACAACTTAAACATACAACAAATACTATCGCGCATCAACACAGAAAGGCCTAAAAGCAACTGACCGATAAAAGAATCCAAGAATTCATCCAGTTCCCTAAACCAATACCACTGTAAAATGTCTAGGTAGTCCCAGGCTCGCCTTGTTAGCATCCGATTTAAAGGTGATAACAAAACTGATGATTGACTGACTACCTTTGGTCAGGATTTTTCACTAGTTTTTATCGTTTGGCCTCTAACGATTAAACGGTAAATAAATGATAAAAAATTGAAAAAAAATTCGCGGGTAGCTCCTCATTGCAAGAAAATCATACCGTTTTTATCAAATTTCGTTAGGTAATCGTTAGGTCAGGATTGGTCGATAAAAATAAATCTTTTACATAAATGCAAATCGTTATTTTGATTAATATAATCCTAGGACTATCACAAATTCAACGAGGATTGGTCACTAGTTGTTTTCGATTGGTCATCCCTGCGTAACGAGTTAGTGCGGAAATTCGTTAAATCCTCATCTTTCCGCTAGATTCAAAGTGTTTGGTTCTGAAAAGGTGACCAATACTAATAGTTTTATAAATCCAACGATCGGGATCAAATGGTCAATTGTCATTGAGGATTGGTTACTAGTTGTTTTTGTTTAGTCATCTTTACTTCACTAAAATTCTTTAAAAAGCCTTCTTCCCGCACAATTCGAAGATTTCGAGTTTGGAAAGTTGATCAAAACTAATAATTTTGTAAATACAATGATTGGAATCGTCTGGTCGACTGTCATTGAGAATTGGTCACTAGTTGATTTCGTTTGGTCATCTTTACATAATAATTTATTGCTAAAATTCGTTAAAAACTTTTCATTTCCGCACGATTCGAAGTGTTCGGAGCTGGAAACTTGACCAATACTTGGTCTATTGTCATTGAGGTTTGGTCACTAGTTGTTTTCGTCTGGTCATCCCTGCGAAACGATTTCTTGCGAAAAACTAATCTTTCCTCGCAGTTAGAAGTGTTCGGGCATGGAAAAATTTCCGATGCTAATAATTTTATAAATCCATGGATCGGAATCGTTTATAGTATTGGTCAACTTTCCAGAACTAAACACTTTATCTTGCGAAAAAATGAGGATTTAACGATTTTTCACAACAACTCGTTACGCAAGGATGACCAATCGGAAACCACTAGTGACCAATCCTCAACGACAATTGACCAAATGATTCCGATCGTTGAATTTGTGATAGTCCTAGGATTATATTAATCGTAATGACGTTTTGCATTTAGTTAGTTGTTGTCAAGTTAAGAGAAACCAAAAAAATGTATTGATTTTATCCTTCGTCTTCCACTTTAGTTACAATTCTTGGCCAAACCTGACCTAACCATTACCTAACGAAATTTCGGTATGATGATCCGGGAAATTTTTGTTTTGAATTGTTTATTATTTATTTACCGTTTATTCGTAAGTGACCAAACGATACAAACTAGTGGCCAAACGAATTCAATCATCAATTTTGTCAAAACCTTTAGATGGGGTGTAAAAGGCAGAGCCGAAGTCCTAACTTATCTCTCATCACTACTGAAATTGGTAAATTAGCTTGATATTTACTGTTAATTTCAAACATTAGCCATTAACAGCTTACAACGATGCCTCTTCAATTAACACTCCCTTTACCAACGATTTGTTCAAAAACCTCTTTTGCCCTTAACCTCTCAACTTATACCACCCATTACATAAATTCACTAACTTCAACAACTGATCCATATTCCCTTCAAATTACTCTATTGCCATCCACATTTCTCAAAAACAAGACAAAACTTGCGAAGTTTTTAGGAACTTCCATCAATCTAATCTATTTTTGGGTGAATTTTATAAAATGAAATTTTTAGAACAAAACACTGTGGGATTGATTACACGGAGGTGATCAACGTGGTTCTAAACTAGTATTTCATGTAAAAAATAAATCTTATTTATCCACATGCTCGAAAATCTCTGAGATTTTTGTTATCCGCGAGAGAACATCATTGAGTGTAATCTCACTCGGCCCCTACGGATCCCACAAAGGTGATCGAAGTAGTTTTGAATTAATATTTGATGAAAGAAACCAATATTTTTTATCCACATGCTCAGAAATCTCTGAGATTTTTGTTATTCTAGAGAGAATATCACTGAGTGTAAAACAAAAATTCTAAAACATTTAAAATTATTTAACTCGGCCCTTACGGATCGTATACCGATGATCGAAGTGGTTCTGATCTACTATTTGATGAAAGAAACAAATTTAATTTATCCACATGCTCGGGAATCTCTGAGATTTTTATTATTTGAGAGAGAACATCATTGAGTGTAATACGAAAATTCTTAAATATTCTAAATTATTTAACTCGGCCCATACGGATCGCACAGAGGTGATAGAAGTAATTTTGAATTAGTATTTGATGTAAGAAACCAATCTTTTTTATCCAAATTCTCGAAAATCTTCGAGAATCGTCTGAGACTTTTGTTATTCGAAAGAAACTATCGCTGAGTGTAATACGAGAATTCATAAACATTTAAAATTAATTAACTCAGCCCCTACGGATCGCACAGATGTGATCGAAGTAGTTCTGATCTATTATTTGATGTAAGAAACTAATCCTATTTATCCACATACTAGGAAATCTCTGAGACTTGTGTTATTTGAGAGAAAATATCATGAGAGTAATACGAAAATTCTTAAATATTTGAAATTATTTAACTCGGCCCGTACAGATCGCACAGAGCAGATCGAAATAGTTTTGAATTATTTTTATCATCCTTGGAAATCTCTGAGATTTTTGTTATTTGAGAGAAAATATCATGAGAGTAATACGAAAATTCTTAAACATTTGAAATTATTTAACTCGGCCACTACGGATAGCATAGAGGTGATCGAAATAGTTTTAAATTGGTATTTGATGTAAGAGAGAGAGAATATCTCTGAGTGTAATACAACATCTGATCATTGTGAACCGCGTTGAATAATTCCAAATATTTAGGAATTTTGTATTATACTCAATGAAATTTTCTGTCGAATAATAAAAATCTCAGAGATTTCCGAGCATGTGGTGAGGTAAAATTTGTTTTTTACATCAAATACTAATTCAAAACTACTTCGATCCACCTCTGTGCGATTCGAAGTGTGTATTGTTCTAAAAAAAATTATTTTATAAAATTCACTCAAAACTACGAGTATTCACAAAAATTAAATGTGTTCTACTTGAAAGAAAGAAATGAGAAGAAGTGAAGAAATATAATATTTGTGTTTATTAAATTTTTCAAATATAATATTATTATGAAAGTTCAATTTTTGGGTGATTTTTCAATTCTAAGTACTTATAGGCCACAATGTATATTTTGCTATTTTGACATAAATTTCACTCCGATTGAAACTTCTTTAATTGGTTTAGTATATTTAATATGCGGGGGCTCCAGACCTCTTACACAATACCGAAAGGTTTAAGTTTGCTAATTTTAACTGTCTGACACAATCTGCTCATCATATTTTTCAAATGATTAGCTAGAATAAGACACAAATGATATTTTTTGACTTTATATATCGCTGTTTTGCCGCAAGAGCGACACAATCCAAAATTGTGTTTTTTTCAGTAGAGCGATTTGAAAATATCACTCAAAATTGTTTGTAAAAATGGCGTTTTTCAAAGGTAAATAAAAATACATTCTGATAAGTAAAATAAATTTTTCGGATCTTAATTTTTATAATTCTATAATATTTTGCAAATTTTCTTAAGATAGTTTCCAATATCTTAAAATGTTAATTGCTTTCGCGAATTGAGTGATTTTTTATATGGAATTTCAGTCAATTTGCTAAAAATAACTACATAAGAGAGTGATACAAAATAATAAAAATATGAATTGTTCGAATCGTTTGATTCGAATATCTTAGAAATGAGTGAATTTTGAGTTGTGCCACTGTTGCAGCAAATGAGCGATATATGACGCAAGAATTATTACTATTAACAAGAAATTTTTACTGTTAACAACACTCGACTATTTTTTAAAGACGCACACGTCTATAAATTTTTTCTCGCGTCCATGATACGAGATTTGTAATGGCTCATCAACTGCAAAACATTTTCACTCGACATAATTTACGGTAATATTCTAACACTTTATATACAATTTACGAGTTGAGCAATTACCGATCTTTTTATTTCGTCTTATCCTAACAACAATAAATTGAATTTGTTCATGCTGAGGAATTATGCTTAAACTTTATGGTAATAAATTGAAAACTTTTCCCCCGATTGATATACACACATAAAACGGTACTCATTAACATAGGTACACAAACACAAAAACAAATTTTAAAGCTTTCAAAGCTTAATAATAAATTTTACTTTATTGGCACTTAATTTTAATAATATTTTGTAAATCATGAAAATGTTGATTTCAGTTATATGAAAACCGCGCTTCATGTACTTATAGTTCGTAAACACTTAACACACAAAGATAAAACTACTTTTGATCTCATTAATAAACCGCAAAGTAGTTGTAATTTAATGTGATGATGTGCGAATATGCTACGTAAGCATAAAAATAAAATTCATCGCTTTTAATTTTGGAAAATTAATGGACTTTTTATAGAACGGGATTACGAAATTGAAAAACAATCGTGGCCGTCGTTTCCATTTCAATAAAAACACAAAGCTTAAAATTTATTGCCGCTATTTACATTAAATTGAGCTTTATTACGACGAATAAGCGTGTTTATGATTAATTGATACTTGTTCAAATATACGATTTTTAGAACGATTCGAAAAAAGGTATACGTTTGAATTGAATTGAATGATTTATCAAAAAGCTTATGTGCTTTTTCTTGATTAATATAACTACGATGTGTGAATTTCCAGGTTGTGCGTCCAGAACATGTAAACAATTTGTAGGCAAGCAAAATATTCCATTAGTGCTCGTTTTCATTATTATTAATTTCAGTACAAAGTCGCCATCTCAAAGTGTTTGAGATAAACTTAGTTTTTCTCTTATTTAATCAAAAAAATTTGTCCCAAAAGTTAATTATGTAAACAACCCAATCTGTCTTATGCTATCTATTTTTTGGGTAAAATTTTTCAAACGTATTAAGAGGTTTCAGCATACTTTTAGTTCAATTTGGTCGTTAACTTAAATAGACGTAAATGGGTGCGTTTTGTGATTTACCTGTCATAAGGGTAAAATTAGTATTCTATAATTATCCACGAAAAAAACGTTGTACTGTACAAAGAAAGACACAAGATGATTTTGCAATACTTATTGTAAATAATAAGGTACAGTCAATAAAACAATTGTGAATTATTTTTTTTGAATATGAACTACATTTTTGATGCAGAATATAATTCTACATTATAATCTTAAAATATATGTATTTATACTTATCAATTTTATTCATAAGACACAATTTTTGTACGTATACTTTGACTTGGTATTCGTAATTTCTTTCGTAAAGCACGAAATTTTCGTAATGTTTGCATTGTCAAGTTAAAATAAACACATTGTAAATATAAGAAAATTAGAAAGAAATTCGTTTTTGTTCACTATTTGGTTTTGTTCGGTTAAGCGGTTTAGATTGTGATGTTGATGGGTGCGTTTTGTGACGAAACTGTGATAAGAGAACTTTTTCTAATTTTTTATTTTTACCAATTGAATTTAATTTTATTTTATTGTTTCAATTCAATAAATGGTTAATATTATTTAAATATTGAAATTTATTGTATTTACAATAAATTCTTAGTTTTGCGCCAGTCTGGACTTGAAGCGAAACAATAAAACGTGTTAATAGTCAGATCCAGTAGTACAATGAAGTGCATAAACATCGTATGAAAATGGAGCGCTCAATAGTCTCTATTGTTACCGAGCGGGAAGTTGGTTTTGTTAAATCATAAAAATAAATTTGGCTCTTTCTCAATTCGAGGCGAGAGAATGTTAACTTTACGGTTTGATCCGAAAATAATATTTTTGTTTGTTTGTATATGGTTTGCAGTTTACTCTAAATATTGTTCATCCACATACACTTAATGTTATCATTTAGACACAAATACATATTTTTGATTTTGGATACTTTTTTATATGTTACCAATACATGATTGAACTCTATCTGAAAAGCAATTGTAAAGTAAACATTATCATTCCATGTGCAATACATATTTTACCCATCAATTTATAAACAACTGTTCCCTTCAGCTTAAATCTGAAGACTAAACTAATAAAGTACAAATTTTCGAAATGAATATGATCAAACCAGAGATTAAATGGGGGTAAACACTGCATAAAATACACCGAAGTAAATTTATTTCTTTTCTCGCTCCAACGTGTACAAGTGTTTCATTCTGCTATCAATGATTGTACTGCTGAGAGGAATCGAAATGGAGACCTTTCGTACTGCTTTCGTTTTGATGTTGTTAACATACAAAACTTGTTTATTTATAAAAAGGTACAAACATTTCAAAAGTCGTTTCAAGAGTACTCGATTGCTTACGGTAAATCGAATCAAAAATAACTGAACATATGTAAACACATTTTTTCTTTTAGTTAAATAGATTCAAATGAGTGCGTTTTGTGATTGAACTGTTATAAGTGAAAATTATCCTGCAACTCAATAAGTCCCGAGACTAAATTCTAAAAAAACATTTTTTGATTTGCACTTCGATCAAACAATTCGATGCCTTTTTTGTAGAACAACCAACATTTGACGCAAATTTCTTTCCCTGGAGCAGTTTGTTGAAATCTGCGAACAGGTAGCAGTCGCTGGAAGCCAGATCTAGAGAAAATATTTTGACAGCGTAGCCAACGGCTTGTAAACTGTGCATTGTCTTGGTGAAAGAGCAATATTTTGGATATGTGCCGTTTTTCCCGATATCTTCCATCAAACGCATGAATAACGCCATGTACTCATAATATTTGCAGTTGATGGACTTTGTTTTCTCAAGATAGTTGAGGAATAAAATACCTTGCGTATCCCAAATACGAGAGGCCAAAACCTTAACATTTTCGTTTTGAAAAGATCGGTACTTTCTGAAAATCAAATGAATTTTTCTGTAGATGCGCCATCCTCGAGACTTATTGAGTGACGTAACACATTATTTCCTTGAAACTCATATGCCCAATGGCCTGGCATAATCAACACTAGTGTGAGTGAATGGTCGGGACGGAGTGACTCTTCCTCTTTATAGATATCCCGTTAGTTGTTATATAGGTGTACTTTGGAACCCAAAACAGAAAATGCATCTCTAAATATGATTCCGAACTTCTTGGGCTCCCTTCATTATCGAATATATTCTAACGTTAATGCTTTGGAGCCATGCAACGTGGACTTACGTGCCCATCTAATAATTATGCTGGTATGATGTGATTTAGATGTAAGTATTTAGGGGTGTTTCTCTCCGAATGGAAGATCTGAGTTTTTGAGTGTATCGCCTATCCCAATGAAGCTTCCATTGTTCAAAAAAGGATTCAGCGAGGCGATGGTGCTTTTTTCTTAAGTGATTGATCTCGCAAATTTGCGTTTTCATATGGAAAAGAAATCTTGAACTGCTTTTAATGAAAACCCGTTAAAGTTGTCTTAAGTTATATTGTTCAAATTTTATTTATTGGCAAAGGTTGGGTTTTTACTTGACTTTGATATGAACCGCGGGACCTACACCGGAATTCGTATAAGCTTAAAACAATCTAATTTACGGTCGTTGAGCTTCAGAAGGTTGTCGGATGCAGCAATGGTTTTATTTAGAGCGCGAAGAACGTTTTTTTCTTTATATTAATATTCGTGTAGAATATACCCTTTTCTGCTTTCTATGGGTTGCTTTATAGTTGCAGATTCTATCCTCCATTAATCCAGAATACTTAATTTTGATGGTAGTATCCCGCGTAATTCATGATCAAGTGTTATTTTGAATTTCCGATGCACGATTGGAGACAAACATTTCCTAGTTCGTTATTGGACTTGATAATAGAACTGCTACACACAACTCCAAATGTGGTAAAGTCTGTTTAGGTCGACTAGGTGCGACCTTGGTTTTAGCCGTGATGAATTGTATACCGATTGTTCCACGTAAACAGATATTTGGATGATTATTGATACGGTCCCTAAATATATCAATGATTTCCTACAGTTGTAAAAGTTTCATCTTCTGCTAACTCCAGATTCCCCATTAAAAGAAAAGACCAATAATTTTATATGACGCTCGACTGTAGAATTAATGCTTCGTGTAAGTGGTCAGCAGGCGTCAGAATGTCGTCCACGTCTTATACGAGCAAGTAGCAACGTTTAACCTTCGTCTATTGCTAGCTGGTGTTTTTATTGCTAAGAGGTCGATTTCATTGACGCGAAAACCGACGCGAAATTTTGCTTCACTCGGAGCAAATTTTTTTTATTGAATGATGTGCGATGTAAATTTTTTCTTTGTAATTAGGTGGTGGTTTCATATGGTACTTTTGGAGATATTTGCTCATAAATCCTGCATATCGTCTTCGAAGTTGTTCATTTTTGAAATTTTCACTCAATTTGTAAAATCCATCGCTTGGCTCTTTTTTTTGAAGCACCAAGTACGCTGGTATCTTTTTCTTGATACGGTAATTTAACCACGTACGGTCCACTTGGGTTCCGTTTAACCGTTTTTTGGAAAATCATTTCACACTCTTCTTCTGATTTAGTGAGTAGGGATTCGAATGGCACACCTTTTAATTCCCAGGGCTTGTGCAATTCTTGTGCGAATCTAAACAGGTTATTTTATACAAATATGCTGACCCAGTTAAACACACAACATGCCACATGTTATTTGAGCCGTTGATGGTTATTTCAACAGTCGCCAATTGTTTCTAATTATGTCGTTTATCAACTGTTCAATACTTTCTTATTTCTTATAAAGAATTTAAATAACTCACTTACAATTGAAGCTGCCATTGTTTGTTAGTTTTTTTTCTTTAAATAAACACTCTTATTAGTTACAAAGGTACTCCACCACTTCAGGCGGCTCTCTCATTGTTAAGTCGCTTTTTCATTTTCACAGTGTGACTCATACCGTTTTTTGTTTGAATTTCTAGATGGCGCAAAATAAACTGTGTCTGCCTTTAATTGTTCTTATTCGCTGACGCTTGAAGCGATTTTCCGCTCCGCAACAAGAGGGCACCAGACCGATAACCAAGAATTTGAATATCATGTTCAACGTCGTCCATCCAACGAATAGAGGGTTTCCCACGAGATCCAGTCTTCATTAGTGCCGACTGCAAGACCTGTTTTGGAACTTGTCCGGGCAATCTACGTCTTGATGATAGGATTATTCCGATTATGTCGGTGTTGTTCAGATTTCTTCTGATCTCGAGATTCAGGTGCATCCAGTACGTTTCTCCCTCCTCAATAGTACCTAACATCATACGAACTAACTTACGCTCAAAAACGGCAAGGTCTTATTAGCGCTTTGTAGATTTTAAATTTTGTTTTTGCGAGACTGAAAAATCTTAGCGTAGAATGCTCGGTAATCTGCTACGATACGAGATGTTATGTATTTGTCTTTCGCTTCGGTGATATGGAGGCCGATTTGTTGAGATGTTTTTTCCAATGGGAGCAGAACTTCTTTTAGAGATACAAACGTTACGACCCAGTACGCGTATGTAGCCCGCCGTAAGCGAATATTTGGCTCGATTTGAAATATAAACAGTTGCACAGGGCTATGTTGATCTCGCAAATGACATATGTTAACGATACATTGAATGTAATTTGGGCTAATGGATCTCCTTGCCGCACTCTGACAGCTTCTCTTTGACTATCACTTTGCTTTTAGAGCCATCCAGTAATACTTTGTACATGGCTTCAGTTTAGAAGGGATGCACAAATGTGGTAAGACACTCTATAATGTTTCCTCTGAATGCTGTCATATGCCTGTTGAAAATCTATGAATATAGAAAATGTACAATTCAGCCGGTTTCCCTTTTTATGTAGTGGACAAATTAGGTATATTTGTCACTTATCTGAGGTTTTCTCTGTGAACCAAATCGTTGAAACCAGCTCAAACATGCTGTAGAAGAGGAATCGCTACTGTTCTTAGCATTTCGTTACAGATGCCATCCTCACCAGGTGCCTTATAATTTTTCATTTTTGATATGACGATTCGCACTCCTCCTTTAGAGGGACCACGCAAACCTTCTTTAGAGGGACCACAGCCCTCACACACTTACTCTACCTCAGTTATGGGATAGATATTGATGGCCGCCACGCAGAGACAGTGTGAGCACTTGCTGAAGTTTCACACAGAGACGACACATAATGTGAGTCCTGTGGTAATCCCTCGGTCTGCACTGCCATCGTATAAATAGAATTTACTGCTTAATTAAAATATACTAATGTCACAAGTATTTGTAATCAACGATAGATAAATCTATAAATTTATTTCTACCAATCGTGGATTGTCGTTGATTTCTTACGAAATAATCATTTAGGCGCGTGACACACAGGCTGACTTCTTCAACTAAAAATTCGATTGTCTCTTTGAAAATATATAAAAGCTGGAATTTATTAGCGGAAAATGAGAGATTACGCTACTCGCCACCAGTCGTCAGCACTATCACAATAGTGAATTTCTGTTTTTGGGAATTTTTTATTCATTTGTGTACCTCTTTTTTTACAAATGAACCCATTGCTTTGTAATTCTAATATGTATTTTGAACAAGGTCTTGAAGTGAGTCAATGATGGGCACATCTCGTCCGCTTGTTTACATTAAGGGAAATTAGCGTTTAGAATTCGCTAAGTAAGATTTTGATTTTGTGCCCCCAGATAATCAAGTTTCAGCTTACGGCCAATATCTGAAAACTCTACCGGCAACCAAAAAGTACGGTTGTTTTTCTAATAGCTATAAGGTCAGATCAAGTCTCTATGGGTAGTTTTGAGAAAATTTATCGTTTAGAATACTCACTATAATTTTTAGAATTTCTGCGGTCTCTTATTTTCTGTTGGCGGCCTTTTTAAATAACATAAATTCCGCTGACATGACAATATTATCGTTAAAATGCGGGTAGATAATTCAATTCGGAATCTGAATCATTCAAGCTCTAACGAAACTGCCACTTTCCACATTTCTAGAAAAAGCTTAAGTGTAGAGCTTCATCGCGGTCCATTGTTCTGTCTGCCAATTATCGTATACGTTTTCATTATTCAATTTTCGGTTTATTTCAAATATTCGGTTGTTTACCTTAAATGACTTACACTGTGAAAGCAAATAGATAAATTCTGACATGAGAGATTTCTCATATTTTTTTACGTATGTAGTATAAGAAAGAGGATTATATCGATTCAATTTTGTATAACGATACCTGCCGATATTTTGGTATACCGCATTGCTGTGCCATAAACACATTACGAATTAAATTCAGGGAGAATTAACGCAACAAAAATGTAACCAAATGTCTAACAAGAATTTTAACTTTAATTCAATTACATCAGCGGAAAATATAATGGAATCCAACCTATACACATACTCGTATATATATACGACATACACACTCAAAAGGGTATTCAAGTTGATTTGATTTCAGTCGAAGGTTTTGGTTCGTTTGCGGTAACGAAATGGAAATTTATTTTTTTACTGCTGTACAAATTGCTTTATCAAGTTATTCTATTTTTCGTTATGCATAAAATTTATAACAAAAAAAAATGAGACATCGATTATCATAATTCGATTTGATTAACAGATAAGATCTTTATAAATCTTAGATGTACTCGTGTATAACCTATTCTTATTTCACTTAAATAATCAAGTCGTCAAAGGCAGAATAAAGCTCCAATTTTAATGGTATGTTAATTGGCGGTCGGCGATTGATCGTCGTAGAGGAAGGACGTGTTTTTGTCTCTCCTTTAAATAAATAAATAATTTATTTTAAATGTATTTTAATTAACTAATAAAAAGTATAATATTGATATAGTTGATAATTTTAATAAATAATAATTTCAATAATAATTTGCGTGAATTTAATAAGTGAAGTGAATAGTTGTACGTATTGTATATTTATTTTAATCTGTGTACGGTGCGCTTGTGATGGTATAGAATATGTACATAACAATTTTCGTTTATATGTATTTTGATACCGTTGCTTGAACGCAACGTACGCAGTGTATGTAAATCTTCAATATGTATGACTTTTTTGATTCCAATGGATGCCTAAGATAAGTGTTTTTCATTATTTTAATTCATATTTTTCCGAAATAAATTTTAATTATATAAAATATGTATTTAACTGTTTCTATTTGCGTAAACGTGTTAAGAGAGGAGCGTAAAATAAAAAATACCATTTCATTTATATGTTTTGGTTTAGTATATTAAATATATACATACATTTCTATTTTTTGTTTTTGCGCTTGTTGCGTGAGTGAGAACTGAGAATAGATTATTATGATCATGCTTAGTGTTTTATAATTTATCCCTTCCAAGTTTCAACTAAAAAAGAATAAACAGAAAATAGACAAATAAAATACATAAAACAAAATTTTGAGGGGATAAATATATGACGAAATTGGATAGAAACTAAACAAGCATGATCGTGGTTATTCTGTACTTTTCGTTTTCTCCTTCACAGATGAATTCATTCATTCATATACACCCATCCTCCGATTTACACGGTAGATTGGTTCCGCGGAAAACGTATTATCGCATTCATATATACAGATCCTTGTAGAAGTATAAATTAATAATTTATTAATTTGAATTTTAGGTTTTAGTGTAAAATTAAATTAAATTTCTTATTATTCTTGTTTTGAACGTGAAAATAATAATTTAACGAATTTTGGATCTCTAGTTTAGGACATGTAGAGGTAGGCGGCTGTGATCGAATTGGAATTGTTGGCTTAACTTTATAACTTTGCTATTTCTGCGAATATTTGAATATTTGGAATTACATGGAAGCTACGGAGTACATTTGAAAAGCAGTCAAATTTGCTATATGTAGATAGTTTTTCGGGATCAAGCACTTTTTAATTAAATTTTTTTCTAGATTATTTGGAAGACTGTAAATTGGTAAAGGTTTTGGTTAACTTGTTCTAGGTTGGACAAATAATTATCGACGTATGTCGATTATATAATTTATAATTTATTTAATGCTGTTGTAGATATATATATATGTGTGTATGTATATGTGTGTGTGTATGTGTGTGTGTATGTATATGTGTGTGTGTATGTGTGTGTATGTATATATATATGTATGTATGTAATTTTTTTTCTGATTTATTTATTTTATAATTAAAGCATTGAACCATATAATTGGGTTATTTGATTATCATGGATCCTACAGATGTGCTAGCTACTTATTATTAATTCTGTTATCTTACAGATTCCTGATTACTTTAATAGTTTTATTTAATTTTGGTTGAATTTGTTTAGGTATTGGGGATTCTAAAGCTGTGAAAACATTCATTATTAATACATTACCTTACAGATTCCAGATTAGCTGTTTTTGGAACCAGTTTTCGTTTGGTCATTTTCTACTTTTATAAATAAACATATTTGTATTAGATTAGGGATGACAAGGACAAGTGACTTTCATAAATAATTTTTTATAAATAAATCCATCAAATCAACAGACTTAGAAGTTAGGAAGGCCGTGCGTGCCTTTCCTGGATTCGATTTATTTTATTTGTTTTATGAGAACCAAATTAATTTAGTTAATACTAATCGTGTTACTTTACATTTATTTTATTCAAGTATAATTTTATTATATTGTATATATATTGTCCTAAATATACTAATGAATTTTAGAATTATTTTGAATATAGTTCAAATAACTTTGGTTTCAGGAAATTCGACTGTAAGTTGCGGAGTTGCAGAATGATTAAATTAATAAATGTTTCAATTATTTAGGAAGCCGGAAAATATGAATTTAGAATTAAATTTTAGGAAATTTACAGATGCTTGTGAATTAATGCTTCATTGTAATTGCTGATTGTGTAGTTTAGAATTGTGTTGTCATTTTATTACTAACGACTTTACATAGGTGTCTGTAACGGGTCGAGTCAACCAATTTTGGTTAGGAAGCCGAAAAGTATTAATAGAATTAAATTTCAGGACAATTCCAGATGCATGTGAAATAATAATACTTTTTCTTAGGTTGCCGTTTTAAAGAAGCAATTGTTGAAGACCAATACCATCGTTATCCATTAACCTATTAAGCCTTTATCCTTCATCTAGTAGATTAGAATTGTGTTGTCTTTGTGTTACTAACTATCGGCTATACCTAGGTGTCTGTAACCGGGCCGATTCTGTCCCACTTAACTAACCTATCCAATCCTTCGGTTTTGTTATGTGTAAAAAAGGGTGTACGGTGGACCCGGCGTCATCCGGGAACTCAAGCCTAAGAACTTGGTCGTACATTCAAAATCAATCAATCAATCAATCAATTTTAATGGTATGTTAATTGGCGAAGATTATTAAACCACCCAATTATCATACCTTAACGCGATACCTACTCATTAGTGGTTGCCAAACATCCCCACGATCGTAAAATTTTGTTTACCGTTGTAAACTGTACTTCGCCCTATAAAAGCTGGTCGTGCTTCTCAAACAATTAGTTTACTTTGTATAATGGGTCCAAGGACCTGTTTCATTTATAAATTACTTTCAAGTACTTACGTGTCGTTTGCTACTTTAAATGGACCTAGGTCGTTTGTTTACATAAACTGTAATCCAGATGTTGGGCTTAAGTCAATCATTAACATGATGGGAAATTATTATTTTTGGGGAGAGACAGATAAATTTGGTTCTTTCAAAATACAGCACACGCTCGATTTAACGGACTAAGTGGGGGTGTCCGTTACATCCGAATGTTTTTTAATTTAATCGATTCGATCGAATTTAATCTGGGAAAGTCAGGCATTTCTTAGCCGATTATGTTGGGATTGTTTATACTGGATGTAATGAGGTTCTCAATTGATTTTGAATTCTTAACCGATTATAATGAGATTGAGTTTGCTGGATGGAAATATGCTCCATAATTGATTTTGGGAAGAAGTTCTGGAATATGGCCACTTGGGACGGAACTCGATTTCTTAACCGATTATGATCGAATTGGGTATGTTGGATGGAAACGGAATTCTTAATTGATTTTTAATTAGTAGTTCTGGAATTAGACTACCTGAAACGGAACGCGACCAATTCTCAACCGGCTTTGATGGAAATTTGTTTGTTGGATGGAATTGAGATTCATAAACAGGTTTTGGAAGAAGTTCTGAAATATGACCATCTGGGACAATGGAAAAACCAGCGAAGGCTAAATATAAGTTTCAGATTTGTAGATAAATTCCAAAGTAAAAATATTTAAACTTAAAAACGAGAAAGGTACATACAATTGTGCCTTGCCACTCACATAAGATGGCCATATTAAAAACTTCTTCTAGAAATCATTAATGAATTTGATTTCCATTAAACAAATCCAATCTCATCGTAATCGGTTATAAACTGAATGAGTTTTGCCTGCCATCTTAGACAGGATGGGGTGGCCATATTCCAAAACTTCTTCCCAAAATCAAATAAGAATCCCATCTCCATCCAGTATACCTAATCCCATCATAATCGGTTAAGAAATGGCTGAGTTCCGCCCCAAATGGCCATATTCCAGAACTGCTTCCGGAAATCATAGAAGAATCCCATTTCCATCCAACATACCGAATCCGATCATAATTGGTTAAGAAATGTTTCAATTAAGAATCCCATTTCCATCCAGCATACCACATCCCATCATAATCGGTTAAGAATTGATTGAGTTCCGTCCCAAGTGGCCATATTTCAGAACATCTTCCCAAAATCAATTAAGAATCCCATTTACATCCATCATACCCAATCCGATCATAATCAGTTTAAAATTGGTCGAGTTCCGTCGAAGATGGCCACCTTCCAGAATTTCTTTCCAAAATTAATTAAAAATCCTATTTCCATCCAACATATCCAATCCCAAAATGGAAAATAAAAAAATGTCCGTTAAATTGAGAGTCCGTTAAATCGAGGTCCATTAAATCGAGCGTCCTCTAAATCGAGGTCCATTAAATCGAGCGTTTACTGTATTTGGTTTCGCCTTGTCTTTCATTTTAAAGTATAAACTGAAATGTTCTTTCCATTATGTTTAGTCGTTCAGTAGAACTCCATGAAACAACAAATGCTAGTCTAATTTGACCTCATTGACGTGTATTCTAAATTAATCCGAAACCAACAAAGCCACATGTTAAAGAACGAATATTAGTTAAACCGCATACATTTAGGCGAAGGCGTAGCCCAATTTAAATACACTGAAATGTTTTCCTACTCACAAAATTTTCACAGATCAGCAAATTTTTCACTGTGATATTTTAGTAGACTCATATGGGCACTCTGGCCAACCTGATTCGAATAATAATGGAGCTCGCATGCCTAAAGCGATATTCTTGAGTGAAGTGAAAAAATTTTTAGAATCATCAGTTTCAAGAAATGTCGACACACATACAAGAGCGGTAATTAGAATTAGAGTCGAGTTAACACTAGTAAAGTAACATATATGAATTTTTAAGTTCGCACGGTTATTTGTTCCTACTTTTAAAAAACCTTGATAAAATCTGTGAATTGTGTTTAATTGCTTTTAGGCTAATTCGCCTAAATGTTTGCAAATTTTTTTTAGCGAAACGGATAGATAAAAAAATTAAAGAAACAATTTGTTTTCGTTTTTTGTCACAATGGTTGAAGATATGACGGAGTTGATTGCACAGCCGATTGCTTGTCAAACAGGTTTGATGAACTAAATGTAAAAATTGTTGCTGCGCCGTTTCGTGCGTGCCACCAAAACAAAAAAATTTGATGAGTACATTGGCTCAGATAAAACAGGATTTTATCATGAATAATATCGCGTCGGATGAAAAAAAAAATCATTTCATCGTTTCATTCCATCATGAAATTGTACGTTTCTACAATAAACCGTTAGACGAAATCAAGAAACACTTGACAGAATATTTCACCAAATCTGTTCATGCTTTGCCATCCTGGTTCTCCATTCCTTGCAGTTGAAAATAAGTAGTGCAGATGCGTATTCAAGCTGGTTCGCCAAGTGACTGCAAAATGTGTGAATGTAAATTTTCTTCTGATTTCGCAATTCGGAATTTGATAGTCTTATATACCCTTCACGAGCTATTCGTACTGGCGTTCTTACAAAAAGGTTACCTTAGCTTGGATGACTCTGATGAGTATTTTGAAGAACGCGAGCGAAGTTCATTCGAGCATGAATGAATTGATCATTCGAGGTACGCAAAATCGTGCTCAGGTATTCCGCCGGCAATCGAAGTGTGTCAAGCAAGCGTAATCGGAGGGTGTAAAATATAAATGATTTAAAGTCATGTCTGGGCTGTAGATCAAAGCATGAACGCAGCATATGTCGATTTTTGAGTGCCGTGTGCATCGAAAACTAGTGACCAGTCAATTCGAACTCAAAAGAGTAGTGATCGAAGTCAATCCAATAATGTCAATGTTAATTCGGTGGATGTCATCGAAAGTTTTTAAAATTCCCGTACCGAATTGTTCAAAATTTCGAAAACTTGTTTAACACACGACTCGGAGGTAAAAGTTTGAGCCACCAGGAAGCCTTCGTTTGAGGAAATTTGGCCGAGTGACAATATGCTCGAGTCTGAATAGAAACCAGTGGTGTTGTAAGAAGTAAGTTTGAAATCCCAACCAAAACAAGAATTTTCTCAGCAGTTAAATTGGCTAGAGCGTTGTGGTAACAAATTTTCCGTGATAGTAGAAATTAACGAAACTCCCTCTAAAGATTTTAGTTGATACTAGATCAACAATTACCATATTTGTGCAAGTTAATGTGAAATTATAGAACGTTCAGACGGAATTGCCACTACTTGCGACTGTAGCCGAGAGAGCAAATGTTTTGGGAGTGAACTGGTTCGATATAGTCGGTTTTTACATTGCAGCGGAGAAAGAGTATTTGTTTTCTATTTCGTGCGAATGGGAAACCAAACTCGATGATCTGTGTACAAAATACTCAAGCATTTTCGAACCTGGTTTGATTCACTGTAATCAACTCAAAGCCACTTAACCTTAAACCCTGATGCTACAGCAAAATGTTTCAAGGCACGTTCGTTGCCGTTTGAACAGATGAACGAAGAGAGAAGAAAGAGGGGTTGACAGATTGGTTTCACTTGACGTTTTTCAACCAATCCAAATTAGTCGATGGGCCGCACCCATGGTTGTCATGCGAAAAGCTGACAAAAGTCTTTGGGAATCTGCGGAGATTTTAAAGTCTCGCCGGTTATGCGGCGATTTTCAAGAGAATGTAGTTAATCGGTTTTAGCAGTGTAGGGTAGTAAGTTAAATCGAGCAATTCGTGGTAAACCATTTAGAGCAAACAAAACTAATCTACGTTGCACCCCCTCAATTCTTGTTTTATAGATCACTTAATAAGGTTGCTAGACCTGACTGGCTAATTCTACCAAGGGTCTAACGAAGGTCATGGAAAGTGTGCTTGTATCATAAGGATTCGAAAACTCCTTTGACCATTATTTAAAAAAAAAAACCGAGAGTAGAATTGGTGTGCCATAATCATGACTTTGCATTAAAATCATCCGTGATTATGATTAAATGGTTTCTGAGGCCATTCAAAATATTTTGTAGTTTGTTTACATAGTGCATTAGATCTTCTGAATATTGGAAGTAAGAAGCATCTGCTTACTTACTAGGTAAAATGTACATACTGTTGATCTAACTTCAACGCATACGCATTGCGAGACGCAGTACTGTGATATTTTGAGTGCCTTTAGATCAGCATTGAGAATACCAATTCTCAATTGGTGGATACCATTGGTGGATATTGGAGAATACCAATTCTCAACTTCTGTATTCTCATCATCTCCGGTGATAATATGCGCCGACGTAGCTATGCCACCTACTCTACCGTTTACCGCGTACGGTTCTGGCATACAATGGAATAATTCCCTGTCCGACTTTTCGAATGCCATTTTGTATGCTGTTTTTTTAGGATTTTTACAGCAGACACACTTTGTTGCCTCTGTCTTCTTTGGACAGGCGTTCTGGTCAAGTCCAGAATCACGATTCATTCTTTCTTTTTGCAAAATTTTGCAATGTGCCCAAATGTATCAGATTTGCAGCACCTCGTGACCCTAATAAAATCTTGTACCTGCATGAGGACGAACCAATATATATTTTGCGCATTTTTAAGATATCATGCGCCGGTTTCAATTCAATGACCCAATTGACTATCTCGGCATCTTTTGGCCCTGTTTTGAAACTGAGTTTAAAATCCTCATTTTTTAGTGTCGCACTGTTTTGATTTATAATTACTGTCTTAAGGTCGTCGACAGAAACTTCTCTACCTACTTCGTACATGATGATGCTAGGCAACTTCTTAGCTGGTAGGACTGATAGCACTTGTTTTACAGTGACAATGCTTGACGGTTGCCACCGAGCCTTTGGGATGTTTTTACACCTGTTTTGATTGCAGATGCTTGTGGTTTTCTTGTGACTACTATCTGCGCGTATGCATCTCTATTTTCTTCTTGTATATGTAATTTGATAGCGACTCAACAACCTTTCAGATCGGCTAGCTCTAGGCACATTTTGTGACCAGGGTCTCGAATTAAACTCAATCACTCAACAATTTACCTCATCATCGCTTTCAGTGCGGTATTTCTTCATTCACTTAATTCGTTGCATTTTGAATTCTAGTTCAAGCTAGATCGCCTTATTCACAATTGAGTCAAAGTTGTCATTAATTTGTATTATTTTTGCGAGTTGTTTATCTTGACCAAAGCTATTGGCGGAAATGACTTTCGAGTTGCAATGTTACCTGCGATTCTGTCAATGGAGTTGGCGAATTCGTCGAGGTTGGTGAATAGTAAACCTCAATACTGTGGTTACATTTGGTGCAAATAACGAATGTTTCTTTAGAAAAGTGGAATCGATGCCCTTCACGAATTTTTTTATATTGAATATTGGTGGTGAATTTCAAAAACAACATTTGGTTTTTGAATTATTGGTATCCTTGGTAAACCCTTAAATAGAACGATGAAACCAAATGCAAATAAAGTTTCCGATTGTATTCGTTAGATTATTTTAACCGTAATATTTTAACCACTACAACAGGAACTGCTTTTTGTTGTAAATATTAACAGAGAGAAAGTTTAAAATTTGTATTTTAATTTCAGTTTCCTTGAATTGTTCTGAATATCAAAGTTCTGTGTGCTTTCCGATTTTCTTAAAAAGTTTGCGATTTACATTTAACTAATAAATTCCATTAAAAATTTATATCTGTACAAAAGTTTTATTTGTTTTGAATTTTAACCGCTGGAAATACCACTGTTAGACTTTGTAAACTTTGTAAGTAAATAACAAGAAATTTTGGAGCCAAACAAAGCTTTCATTTTATTATAGCAAATATAAAGCTCAACATTTAATTTTTCTAAAATGTATTCGCCAATTTTTTCTTTTATTTTGGAATTGTCCGGAAAAAGGGTGTCGTTGGGGTTCGAATTTTACTCAAAACGTTAGCGAGAAAAATTATTAAAGTATTGAAAATGTGGATGGGGGCTTACTAAAAATGAACACAAAAAAAGTTTTCAAAGATGGGAATGCTGGGATCATTATTTGTAAAACAATTAGTAAAAATCAATTAAATATGTGAATTCAGACGGAATTTATCTAATGCACGTGACTGGAAAATAAAAACCAATAACAACTACACTGTTGATTGGGTTTGTTTTTCCATTTTCCGAGAAGAACGCATGGTAAGCGGCTTTATTTGCACATTAACTGTGCCATTTAATTGGTTGCATCGGCGATACAAAAGCAACATATTTTCAAGTACTCCCGGAGTTTTTCCCGGAACGGAAAATTATGCGATTAAACCTGAAAATTAATCTGAAGGATTATTGAAAATTTAGCTGGAAACCCATGAACCGTAAAGATTTTGTAATTCTGAGTACATAACCTAATTCCACTGATAAGCAACAAGAACAATAATGTTATGATTGAGTGTGAAATTTTAAGTTTTAAGTTTTTGATGCGAAGTAAACTTTTTGTTTTATTTTACTAACGTTACACTACTAATATTTTTCATTGGGATCAAAAAGAAAATTGTAGAGCGCAAAACTGTCACAAATCACAATATTATCTGCTTGTCAAAAAACCAACATACACAAAAACTGAACAAATTAAATTTTATTTTCAGTTAGTTTGTATAACGAATGTACGAGGCTAAATTAAGTTATAATTTAGAAGTAATTTATCGAGTTTATTTTTTGCCATCCGCACAGTAAAATGTGTTTTTGTAGACAGTGTAGAAAATTATTAAGTTACTAGATGGCCCGGTGAACTTCGTACCACCGCAAATTGATTTGATTGCTCGAGTAAGCGATTATGAATCCCAATCAGCCGTCCGACTCCAATTCATTGAGATCGGTAATATTTGCCGCACTGTGTACGGTTTGAGTTTCGTTTGGTGATTAAATGAAACTCGTGCGTAATGCAAAGCGTTGTGGTAAACTACGTTTTTCGTTTTGTTTTCTGGCGCGTAAACAAACAAAGATGATGCAGCTTGCCGAGACGCGAACATGCGACTTACAGTTGTCCATGCGCGAAACACGGAAACTCCAAGTTAATCCCGCAAACTCCCGACGACTAGCCTTGTGATTTGTTGATGGTTTGAAGCCGTTTGAACTCGAATGGTAATCGTGGCCTCGATGATGTTGTCCATAAGCTTTTTCACAACCAATCTCGTTCTATTGCACAGTCGAGGTTGATCGGTGTTACGCAACATGGTGATGACTGGGCCTACTTTCAACTGAAAATCGTGAGCTGGTAATCCGGGCAATTCATCCTGGTTGGTAACTGTGTCAACCGATTTGAAGGAAAAAAACTGCCCCGGAATGAAATGTTGAATCACGTCGGGTTGAGATCATCGACATCTTAGTTTTTCGGCACCAAAATGGCTCGTTTACTCAGCCAATTGTGGTTTTTTTAGTTTTGCACTATGTCGAATGAGCTCTGTCTTCGATTCGGTTGACTGGCAGAAATCAGTGGACAGTGATGAAACCGGTCGAAATGTCAACTGCGATTTTCTCATTACCAATGTCCAACAATTGATTCGAAAACGCATCTGCAGTTCGATGTTGTTGCAAAAGCACTCGCATGTTAGTCGTCAATCGGAGGGTCTTCACATGCCGCTACAAATTCATGATTTATGACTTAAAGGACACATTTAGTTCGACAGTTGCAGTTGAACGTGGAATAATAGGAAGGGTCTGACGAAAATCACCGGATAAGAGAATCATGGTTCCACCAAAAATGTTTTGATGACCACGAAGATTTTTCAACATTTCGTTCCAGCACCTCCAGTGACCTTTTGTGGGCCATCGTGAATTCGTCCTAAATGATCAATTTGCAAGTTGGTGTTTCGCTGATTTGCATGTTCAGTGGCAATTGCAATGTAGAACGTGCAGTTCGTCCGCCCTCTAACAAAGTTGCTGCTATTACAGAAGAAGCCAATGGAAGTGCAACTTCATGATGTGATCGAATCGACACCAAAAGCAATGCAATTAAAAACATTTTTGCAGTCCCCCCGGGAGCATGCAGGAAGTAAATGCCACCAGTTCCATTGTTCACAGCTACTATCAAAGATTCGTACGCAGTCTTTTGCTGTTGATTCAGTGTCGTATTTTTGTTCTCTTTGTAATTCGTGGTTAAATGCATCGTGTATTAAACGATTAGGTAATATCATGCCCAAATATGACAACACTTTATTCGCCTCATTGTGTCTCTCTGCTGTAATTTGCAATGTCGAATTTGCAGTTTGGCAACGCACACGATGCAAAACTTCCTGAGACATGTCGTCCTTATATTTCGCCCACGAATCGTTCGGATTCAAAGGGGAACATGTGAATATGATACACAGAGAGAAAAGCGTAGTAAAATTCAACAAAAACCGCAATGAAATAGATTACAAATGCAATGAAATTTCAACCCATTACAAGTGTAATAACCTTTACTGTATAATGTAGCAAAACTTGATAGTAGTATATTTAATTACAAGCGAATTAAAATTCATTACAATGGTTTTCTATATCTGTAGTAAAATTAACTGAAAGCCTAATGAAATTTATTAGCTTCTTAGTAATATCTTGTAGTGAAACTTATTACCACCGATGTAAAATATATTACAATATAATGAAATGGCTTTCTATATTTGTTGTAAAAGTTATTGCAACTGTAATAAGATATACTTCCAAATTGTAGTTTATTACATTGAACTGCAACCGTAATAAAACTGGAATCAAATAAAATAAATAATCCGATGTAAAAATTTAAACTGAAACACACGATTAATTTTTAGCTTTTATTGATAACAAAAAAATTCATTATTTAACCTAATTTTATAAATCAAATTATCTTAAATCTAAGGGCCAGTCTACCATCAGTTCAAATTTTATATAAATTCAGTTTTTTTAAATAATAGAATATAAATTTAAGTTATTTATAACTTAATACGTTCATTAGAGCAATTATTGCTGAATTTAAATTGTTGGACTCTAAATTAAAAAAATGCTTCTGCATAAATATCCAAACGTTGGCACTTGGTTTAGGATATTCTAAATTGAATACGTATATTAATTTGAAAATACTATCAAGTGCGGATAAAAAGTTGTCGGTTTTATATAATATATTATCAGCAACAAAATAATATGAAAGCTGGCATACCACGATCATCGGTTGCAACGTCAATTTACATTCTTTGAACGTCTCCATAATTTTCCTATATTGCGTCAAAATATCAGCTTGGGTATGGGCCTCGATGATGTTTCTGTTTATTGCATCTAAGATCGATACATGCCAGCGTTTGCCATCTTTAAGAACTATTTTCTGTGATGGAGGGAGCTTTAAGTGTAACAGCTTAAACACACACAAATCCTTATGATCTTGAAAAATATAAGATGAAATTTCTTTTTTAATATACATACACATTTTAGAAAATAATAAAATTATACCTTTCTCGACTTTGAGGTCAGACATTTCGACTAGTAAGGACTTGACCTGCTTACTGGCCGATTCTTTTTGGTCCACTACAATTTTAAGAAGCTTTGTTTTAAAATTCTCCCAGTTTTTCTTTGGACACAAAGCTGTTTCTTCTCCAAAAAGCTGACTAAAATCCAAATCAATATATTAAGAAAGCGAAAGATTTCCAATTAGAGACGTTTTAATTTTTGTAAGGCAAGTTATTTACCAAATGTAATTCGTTGGATTGACTAAAAAGTGGAAAATCATTAAAAATTTCTACAGCAGTCTTGGATAATATATCGCTTCGTCTTAATGAGAATGCCTTTTTCCACTATATCTGCACTATTTCTAGCGGTTGGGAGTTATACTTCAGCCAACTCTTGTCAATTTCACCTAGGAGTTCAAAAATATTTTTAAATTTCATTATAGGCGGTGATAAACATGAAATATATATATATATATATATATATATATATATATATATATATATATATATATATATATATATATATATATATATATACATATATACGTCTAATTCGCTAGCGTTGTCGGACGAAGATGGCAATGGTGATTGTGGTGCAGAAAGGACCGATTGCTCAGAAACCAGTGAACAATGGCTTTTTGGACGGCGTTCAACTAGTCCTTTTCTCCTTAAAGTTTGTAGTGTGTTATTGTACGTGGTATAGAATTGACCTCGAGCTCGGCCACCGTTGCCACTTTCAACAAAATAACAGTTCTGAAATATATAATATTCATACAGTTAATACATAGTTTAAACGTTTTTGTAAAATTTTAAAAATAGAAAAGACACATACTTTTATTTCAAATAGAAACAATTTTACTATATCATTAGCAATGATGTTACATTCTTTTGCGCCAATTAGAATATCATTGAAAATTGCATATTCTACGATTATTCCTATAGGTTTTTTTCTCTCGCTGGAGTTAAAAGGAACCGTTTTCTGAAAAAAGGCTGCTCCTTAAACATATTAAGAATACAATTTCTGCTTAACACACCGTTTATGATACTAACCAATGTAGGCATTTGTCGTTGATGAAACCCAATCCATAACCGATAAAGATCCGATCGAAACCGTATCCGCCAATGATCTTGCGGGAAAATTCTACAGAATCAAATAATTGGTTGAGAAGACTATAAAGAGCTGCAAAATAATACCTTCGAAATTCTCCAGACGACTAATTTAAATTTAAATTAAATTCTGGCCCACATTGGTGGTGGTGGTATCAGAACATCAATGTCCGAGAAAGTGATGTATTTTAGACAATCATCATCTAAATTGTGATCTAAATAATTTTAAAAAATAATGCTTATTGCTTATTCAATTTTAGGTATGCGTGTAGAAATTGGTTTAACAGTTACCATGAAAAATTTGATATAGTTCTGGAAGATCCCATTTTAATAAAATGTGTTTAACAGCTTCTACTCCACCTTAAAGCATCACTACTCGGCGCCTGGTGATTTAGTTCTATCTGGTGTATGGTGTATGGACTATTTTCTGCAGATCCATCCGCTGCCTCAATTTGAATAGGATTACTGGGCTTAATATATAATAACTGGTTTCCGACTCGGTGATCTCGTTAACCCTCTCACCAATGCCATCAACACCGCTTTCGTCGTTGAGTTTCTCTATTTAAAATTTTGTGGCTTACAAAGTATTTAAAAATTTCAAATATTTCATTATTTATATATAATAATTTACGTGTAGTTTCTTATATACATTAAAATTATACGAATTGTTTCATAATGCTTGTCGTTGTTATTTATCATCCGAATCGTCGTATGATCGCTACAATTCCATTGTAATTATGTTTCACTACACTCGTAGTAACTATTACTACATTATTTCGTATTTTTACAACAGGAACTAAATTTTATTACATTGGTAGTGTATGGTGGTAAATTTGTGAGGACATACAGAAAATTGCGCTAAATTGGTCAATATATTCAATGAAAAATATATGCAGTAAATCCCGACTATTACACACATTAAATAAAAGTCCTAAAAACAGTGTAATTATAAATAATTAAATATTTTTCTAAATTATTATAGGTATATGTATTTCTAGTAAAATTTAAAGTTACGGATGATAAAAGAACGTAGGATTATTGACAGGTTGATCAAGTTGGACAAGTTGAAAAATCGACACGCCTCAAGAAAAAATTCTTTATAGTATAAAAGCAAAACTATACACTTTAATATTTGTTTTAATGTTTGTTAATCTACAAACGTGTACTTACCAAGACTAATTCACTCACTGCACAAGTATAATTACCGACAAAAATCACGCAAACTAAATAAATAATAAAAATAGGTATTATTAGTCCTTACTATTCGAGAAACACCTTCATAATGAACAATTTACCGCAGTTCTCTTTATTTGCTCTCAATTTACTATCAAATACTACGAATGTAATAAATAAAACTATTCGACCATGAAATTTACTACACCTGTTGTAAAATGTAAAATAACGTAGTAATAGGTGCTACGAATGGTAGTTAATTTTACTACGTTATGCAATATTGATGTAGTAACAATTATTAGATGTGATTACAACTCAATTTTACGACGAACGCAGTTAATTTTACTACATTTTGGAAACAAAATAAATGTTCGGGTGGTAGAATCTGAATATTTCTACTACAAAAGTACTACACCTATTCTAAATTGTTCGGTTTTGTAATGAATTTTACTACTAATGATTTTTTCCTAAATCATTTCTCGGTTTTGTAAATTTTACTACAATTATTTTTCTCTGTGTACTCGTAATCGCGAACAATGCGCGCGAATTTAATGCGATTATGAAGATATGACGCAATCCTTGAGCGTATTGTCCCAATGCGAATCGTTCTCGAGCAACTGTAAGAGTTGACACACTTCACAGATGCCCATTAACATTCTCAGTTGTTGAAGCGATGTCAAACCGCGAACATTTACCAACACAATCGATGATAGTAACATTCGTCGTTATTTGAATGTACAGTGTAGATGCGAACCAGAGCGCCTGAAGCAAATACATTTGGATGTCCTTCAACTTGTGTTCCTTTTTTCCGACGCTGAAAAGATTTCGATTATGCGTTCCATATGTAACTGTGTTGAATTTCAGCATACAGAAAAGTGGGAGTGAAATCTTAACGAATCTTAATTGACGATGAAGCATGATATCTCTAGATTGCAAATTTTTTCTCCGACAAAAACAACAGCCACTTCATCGACAGCTCACCCGCCGACAGTCCTGATAACGATGTTATGGCTATCGGATAGCATCCAATCCAACTCAATTTTTAACAATTTGATCAATTTGTTGTTCTGATAAAGAAGCGCCTAAAATTCTCAAACAATGGCTCGCTTCGTTGTCGGATTGTGACCACAACGCTGTTTAACTACTGCATCCGATTTTCCCATGTAATAAATTTGTAAGAATCGATGGTCCGCATCTGGTGGTGGCAATGTATTTTCTGAAATTATCCCGTAGAATATGCGTTGCGCCAAGCTACGTCACTTGGAAGCAACAGTTGTATTTATTGGATGTTGGGCAGGAAATGGGTAGAATCGCTTCCTGTTCCAGAAACCAATAAGCGTAATGGCTCTGGTGGCGGAACTAATTGTGGCAATTTCACTTCCTCACCTGCGCAACTCAATCCAAGAGTTTCGCCGCTGAATTTCAACTCCGATATGGACAAACAACTAACATTTCTACAATCATTACTGATTTGTCCGCATTATAATCGATTTCCGGATCGTAATGAAATGCCGCACGCTCCAAGTTTATAGGAGCACCGCGTCGGCGTAATCGGTCATATCCATTGTGTTGTGCTCGTTGGCGTTGTGTTGGATGTGCACAAACTTGTTGCATTTTGAATCTATTCGCTTGTCGTTCATCTTAATTCGCTCTCGAACGTAATTGGGACATGCCAATACGACTTTTTCATAATTTCATAAATGTAAAACCACACGGAATTGTGTTCACAATTACTTGTACACGAGCCAAATCTGTCGAAATTACCTTGTTAATATTCACTGAGAACTTTACAATACTAAAATCCTCGTGCCTCGCTAAGAAACATTAGAATGAATTTGTGGTTATGTCTAAGTCTACAAAGTCAATTTGCCTTAACAGAATAGCTGATCAAAATGATTGTTTGCAAAATGTAATTAAATTCGCGTTAACCAAATGTGTTCTCAAAATCCACTATTTTCGCCGAAATGTTTGAGCACGACCGCACGGTGTGAATAATCGAATTTGAAATATGTACTGCATGGCGCAGCTGTCAATCGATGGTTCTGCCACCAACGCCATCTATTGAAAATAATCTGAAGTGACTATACAAATGAATGCATATTGTCGAAATACATTTCTCATTAGTAGTGTTTCGAACATTCCCATTTCAATATAAAATTCCCATACCCGGTTTTTTCGATTTTCCGGTTTTTCCTTTAGGTTTTTCCGAATTTTCTTCGATTTTCCGATTTTTTTCGATTTTCTTTTTTGTAATAAAAGTTTTACTTATATTTCAATTTGTAATCCAATTTGTAATTTTTGTTTTTATTTTTATTTGACGCGTATAAGTCACTAGGAGGTGGATTCTAATATTTAGTATCATCGGATCTGTGCGGCAAAATATTTGAATATTCCAACCAAAATTGGTACAATTTTTTGTTAAATCACTAACATTCTGGGTGTCTTGCGAAGAAGAACAAAAATTTGTGTAAAATTATTTATATTTCAACGATGATAAGCTGAAGTGGGTCTTTGCGCGATTTACTAGCTCGCCATTCTGAGCCACTTGAGTACAACTCCACCAAACTTCAGCATCAACGTTAAAGGACGGTTTAGTTGAATTTTATATAGATTCCACTTTTGTAGCAATCAGAAAAGGTTGAAGTAATGCAACATGTATCCATGGATTGATTTGTACCAGTAAAAAACTGTTAGGTTGCTTGGCATTAGATGCGTGCTTTTTTCTTTATATTATTTATCGAGGTTTTATTATTTTTGACTCCAGAGCCCATTTCTGCCTGGAATTATTATCAAGGTTGTTCACTATAGTTTAGATTATCCAATAATCAAGCCGCCCAGCGCCCGTACCACTAGCTTTTAAACCCGAATATCATGCTTGCCTTACGTCTATAATTTAATGCAGCCGTTTAGCTGTTTCCAAGACATAACCCACGCAAACAAAATTAATTCTTACAACTTTACCGAACAAAAATACAAGATTAAAAATGTAAAGCTTACATAAATTTCAATTTAAAACTATCAAAATCTCATAAATCAATTAAAAAGCTAACCAACGTCTGCCGGTATATGGTAAAATAATTTATACAAATTCTTGTGTACGAATAAATCCAAAAACAGCCAACCCCATAAAAAACCTGAAAAAGCACCAAACCTATAAATTACTGAACCGATGTACCAACAACACACCCAACACACAAAACTTATTAAAGTAAAAAAATTTGAACACCTGTTGATGGGGAGTTTATGCTTCACCTTATCTGTTTCTTAAACACAAAAAATAGCAAAACGAAACAAAAATAACTTTACTATGTCTTTGCAAAAAAAAACGCTAATTCTAATAACATGTTAGAAAGTTGTTCATCATTCTTGTGAAAAAATAGAAAACAAAAATCTCATCCACAACTTAAACAAGAAAATGTGGCAAAAACAAAACATACAAGGTAAGGTGTGCATGAAAAGAAAACTTTGAATAGGGAAGCGCGCGTTAAAAAACACTAAACGAATTCTATTGTTTATGTTGTAAAATCTGTCAAATGTAATTTATAAAAAAAATTCTTGTACTTCAAAAAAGCTCGCGTTGAGCTTCTTAAGTATTTTTGGCTTTAGTAATTTTCCGCCGCGGTGACATCGGGAATGAGTATTATAGGATTAAACAATTTTTTCATAATGATTGATGATGTCGATGTGCATACCAACTTAAAATCGATATAAGGCAAATTAAAAAGCTTTAATATACCGTAGAACTTTGTATACATATGTGTATTTGATTTATTGCGTATACAATTTGATTATATTTTAAATTTCTGTCCTAATACCTTTTCCTATACCCAAATCAATACGTTTAGTACTTTGAATGTCACCTATGATTCCGTTTAGAACGTGAGTAGGGTTTGATTACGATTTAATCATTATTTTTGGTTCCAAAATGATTGAAGTGGAGTAAAAATTGCTTAGTACCTGATCTGGAGACTAAAACATTAGAAGAAGAGCTTTTGGCGTAATATATAGCAAAAAATAATACTTCTGGGTCTTGTAACACGACAACTCACCGAAAATCACAATTCACCGAAATAGCAATTAACTGAAAACGACAATTTACCGAAAACGACAATTCATCGAAAAACAATTCATCGACATCAATAATTCACCTAAAACGACAATTCACCGAAAACGACAGGACACCAAAAATTCATATATAATACGGCGATTCTCGTCGAGAATGCGGTGTCGGTCGTTGCTTAAAACACTGTATTCCTAATTATCAATTTCATTATATCTTAGATTCATCCAACACTGTTATTAATCCATTTTGATCGTTAAAATTTATCGGTTGGAAAATAAATGGCTTGTTTCATCACTACAACTGACTATTTATAAAGACATTCCCGAAGCTGTGACGGAACTAGACCGTTGCTTAACCTGTTAACCGATTCGATCAATCGAGAGAGTTTGTAGTTTGCCCAAGTATTGCTTAAATCCCAAAAAATTATTACGACGATACTATTTCAGAAACAATAGTCTAGTACTATTCTAAGCCCGAAAGTGTGATTGAGCTAAGTAGCAAGAGACTGCGTGAGAATAACCAACAGGAAAATATTTTATCTGGAATATCAGTTTTCAATTACCGTTGAATTTATCCAGATTTCGTTCAAAAATCACTTAAGAATCCCGTGTCTATCCTAAATATCGAATTTCATTATGATCGATTAGGACACGGCTTAGTTTCGGCTCAGTTGGCTACATTCTATCTTACCAAAAATAGTTTTAGGTTACGAAATGTCATATTTCCCTTTCAGTATACTCATAGTGCAGAACTTCTTCCTAAAATCGGTCAAAGAATGGCCTAGTTTCATTCCAGTTGGCTGTATTTCAGAACTTTTTCTTAAAAACTTTTTAGAATTTAATTTCCATTATACAAACCCGACTTCTTCATGATCGACTATGAAATAACCTAGTTCCGTTCTAGTTGTTTGCGAACGTGTGTTCATTTATCTTTTATACTATATTTCATCATGACTTAGAAATAACTTAATTCCGTTAAAATTTTACGATTTTCAGAGCTACATATAAATCCACTTTGGCCACGAATTAAAAATACAAAAAACCAGTGTCGAGAAAAACCAGAACTTGTGCGTAATCGGGGGACGATTTTTTAAGAAATAAGGACTCTTTTGGTATTCGAACGGCTAACTAAATTTTTATCTCAATCGCTCAATAGAAATGTGATCCAAAATACGAACCAAAAGTAACTATTAATTTGACATATTATCGATGAAGTTTCGTTTTCGATGAATTGTCGTTTTCTCTGAACTGTCGTCTTCAGGGTATTGTCACTTTCAGCAAGTTGTGGCTTTCGGTAAATTATCTTACAACAATTAGCCGAAAGGGATAATTCACCGGAAACGGCAATTCATCGAGAACTAAATAAACCAGAAACGACTGTTCCTTTATACAACTTTCCGATTGTTCCTTTAAAAGGCGGAATTTAACTGATAACTGAAAAAACTTAAATCCAGTAAACTGGAACAAAACTAAAAATTCTGAAAAAAATATTTAGCAAAATATTCAAACAAAAAATTTGAAATTTAAAATATTTAAATTCCTTTACAACAGCTCATTGCTTTTTAATGTAATTTTAATAAAATTAATCAAACTCTTGCAATTAGTGGATTTGGTGTCCCTGTTGTTATTGGCAACTGCGTCAATTCTATATTCCCGTCATATTCTATATTCCTCGACATCCCGCGTGCCCGTGAGAGCTACAGAAACCATTTGCCTGAATCGCAATTTGAAAAATTATGTCAAATTTTATCTGATGTGAACGAGATTTTTAACCTCAGTCAAAAGATAAACTGTTTTTATGTGTTATAATATCGTTAACAATATTTTTCAATTTTTCGAATTTTTTAGAGAGTTGGTTATTTTAATTATATTTAATTTCAGAATTTCAATGCGTTTCGGGATTTATTTATTCAGCATATTTTAAATCAGAAATTTTTCCAAAAGTTAATTGCTAACTGGATGGGGATGATCTCTTGTTACATATTGTTACGATCTCGCCTGTTTGTTTGATGGGCAAACAATTAAACGTGAGCGAGACATTTATTCAGAGAAAATTACTCATTCAATGGTTAGAAAATTACGAGTAATAACTAGTAATAAATTTTTTTGTAAGATTAGTGACATCTAGCTTTTGATAGTAGTAGCATTAGAGGCAGTTTTGTGGCCTTGCAGGTTATAGTATTCTAGAACAGAACTGTGGAGAATATTACTTTTGTATAAACCCAATCGAGTGTAGAATGTGCGATTGGTATAGAGGTAAGAAAGGATAGAAACCGTTTAGTTATGAGTTCAAATAGGTAATAAAGGATAAACTAGATGTTAAAAGTGAAGTTGTGGAACCATCTTAAAACACCGATATTGCCCAAATATGATTTATATGCAAGGGAGAGACACAACAAACAATACAAGATTTGATGAGAGAAACGAAACAAGAAGTTAAAGAAATCAAAATACTATTCTAGAAGTACGCGTCGAAGTGGAGAAATTACAGGAGTTAAACAGGTGCAGTCGAATATTCAGAATGTTCTGAACATCGCATTTAGTCCAGGTGAATAAACCCAAGCCACCGAGTTTCGATGGAACAACTTCGTTGAGATTTTAAAATTGTAATTTAAAACGACTGCCAACAACAATGCATGGGATAAAGTGATAAGTCATATTGCAGAATTAATAGTAGTCGAACCATTGCAAATAATTTCCGAAAATAATCGCGACAGTTACAGTGAAATAATGAAGGCCCAAATGAGTCCAAGCGAGAAATATATCAAATCGAGATGAAGGGACGCTACCAGAATGTCGGAGAAGCTCTTTAAGAGTACGCATCAAAGATCGAGCGACTAAAATTCCAATTAGAGCTATAATTATCTCAAATAAATTAAATTCAATCAAAAAAGGGATCAACATCGGAAAATGTGAAAATATAAGTAACTTAGTGAAATGTGAGCAGAAAATTCGATGAGAAAAAAAGTCAACACAGGAGAACAAAAGAATAGAACCTCTTCTGCAGAACTGGACAGAAGATCTCACAAATAAGCAGAAAAATGAAGCGCAGCGATTAGTAGAACGATACATGTCGATTTTCTGTAGTACACCAGAAAATAAAGGAAGGATCACTATGATAAAACACAATTTCCTTGGCAAAAGAAGACTGTAGCATGAGATTTTGCGTAGATTATCGAAAACTGAATGATGTAACGAATCGATGACACATTAGATACAATATCGGGTGCTAGAATATTCTCCACGGAGACGTACGTGCTCGGTACGGAGCTACCGCCGTAACCGCCATTAGTATTCATATATATGAAGCAAAAATATCATCTGTAAATTAATGGCCAAGACCCACAAATTTACATGAATTACGAAGCTTCCTTGAATTGTGTACCTATTATAGACGATTCGTGCCAGGATTCTCCAATGTTGCAAAAGTTTACACGAATTGATGAGGAAGAACAGTCTGTACCCAACCTGAAATTTATTTTGGATACTGATGCAAGCAATGATGATATAGGAAGAAAGTTGTCGCAAGTAATCGATGGTCGAGAGTGATCGAACGTCAGCATGCTTTGAAAAAAGAGCATCGAAAAGGAAGCGCACATGGGAATGCTGATGCTAATCATGACATTATCAAGGTGGCCATGTCAGGTTGAACGTAAACACTTCGGCCGAATGGAAAAAAAGGAGAATATATTCGATGGCTCATGAAAGTGTCACTCGATGAGAACTGGATGGATGAATCAATTCGGAAGGAGTAGTTTCTAGACGCGAATTTCTCAATAATATTGCGTTATAAGGAAGAGGATGGTCGACCAACCTGGAGTGAAATTTCAGATATAACATCCTAAGTGAAAGCTATTTCAAGGACACAGTGGGCACAAGTGGAGGCCATCTCAGAATTAATAAAACAGTCAGAAATATTCGTCAACCATTTTATAGGTTTTGATGTAGACAGTCGGTAGTATAGTAGTGTAAAAAATGTGATCAACGAGCAGCAGTGAAAGGACCTGCACAAAAAGCCGAGAGTCCATTCGAGGGAATTACTATGGACGTAGCAGGACCATTCCATATTACAGAAATCGCCGAGGGTGTATGCTATACCCATTCAGGAAACAACAACTACTACTGTTGACGTTAAAACACTGAAAAGTCACTCGAGCCAAGGAAGAAAAATTGAATCGATGGTATTCTACGAGATTTGTCAGTTCATTGGCATAAATAAGACAAGAACAACGACTTTCTTTCATCAGATGGTATGGTGGAAAGATCAATATTTAGCGAAGGTTGTGAATAAAAATCAGTGCACTTGATTCACAAATTTGTACGAGAAAAAATTCGGTTAGCAAAAGGGTTATCACCGAAGCCGGCAGGAGAGAAGCCATATACTGTTGTCACAAAGTTAAACGACGTAGTTGACAGAATCAAAAAAGGGCAGCGAGGGAAATCGAACGGCGAACCTACTTTGTAATGTTACGATGCCGCCTACTAGTTTGACGAGCAAACAATTCAGAGTGGGTCAGGTTAAGGAAATTAATTACTTTTTTTTGTGAGATTAGTGACATCTAGCTTTTGATAGTAGTAGCATTAGAGATAGTTTTGTGGTATTGCAGGTTATAGTAGTCTAGAACAGAACCGTCGAAAATATTACTTCTGTATAAATCGAGGCGAGTCTGGAATGTTTGATCGGTATATAAATACGGGTGAAAAGCGAAAGTAAACAGGTGGTGTAAGTACTGCGGTACTGCTGTATGTGTTTAAGAAACTATTTCCGGTATTTTCGGGAATATTATGGAAGCGGTGTAATTTTCGAGAATTGTTGAAGCGGTATAAGATACGAATCGGATTTAACAGGGCAAACTCGTAACAATACGATTGTAGAGTACATGAGTAATAGCAACATTTAATCTTAAAGTATTCGTTGGTACTGTTTGTTGAAACTTTTTTACTAGACGTATAACTTGTAGGTTATCCAAACTAGTTACAGGCATGCATGCATACCGATAAAAATAATTGGTAACACCGCTAACTATTTACCATTTTGTACGCTTTCACCTTCTAGTATTACCTTTCAAAGTGCTTTACCGTAAAACTGTGTGTATATTTACCAAAAACCCTACTATTACTCGTATTTGTGTTATTTTACCCCCGTATACAATAAATAGTATTTAGTAGACGAGTGAAATAAATTTATTTTTAATTTTTATTTTTAATTATATCTCGTTTCAGGTATGAAGCTTTTGACTTTGTGAATTTGAAAAGATAAACATTTTATATAGTTTACGTTCATGGAAGATGATACATAGCAACACATCATGTAAGTTGGTTTTGTTGTTTTTAATTTCATAATGTTAATTTAGTTTTATTTTGATGTACACCTACTCCCTCCCGAATTAAATGAGAAATTGGTAGTTTTGACGTAAATTCACAGAAAGTAAAGCAGCATGCAATCATATCAAGTTAATTAACAAATAGCTAGCTGATATTTCTGAGAATTTTTTGATTTTAACTTTTGGTTAATAATCAAATGTGGTTTTACAAAAAAAAAAACGAATAACGAGTGCATCATGTTCTCTAGTGTGGAAATTGTTATTTGTGTATCTAGATCGCAAAGGGGTAGTTTTTCACTAGTGACAGCAATTTCGCGCGAGTTTATTTCTTTATAGTATTACAACTAATCTCAGTGAGTTATAGCAATTGTTTTATTAGTTTATGTGCTCAATTGGTAGTCTATTCTTGTGGGATGAAAACTGTCGGTTCATCCCAGCTCTGCCAGTCCTTTAATTTCAGCGACTCAGGAAACCACTAATTCTAAAGGCTTTGTTCTCTTTAGGCGCTTCGGTCCATTGGTGAGATCCAGTAGGTTTCGCAGCTCCTCGTTGTCATGCTGCTTCAGTCACAGTACATAACTCCTTGCAAATTTTTGTATTTCATCGCTGACGTATTCCATATTTAAGTCTCAATGTCATTTCTAATGTAAAGGGTGTTTTTTAGAGGTTCACTTCTTTAAGTAGACAACACTGTTTTGTTTGACGACCGATTTTATTACTGATATTTGCTTTGTATTAGTTTGATTTGTCATTTTATAATGAATAGACTCATGCCAGAGCAACGCCTGCAAATTGCTGATTTTTTTTATCAAAATAATGGTTCTGTTCGCCAAACTCACCGTGCATTACGTCCATTTTACGGTCGTCATAATCGTTAATCAGAGCGGGTAATTCGGTTAACTATGGATCGGTTTCGCACCACCTATACTCTAAATAATAATACGCATCCAGTAAGACGTCAAACAGTGCGTACCGAAAAAGCGATAGACGCTGTACAGCGAAGCATTGAGGAAGACCCAAATCAATCAATTTCACGTCGTTCACAGCAACTGGAGATGTGTCCATCCACTTTATGGAAGAATTTATCTAAGGATCTTGATTTACGTGCTTACAAACTTCAAATTGTGCAGGAGTTAAAGCCATCCGCTCATTGCACACGCCGCCAATTTGGCCAATGGGCTGAAGCACAAATTGATCAACATTCAGGCGAATTTATATTAAGTAATTTAGAGGAGATGTGATTTTTTAATTGGCCTTAGGTACATTCCAAAGCCATTCTAAATATTTTCTAACCATTTAGCATGAACTTCAGTGATAGTGGTGGACTTCTGAAACAAAACAGAGTGTTCCAAGCAAGTTATATGATTTTCTAATGGGTCTGACAGGGGTTTCAGAGGGAGACAGGTTCCATGAGATTTAAAAATGTAATTTTTCTAATTTGCCTTAGATACATTCCAAAGTCCACCAGTATCAATGAAGTTCATGCTAAATGCTTAGAAAATACTTAGACTGACTTTGGAATGTACCTAAGGCCCATTAAACAAATTAAATTTTTAAATCTCATGGAACATCCTGTCAGATCCATTCGAAAATCGTAATACTTGCTTGGGACACTCCTTTTTGTTTCAATAGTCCACCAGTATCACTGAAGTTCATGCTAAATACTTAGACTGACTTTGGAATGTACCTAAGGCCAATTAAAATATCACATCTCCTCTAAATTACTTAAAATAAATACGCCTGAATGTTTACTTTCACCAATACTATTACAATAAGTGTATTGTTGTTATATTTTTTGGATTGGTTTGGATAAACTTCACTAGCACATTAGTTTAAGTGCTCAATTGGTAGTCTATTCGTGTGGGATAAAAACTGTCGGTTCACCCCAGCTCTGCCAGCCCTTTAATTTCAGCGACTCAGTGAACTACTAATTCTAAAGGCTTTATTTTCTTTAGGCGCTTCGGCCCATTGGTGCCATCCAGTGGGTTTCGCAGCTCCTCGTTGTCGTGCTGCTGAAGTCGAAGTACATAACTCCTTGCAAATTTTTGTATTTCATCGCTGACGTATTCCATATTTAAGTATCAATGGAGGTTGTCATTTCTAATGTAAAGGTTTTTAAGAGGTTCACATCTTTAAGTTGGTAACACTGTTTTATTTGATAACCGATTTCACAGTTGACATTTGCTTTGTCATTAGTTTGTTTTGCCATCTTATAATGAATAGACTCACGCCAGAGCAACGCTTGCAAATTGCTGAAATTTTTTATCAAAACAATGGTTCTGTTCGCCAAACTCATCGTGCATTTCGTCCATTTTACGGTCATCTCAATCGTTCAGCAGAGCGGGTAATTCGGTTAACTATGGATCGTTTTCGCACCACGTATACTCTAAATGATAATACGAATCCAGTAAGACGTCAATCAGTGCATACCGAAAAAGCGATAGACGCTGTACAGCATAGCATTGAGGAAGTCCCAAATCAATCAATTTCCATCCACTTTATGGAAGAATTTATCTAAGGATCTTGATTTACGTACCTACAAACTTCAACTTGTGCAGGAAATAAAGCCATCCGCTCATTGCACACGCCGCCAATTCGGCCAATGGGCTGAAAAACAAATTGATATTGATGATGATTTTCCAAACAAAATTTTGTTCAGCGATGAAGCTCACTTTTGGATGAATGGATACGTTAATAGACAGAATTGTCGGATTTGGAGTGAAGATAACCACCACCAATACATCCAGAGAAAATCAATGTTTGGTGCGCTTTGTGAGCCGGCGGAATCATTGGTTCATATGACTTCAAAAACGATGACGAGGTAATGGTCCTGTAAATTGGCCACCGAGATCATGTGATCTAGCTCCAGTAGATTATTTTCTTTGAGGAGATGTTAAGTAACTTGTCTACTCCGATAAACCAGAGACGATTGAACACTTGAAATACAACATTCGGCGAGTTATTAGCGAGATACGACCGCAATTGCTGCGAAAAATGATTGAAAATTGGACCTTCAGATTACGCCATGTACGCGCCATCGGCGGCGGCCACATGGCCGAAATCATATTCAAGCATTAATGGCATAAAGTTATCTATCCAATAATACAAGATCAGATCTCCCGAATAATTGCAAAGCCCCTAATAATAAATGAGACATAAAACTACATTCCCGTTAATTTAAGTAATTTCACACTTAAGTGAAGTAGCATTTAACACTCCATATAATTAACACAAAAAAGTTCCCAAAACTAAAAACATTCAACAACATTTTGTATACCGAACACACAGACACGTTATATCGCACAGAAAACAATTTTCCGCGCGGTTTTATATGCAAAAAGCGTTATAAAAAATGGCATTCCCACCACTAATTACCATAAAATTTTATTACTTTTCCCGGTGTAATACATTTTCAACAAAAAATTGTAAGAACACAACAAAATAAAATTCAACAACTTAATATTTAGCAGCAGCAGCAATAAAATAAAATAAAATAAGAAAATGCCAAAGAAAAGTCACAGAGCTACACACCATCAAATCCATCCAACCTGTTGATTATTATTATGATTATTATTGTCTTGTATTTTCTTCCCTCTGCTGTCCCAAGTAGACGGAGGATTTTTTTTCGTAAATACCATCGACTTGTTGTTATTTTATTTTCCAAAGCTATTTGTTTTTATTATTATTACTCGTGTATTTTCCACTCCTCGATCGCATGCAGTATACGTTATACCATGCACAGTTTTTATAAGTCACAGAGGTAGACTATCTGGCACCACATGCGATTATGCCTTTTTTCGTTATTACTGTTATTACTCTTTATATAGTTTTTGATGTTGTTTGTTGTTGTTATTGCGTGTCCTCTCTTCGCCAATAAAAATAATAATTGTTGTTAAAAAACTATATACAATAACAACAACAACAAAAAGGCAAACATTAAGATGCGCAAACACAAAATACTTGCATATATTGTAAGAACGAAGAAGAATTCGCAAAAACAATACAGAAGAGACGCTATGCCGAATCAAAATCAGCGTATAATTTGCAATTTTTCTCTTTGTACGATTTGGTTCATTTACGATTTCCGGGTTGACCGTTGTTTATATGGTCTGCGGGTAATTTACTGTAAATATGATTTTCCATTTTAATTGCAATTTTGTGTTTTGTTGGTTTTTCACGTTAATTTTCGCAATCATCTCTTATTTCTTGATATTGTATAATGGAGTGTTTATATCGCCAATTTCATGTGGCATTGATTTTCAAAATAGTTTGCTGATACCGGTTATACTCGGTTTACAGAGATATCCATAATTAAAATTTTAAACGCTTCCAAATTTGCGTCTTGATCGAAAACTTATTCTGGAATTTAAGAATTTACGGTTAATTTAATTACAATCAAATTCTATCCAGTGTAACAATAAATGGTATTGCAGAGGCCACGGCGACTCTCTAATTACTCCAAAACAACATAGAGTTTGCATAAAAGCGCTTTGCTGGTAATGGGCTCCACCCCATCGTATTTCATAAACATTGCATGTAAATTCTGGATGTACTCAGTCTTAGGGTGATCTCAAACGTTTGTGACAGACGATCTACTTTGAGAAATCCTTTTGGCTGAATAAATTTGCTGAAAATACATCGATGAATTATCCTAAAATGCTCATAATCTACCTCTCCTCCAACCGGTTTTGTAATTTGGCAAAATAATGATCTTTAATCCCTAGAATGCCTAGAAAGAACATACTTCTAGATACTTCGATTCAATTCATTAATGATCTAGGACTTTTGGTTAGTAATAAATATTGCTCAAAGTCGTGACCGACTCATCTGGCGACCACCCAGTAAAATGAAAACTGTTTGTTACGAGCAGGGTTTCCGAAATATCTACATAAAGTCCGCAGAATATATTTGGTCATAAGAGACGTTTACCATGGTAAATAACTAAATAATGAGTTGTGGTGACATGACCCGTGGTGGTAGCGATTTACTAAAACTGTTACCAAGCCCGTAATGAACGAAATTGACACCGACAGCGGAGAGTTGACACCTAATCAACGAAAAGTTAAGAATTTCAGTGAATGTACGTAATTAGAATATTGGTTATGGTACGTAGGTTTATTTGCAGATGCCAAGGAAACCGAACCTGATTTGCATATGAACATGAAGGTTTAGGTCGACTTAAATATGACATACGTGAATACGATACAAAGCAACAAATATGGTCCCAAAGTCAAGTATATTGACCAAGTTACTGATGGCCTCGTCCGAAAGTGTGCCGTATGCCGCAGATATAATGCAGAGGTCTCAAATCAAATAATGAGCCAACTGGCATTAATTATTACGGGGATTTGTTTATGCAGGGCCCATAACGATTGCTAGAAAATTTATCGCTTGTCTAAAACGTTTCGTAAGTCTCTGCTAGCCTAACAAAATCGATTCTTTCATATTTTTCATCTATGTTTCATTCTCACAATTAACTTTTCGTGTTTTTTTCTATTGTAATGGATTTTATTGTGATTGTTCCGTACACATTGGTATATCTTCAGTACTCTCGAATTAAATACACAAGCATAGGAAATTATTCCATTTAGCGTCAAATCTGTGTGACAAACGACTATGATAATCGACACCTACTTATACACAATCAACTTCCCAACCACCCCTTACTTTTTCCGTTATTGCTGGACCGCGGATAAATTTGAATTTGTAAGAATCCAACAATCAGTTTCGAACGGAATATATATAGACAAATATTCCAATGTAAGTAATACAACATCAGTCGTCGCGACCTGATGAGAAGACTGATTTTTTCAAATCCGTAATCTCATCCGTTCGATTATCCCTTCATTGTCGGCAATAATTTTTGTGAGTTTATCATGTATACTAAAGAACCGTTCGAGTTTTCTTTGAATTCTTTCACTAGTGCGGGTCTTCAGAAAGCCCCCGCGAATTTCGTGAATTTATCGAGAAGTGTGAGAAATACGTGATTTTGGAAGAAACCGAAATCTATATGAAGGATTTCCATAGGTCTCTTTGGTGTTTCCGTGATCTCATACTGCAATTTAGGTGGATGCCGGTCATATTTCGTTTGAAGACATATGCTACAGTGATTTTCTTCATGCCGTTTCTTTATTATAGCTCGTTGGTCCTCAGGACTGAACACATCCGTTAAGAGTATATGTGTCGTTACTAGATATGGTTTATGGGAGTTCCCAAATTTCGCACGATATGGTTCTGTAGCTATTTGGAAAACTATATCGTCACACAATATTCCTGTAACTCGATGTTTCGTTACTTGTGTTTCAATATTAAGGCGGATGGTTGGGATATGATGCCTGGGAATATAGTATATATCACATCACCCTATATGTTTGCCAAATGGGTGTTCATGTTGAATATTTAACCGTTGCATTTCGGGATCAACTGTTATGATCAATTGGGAACCAAAATGGTTTACGAGTGTATTGGTAGTCGGTATGATAGTTTGTTCATCATTATTTGTGATTTGGGAATCCGTATATGGGTCTGAAGTTTCGTAGGTGTTTAGATTGTTGATAACTTTAAGTTCGGGGTGCATTCGTGAGAGTGCATCCGCGTTGGTATTCTTTGCACCTTTTTTGTATACGATTTCGTAATCGTATTCCTCCAATTTTAATCTCAATCGAACCAATTTGGAGTCTGTGACAATTTTAAACTTTTGGCCAAATAAGTACGGTCGAAAGTACTTAGTTGCCTAGATGATAGTAGAACAGTTTTGTTCTGTTACCGTTAACGTTGTGGATGCGTAGCAAATAGGCTTATCTTTTCTTATAGGCCTTTGTGAAATGACGGCCCCAATGGCTACATTGCTCACGTTCGTGGTAAGGATAAATTCCTTTGAAAAATCTGGATGCTGTAAGATCCTTGCATAACAACTCTTTACAGTATTCGAAACACTGGATATATTTAGTGTCAAGTGTGATCTTTTCTCAAGCATTCCGTTAAGGGCTTGGTAATTTCGGAGACCTTTCTGATGAACTTGCGATAGTATTCTAACAGGCCTAAAAAGCTTTTAATTTCTTTCTCTGTTTAAGGAATTGGAAAGTTTTCAATTGCTTTTATCTTATCGGGATTCGGTTTGACCCCATCACTCGTAACGATATGGCCCAGGAAGGCAATTTCTCGATGGAGAAATTTCGGCTTATCCATTTGTACTTTTACATTGGCTTTCTTGAGTTTCTTAAAAACGTGTTTTAAGCTTGTAGAAAAAGCACGATTTGTCTTGTAGTTCACCAAGGACATTGTCCATGACTCTCTGGAATGTCGATGGTGTGTTTTTAAGCCCAAAAGGCATTCTCACATATTCGTAGTGCCCATGGTGTACGGAGAAAGCCGTTTTAGGTATATCCTCTTTCTTGATCCCAATCTGGTGAAACCCAGACGCTAGATCCAACGTCGAAAAATACAGAAATTTTCCCAATTTCTCCAGGATATCTGTAATGTTCGGTAGCGGATACCAGTCATCTATCGGTTTCTCATTCAATTTGCGATAGTCTATAACTAATGCGTCGGCCTTTTTCGGCACGATCCTTATGGGCAATGACCAAGGACAGAAGCTGGGACGGATGATTACATCTGGTAGCATTTTGTCTATTTGCTTCTTTACTTTCTCTTGATGGACGAAAGGGTATCGATTGCTTTTGGTGAAGATAGGTTTATCGTCTTTCAGATTATCTCATGTTTGACGTCATTGGTAAATGATAATCGTTGTTCTGTTTTGAGAAATAGATCCTGTTATTGATGACAAAGTTTAATAATGGCTACTTTTTCTTGAGGATTGAGGTGTTGAACGCTAATCATCTTTGAGATATCTTCATTTTGTGTTTCACCCAATTCTTGTACATAGCGATAATGGGATTCGACTCGATAAGATTTTTTTAAAAGCTCGACTGTAATTGGTTGTTCGATAACGAATGTGTGTTTTATTGCTATAATTGACGATTTCTACTATGATATATTCCCTCGCGGATAATTAAATTGCCATTGATTGTGGTTGGCATCACATATATATCACCGTTCTCTACGTCTACCGGAAGTTCAGCGATAAGCTTACTCTTGGTAATATATATAGAATAGGGTTTGGCTGAATAATTTGGCTTAAACAGTAAAGGGATCTTCACTTTATTCGTTTTAAGGATTGAATTGGCTAGATCTAACGTAACACCAAGTTGTTGCATTATTTCAAATCCCATTAAACCATGAAAGTTTTCATGGAACTTGAACAAAAGGAATTCCATGAGTTCCCCGGTTTTGAACTCCATGAGTCCTGGAATTACTACTTTTTCTTTTACGGCATGGATGTTAAACATGGTTTTTAGATCGATAGGAGGTATAGTACGTATCCGTGAAGGATGTACGAACTCTGGGTTCAGATTTGTTAGAGCCAGTGTCAATTAGTATCTAGTATTTTTTGTGGAATTAACCGTACGTGTATCTACGGAAGCGTATATGTTTGATGTCTGTTTACATCTATGTATCCAACTTCGTTGGTGAGGCTTCGGGATGAAATTTACATCGTCTACCTTGCCTTCTTCCAAGTCATAGAGGAAGCACCATTACTTCCTCTTCATGCTAACGGTTGCATGTGTAACCGTTTGTATTAAATGCCGTATTCATTTTATCGACCTTCCTTGGTGGAAACATAGGAGGTTTGTGCACGAATCTGTTATTATTATAGTTCATGGGAGCATTTTGACTAACATTTTGTTGAGTAAAAGGCCTATGGTTATAATTCTGGTGGAGGTGGGGTCGCTGATTAGCTTGCGGGTCAAAATTTCAATTTTGAGGAATGGATGGACCGCTTGAATAATTGTTCCGTTGAGGATTTATTAGTCTTGAAATAATTGGTTGTACCTTTTTTCATGTACGTCATGTTCTGCTCCTTCAAGCAATGCGAAAATGCTTCTGCCAAGCTATGCGGTTGCATAGCTCGAATCATTGATCCTAGGGAATCTTTGAGTCCAGTAAGGAATGTGTTGAGGCGTATTTCCTGATAGAGCTCCTTTTTTAACCTTACTACTACACAATTATGTTCGTTTGATTTAAAATGATTGATTATTGTGCTTTGTATTTCGATTATCTTAGCGAAATATTTCTCGATTGTATCATTTCTCTGTGTTATGCTGTTTCATTTCTTTTATCCGCGTAGTGGGTAATTAAATTATCTTTAATTGCTTTCCACTCTAACGGGGTTCCCTACATTGTTAGTACCTCGTTAGCTTCACCTCGAATCTTGTTGTGGATTGCTCTTAGAAATATTTTCGAGCACGGCTGCCCGTCTATGCCATTACACAAACTTAGAATTTCCTCTACGTTTTCGATGAATTCGAAGAGGGTATGTCGGCTTCCCTCATATCTTGGGAGGGCAACACGTCGTTGTCACCATTTCCACAATCTGTCACATCACCAAAATCACAAGTTACAGACATTTTGTTAGAGGTTGGGTTATGATTAATACTTCAACTTCGAATTTTGTTTCTATTTTTAAATTTTCAAATTTATCTAATCAATTCATCAAATTTAGCAGATATGCTGCAAAATCCACACTCTTCGGAGGCAGGCCCAACAGATTCTGGGGTGGGCCAATCATTGTTTAACCCATTTGGACGAAGTTCCAAATTATCAAGATCACCAAGATCTTCAACTGGAAATATATTTCAGTATGAGAAGGAAAATGCCGAACTCCGCGAACAACTAAGAGAAATAAAAGAATTTACTACTAAATTGAAAGAAGAACTTACAATTTAAAAAAGAAAATGAAGAACTCAAAAAAGCAGCACGTGTTTCAGTGCAGAACTTGGAACGACACTAGCCCAACAGTCGATGATGGCATTAATTCATTCCATACGGATGAAGAAGAATTAGAAAGAGAACCAAATTGGATGTTGAACCGGAATAAAAGACCAAGTAAGAAAAGGAAAGCGCAACACTCACCAGAAATGGCGGTGACTTTACCATCAACTTCAAAAGAGGTTTCCAGAAATCAGTTAATCAACAAGAAACAACTAGCTCTAGAACAACATCCAGCTAAACCGAAAGAAACATCACCTCCACCAATAAATGTCGACGGGATATCAAATTTCTCCACTATACAATCGATTATGAAATCGATTACGATAGCCAAGTACAAACTCGTATCTCTAAACAACGGCGTCTGGAAAATTAATGTTGTAGACTCTGAAACTTATAGAGCTTTGGCTACAAAGCTTAATTCCGAGGGGCATCAGTGGTTTACCTCTGAGGATAAGAATGATCGCCCAATTAAAGTTTGGCTAGAGGTCTTCACCCAACCTGTGCAAAAGAGGAAATTATTGAGGATCTCAAGCAAAAGGGTTATCAAATAGAAAATGTCATAAACATTATTAAGAAAGAAAAAATCGAAACTGAACAACGAGTTCAAGTTAACAAAAGAGAGCTTCCACTTTTTATGCTCACTTTTAATAACAAACAAAAAGTGGAAGATGTGTATAATATCAAGGCAATACTTAGCATGAGAGTTAAAATAAAGCCATTGAATAAAATAGTGGGTTAATACCGCATGCGTGAAATGTGCCGGAAAGCATCATGCCCAAGGATGCGCGGTTAGTAAAAATATTGCTGCAAAATGTGTCAATTGCAACAAGTCACATCCCGCAAACTACCGGGGATGTGAAATAGCTAAGGAGCTACAAAGAATAAGAAATAAAACGCGAAAACAAAGTCCAGGAGTATCGGTGAAAAATTATCAAACTTCCACCAAAGAGGAACCTAAACCTCATACTAGTAAAACGGGAGAATCAAAACCAAAACTGTACTCGCAAGTAGTCATGACAAAACCAATTATTTCGGAGGACACTACTCCAAAAGATACTAAGAAGCATGGAAGCTCTTAACATTCGTCTAGCTAAACAAGGGAAATGCCTTCAAGCTCTAAGCAACAGGTTAGATAAGCAAGACTCTCTAAATGAAATGAAATCCATGCTCTATTAAAATGATGCAAACATCAACAAATAAAACATTAAGAATAGTAACCTGGAACGCAAATGGGCTAATGCAACATATTCCAGAATTAGAAATTTTCCTAAATACTGAAAAAATAGATATACTCGTATGCCTAGTATCGGAAACCCATTTTACTTCAACTTCATATCTTAAAATATATGGATACAATTGTTACCACGCCATTCATCCAGCAGGAAGGGCAAGGGGAGGATCGTCGGTGGTTATAAAAGAAAACATCAAACACTTTATAGATCTTAAAATTGAAGAGGAATTTATGCAAGTAGTCACCTTAAAAGTATTTATAAATAACAACAAAGAATATAGTGTATCGTCAATATATTGCCCCCCCAAGATATAATTTAATTAAACAAGACTATCGCACGTTATTTAAATCACTTGGATCAAGTTTCATAATCGGAGGTGATTTTAATGCAAAAATCACCTCCTGGGGATCAAGAGTAACCTCTAAAAAAGGAAGAGAGCTGTTTGCAGCAGGAAGACTATACAATTGCGATTTTCATTCTGGAGATCAACCAACTTATTGGCCTACAGATAGAAACAAAATACCCGATATCATTGACTTCTTTATCACCAAAGGTATAGACGAAAACTACATATACCTAGAAAGCAGCGAGGGGATTATGTCGGATCATACGCCTGTTATTATGACAATCAGTGCAACGATTGTTAAAAAAACTAGTCCACCTACGCTAACGAACAAAAAAACCTGCTGGGAGAAATTCCAGAAACTTGTTGAGGATAATATTGATCTTCAGGTGCCAAGTAAAAACCTGATAGAGCTAGAAGAAGAACTAGAACAACTCAACAACAGTATACAAGAAGCGGCGTGGAGTAGTACCCCCTCAAGCTCAAAGGAAATGCGTCGAAATGCTATTTATCCTCTAGAAGTTAGGGAACTGGTTGCAGCAAAACGAAAAGCAAGAAAGGCCTGGCAAAGAAGTCGAGCGCCAGAATATAAAACAACTCTAAATTTTTTATCCAATAAACTAAAGTTGCTAATTAAAGAAATCAAAAACGAATCCATTAATAAATACTTGAGTGGCCTTACTGGGAAAAAGATACCGAGTACTCCCTTTGGAAAGCGACAAAAAGTTTAAAACGACCTAAACTACAAATTCCACCAGCTAAAAATGAAGATGGCACATGGGCTATAAATGCAAAGCAAAAAGCTTCGTTGTTTGCAACCCACCTCGAGAACACGTTTCAGCCTCTACCTAGACAAACTGCAGAGGAAAACATACCACCAGTATATAAAATGGATAACTGCAATATATCTCCTGTCACACTACAAGAATTAAAAAAGGAAATCAATCTTAACCTAAATACAAAGAAATCTCCAGGATATCACTTAATTACAGGACAAATAGTAAAAGCTCTTCCTGAAAAAGGTCTACGTAAACTACTCCAAATAATTAATGCAGTGTTCAGACTTAAACACGTTCCAAGTCAATGGAAAGTAGCAGAAGTAATTATGATACCTAAACCAAACAAACCACTTAATGGCAAAAATTCGTATAGACCAATTTCCTTACTCCCAATAATTTCAAAATTATTCGATAAACTACTCCTAAAGAGACTAAAACCAATAATAGCAGAAAGAAATCTTGTTCTCCCACATCAATTTGGCTTCAGAGAAAACCATTCAACAATATAACAAGTACACCGAATTACAAACATTGAAGACGTACTTGAAAAAAGAAAGTATGTTCAAGCGTCTTCTTGGATGTAGCACAGGCCTTTGACAGAGTATGGCATAAAGGTTTGGAATATAAATTACAAAGAGACATACCAAAGCAGCTTTATGAAATTCTAAAATCGTACATATCTAACCGACACTTTCGAGTTAAATTAGATGGCGAATACTCAGAAATAAAGAAAATATCAGCAGGGGTACCACAAGGTAGCGTTCTGGGACCAACTTTATATGTTCTATGCACCTCGGACCTGCCAACGATAGAGGAGACTAACATAGCGACGTTTGCGGATGATACGGCCATCTTAGCAGTTGCTAATTGCATTGAAGAATCTACAAGCAAATTGCAAAGAGCTACTAATATTGTCAGTACCTGGACCAAGAGATGGCGAATAAAACTTAATAAAACAAAATCTGTTCACGTAAACTTTACCAACAAGAAAGTCAACTGGATACCAGTAGAACTGAACTCCCAGCAAATTCCCTATGCAAATACGGCAAAATATCTAGGCATGACTCTAGACGCGAAACTAAAATGGAAAGAGCATGTGAAAATGAAAAAAGAAGAGTTAAACATCAAATACAGAAAGATGGATTGGCTCTGAGGAAGAAATTTTGAGCTAACTCTACATAATAAATTGCTACTATACCGGCAAATCCTAAAACCTGTGTGGACTTACGGTATTCAGCTCTGGGGCTGTACAAAGAAAACCAATGTTAATATCATCCAGTCATTCCAAAGCAAAGTCCTTCGTGGAATAGTTAATGCACCGTGGTACATAAGAAATGACAACCTCCATAAAGATCTGAAGATGGATTTCGTCAGTGAAGAAATAAGCAAACACGCGAGAAAACACATGCAACGTATTAGTCAACACCAAAATGCTGAGATACGTCGTATGTTGGATGATTCAAACCTAGTAAGACAGCTGCGAAGGAAGAAACCGCATGATCTACAAGATCCAATCATGATCGACTAAAAATATAATAAAATTGTAAAGGGGACTAGCCAAAGGGCTACAACCCTCCAAACAAGAATATAAATTATGAAAGATAAATTACTAGATGATTTGTAAATCAGTTGTAATAAATAAATATAAAAAAAAAATTGTCTCTGAAGCTTTAGAAGTAGTTGCCCTTGACCTCATCTCATTTAATCGAATAGTTCGTTGTTCATTCGTCTCAGAAGCTTTAGACGGAATAGCTCGGTTTCGATTAATTTCAAAACGTAAATCTCGCTTGTCATTGTTTTCATTTGTCCTGCTGTTTGTTTTTTGCGGAGGACAATCCAATTTTACAGGATAACAAAACAATTTAGGATTTAAGACAGATTCAAACTAACGTATGGAAATTAATAAACTTTTATTGTAATAGTAGGTACCTTACAAAATCTTGGTGTCAATTAATTATAAGGTTTTATTATTTTAAAGAATTGTATATAAAGAGTCCAAATATTATATGAGTACAAAAGGTAGAAACCACGTGTAGAGTACGAAAGACAGATTTATCTGAAAAGTAATAAAATTAATCCAATGTTGTATTTAAATAGAAAATAATTGAACCGCAAAGCCTACGACCTTTTCCAGTTTAAATAAAAAAAATCTACATAAGCATACATGGAGAATCTTTGGGATCATGTATCTCAGCTCCAGGATAAAATTGGAAGACAATTTTAGCAGACAAAGCCTATGACCTTCTCCATGAACCAATCAATACGTACACAAAATTTGGTTGAAATCGGTTAAGAAATGTGGATTTGTATAAGGTTCATACATACACACACTCACATACATTTTCTTGAATTATTATATAAGATTAAGTAAGATAAATATATCAGAATTCTCCTGAAATTCTACAAAACGAAGCTTAAGAGGATGAAATTGGAAAGTCTAATAAAAGGAAGGTGTTGTTGATAAGTCACCTGAAATATTTTTAGGCAATCGAAGCATTGAATTTCCCGTTGCCGTTTTGTTTCCAAAAAAAATGTTTAGGATTTTGACCAAAAATATTAAATTTTCCAACTCAGAACACAATATAATCTATATAAAACTACTGGCTATAAAACGTGCAAGTATAACTATGAACCAAAGCAATAACTTACTAGTTAAAGTGAATAAACCCACTATCGATTGACATAGTTTGTACTTTGTACATAAATTACATACATCAAATCATATTATCATATTTTATGTGTATGTTCTAAGTTTATGTTTCTAGTTTTTATAGTCGAACTGCAATATCCAGAAAGACGAGTGGTACTAAACAAATTAAACTGCGTCTGCGGGAAAAGTATGGCAACCTTTAATGGTCGATGTAATAGCTCGACAATGTTTCATTCTCGTTTTATAATACAATATATCGGGTTTCTTCTGCGTTGCTGTGCGCCTAAAATACCAGATCTAAACGACTAACATACACACTTTATACATTCACAAAATTAATTTATTCATAAATATTCAAATGATTACAATTTCTTAAGATTATATTTTTAAAAATAGATTTATAAATAGACTCACAATACAATGTATCCATTGACATTATTGGTTAAATAATGTAGTCGTTTACATAATCAAGTAAATTAGCATATGTGACCATTTGGTTTTTTAATTTATTTGTCACCGCAGAGCTTTTAAGAGATGCGACAAAATATAATTTTTTTTTTTAATATAATAAGTGCTTTTGATTAATAGTGGGCAGAGTTTCTCAAACTATGTTGAATTAATGTACACTCCTATTATTCCAAAATCAGTGACTATATGATGATATTTGCAATCACTGCTAATATCTGTTTCCATACGTCTATTTATTTACCATCCAAAAAAATGTTTCAAATCCAGGTGCAATTATTTACTTATATCAAATGTAAATATCGTCTTATTTACCGGCCTGATATGCAGACATTAAGTGTACACTCGCATGTTGAAATAGCAAAATTATTATTCTGCCAATCAATGCTGTCAATTAGAACTACTGTACTAAATTATACATGTATTTACTGTGTTGTCACCTTAAAAAATTTACTAGCTCCCCACCTCAATCCACGACAATATTCTAAATTATCTTCGTCCAATCTACGCTTATATATTTCAATTCACCCATTCGAATGGGTTTTTTGTTCACTTCTTACGGTGAAATTATAAATCCAAACAGAGAAAATTAAGAACATATTTGCAGATTTAATTAAATTTATTTTTAAGTAAATATATAAAGACGTCATTAATTAACACTTGGGATTTGTATATACTGGTATGTGTACTATGTACTCGTACGATGTACTTATGTATACTAGAGAAAAGATAATAGATACTATAAATATGTGGTTTATACCATTACTTCAAATTGGGTAGGTACTTACTCGTATATGTACTGTAAGATACTTAGTATCAGATATGTACACCAAGAAGTTATGTTTACAGATTAGAACAGAAGTTTTAAAGTTGGTATTAATCAGATTAAAATAATGTCTAAGCAAATTTACTGTTGAACGGTTCTCTATAAATTTCGCTAATGTGGAGTAGACTGGATTATCGGGACGAAGTTCTTTGATTTCACTAACTACCATGGAAAGAAACAAAGAATCTCTTGGTATACAAATAAGGCTTAGCCGTTTTTATCAAAAATTGGGCATTTCAAAGTGTTGTCCTTCGCAAGCCACTACTTTTTCCCATCTTTCTGGCATTCGAAAAGCACTCTGGGATACCTTGCCTGAAACTTTCCAGCCTAATACAGTGTTCTGCAGCAAAGGCGAATGATCTGCCAGTTGGATTTGACCCACATCAAGTAGTAGATCTCTGCGTCATACAATAAATGGAAAGCGATAATAACGTTAGCTCCTATCCCGTGAATCAGATCCCGGTCACTTAAAGCAACTTCTCGGGAGTAGCAATATCATCGGATTCATTTTAAATCCAATCAAGATAGATGGCTGGGACACACGTTGCCCACAACAATGTATGATGAATAAAGTGTTCCAACAACAACCAGCCGGTGTGCGTCGTATAGGAAGACTCCATCTGCGCTGGCGTGTCGACGTCGAATAAGACCTACGTATAATAGGATGTCGAAACTGGAGGGCGAGAGCGATGGATCGAGACGGATGGAGGACCATAGTACAGAGAGAGAGAAAGGGAGAGAAATTTTAACATATCGGAAAACGATTCGGTCATAAAATTTATTTTTGAACTGAAATCTAGCCGTGCTCTCTCCACAATCGGTTTACTGATCGCTATATTTGTTCACTGGTGTATTTAGCACCTTTAATCTAGTATATGGTGATTCGGTTTTCGGTTGTGAGCGATGTACTCCTTCTGCGTATTTGTGAAGGAGCAAGTGGTGTGGTGAATTACAATATCGGCATCGAAGGGCCACACAATGCTGTCAATAAAATTTCGATGGTTTGGGAATCTTAAGCGGCGTTGCGGTCAGATTGTTACTACGAAATGAAAGTTTGACGACTGGCTTTGAGGTGTTGAATCTACCTGTGTCAACCTTCGGTCGTAATGTAAGCGATTGCATTTTTATTCTTTGCGTCGAGTTTAGCGATCATTAGATAGACAATCAGGTCGTTCCACTGCTTTACAGGTTATTTGAGCTCCTGAAGTGAGCGTAGTAGCTCAGTAGCTCATGTTGCTCACGATTTACTTTAAGTTTATCGTAGAACAATTTATCGTATAACAGTTTATCGTGGAACAATTTATCGTAGAACAGTTTATCGTGAGGACAGTTTATCGTATATTACAATTAATGTCTTGGATGTGAAGTATCTTAAAACTTTTCATAATATATTTCGTTTAAGATTTCGGTCATTTCTTAATTATTGCGATGAAATTGGGTATATGTTGGATAGTTCTGGAATTTGGTCACCAATTTTTTAACCGATATTGATAATATTTTATACGTTGAACGGAAATGGGGTTCTTAAATGATTTTTGGTAGAAATTCTTAAATCTGGGACAGACTGGGGATAGATGTTGAGGCATCCAGTCTTACCAGAAACTTGGTGGCATCATGAGTCCAAGATAGACGCCTGCTTACGTCGCCCCTAATCTGGAGAGCAGAAGCTGATGAGGTATTGGTTTTGCGGCATCAATAACTTGCCCTCACATGTAGTATCAATAACCAGAACCAGAATTTTGCTTGAATCGTTTTCAATAGACCTCCTTATTCATTTAGAGTTACCTAGGGAGCGTATTAATCAAGGAATTTTCGCCCTCATATTACCTTCAAATATAATTTAAATAGATTGACGATATAGAACTGAAAATTTTACAATTTTACAAAAATAAAGAATTTGCGAAATGCAATGCGATCGTTATGGTGATATTGGGTTACTCATCACTAACATCATCAATTCGTAACTAACTTCATACCTATTAGCCATCATATTTTCGTACTCAGTTTCTTGGGCGTCACTTTGACATTTTGTTTGTCAATATCCAAGCCCCGAGTGAAGATAAATTCGATTAAATCAAGCATGCTTTCTAAAAACAACATCATGGTATCGTGAGCAAAATACTAGAATACGGCGTCAAAATATTACTGGATGATTTAAAGGTTCCAATCAGAGGCGCTCACGAGGTATATCGCGGCACCAGCAGTTCGAACTCCGTGCGTTCTGTTTTTAAAAAACAAACGGACATAAACCATTATTCTAGTTATGTTCTACAATCCGTTGGTTGCAGACACGTATTTCCTATATAAACGCATTCACGCATTGTCTCAAGTAGTTGCAAAAAACGTCTATCATCTACATATATACAATGTACAATAACCCTTTCATTATGATGTACGTTCAAACTGTTCGTTAGATTATTAAAGCACTTCTTAATAATTGCGAATATTTCGATAATAATAATTCAGCCATATCTTGATTTCGTCGGGGATCAGTGGTAAGGTGGCCATATTCCAGAACTTCTACCAAAAAACATTCAAGAATCCTATTTCCATCCCACTTACCGAGCTCCTTCCTAGATCACCATATTGCAGAACTTCTTCAAAAAACTGTTTTAGGATTCCATTTCCATCCAAAATAAAAAATTTCGCCAAAATCAGTTAAGAAATGGCCGAGTTCCGTCCCAGGTGATCATATTCCAAAAATTCTAACAAAAATCATTTAAGAATTTCATTTCCATCCAACATACCCAATCCCATCATAATCGACTAAGAAATTACCGAGTTCCATCCCAGATGGCCGCATTTAAGAACTTCGTCCAAAAACTGTTTTAATATCCCATTTCCATTCAAAATACAAAATCCCATGTGGCCCGTCCCATGTGACGATATTTTAGAGCTTCTTCCAAAAACCATTTAAGAATCTCAATTCCACCTCAATTCCAAAGGAAACACTATAAATTGTTTATGATAAAACGACCGTCACTTGTTGCTCACAAATAAAGTTGGGCTTTTCGAATCTATCCTTCAAAATAAATCGTGCAACTTCATAATTCAGGTCCGATAATTCTGCGGTTGCTCAGCACCAGCGGCAATTCCGTCAAGTGACAATTTAAGGTTTTCAAACTTAGTATGTTCACTTAGGAACGGATTATCTATCATAATGGCGCTAAATGTACCAATAAATGCGCCCCACTACAGATACCCACCACTAAACGTCGGATCTTAAACGTGGAAAGTTTGCCACCAATAGTGACTGGTAGTTTATCTATCGGTTTTGTATCAGCCGACTGCGCTTTACGTCGCATTTCCTTATGCTCCTTCAATTTCTCCTCAAGTTCGGAAACAATTGAGATATAGGATTCCAGAATTTTAGTGTTTATATTTTTGGTCAGTAACTCGGTATAGTACCTCGTATGATGGTAACATTTGCCGGTACATCCGTTAGTTAAAAGCTGTTTTTTACATATCATTCGTACTGTTTCAATCTCTCGATCAAGGTAGCTGATAGTAGATGCTCGAACAGTTGCTACGAGTATTCGTATTATATGATCAAGGACAATCGGATCGGGAGGGTTGAAAAATCTAATATAATGTTGGTTTAATGGCAACCTGTTTTGGTCCTTCGCTTTATATCTACATTGCAAACAAGCCTAATTTTTAAATTTATTTTTATTAACTTCGGGACGTAGGACCCAGTATTGAAATTCTAAAGACAGAAAACGGCCTAGATCCATAACAAAATTGTTCGATGTTTTCATGGTTTCTGAGTTCAAACGCGGAAAACAAATGTTTGTCCTTTTCGCTCTTTGACACCTATACGTGATTATGAATAACACTTTAATTAAATCCACTGTTCTGGCTAAGAGAAAGATAAAAAATCCAGATTGGTAAATTCAGGTAAATTTGATTGCAAAATATAATTCCAATGCGATTGATTCGATTTATTTCATAAAATTTTATAAAAAACTCTGACACGTACTTTTGCATGTTACAAAAATCTCGGACGCTAGTATATGTGGAAAGAGGAGACCTAAAACGTTTTTATGCACCAATTCGGATAGGCCTGGATCTCCTCTTCCCATAATAGCATCCATGTGTAGAGACCTCTGAAATTTCTGTGACACGAGGCTAACCCAAGTTAAATGTGCAAGTCTCAAAATTAGGCGAGATGTCGAACCTTTATTATTTTACCAGAACGTGCCAATTTAGATTTCCATGTATTTGTATGCTAGCGTTTATGTGAAGAAAATTTTAAGAATTTTGTAAATTTGGAAAATATCTAATATTTCTTTGTGAGCTTATTTTATAATTTTTCAATTCTATCAGAGAAGATTAACCTAATGGCAGAAGGGGAGAAATTTATGTTAATGGCATGTACCATTTTGGAGATGCCTGAATCTCTTCTTTCCATATGTACTAGCGCCTATGTATATGAACAATCCTGAAATTTTTTGGACATGAGCAAAATTGGATTTGAATTTTGCAACGAAATTTACCTGAAATCTGCAATTTTTACTTTTGCTTTTCTTATAAATTCAAAGTTGTTAAAAAGAACAAGAAATTGTGTGCACTACACTTTTTTGTCCATTTTGTATAGTTCACTTTTTGTGTTTTGCCATACTCCAATAGAGAATGTATATCAGGAAGGCCCAAAGAACGCCCATAATGTTAGATTAAGCACATTAGTTATCAAAATGCCGCTAAGGCACTGGTGGCAGATACAGTTTTCTCTCTCCGATATATTCATGTGGCTTATCGTATAAACGGTTTCGAACCTAACAACAGTTCTGACCCTGATGATAAATTATTAATTTAAAAGATCTTGAAGAACGGCGCATATATTATTCTAGGCATCTTAGCACTATCGTTTTCCATAATACTATCGTTTTCCATTGGGGACAGTTACCTTTTTAACTCATTTGTATGTCGTCATATGGCATATCGTTTTAAAAGTTATGAACCAAGCACCGATTTTGTTTTTTCACTTTAGTTCACAAACGTACCGTTTGACACTGTTGGCTAATTATTCGTATACATTATAGAACATTTTCGTGTCGCATGTAATTTGAAAAGTCTTGAAGAATGTCACAAATTTAGCTAAAGCTCCTTAATACTCAAAACTACAACTATGATACTGGTGGCTTATAAGTTAAGTGTTTGGTGTTATAAAAATCACAAAAAAATATTTTTTCCTTGGCGATTAACGCTCACGTACTTTATAGTCTAAACAAAGATTACTCACTTTTCTTCTGCACAACATACTAACATACATTTCCGTGGAACTTTATTTTGTTGGAATGCTGTTTTAGGTGTGATTTGCGTTATTATAAATTCATGAGAACGTCTGCTTCAAAGAATTTGAAAATATTGTATGGAATTTTTAGCTTTATGTGAACCACAACCATTGAAACGCTATGTTAGCATATTCCTGGTAATCCAAGTAAGTTTCTAACTTTCTCAAAATATTTTCAGTTAGTTTCATTTTCTATCAATCGCTTCTACTATACTTCGTAGCCTATACAGGGTGTCCCAGAAGTGGACGATGAAACGAAGCATGGTGATAAAGGAGCTCAATTCCAAAAAAACAGCCAAGTAAAGTTTTTTCGAATTGTTGATGGTTGAAAGTTATTCCACTTTTAGTGTTTTTTAGTGAAACTGCATGCACGCCCACCAAAAAATTAATTTAAAGAAACCAAGGGTTCTTTTGTTTAACTTTAATTTTGAATACGACCTAGAAGAGTGTGCCTTAAAACAATGGTTTTGTAACGTCTTTTTGTTTCTCAAATTTTTTTGTTGATGTTTAAGTGACGCCAGCGGGAAAACAATGTACAGAAAGTTAGTTATCTATTAGAAAAATATGCAACACTAATGCAGATATTAAAATGGTATCACACACAGGGCTATTCACAACAGAATGTTTTTTATCAATTCACAAAGTAAGTCGTGCTTATTAAAAAATGCACTTAACAAAATTTCGAGTTCTCTAAAAAACAGTAAAAGTGGAATAATATTTCCACCATCAACAATTCAGAAAAGCTTTACTTGGCTGGTTTTGTTGGAAATGAGCTCCCCTATCACCCTGCTTCGTTTGATCGTCCATTTCTCGGACACCCTGTACAAAGGGTCTTCCAGTAAGATTTTTTTTTTAAATCGAAATTAAACATACGTTTTGTGCAAAATATATGTCAAACTTTATTGAAGTGCAAACACTGAACCATTTATGGATGACAAGTAATATCTGGAAAATGTCCACCATAAGCACGTTTGCAGAAGTTGAGCCTTTGGTTGAATTTTGGGTGTGAGACCTTCGATTAATTGTGGGTTATTCTCATAAACATTATCTTTCACATAGGCCCCACAAAAAAATTGTGTCTTTGGCTATCCTACAAGTCGTTAATATTCATATAACGTTAAACGAGCATTTGTTGATGTTGGTATGTTTGCTACTGAACCAGTAGACTCAAATTGTTTGCACTAAATTTTTAATATCAGGCTGAAATGGTCGGTTTTGTCTATCAAAAATACCGCGAGTTTCGTAAAATGATGTTTTACAGATCCACCATTTTCATAATTGACTAGCTGACCCGGCAAACTTCGTTTTGCCGAAAATAGATTTTTTGATTCAATTAATTTCGAGCATTCACGATTCCACCCGAAATTTGTTTTTTTGATCGAAAATTATCGATCGTTAACAGATGTCGCAATAATATAATTTCAATTATAGATTGAATGAAATACTTTTCGAATTCAATTGAATATTTATACGGAAAGCTGACCCGACGGACTTCGCGAATTCTATCTAATCTAAAAAAAGAATAGAACAATGATCAATTTAAGGCTGCATGATACACAACATTTTTTGTTTTCTGCTCCGGAGCGTAAATGAAGATTGAGGATGGTTTTCCAACTCAGGAACACGCTTCATATAGCTGGCGGTGTGAAGAGCATGACATTTCCAGATTTATGTCGCCCACTTCCAGCGTTTGTGACTTGTTTATGGTCATCGCAAATGCAAGTTTCACTGAGAACTGAAAGCGTTTGAACTGGAACGGCAAATCGGTTGAAGTCAAGGGAATTCGCGGAATTAGGTATTCTTCCCCCTTGAACGTACCTTTTGATGACCCGGCATATCAGGCAAATCCAAAGAGTTTAGGACTTCCACTGGATAATTGACAACTTCGTTTTCGTTTTCAACGCGATCGATCGATTTGTATGAACGCAATTCCCCCGGAATTAGATTTTGAATCGTCCAATTCAAGTCATTGTCATCAATATTTTTCGCTGCTAAAATTGCGCGTTCACTCAACCAATCGTAGTTACGATAATTTTGACCAATGTTGATATACATTAGTGATGAGTTCATCTCTCGTTGAAGGGAATTGGCAAATTTCAGATGGAATCGATATTAAACCACTGGAAGTATCTAGCGGAATTTGTCCATTTCCGATTCTCAGCAGTTCTTTGGAGAAAACTTCTGCGGTTCTATCCTGTTGCAGAAACACTCGCATACTCATACTCAATGGAATAATTTTCAGGTATCGCCACAAATACCATGGCTTACATGCGTTTAATTCATCCGCCGCTGCTGATTTCGGAATCACAGGAAGTGTTTGTCGGAAGTCGCCCGCCAGCAGTATCATCACGCCACCAAAGCGACGATTATTGTTGCGCAAATATTTCAATGTTCGATCTAGTGCCCTAATGATGGTTTGTGCGCCATCGTGCACTCATTCTATATGATCAATTTACAATTTATCAACACTTTTACCATATCTGATTGCTTTGAAATGTTGCAAACAGTATTTTCGTTCATTTGCAGGTTTAACGGAAGCTTCAGTGCTGAATGAGCAATTCTTCCACCTTCCATCAGTGTTGCAACAATACCGAGAGATGCGAGAGCTAACGCAAGAGCAATGCCACTTGAGCACGTATTGCTGCTAATATCAATGCTACAGGAACGTTCTCCAGTTCCGCCTGGCGCATCAAGGAAAAATAGTCCACCGTCTCCATCATCGGTTGATCATACGCACTCTTTTGCTGTTATTTCAACAGAAGAACATTTGTTTGTATACTTGTTGTTGCAAAGGTGTCGTATCGTAATCATGCTCGCGTTCCAATTCACGATTCAATACATCTTTAGTTGGACGATTTGGTGCTGGCATATGAATTTCAACCAATAGTTTGCCACTCATAAGCAAACACAAATCTTAAAACAGCATTAACGCTTCATTGTAGATGTTATCGTTCATTTGCAATTCAAAATTCCCTGTTGCGACTCGAAAGCGATACAAAATGTCTGTGGGTTTGAAGGCTGGCATGTCGAAATGAACATAGTGAAAAGTGTACGAACTTGATTGGCAAGCGAAGAAGCTATTGCATCGTCTAGCGTTCGATTCCAGTGATTGTCGTGTTCAAGCAATTTTAACTGTTGACATGCTTTTCGAAATGTTGCACACACCGTACCATTCACAGTCCGCAGCGACTTAACCAAAAGCAACCGAAGGTAGAAGCAATCGTCGTTCTTTGGATGGATTGTGTAAACTCGTCCCAATATGCATCAGTTGAACACACACCTGAATATCCACCTACTGGTTGGCTTTTCTTTATGCGTAACCATTTCTACGACGATGCATTCCATATGTAATATCGAGACATATCCGAGTAAAGCAATGTTCTCGCAAACGGATCACTGGCGCAAGTTGAAAATAAACTCGTTAATGTAGTTGTCGGTGGTCTTTCCACTCGCTGTGCTGCATTCTCTGCGTAGAAATACACTCTTTGGCCATTCTCCAGTTAAACTGTCAGATGCACAACTGTCGGATAACGTTCATGAATCGCAAATGAAAATATTCTCCAGAGTGCTTCGTTGCAGTTCACATATCGGCCCATTCGAAACTTGCTCATTACATCTCATAAACATACTTAATCAATTTCACCGAACTGCAATACTCAACATTGATATGTGTTTTAAATGCCTTAGACGAATGATGAATGTTCTGCCAATTGAGTGATGAATGTTCTGCCATTATCATCTGGTGAGTGGCGCCGCTATTATTTTGCGAATTTATTGGTCGGACACACAAACCGAAGTGGGATTGTGTTGTCCGCATGGTCTGTCGAGCATATTGGTATTCACCACTTCGTACAACTCTGGATATATCTCAGGATCAGGCATTTCGGAGGAAATGATGTCATTAATTTGGTCTGGTGTAATTTTGTCCACCATGCAAAGAAGAATGTGTGCATGCGGCAAACCTCTTCTGCCACTCAACTGAATACATCCAGCATCGAACAGCACCGTATACACGTTGTTTCGCAATGAAGTCCATTAAATATCTGAGTTTTTGTTTGAACACTTGTGCTGTAACATCGTGACGATCGCTTGATCATTGACCGGGATGCAATAATTGCGAAATCTCTGCCCATTTTGGATTGCAAGTAAACGTCCCAAGCAAATCCGGCTGTCCATAATTGCGCACGTAAGTCATCGCGCACTGGGAGTACTCGTGCATGTGTCTCGGACTATCAATGTATGTCGTTGGCAAAATTGTGATTCGACCAACATCTGTAATATCTGCGTCGCAATTGACCTCATCTTGCAAGTGAATATATTCTTCAGATCGCAAATTAGCCTGATTAAATCGAATGTAATTGAGTCGTTCTGTCTCAACCTTAACATACATATCAACTGCATATTGCTGAAACAATCGATATCTCAGTAACTGGTTGTCAATGTTTTGGCGAATCAATCATGATGAAGTGACCTTTTTATTTGTCTCGACCCCTAAAAATTTACAATTTATGAAGTGACAACCAAAAGTGTTTTTTGTACTAACCATTGGCCGGATTTATCATGTTGTATCTCAAGTGGTATCCGCCTTCACCACGACAGAACATAAACGGATATAACAGTCTCACTTATTCGCTGTAGTGCGTTTCCAGTTCGACGTTTGATGATTATATCACGTGATTTCAAATTTTCACCAACAACAACAATAAGTGCATTGTATTGTCGTTCACGAATTCCTGCTGGTCGTTTGTCCGCTTTTATGACAATGGTGTGATCATCGGATGGCATCTGTTCCAACAAAGTCGTAAACAGTTTGATGAGCAACAACAAGTTTGTTTCATTGTGTTCGTGTCACATGTGCTGCAATTGCTGGACTATTTCTCTTTTCGTTGTGTTAAAGATAGCACAATGCAGATTTACTTCAATTTCACCACAAAATGACGTCATTTGAAAACAATTGATGTACATCTTGGTGCTTTGCAAGAAATGGTTCGAATTAGGAGATTCACCGTGAAGCAGCGTGCGCAATGGCTCTGGTGGTGGAAACAACTCTGACAATGTCATCTTGATCTCTTCTGACTGTCGCGCACAATTTTCAATCCTTCTGTGCTGCGACATTTCGGTGTCGCGTTGCATTCTGAGAACGCCGACCAATGTTACCATGACCTCTTCTTTGTATACTTTGTATAAATCGCACATAAAGTTTTCACTAATTAATAATTTACCTTTGAAATAGCTAAAATAAAGAAAGCAAACGAAAGAAAAAGATGCAATTTAAATTTTTGAAATCAACTGGAAAAACAAAACAAATCGATTACCGATATATTCCAACGGAAATGAGGTTAGGTTTTCTCCGACAAACAAAAACAATGAACTCATTTTCTTGTGATCGAAATATCAATAATATACTCAGAAATAGATAATCCACAGATTTGCAATGATGATAAAAATTTCGGAAAGTCATTTAACCGTGATCGCACAGCTCAAATTATCAAATCAGAAAGAACACTGTTGAACTGTAACTGAATTGAACTGAAAAACGAAATGTGCGCCTACAGCGTCACCTGTTGAGAATTTTTCGACCTTTTCTAAACCTTCGCCTAGCAATTACGAACAAAACCGCAGAAAAAAGTACCCAATTTGGTCCAGTCGTTTTAAAGTTTTAAGCATCCGAACAAACCACGACCCATTTTTATATTACGATTTCAAAGGGAACTTAAATTTATTTTACTAAACGGTCAACCTGCTACTGGGCATTTTAAAAATCAAGTAATTTTAAAATTCTAAAATAGCTACTTTATACTCTTCTGAAAAAAAGTTCTCTTCGGGAGACCTTGTACCTATAAATTTTAAGCTTGCTGATATTAATTAGTATTTTTTTCTTGTTTCAGGTAATTCACAAAATTGGATAAAATTTTCACGCAAGAATATGCGAGTGTCTGAGTTGGTAAATATACATAAATTTAAAATATACTTCTTAAATTATTAAGCACCTTCTTTGAGATGTTCAAATTAACAAATTTATTATGATACAAATGTCATGTTTGTTGTGATAAATTATTTTTCCAACCATGAATCTGAAAATGAAATCATTATCACAAAATAATAAATGACAAAAAAAGTTTCTGGTATTCATGAATTTTGATTTCCTAACAATGTCCTTTACTCCATTAGTATGTTTAGTCGAATCCCCAAATTTCAAAAAAATAATAATGATTAATGTTTTATACACAAACAAATCAATGAATCGTTCTTAATTATTCATAAAGTATTTTATATGGATATTAAAGTGTAATTTATTTTACTTCTTTACACCTCAAAAAAGCCACATGCATGACGTGAAAAGAAAAATAACTCAGGTAAATTTTCAAGTTGTTCAATGAGTTTTGTACATATACAAATCAGTTAATAATTAATTAACATTTTTATTTCCTACCACTTAATACCTATCTAATTATCTGGATCACTACCGAACAGAAAATCTATAAACTTGTAAATCATCATCATCATCACCATTAATTACGATATGTAAATCGGTTCGATATGCATATTTTATAGCACCCCTTCTAATTACCAATTATGAATAAATTATAACAACAACAAAATTTTAAGATAATTATAATAATAATTATCGACTGACCGGCTCTTGCTGATTCATAAAATAATTTGCATCCTCTAAAAATACAAAAATTTAAAAATATATAAAAATGACGTTCGTTCGCTCTTTGTAAATATACATTGCCAATAACTAAATTATATTAATTTATTAGTAAAATTTGTTTGAACTTTCACGCACTCATTTTTTGTAGCGCTAGAACATTGTATAAACAATATGGTTAGTAAGCTCTACAAAGTGAGAAGTCTGAATAATTTTGTTATTTTTATGCAAGTTGAAATGAAAAAAATTTCAGATTAAATGAATTTATTTCGGTTACAGGTGGGCTTTGTATGGCACGATAGTACTCGCTCCATAGTACTTTTCAAATCCTCATTAAAATTTCCTTAATGTCCCACTTGAAAATCTCCGTTCCAACGAGTTTGCAGATATCTACATTTCGAATTGTTTGAAGAATTAGTAACATGACTGATAGATACAACAAAAATACTGGCCACCAAATGCCAAATAAAATGTGCTAAAGTCATAAAATGTCCTTTAATTAATTTATTTTTTTAGTAACGGAGTAACCCATGATTTGTAGAGCTTTAAAATTTTATTTATTTATGTTTTCTTTCATGATAGAACTATGTATGGTAGAAAAAAATATTTTCTGCTTTAAATTAGGTAGAGACCGGAATTTTCAAAAAATCATGTCATAAAAAAGAAAAAAATGTGAAGTTGTTGTTGTCAAAAGTACTGAAAAATGACATTTAACGAAAAAACAGTTTTCTCACACAAACAATTAATAAAAAATATTTCTATAACCCTATTAAAGTTAGCCGAAAAATGTCGATAATGTAGATTCAAACTAATCAAATGAAAATGACAGCCGATAGTTGTCGGTAACATGTGTGCATCGAAAACTCAAGCCGAAAAATGCCGATAATGCAGATACAAGTTTTATGTCGGAAATCAATTAATTATATTAGAAATTTTTAATTCGAAACATTTAAAACAAATTACCCAAAGCTAATTTTTCTAAGTGCTTTATTAGATATTTGGGGAGGTAAAATGGGAAATGGATCTATTGTGACATGCCCAGAAAATATTTCAAATGAAGTGTCTTCCATTGAAAATCATTTTAAATACGTGAAGTCAATTTTCATGTTGGGAGTCTGGGAAAACTCGATTGAATATATCGCACACACAAAATTTGAAAATTTCTAAAAGTTGACCATTTAAAGCGTCATGACTGGAAATAGATAAGCATCATTAGGACTTATCATTTGAATCTATTTCCAGACATGACACTTTAAACGGCCAATTTTTAGAAATTTTCAAATTTTATGTGTGCAATATATTCAATCAAATTTTCCCGGACTTCCAACATGAAAATTGACCTGAAATTTTTGAGGTTTTGCTTCATATATTTCTTTTCTCAGTAGTAATATAGTTTTGTATTATAGTTTTAATGCAACGAACTAAACATTTTTGATTTAAAAAGAAATTACAGTTTCAACACCAAATTCATTTATCTGCTTAAACGACATTTTTAGGCTGGCTATGTATACGAATCTGTCTTACCGATTTTTACTGGCGGGTAATCCGTTTTGTTTTTTAATCTGCGCTATCGACATTTTTGACTGATAAATTTTAGTTGTTACATTCGAATCTGCATTATCGACATTTTTCGGTTAGAGCGAGTCGGCTAACTTTTACAGTGTATTTCTATAACTCTATTTCGACTCGTAAATCCTCTGTTATGTGCCGAAAAAAATCATATTTCTATTTCTTGAATATAGAGAACATTTTCCTCACCTTTCATAAAAATCGAATGGAGTGGGGACAGAATCTGGCCGTTTTCGTGTGGAATCGCTGCTTATATACTTAATGTAGTCGTGCATGAAATAGATTGGACCTTCTGTTTGATGAAGTGCGTAAAAAGTTTAGGGTAAGCATGGATATCGGTCCCCGTATAAAGCTGAGTAACTATTGTAAAGTGTAAAGATGGATATGAGCAATCACTCTGATAATTTGGCTAGACGACATTAAAATCAGGCGACAAGTTATTAAAATATACCGTGTAACAGATTTGAAAAAATTTTGTACAGACATTTGTAGAGTTAGATAATGTTTGAAATTGAAAAAATCGAAAAATTGAAAAATTCGCGTAAAACGGAAATCCATCTCGAGTAACAAAATCTAAAAGTAGCAGATACATTAAATTTTTCTATTGCTACAAACAAACTCGTAGGCCAAATTTGTGTCTTTTTTCTATTAAAAGGAGCAACCCTCCTGTTGTTTTAAAGGGTTGAACGAACGAACGTATTTAAGAATTGCTCATTTGTTGCTGTATAAAAATTTGCAATGACTGGTCTGTATATCGGGATATGGTTGAGCATGGTAAGTCCCATAACTTCCCAAAATAACAATCACTATATCAACGCGATGGTCAGAATTGAGCAGCCGATGTTTCGCTGATGTGTGTAATATCAGGTTTGTCTCTTTTTCATGTCTCTCGTTTTTCAAATCGTTAAAAATTTTCGAAATAATTTTAGTATTATAAATCGTGGTTTTTGTTTTTTTTAAATATATTTATTAAATTCGAGTCGTAAAACGTTGAAAAAATCACACCTGGGCATAATGGCCATATTTAAGTTGGCAACACTGGTTTGTTTGACAACCGATTTGACAGCTGTCCATCAGAGCGGGTAATTCGGTTAACTATGAGTCGTTTTCACAAGACGTCAAACAGTGCGTACCGAACAAGCGATGGACGCTGTACAGCATAGCATTGAGGAAGACCCAAATCAATCAATTCTACGTCGTTCTCAGCAACTGGAGATGTGTCCATCCACTTTATGGAAGATTTTATATAAGGATCTTGGTCTCCGTGCTTACAAAATTCAAATTATGCAAAAATTAAAGCCATCCGACCATCGCACACGCCGCCAATTCGGCCAATGGGCTGAAGGACAAATTGATATTGATGATTATTTTCCAAACAAAATTTTGTTCAGCGATGAAGCTCACTTTTGGTTGTATGGGTATGTTAATAAACGGATTTGTCGGATCTGGAGTGAAGATAATCCACAAGTCTGCCAAAACATCATTACATCCAGAGCAAATAACTGTTTGATTCACAATGATGGTGAATTGGCTGGCATAAATCTTGCTGATATGTGGTACCAGCAGGACGGTGCCACATGTCGCACACCGCAGGATACAATTAATTTACTGAAAGAAACATTTGTTGAAAGTAATTTAGCGTAATGGTCCTGTTAATTGGTCACCGAGATCGTCTGATATAACTCCATTAGATTAGTTTCTGTGGAGATATGTTAAGGCACTTGTCTACGTCGATAAACCAGAGACGATCCAGGCCTCCTTGCCAATAACCATTTTTTGGGGAAACCGGATTACTTCGGGGTTCTCGTTGCCAATATTTCAATTTGTACCATTCAACAAAAATTTGATTTCGTTTTAATTCCGTGTCGAAATTGTTCGAGCACTGCCGTTAACTTTGCTATTAGATGCTTTTCTATTCCGTGTGTGAATGAGACTCCACATTTTTTTATTACAATAAAACACATTTGCATGTTTAGAAACTGAAAGAATTATTTACTGAAAGTATGCTCCATCTGCAGCTCCCCAATTTACGGATTCCCTCTCTGAAAAAAATGCTGGATCCAATCAATAAACCAATTTTCGAAATCTGCGTGAGAACTGAACCGCTGTTCAGAAAGAGATGCCTGCTTCGATCGAAATAACTTATAATTTGAAGGAGCTATGTCTGGTGAATACGACGAGTGAGGTAGAACTTCCCGGTCCTATCCTTTTAAATATTTTTTCACAACGTTTGCAACGTCTATTCATCCATTCTGATCGTTGTTTCATTTATAGCTCGCTTCAAACGTATTAGTTGTTGTGAATAGACATCAACATTGACAGTTTCACTTGATTCCAGCAGTTTATAATATACCACACCTTTCTGATCCCACCTGATACAGAGCATAACTTCAGCTTCACCCAAGATTTTTGTGATTGGGATTCTTATTATAAATCCATTTTTGATCTGAGTAACTATTCGATGCAAAAAACGTTTTGTTTGTTGTCTTTGAAACAATATTTTACAAATGGTTTTTCGATGTTCTAAATCTCTTTCTTTAAATTCAAGTTAAACCCAATTGCTAGCTTTTGAACCACTCTGATTATTCGTAAACGCTTTGCAACAGTTGATCGATCAACATTTAATGCTACATCCAATTCTGCTTGTGTTTGAGAAGAAAATCCAGCCAATAACGTTTCCAATTCAGCATCTTCAAATTGTTTGGGTGGCTTTCCATGCTCTTTATCTTCAATGCCAAAATCATCTTTTTTATATCGTCGAAACCATTCTTTCGCGTTATATTCGATGGAGCATGCTCACCGTGAATTTGCACAAGCAAACGATAAGTTTCGGCTGCACTTTTTCTTGTAATAAAACTTCTCGCAAATGATGTTTATTTGGAATAAAATTCGACATTTTCAAGTAGTTAACAACACCCACTAGTTGTTTACACTTCAACCAAATGTTGCATACTGCATTTGACAGCTGTCATCAAGCACTATAGAATACCAGTATTGCCCATTTATATTGAGAACGTATTTCATAGGTAAGTAGTACTAGTAACGACACCTATTGGGCAAGGGCGGAGTCATATTCACGCACTCAATATTAGAAGCAACTTAGGATCATCTATACCAATGACCATCTTCGTTGGTTCTCATTGCCAATATTTCAGTATGTACCATTCAACAAAAATTTGATTCCGTTTTAATTCTGCGTCGATATTATTCGAGTATTACCGTTAACTGTGAGATGCTTTTCGATGTATGTCAATAACCAATTTTGGGGGAATCGGATTTCTGAAGGGTTCCATTCAACAAAAATTTGAGTTCGTTTTAATCGAAACGAAGCTCAAAATTATTCAAGCACTGCTGTTAACTTTTGTCGCCCTGGATAGCAGGGTCAATAGCGCGCTTGCTCTGTTATTCGAGGGTCTCGGGTTTGATTCCCGGTACTGACCAGACGAAAAGCTATGACCAGCTGTTTTTACTGTGTCATGTATTATCTGTATGTTTAAAAAAAGTACTGCGAGATGCTTTTCTATTTGAGAGTGATCAAGGGACTTCAAGTCAATAAAAAATTTTTGGGGATTCAGTGTTCTGGAGGAATCTCGTTGCCAATATTTCAATAAGTACCATTCAACAATAATTTGCGTCTGTTTTAACTCCATGTCGAGTACTGCCGTTAACTTTAAGATGCTTTTTTATTAGAGAGTGCTCATGAATCGGAGTTCTGGAGGGTTACTTTAACAAGTTGTAAGTGCAGCTTAAGAATACACCGATGACCGCTTTAAATTTATTTTTTGAGATTATACTTCGGAGCACTCTGTCAGCCACAATAGGTTTTGTTCTACCTATTTTTGACGAATATTGACGATTGTGCATCTACTACCACCCTAAATTTAGCTAATGCACATAAATATTATTATTATATTTGCAAGAGCAAACCTCCAGACTATTGATGTGGAATACAACTTTATTGAAATGGCTGCCCCGACTTGCTTGACAGTAGCCCATGCTGTGAACCCAATTGTTCAATACATTTTCGATGGTTTTGGTCTCTATTTCGTGAATAACTCCAGCAATCTTCTGCTTCAGGGTTGAATCTTTCGTGGATTGTTCGCATAACATCGAATTTTCACTGCACTCCACAAGAATAAGTCTCGCGATATCAAACCACAGCTGCGCGGAGGCCAATTAACTTCACCAGAATGGCTGATTAGGAACGAAAATTCGGTTATCATCACCATAGCAATCTCCGTTGACTGTGACAGTGTTGCCAGCATCATTTTCGAATAAAAATGGGCCAATGCGCCGCCACTCCATAAATTACGCCAAACGCTAAACATACATTATCTTCTCGGCTCTCGCCGAGATGGAAATGCGCCTCGTTCGAAAAGATGATTATTCAATTTTTGGGTCAATTGGACCTTGTAAGCGAAGAATCCGAGATCTTTGTGCATAATTCTTCTCAGACTGGTATGGCTAATGTTGAGTTGCTGCGATCTGTGGCGAGTTGATGTTCCTGGATTAAGTCGCACACTTTCGACTACAGTAGCAATATTCTCACTTTACGTATTATACGAGCATGAGGATCACTTTGGTATGCCAATTTTAATTTTTAAGATATTGGTAAAAATGTGAAACACGATTTTTGAGCTTTAATGGCTTATAGAGTTGTAGTGGTAGATAATTTCGAATATCCGCCAAAGTATTTTATATTTAGCAAAATCAAAGCAACAGGCGTCTGAAATTGTATTCCACAGTCTAATAATTAATTTGAACTATAGAGGAATTTTGGAGGTTCTCACTTTATTTCTCTTTGTGACTATTTTAACTTTAGTCTTTTGCCATCGTTTTATCTTGATGCCTGATTTTAAACTTGCGCTCCTACTCATCTTTACCACCATCTCTTGCCAACTTGTATTGCCAACAAGCAACTTATTGAATTGGTAATCAATTTTTTGATTTACTACTATTAAGCACTGCACCACTTGTCCAACTGTTGTAATACGAGGTATACCTGTACTTTATATAGATATTAAAATACTAAATAAAGTGTTAATTGAGTATATGCAAAAAAAACTTCATTTGTAGGTGCGATCGTGTAATCAATCAATTTTAAAAAGAAATGTTTACACAAAGAGCAAGTGTTTACATTTTTTTACATAATTTAATTTTTTTGTTCAAAGGTAAAATAATACTAATTGGATGCATTCACCTTAAATTGCGATGAAGGCTATACACCACCTCTATTATTACGATTATTAATACTAATGATGTTCAACAACACAATCTTGATCCGATTTATGATTTTATTCTGTCACCCATTTCTATATAAATACACAATTACGGGTATATGGATGGAAATAGACTACAGGGAATTCAACGTGACCTGAAATTGTGTTCGCTGTGGGAAATTTTTGACACGATTTAATGTCATTTTTGCGCAAAGTTAAATGGGAACATATAAAACAAATATAAAGGACGAGACTATAGATATAGAGATACTTTTCACAGAAAAACCCAAAAATTATGGAATTGAAGAATACTGAAAATGCTATTTTGTTCTTCTAGGCGTGTAGGGCATAAAAATAAATTGATTAGATTCCGGTGGGACTGTGGTTTTAATTAAAATGTTATTGTGATTTGCGGCCCGATTTAAAAATCAAATTACCTCGTAAAATGAAATTTGCAAACCAAATTTTGGGTTTTCTCCGTTGGTTAATGATATCCTGATTTCTTTTTTTACACCTAAATAGGCCGCCTATGTTGCCCGTTAAACTTATCTCCCTTCAAGAATAATAAAAATAATTATGGGTTCTTGGAGTATATCTAGGTATTTAGAAATGTTTGGTATTAACTAAGCCAAAAAATAAAGTGTGCGTAGTGCGGTAAACAAATCGTGTGCAACTGAGGTAAACCGTTCGTAAAACTTACCGGATCCTAATGGCAGCTTCTAATCAAACAGAAAATTCAAAATTATTAAAAAAAAATACTCTGTATGCAGTGGACGACTTAAAATGAGGCAAATAATTTTATTTTTTATGAAAATTGACCTGAACATGACACTTTAAACCGTTTATATTTAGACATTTTTAAGTTTTGTGTCTGCAATATATGCAAGCGAGTTTTTCCGGACTCCCCACATGAAAATTGACCTGAAATTTTTTCCAGGTACGAGCATCATTAATGCTCATGGCTGGACATAGATTCAAATGAATGGTCTTAATGATGCTCGCATCTGGAAAAAATGTCAGGTCACCTTTCAAGTGGGGAGTCCGAGAAAACTCGATTAAATATATCGCACACACAAACTTTGAAAATTTATAAATATTGACCGTTTAAAGTGTCATGGCTGGAAATAGATTCAAATAAAAGGCCATAATGATGCTCACACCTGGAAAAAATTTCAGGTCAATTTTCATGTGGGGAGTCTAAGAAAATTAAATGTGAATTTGATTTTTGAAAATTTCTTTTGTTATATATAATTACCAGCGAAATTTTTTTATTCATTTTGTACCTCTTTTTTCACTAAATAAAACATCCCAGCGGAATAAAACATTAAAAGTGATCCTTAAAATGATAAATTGATTGATCTCTAAAGTAAAGGAACTCGGTAAATGAAATCTTGAAATTTAACAATATTCCGTCTTTCCGCCATTTCCTAAAAAATTGTATTTATTTATTTTCAGTTGTTGGCCAATATATCAGAAACTTCCACTAGTAAGCAATACTTTCGGTTTGTTTTCTAATAACTTAGGTCATACAGAGACTACAAGGAAAATTTGGGAATAATTTATCGATTGGAATTTTCACTATAATTTTTTGATTTTCTGGGGCCATGTAGGTTTTTTCAGTTGTTGGTCAATATTTCTATGGCCGCGGAAAAACAAAAAATTATAGTGAAAATTCTAATCCATAAATTTTTCCCAAATTTTCCTTGTAGTCTCAGTATGACCTAAACTATTAGAAAAACGACCGAAAGTATTGATTACTAGTGGAAGCTTCTGATATATTGGCCAAAAACTGAAAAAAAATAAAAAAAAAAATTTAAATTTTCAAAAGGATTGGTTATGAAATGGCCAAGGTTAGTGCAACATGAACAGATTCTAAAATTTGGTCCAAAACTTACTTTAAAACCCCTGATCAATACTACTAAGGCGGAAAGACGGAATATTGTTAAAGTTCAAGATTATATTTACCGAGTTCCTTTACTTCCGAGATCAATCAATTTGTTATTTTGAGGATCACTTTTAATATTTTATTCCGCTGGGATGTTTTATTTAGTGAAAAAGAGATACAAAATGAATAAAAAATGTCCGGTGGTAATTATACAACAAATTAAATTCTCTTTTGTGATGGTGCTGCCACTTGCGGCGAGTAGCGTAATCTTTTATTTTTTCCGCTATCTTGTACAGCATGTTTAGAACTCTCCAGAAAAGTTTTCAATTTCTGGAGTGCTTTTTACCCGATCTATTTTGTTTTTCTCTTAGCACCTAGGTAGGTGATGATCAAGAGCTAAGTGATAGAGCATCAGAACTTGTGAATATTATGTGTTTCCGCAAGGACATGTATCATTATTCGCTTTGTAAGTCTGCAAAAATGTCTTGATTTTGAAGTGAAATTGAAAACCGAAGCCATCGAAAATGTATTTCGTTTAGAATTGCTATTGATAGTTCTTTCCAAAATAACACTATTTTACGATCGTGTATTTATGCCCCAATTTTTGGCTCTTTTCCGTTTATTTTTGGAGAAATTTGTGCATTGGTTGGGGACATTTTTATTTTATTTTTGAGATATTTTTTAATTATGGGATGGAATTACTCAACGCCGTAGTCGCAGTATGATGATATTTATCATATGATCAAAACAATTTTACTAATTAATGTGTTCGATAACATTTTCTGTTTAATTGGGTTAATTTGGTTAAGAATTTGAAACACTTTGTGTTTTGTTGGTTTTAAAATTTCATCAGCAAAAATGCTCTTTTGTGATAGTTTACTGATAATAACCAAACACATTTCGTGGTTGAAAATGCACTTCTGTCTTATTTATTTAACATTTTCAATCAGAACGACCCAATACTTAAAATCGCAAAAATTCGCTTACTCCTGTTTGGCCATATTTTAGAACGTCATTTTAAAAATGTTATTTTAATTCACTATTAAGCATCGGTTAGCAGGATCCTATTGGATTCAAATTGATCCCTTTTGCCACCATATTAAACCAATTTGATTTTGGTGTTTTACACCTCCGCATTTTTAATACCGCGTCTAAAAAATTTAATTGGAACGATGATTGGGATCGTTTATTAAACAATATTCATTAGTTTTCGTCGTTTGTTCACTTATGCTTTAATGGAAAAAAAAATTCCGAGTAGTCTACTCGAGAATGAGGTACTGGAACTGAGGATTGGTCTCTTTTATTGCGCGAAAAATAAATCAACATTGCATTAGAAGAATAAAAAGGGTTCTTCGCTAGCAAGAGCGTATGGCGCGTTTAAATAGATAGAAACATAACCGTCATTTTGATAGAAAAGCAGTTTAAAACAATCTCTGAGATACTTGAACTCAAAGTGTATTCACAAAATTGTACGAAATCGTCTGCCTCTCATTTAGAAAACACATGTGACCCAACAATCTTTGACAATTTTGTTCTAACTAAATATTAAAACCACTCAAACAAGTTAAATTCGATGCTTGAATAAAAAAATGTAAGAAGTCCCATGTCCTCCATTTAGAAAGAGAGTATGGTCCATATGATTAGACAGACATATCACCATTATTTTCATAGTGGGACATGTTCGAATATTCTCTGTGATTCTTGTTAAGACACTCGATTAAAGTAATTGCTTACATTTTTGTTATCGGTCAAGCATCAAAATGCTCAACATGAAATCTTTTTAATTCGCCTTGTTCAAAAGCAAACAATTACTCAAATTATTGTTAGAAACTAAATTTGAAAGCAGTAAATAAATTCTCAAAATATATTGAACCTCCTAATTTTATTTTATCCCATTCCATTTAATTCAAAAAATACCTTTTGGAAATTTAATTTTTATTCAACAATTTCATTCCTTTCTAATTTTATATATTTATCTCATTCAGATTGACATTTTAACAGTGTAATTAAAAATCCACCAAAAAGTTCTTGAATTCCAATTGGAATATTAAAATTGAAATAAGAATATAATTTTGCGTTTATTTATTTCAAAAACAAAGTTTATTTTTCAAATAACAATTCACCGAAAACCTGACATCTTCATATATATTACTTCCTTTGAAATGATAGCCAGGTCTCCCCAGCCGTTTAAAAAATAACAGTACGGATTAAAAGTACGGAAATTAAAATAAATCAACTGGTCTGGTTTCGGTTAACGATCGGTTCGTTTTCGACGATTGTGTTTTTCGGTGAATTTCCATTTACCGACGATAACTGGCCACCGTAAAATTTATATTTGCATTTAACGATTATTTTCAAAATATATTCAGTTTTGGTCCCAATTGTAAATAGCTTTGTTCTATTTAAATGAGCAACCCTTCTGATGAAAAGCTAAACCGAGCTCCATCTTAATCGTTTGAGAAATGGGTTAGTTTAATTAAATTAGCCAAACGGTTTAGAAAGCTGAGCACCCCTCAATTTTTTTATGTTTCCAGAAGCACATTCGAATCTTGTTTTGGATTCTACTTTTAATCTGTTAAGGCGAGTTTTATTTCAATCAACTTTGGCTAGCTAGGATCCTCACCTTTTTACAAGCCCAGAAAAGTTGGGTAGTTCAAGAAATTGACAGCTTTCCAGAAAATCAACCAGAATTCATATTTTAATCACATTTTCATGGAGAAGAGAATTAGTTTTTACTTCAATTCATTCCAATGGGTGGCTTAATTTCATTACAATTTATCGATTCACATTTGGAACTCATATTGGGTCCCACTTTTATCATACAATCGTTCACATTCAGCATTCATATTGTGACTCCTTCTCCATTTTGCATTATAAAAAACGGGTTTCAACTCTATTAGATGAGAAATGGTTTAGTTTCATTCAATTTTAATTTTTTTAATTTTTTCATAAATCCGAGTTCTTATTAATCTCACATTCGGAGATTATATTGGAATCATATTTTTACCATTGAAACCGAGTTTTATTGAAAACCGATTGAGAGGTATCTTTGTTCCATTTTACTTGATAACTATCCGGAACCACGGTTACAATTCAAAAGGAGTGCCGTTTTCATACGGTACTGAAAACAAGTTTTAACACAATCAGTCCAAAAATGGATTAAATCGCACCGGTGTGAAGTACTTAACGTTAATAACACGTGTAGCTACACATTTTGACGAAAAGTGTAGACTCAAAAAGTGTAGATACACAAATTATCAAAAAGTGTAGCTGCAAAAGAAAAAAGTTTGGAATTCGAAATATGTAGTTTAGTTAAAAATTTTAAAACCTCCACTTGTGATGTGTCTGGAGTTTGTACAAAAAATTCAAGACAATTTACTTGTTGTGATTGGCGATGTGACCCTACAAGTGGAAGCGTCTTTGGCCAAATTCGGCTAATTCTTCTTTCAAATTCAACAAATCTTCGGGATCATGAGTGCCGAGTATGGAATTTAGTGTTTTCAACTTGGTTTGGTGTCCGAAATTTGTACAAAAAATTTCAAGACACTTTGCATGTTGCGATTGGCGATATGGCCCTACACGTGGAATGGTCTTTGGGCAAATTCTCTTAATTCTTTAATAATTCAAAAAATCTCAAAGATATTTCAGACACCATACCAAGTTCAAAACACTAAATTTCACACTCGGCACTCATTTTTCCGATGATTTTTTTAATTATTAAAGAATTAAGTGAATTTAGCCCCAAACACATCACAAGTGGAGGTTTTAATAATTTTAATTAAACCACGTATTTCGAATTCCAAACTTTTTCTTTTGCAGCTACACTTTTTGATAATTTGTGTATCTACACTTTTTGAGTCTACACTTTTCGTTAAAATGTGTAGCTACACTTTTTATTAACGTTAAGTACTTCACACCGGTTTAAATCACAGCCGTAACTCACATGGGAATTAAATTTTTGTCATACAAACTGGGTTGCAACCCAATGTGTTGAGAAATAAGTAGGTTGAGTTTTATACCAATCAGTTGATAATTGGTTTCCTTCCACATCGTTAGAGTTACATTTGTGTCATACAATCCTAGTTCTATCGCAATAGGTTGAAGAATTTCATACAAAAATTCATATCCAGAACCACAAATTTTAATTCGTACGAAAATCCATTTTCCATAATTAAAACCGAGTTTCATCTCAATCGGTCAAATTGGTTGTTTTCTAGAACTACGTCTGGAACTCATTCCTGAATTCAACTTTTATCATACAAAACTTCGTTTACCACGAAAAAACTGGACCAAGAGAAAACAGGAACCTATGTACAAACGGGAGGAGAGACCTCCTCTTAATCAATTCTTTTATTAGAACTAGGACCATTCTTAGAACTTGAACGGCTCTCTCAGAAATATTCTTGAAAATTTGCATCTTAGATAATTTTCGGTGAATTGTCATTTTCGGTGTAATGCCATTTTTGTTGTCGGTCAAGTTGTTGTTTTCTGTGAATCATTGTTGTCGGTGTACTGTCGTTGTCGATGAATATGGGTGGTGAAATATTGTGTTCGGCGAATTTTTGTTTTCGGTAAATTGTTATGCCCCCCATTCCAAATGATTTTTTTTATTTATATTTGTACTTTATTCGAGTAGTTTGAGTGAATTTTATTTCTTCTATGACCAATCTCCAGGCTTGACCAAATGGACCGAACTATACAAAATTAGTACGTCATAAAACTGTTTTACATTCAATGTCTTAATTATAACATTAATACGATATTTCTTAAAATCAACAAATAAGAATAACGAGTTTATGTATAAAGGTGCTACAGTTTGTCCGCCACATTCGTTTGTTTTCTTTCAAACCAACGTAAATCAAATCATCTGTTTATAAAATTGGTAAAGAAAAATAAATTTTCTTCGATAAACACGCACACAACAAAAATTCATGATTGAAGATTCTCTTTCACCGCGTACAACGTTTTCTATTTGTTTGTTGACGTTTTTGCTTCTTACTCTGTGTTATTCTTGAAACCAATTTTCGCGTTTTAATTTTTTTTTGTCGGTTCTTCGTCTAAATATAGATCTCAAGGTTGACGATTTTTTGTAATTTTTAAGAAAATGTTTATCACATTTTGTAGTTCTTCGCATATAACAAAAAAAAAATTCTAAAGACAAGTTGTTTGTGATATTTTGATGGTATACTCATATGGAGAATATAATCGGCCGAGAAATTATGACATTGGTAATGATAATGACATTAGCCGAGTATAGTGAAGTACGCTCTATAATGTATAAAATTAGTTTTCGTGCTAATCTAAAATTAAATCTTTCGAAAGCATGTGTGTATACATAGAAGCACTAGCTTAGAGATACACTCGTACAGGAAATGTTTATCTAATTATCTATTCTCGGAAATGATAACTGTATTAAAATAAGAATATAGGTTATGTATAGCACGTGTACGACATTTAGTGACCTTTATTCAGCAGAATTGTTTGTGATTGCCGAGAACCTCAACAAATTAGGCTAAATAATAAATGTTTTGGCGCCCAACGTGGGGCCTACGGTCAAGGTAACAAGTATCTGTATTTTCATATTTCTTCGTCGCCCAATTATAAATATATGATAAATTTCAATGTCAAATATGTTAAATTCCCAAATGTTACAGCTGTATAAACAAAGTGCATGACACATTCTCGAGATGAAATTAAGCCAAGAAACGATATATTATTGTACTTGTAGCTGAAAGCAGCGCGCTCGGACGCTTAAAACAAACAAAAATATTGTAATTATTTTTAGATTATTAGATAATCGTCAAATAAATTAATGATCGGTCACAAATTATATTTATAGCAGAACAAAATTGTGTTGTTTATTTATATTTGTACCACTCCAATGTCAAGGTTACACGATATCTTATACAAATGTCTTATACAAAAAATTGGCTTGTATGTAAAAAATCAATTTACAACGCATATGAGGACTGGAGAAAGAGTATTAACACGTTAAGATTACAATAAGTGTACAAATTCCGGTACGATGGTGAATGGCATACGAAATTTATGTTTATTTTCGTCTTGTGGCGTTGCTTTATAACGTATATGGATAACCTGTGTATTGATGATTGATCGTAAAATTAATAAGGAAAAATTTAATTATATGTTTTTTTCCTTATAGACGGGTTTCTTATTTTCGTACATTACACACAAACACGAGTATAATGTAACAACCTAAACTAGACTAAATAAACTTGGCAATGATTCAAAGAAATGAATGTTATTGCGGTGGATAACATTGACACTATAAAGTTTTTTTAAATTATAATTGACATGTTTATAGTTTGTAATAAGACACAAAAATAGTAAAATGTCGTATGTACATAAGATCAATGTATCTTTGTCAAAAGAATTATGTTTGATTGGTACAAAATTGAAATTATTTTTGTTGCTTTACAATCAATGTCATAACGAGGTTATTGTATGTTTTAAATAGGGGGTCCACCCTCAAATGCTTCGTGCACGGCCTTGCGGTAAATTCTTTGGTGTCATCAGATTTTTTGAGCATAGTTTGCAACCTGGTATCGAAACAGCTTGATCGTCTAGGGTCATCATCTGTAAACGTAGCAACGCCTATAGTTTCGTGGAGAAGTGACATGATCAAATACAATAAAGACAATTGGTTGTGTACAAGATTGACCGGAAGTTTCTCGAATACATTACTGGTTCCAGATCCGGTTTTCAATACGTCTTTAAGATGATCAATTTACGGTTATAAGCTTCGGTCATGACCTTCAACATAGAATTTTTTTTTCGTTATTTGGTATTCAAATAACTTGTTTAATTACACATTCCACCAAGCACTTTATTGAATTTATTGAAAGGTATGGATGTCCACATAGGTGGTTTCAGCAGAAAACGTTTTCATGATCGAAGAATTTCTCGTCGAGGGAACATTAATTGACCGCTTAGAACTTGCGATCTAATAAACCCGAAAATTTTTCAATGGGGTAATTTTAAGGCTAACGTCTATGCCAACGATCCACCAACAAATGATAACCTAAAGGAAAATATGCCAGAATGTCATCGAGAATTTTAGTAAAATAATGGTGGCTTGCTGTACTGTAGCAGAAAGTCACTTCCCACAAAGGGATTTGGCCGCCTATACTCTTCCAGATGGGTTTGCCACAAAGGATAACCCAGAGTTTGACCGTCCTGTTCAACGCCGTCCATCCACCAAATAGGGGGTCTCCCACGAGATCCTGTTTTCATAGGTATGACTGGTCCGACTCCATGGTCTGTTTTATGGTTTGATTTTGGGAAAGCAGAACGTGTCCGAGTCATCGCAGCTTTGATGATTTAATTGTTTCTATTATAGCAGAGTTGATTCAGACGCATTCTGTACACATCTTCATTCTTAATAAAGCGTAGCCTTGTCAGTGCTTCACAGATATTTAATTTGGTTTTGCGCGATATATTACGAGACTTGAAAATGTTAATGTTAAACTGCTGTGATCCGTGCTGTTAAACTGCTTATCGATAGTAAATGTGCCAAACTGCAGAGCCTGATGGCACATTTGGCACATTTACTATCGATACCTGGTATTTAAACTCCTTCGCATTTTCTTCGTTGATATGGAGGCTGATTTATTAAACTTGAGAAAAAGTTTGATCGGTTGCTGACCTTCCCGAACTTCGTTCATAATCCGCTATATATATATATATATATATATATATATATATATATATATATATATATATATATATAGAGCTGTTTTTCACTCTTCTGGGATTATCTTTGCAAACCAAATCGATGAAACCAGTTCAATGATGTTGGCTGTTCGCCAGAGGATAACGTCTGTCTATTTAAGAGTGACGAGAAATAATTTCGCCACATTTTCTAACTCTCCAGACTCGTTGCGAATAACGCTACTACGTGGATGGAAGTCGGTGGCGATTTCTTTTATTGAACGGTATATGTTTCTTAAATTGGCTGTTTCCCATTTCACGTTTCGTCTTTCTACACAGTTGGTTCCGTTTCCGTGCGCGGTCCTTTTCTTGAATTGAACCTAGACATTTCACGATTAGCCAAGTTTTTCTAGGTTTGATGTATTTTTACCTAAGCGGATGTTGAAGCCATTGTTATCATCAATTTTATTATGTTCCACTGTTCTTCCACAGAATGGAGTAGTGGTTAGCTATCCAGAATTGATTGTTTAATGCTTCGGTATTCCAATGTAAGATTAATTTGAATCGGTTATTATTCGTTGGGGATAGACGGATGACATATTTCGCAACTAATAGAAGAGGCCACTTACAAGATATTACTTTCCATTACAAAACCGGATCCTTTATACTGCCTTTTGAAATAAAATTTTAAATAATTTTAAAATAATTTATTTGTTTTATTAAAAATTAACCTCAAATTGGAACATCCTTTATATAGAGAGTCCCATTAAGACCGCCTATTTTAAATTCCGTCTTCAATAATTCCATTGTTTCATTCTGTGGGTGGCAGCTTGCGCCGTTCTGATGAACCCACATGTCTTCGAGATCCATTTCTGTAATTTGAGGCCAGAGAAAGTTGTTTATCATCACGCAGAAATGGACGCCGTTTACGGTGACTGCTTGGCCATCCACTTTCTCGAAGGCGAACGGTCCAATCACTCCGCTGGTCCAAAATGCTCAACAAACAGTGACTTGTGGTGGATGCATGGAACGTTGATAGATCACTATTGGATTCTCAGCTCCCCAAATGCGACAATTCTGAAAAATAACCAATTGTATTGGTTACTTGTGGGAGTTTTTAAGATATGGGCCTGAAACTGATAAAATCTTATATGGCCACACAAAATAAAAAAAAAAGTGAAATTCTAACCGGTAAATTTTCCCCATTTCCCCAAATTTCTCATGTAGTCTCAGCATGGCCAAACTATCAGAAAACAACTCTACATATTGGTTACTTGTCGAAGTTTTTAAGATATTAGCGATAATGTGAAACATAACTGAAAATTGTAAACCACGATCTCCCTTAATTTTCTTATTAGAGTCGTAAGTTTCCAATCCAAAATTTTAATGCATACATAAATATTTTTATATTTACTTGTAAAGAAGTGGACGAGAAGCCTATCATTGACGTATTTCATTTTATACATATTAGAAAATTACAATGTAGAAAGTAGTCAAGTTCTCTCTAGATCAAATCCATTATAATCGTGTAGAATGGACAGATACCATAAATTCAACTAAAATTTATATTTCAGTCCTGAAACCAAATCAGTGGTTGAAAGGTCTGAAACTCGAGAAGGAATAGTTAACGATACCCGAAATTATTTTGTTAGTCCTCTGTTTGATTTTCATTAGATTGATAAGGTTTTCAGTAACAAAATTTAATTTTAATTTATTTGCATTCGTCCTTTAAAATATGGTGTTTTACCAAAGTGGAGAAGTGACTTGTGAACTTGTTTTTGTGAACAAATCTTGCAATGCGGTTTGTCACAATTAAGTATGACAATCTATTAAACAATTTGCACACAATCTTTGATTTCGAGTATTCTCGCATCGCATCTGTGGTGTGATCCTTGAGTCTGTAAGTTCCGGACAGTTAGGTATTAAATGTGACCTTCCACAATACAGACATTGAGAAAAATTTGTTACCAGCGACGAGGTTTTGCTTTTAGAAAAACCATGTCTTTGTCACTTGTCAACATTTTCGAAGATGGAGCTGTATCTTTAATGGCTTCTAAGACACGAATGCATTTTTCGAAGGCAATTGCTGGACTCTAAATTTTTTATGACATGAATTCTCGACACGGTATGGTTTCGAGCTTTTAATAATTTTAGAGCATTATAATTTTTTACCGACTGATCAATGAAACCTTGCAACGAATTGGACGAATTTTCTATTGGAGATGTTATGTTGTAGGTTTCATTCATATGACAAAAGCTCATAAGGAGAGAGTTATCAAGCGGTTTCATAGTTGCCGGCGCGAAGATATGTCTTCAAATATACAAATTTATCAGTGTTTTCGGTATTGTTAATAATATCTACAAACACATCCTTAAACGCTAACCAATCACGTTTAGCACTGAATGTTGGTAGTTTATGTTCTGGAAGTTTAATAGAAATGGACGGAATAGCTTGTTCAACCACAGTGCTATTTGCTGACGATTCAAGTAATACTGGCTCTTTTGTTATATTATCCAACCAATTACTTTCGACGTATTCGTAGTGTTCTTCGAAAGACACGCGATCAGTTGAAGCAGACTCATCTAGTTGACTTTTAAAGGCGCTCCGTTGTCTTTTTAAAGAATAATTTATTTTGGGCTTGTCGCCATCCGATTGGGTTTACGCACGAAATTAAGATATTTTAAACGCACAATTTAAAAATAGATAGTTGAATTTAAAAAAGCTAAAATCTGAATCCGAAAGGTCAATTAAAATTCAATTTAACGTTTAAACGTTTAGAATTTAACGTTTTCAAAATTCTCATGTTAATATTTAAAGGGCAACGTAATGGAATTTACAATCTAGCTAAAATAAAGTGTTTAATAGAATAAACTTACAAGATGTTTGTCCTCGCCAGTGAATCTGGATGCTGGTCGATAATATCCGTTACTAGAGTTGCATTAACTGTTGACCCGATGTATTACGATCTTGTTTAACCAACATAAAAATGCGCCAAGATGATTTCAAATTGATGTTAATGTTGAGATGAAATATGATTTGATGATATCCGAAATATGAGTTAATGAACGTTTGACGTATTTGTGCAGCAAACTTAGCACTAATAATGACCAGTGAAATTTATGCAACACGTGATGTTTGGTTTCGATAACTGGATGTTCGATGAAATAATCGAGCACCATTGCGGCACTCAACAACTTAAACTGTGATAAATAATGAGCCAACGATTAGTGCCAATAATAACTTCTTGATTTACCTATAGAATTTTATCCAAGATATTTGACATGGTTATTATTTACTAGCATAACCAAGTAGTTTTTATTTAGAATGTCACTTATACAACGATATCACAGCCGCAAGCACAACTTTATATTTTAAAAAAATCCAATAATAATGAATTTTAAAAATTAAATTTTCACAATCATGGTAGTTACAATTGTGTGGGTAACTGCAGCAGATTGAGCCCACTTTGTGATAATTAGTGCTCACGGAAAAAAATTAAAGCTAGTCCAGAAGCCGAAGAAATGGGAAAATATAATTTCAAATTTCGCCTGAAAGATGAAACAAATAAAACCCGATTTTTAGAAACAACCAGAAATAATTTAAGCCTAATTTTAAAACTTTCCAAACGCGACTAAACTGACGAAATTTGTGCTTATCATAGAAATATAATTTGCATAAATTTTCATTAAAAATTGTGGAAAAACAAACTAGCCCCTAAAAGATACTTCAAACAAAACACAGAGGTAATACCGTTCTATAATATTTGTGTTCAACAAAAAATTAAACAATAGAAATAAATTGTTCTAAAATCCAAGAAAAAGCAATTCAGATAGCATATTTCTATCAGGCATGTTCATTTCCATCCGAAAAATATAGTGAACTTAGGATAATGTATGTTCATTTCAATCCGTAAAGAATAGTAGCCGAATTTGTACTAATCCAGAATTGGCTCAATTTCATTGAACAACAGTGACCGTTGAATGAACAATTGTCTGACATAAAGTGTTCTAGAAACCAAAGAAGTTGGCCCGTCTGATTGCATATTCCTATCAAGTACGTTCATTCAACGGTCGTTGTTGTTCAATGGAATTAGACCAATTTTGGATTAGCACTAATTCGGCAACTATATTTTTCGGATGGAAATGAACATACCTGATAGGAGTATGCAATCAGAAATGCCAACTTCATTGGAGTTTAGAACAGTTTATGTCATAAAATCGTTCATTGAACGGTCGTTGTTGTTCAATGAAATTAGGCCAATTCTAGATTAACACAAATTCAACCCATATGTTTTTCGGATGGAAATGAACATGCCTTACAGGAATATGCTATCTGGGTTGCTTATTCTTGGGTTTTAGAATATTTTATTTCTATTGTTTAATTTACTGTTCAACACGAATATTATTGAACGGTATTACCTCTGTATTTTGTTTATTTCATGTAGTATCTTTTAGGGGTTAATTTATTTTTCCTCGATTTTTTAAGGAAAATTTATGAAAACTATATTTCTATGATAAGCACAAATTTCGTCAGTTTAGTCGCCTTTGGAAAGTTTTAAAATTAGGCTTAAATTATTTCAGGTTTTTTCTAGAAATCGGGATCTATTTGTTTCGTCTTTCAGGCGAAATTTAAAATTATATTTTCCCGTTTTTTCGGCTTCTGGACTAGCACCAATTTTTTCCCGTGAGCAATAATTAGCACAAATTGGGGTTATTCGGTTTGCAAAACTTCATTTTGAAATTTGAAAGTTTCCCTGCTTCAGTTACCCACACGTTACAATTATATATCAGGGTGCGTACCAATAGTCGGAAAAAAGTTACTTCGTTAAAAATCGATTTTAGTTCAACTTTTTCGATCAATTTACCATACAGTTTTTCAAAAATAATTGAATTTACCGAAAAATTTACTTAAAATTGACTTGCACCCAACTATTGGTATGCAGCCAGTGTAAAGAAAACAAATATTTATTCATGAACATAATTTCCTTCTAGAGCGATACAATTAGTCAAACGCTTCACTAACATTTCGATGCTTTCTTTCTAGTACAAGCTATCTTTGTTTTAAAAATGTTCTTCAGTTTCGCCAATCACTTCTTCATTGGAGCCAAATCTCTATCCCTTGAGCTTATTTGAGAATGCAAACAAATAATTATCGCTAGGGGGCAAAATCTGGCGGATACGATTGATGCGGAAGCAATTCAATGTGCAATTTGTGCAATTTTGCTATTGTTTCGATCGACTTGTGACATGGCGCCATTGTCTTGGTGATAGAGCAATTTTTTCTTCTTTATTTGAGGTCGTTCTTATTTCTTCCTCGAAACGCACCAATAACCCGATATAATATTCGCTATTGATCTTTTTTCTTTCTCAAAGTAGTCAACTAATATTATACCATGTGCATCCCAAAATACAGACGCCATAACCTTTTCAGCCGACTGTTGTGCTTTTGGTCACTTCGGACGAGGTTCACCGGCCTCTCGCCATTCAGCTAATTACCGATTTGACTCTGATGTATAGTGGTGGATCCATGTTTCAACCATTGCCCCATACCGCATAAAAAATCCTTTTTATTGCGCTTAAACAGCTCCAATGTGAGCAATCGCGATACCCACTTCGAACACAGTTCCATTGACATCTTTACAATATCAGCTATCTCACGGAACTTCACTTTATGATATTTCGAAACAATTTCGTGGATTTTTTTTATGTTTTCTGGAATTGGTATCTATGTGTCAGACCGAGAACTTTTTAGGCGATGTAATACCTTACGTGATAGTTTATTTATGGTATATAGTATATTTGTGTATTCTTTCGTTATAATTATAATACCAGTACATAATTATTATTTTGATACATAATGAGACATTTCATTTTATATAAACCAATTAAACAAGGGCAGAGCACCGGTCTTGCGTATTTATTGAAATGCGTGAACAGCAATGTACCATAAACAATTCAAAATCTTAAGAACAACATTCGAGCTCAAATTGAGGCCATTGAACTGATTTTATTATAAAAAGCTATCAAAAATTTTGATGTTCGGATGCTGTAACAGGAGCCGTGGTAGTCACATGAACGATGTACTACTCCATATCTAAATGGCATAGAACCAATTGTCTTTATCAATAAAAAAAATTGAGTTTCCAATTTAAGTTCCGTGTTTTTTTAATAAAAAAAATACAGAAAGATGGAACACCCTTTATACCCTGAAGTTTCTGATCAAGGCAAGCCGGTTGATCTCCTTCGTTTGTAATTTCACGTTGTCAGGCAATCAGCTGAAAAATTTGCACAAGCTTTGTATGTTAATACTTAATAGCACTTCGTTTTTTCATAGTTCATAATTCTTACTTGAATGTTAAAAGTTATTCATCAACATATTGATTTGACAGCTTTGCGGATGGGTCATTGTGATGTTTGTGACAGTTGACAACTATTACAATAAAATACAAATTTATAAAACATCAATATTATACATAATTTGAAAATCAAAGATTTATGTTAACGTTTCAAAGCTTACTAGAATTTAATTTCGGTCTAATGCCAAAGGCATATCTTTGAATTTTATTCCTATAGATAAGTTCACAATTTTACGTCGTGGCTTTATTTATGGTTATTGATTTAAGTGGCTTTGGTAATATACTTGAACAGTTTGTTCTTCTAACCTTTTTCCTTTTATCTGTATACCTTAATAATGAAGTTAGAATATGAATTATGCGTTAATACTTGTGTTACGGACTGGCACCAAGTCAACCGGCAGATTCATCTATATATGCAGAGGCTTCTACTCAGACCAGACCAGACTAGATCTCAGGGTTTTAGGTCGTGGGAAAATTTGAGGAATAATAATAAATCTAATAATAACTGGGTGGATCCATCCAGGAACAACTGGACCTCAAGCAGCATTAGAGGGTAGGAACGTATCCCCAACAGACAAAGCCTCTCTTCACCCGGACGGACCACGTCCGGAGTGCCACGAGGAGACCTTATAGATTTTACGGTCGTCCCCGAATGGACAACACATATACTGGACTGACCACTCCGATCCTGTGGATGTCCTGCTAAGGGGCTGAAGGAGAGTGGCAATCCCAGGCAATCCCAGCCTCCAACTATGGAATCGACACGAAATGAAACCCCCCTCCCATCATATCAAACCGAAAGAAATTTAGTAATTAATTTTATTTTTTGCGAGAAAAAAAAACAACAAAACAAAAAAAAACGAATTCTAGAAGCATACGCAGTGCTGTTTTTTATTTAAATACCAACCACCATCAATACGAGGAGGAAGGAAGGAAGATGAGCAAGAAAAAAAGAAAGAATAAACCGTGAAGCGGCAAAAAAAGAAAAAATCGAACAAAAAAAATGATCGCTGGCCTTGAATGTGCACCGCCTCGCGCATGTCAAGCGACTGTTATGGCACTCGATTATATAAAATATATTGAATAATAAATTGAAAAATTGGAAAAATAAAAAATTTGAAAGTTGAAAATTGGAAAAAACTTACTTAAATTGAATTTAATTTAATTAAAAAAAATTAAATTAAAATAAAAATAAAATTGTACCTTTTGACCTTCGGTTAGATCCCGCCAAAATGGGTTGCGGGGTCTCCTCACCGTTAATAAAAAATTACAAATGGCCACGTGGTTGGCCGTAAACCGTAGATATCGTTGGGCGTCTTCCCGCCGTTGGGCGTCTTCCCGCCTTTAATAAAAATTCCACGTTGTTGGCCACCAGTAATCATCAAAATTGGGCGTCTTCTCGCCTTTAACCAAAAATCAGGCTTGCCACGTTGTTGGCCACCCGTAATAATTTCTGGACACCTGAGCCGTTGATTACTGTGGTACCGGTTGATCACGATAAATCAAAAAATTTTGAACACAAATGTTTGTTTTAAAAATTTTAATAATTCGTAAATCTGATGGATTTGCGACATATTATTTATGAGTATACTCGTACATATTACTTTGGTTTTTTTTATAAACACATTAATAATGAAAAAAACCAAGCGAGACTATCTTATGTAACCTCCAAAACTAAACTCCCTTTTAGGAGATTCAAAACTAGCCTTTTTAAATTCAAAACTTAACTAACCCAAATTCTCGCGCCAAAAACCTCTAGAAGAATATTTTTCTTTCGTTGGCGTATTTGGTTTTGTTTTCGTGCGCGTCACTTCCCTATCCACTCGCACCACGCATCAATCGCACACACCAAAATGAGAAACGCATAACAAAAAATATTCTTCTATTTCTCCGCCGGTCGCACACACTCAGTTGATGTGTACATGAGCACTGAATGTGAATAAAAATGCAAAACAAAATATTAAGGCTAATTTCCATAGAAATAAAAGATTTCCATAGAAATAAAAGATTTTAGTAGTAATGCCATATAACAGATGGTACTGCCACCACTAAACTGCTTCGAAATTAAATTCACAAGCAAGATTTCAAATGAAATGATTTTATGACCCCACAAGGAGTCATAACACTTGTTTCGTTAAAAGAGTAGTGTAAGGCCGCGCTATACGTGGCAAACCTGTCTTAATGTATTTGATAACTTAATTAATAAATCTTTAGAATTAAGATAATAAAAGATGCTTTGGTTAGAACATTAGGTAATAATAAATTGTGCGAAATGAGATGTATATCAACATATATTTATGTGTAAATCCTTATAATTAATTACCGAATAATCTCTATTTCTTATTTATAGATTATGGTTTGTAATGTTTACCAATATTACTTCGTTATAAAATTAGAAGATGTAGGTGCTCGTATACTATTATTAGATATTATCGAAATATGTAATAAAAGGTGGCAATAAGTTCGGTAGAAAAATTTTTCAATTAGCTTTTCACTAGTTTTTCTTTTAAGTAGTTGCTTTAAGTTTTGAATGTAAAGAGAAAATTGAGTTTAATGAGCCGTAATGCTGATGAGTTAATTCCAACGAAATGAAAAGCACCAGGTAGAGAGCAAAATTAAACGAAAAATATCGAACTTTAGTTTTTAACTATGAAAGTTTATTTCTTTATCAGTAAAAGCTTACGGGGCTTTTCCAAATCATAACATAAATTTTTGTTACAAGCACTTGACTGAAATTTCGCATAGAGTTTATGGTTCTGGTTTCAACGTTATCTGATCAATAAATTTAAAATTTATTAATGCAGTCATTTTCAACCATCGTAAACAAGGTAGATAAATTCTCCTTGGATTAACTGTCTAGTCTGTATTGATTTGTTTTCCATATAGTCCCAACCAAATAATTTCTAATTATTAGAAATTTTTTGTCCTAACTTTTCAATTATGTATGCCTGCAGCCACCATTAAATGTGTTTATGGTTATCGGACTCTTTACGCATAACATCGCATCCAATACATCTTAAAATCTGACCTGTCCTTATATACCTAAGAACATTAAAAATGTATCCAAGATTATATAAAGAACACATTGTGATAAAATTTGGGTCAGAGAAATTTTTTATGGTACTTATTCAACAGTAAAATTATATGCATGGGATCAAATTCTATTTTCAGGTTCTATAAAATTTTAAGATTTTTTTCTTTTTGTTTTTAACTAAAAATATATTCAATTGCTATAAAATGTGCCGAGGCGGGGGTCAAAATTTCAGTGTCATTTGAGATCAAAAATATAAAATATATTAAATATACGAAATAGAACATCTCCTTAAGTTGACCTTTTACGATTGATAAATCATGACATATTTTCTTCATCTGTAATATCTTCTGGTCATTTAAATCATAAATATAATTTGTAACAGTATTTGTAACAAAATTGGCCGCTCAGGTGGCACTGAAGATAACATCGCACGATAATTAATGTCAAAGTATTATCACTCACGCATAAATTGTGTACAAGCCTGAAGGGTTATCATTTAAAGACTCTTTATATAGGTAGATATGATATGTAGGTAGATCCCTGATGAGCTTTTGAAACAATTTAATAATTTAAGATTATTTTTATTTTATAGCTGCAAGGCAAACAAATGTTTCAAAAAATTATTAAGGCATTCAGCCTTCATTCAGATATTTCGCAATTTATTAGCTGAAGTTCATCGTCTCTTTACATTTACATTTTCTAATTGTTATCCAGAGCTCGATTGGGTTATGGCGGTGTTGTCGGATTTGTATTATTAAATAACTACACTCACTATATTTTGTTTATTTGGTGGTTATCGCTGTTTTGTGCATATCCTCGAGAGCCATGGGAATTTGATGATATGCCCTAACCAAATCTATTTTCGAGAAAATAATGGCGCCGACAAGTGTCAACAAACAGTGATAGTGTTTAACTGTCGATAGTCTCCACAAGGGCGCCAGTCCTTGTCTTTTTTTGCATCATATGTAATAGTGAGGAGACTGGTGGTGATAAAGGGCTGCAAATTCCGATGTCTTCATAATTTGAAATTCAGTTTTTGCAGATTTTAGTTTCGATGTACAAGGTAATCTACCTTGGGAGGTTGTTTTAAAAAGAGCGCCGTAATCGTTGTTGACGCTGAAATGTTTTGAATGGCGTATCAACTTGGGCAATGGTTGCGTTCCCAGCGAGGTTAGTAAATGAATCAGAGAGTCTTTTGTTCATCAAATCGACCACGAGACCATATTTGGCAGAAAGTTAGCACCTATAATAGGTCTGTCTAATGCCGCGACGATGAAGGAATGTGTGAACGAACGCCTGAGACCTAGATTTACCTTCAACAGTTTTGTACCGTAAGTCGAAATTGGGGATCAGTTTGCTGCGGTAATGTTCATCTTGACCAGTGTTCGCTGTAGATCTGCCAATTGTTGTTGGTTCTTGCATTGAAGCGAGGATTGATTTACCGTCAGCAGTTGCTTTGCTTGTGAATGTCTGGTTTATACCAGCAATTGATTTGGGTGCTCTGAATTGAGCGTAAATTCAGATGTTGTCTGCGACCGGTGGGATTTTCTCGATGTCATTTTTATCTCGCGCGATTATCGCTTGTAAGTCATCTGGCACACGTTTTAGCCAGAGATTTTGTTGTTTACTAATTTGGAATCTCCTGATTTTTGTTCAAGCAGCCGATAAAAGTGGGACGATCTAAGGTCTCTCATTTGTTGGGAACCGGGGGCACCTCGTCAAATCAGCTGTATTTGGCACCTAGCTGCAGGTTTCTAAAGATGTCCGTTGTGAATTGTATCGTCTCTTGTGATATCGCGCCGAGAGTATATGCGAACCGTTCATCGTCGTCAACAATTCTGTGGATTACAAATTGGTGTTCAACGAGGATGAACCATGCCGCCGGTTGTTTGTTCCAGAAGGCTGATATTTTGGGTTGCATCTTGAATATATTTGTAGTTGCACCCGATGCTATTGGGCTCGTTCTCGTCTTCCGATGATGTAACAACTTTTTGTTGTTTTTAATTTTAATAGTAAACGACTGTTCGGCACTTCCTTTCCACTTTTAATATTTTCACTCGTCTGTGTGTGAGACTGTGTCTCACGAACTTCTCAAATCCGACCATATTTTTCGTTTCTTGTTTCTTTCCTTTCATGTAATTCTCGATACTTATCGATTATCGATAAATACCGAGATTCGCGAATATAATTTGTAAGTGGCGAAATAGTTCTATTCAGCAAAACGAGTTATCCCTCGTAATTAAGCGGCGCGGTGTATACATATTTTTGCTATGAGGAATGCCACGAAATAGAAAAGTTTTTTGAGCCGCTACAGGGTCATTTGTTTATTTCTCGAAATTTCTTACATTATTTTCTTTTATGAGTGGAGTAAAGGAATATAACTCCTGGGGAGAAGAGGTAGTTCTGCCGTAAATAGTAGCAGACGTGTCTGATTGATTTTCTAGAGCATGGAATTTTTCGAAACAAAGTTAAATGGAAAATTTCAGACATAAAAATGTGTTTTTTCTATTCACCGCTAGGAGCATGACTATAACAAAAAGGAAATATTTTCTACCTGCAGAAAATTTATGAAATTTTTAAGCAAATCAATAATTCTCAGCACAAACTTTTATGAAAAATCAAAGAATTTATGAAACAGAAGAGAAAATATAAGTTTAAAAGGAGAAGATTTGCGTATATACAGGGCGAGTTTTTCAATAACTGCCAGGCTTTTATCTCGAAAACGGTACAAGATAGGAGAATATGAAAAATGTTCAGTGTCGAGGAGGACGTTTATTGGTGATCTTGAATGACCTTTGTTATAGTTATAATTACCAGCGGAAGTTTTTAATTAATTTTGTATCTCTTTTGTCACTAAATAAAACATCCCAGCGAGATGAAATACGAGAAAAGTGATCCTTAAAATGACAAATTGATTGATCTCTGAAGTAAAGGAACTCGGTAAATGAAATCTTGAAATTTAACAATATTCCGCCTTTCCGCCATTCTTAAAGAATGACAATGAAATTTGGATAGTTATACAGATCAGGGATTTTAAAGTAAGTTTTGGACAAAATTCTAGGATCCGTTCATGCTGAACTAAACTTTGCTTTCATAACCAATACTATTGAAAATTTTAAAAATTGTATTTATTTATTTTCAGTTTTTGGCCAATATCTCAAAAACTTCCACTATAAACCAATACTTTCGGTTGTTTTTCTAGTAGATTAAGTCATACTGAGCCTACAAGGAAAATTTGGCAAACATTTATGGATTAGAATTTTTGCTATAATTTTTTGATTTTCTTGGGCCGAGACGATTACGGAATGGACCACTAAGCGGGTTCAAGCGAAGGGAATAATTACTCGTGTCGCTTCATTTACTAACGGTTTTTAGTAGAACGAGCCTTTACAGAATTTAAGGAAGCAGACTCAAAATTAAATTCAATGAAATGCGTTTCAGAAATCCTCGAAATTATATCAAAATATTTAAGTGTTAAGGTTAAACTAAAAGAGTTTTTGTCATGAGCTTTCAACCACAGGTGTTTGGATGTTGAAGTAATTTAACCAGATCATGACAAAAATCGCTGGGCAACGGACACGAATTTTTATTGAAATTTGCCATTTATAGTCGTCATTTAAACAATATTTTTTAAACCAATCGTCTGAAGAGTCGCACCTCATCGCTAGACTTCCACGATTAAGTGTTCCAATATTTGAGGGGGAATTCCAAAGTTTTAAAGACTTTTTCAGCATCTCTTGACAGTCATCTGCATTTATTCGATTTATTCGATTTTTCTACCTTCGATATACATTTTTGTACAAAAATCTGAAAAAAAGAAAAAGATTATCCTAAAATCGAAAATTTCCTTAAATTTATCGACAATCGATGTGATTGTCTTGAAACATGTGAATCTATTAAGTTTTATCCTAAGCCAACTCCACTAAGATCCCATAATGTTGATTCGACCAAATACAACTATGCCGAAGCTGATACGAATCCATGCCTAAGGAATTTCACCGACTTTATGAATGTAAGAAATTTCGAGAACTCGAACCAATTCTAAACGGGAGGAGGTATGCAAACTGAATGTTTGTTTTAACTGCCTGTCCTCATCACATAAAGTGAATCGATTCCGATCAAGAAGGTCTTGTATAAAATGTGGCCATAGGCATCACACCACTGTCCCTGATCGCATAGCAACTAATATAAACAATACATCTCACTCGTCCATTGTTCGTGAAGAATTGAGTCAAGCTGAGCAGTTAGATTGCGGTGGGAAACGCTTCTTATCGTTAGAGCCGAATGCATACGTGTAACGTTTCATTGGATTCAGGCTCTCAAATATCCTATATCTCAGAATCATGTGCAAGAAAACTACAATTACACCGATATAAGGCTATCATCCTGGTGGATTACAACGTCAAATATTTCAACTACGGACTAATCAAAGATAGAGATGCATGCTAGATGTAATAATTCAAATGTACTCCGATTGAACGATTTCATTCTAATTATTTGGGTTAAAAGAATATTGACATTCTTATCGGTGCTGATTATTTTTTCAATATTCTAAAGCCAGACAAAATCATGCCTCCGGATTCTACTATAGCACAGGATACTATGTTTGGTTGGGTGATATCCGGTCGGCCACAACTTAGGATTGAAAATAACCATTAAATACTACAAAGTAAGCACATTCACATACAAGATGATACTAATTTAGAGCTCGCACTCAAAAAGTTCTGGGAGCAAGAAGAAATCGTACCAGCATCAATTTGGACCAACGATGAACAAAAACATGGGGACCATTTTAAGATTACGACCAAATGTGGCGGTTTAAGGATTATTTATTTATTATTAATAGATTGACATAACAATTTTACAGTACAATTACTATTTAACAATGATACTCTAAAGCTTGGCAATACTTACATGGCATAAAAACGGCGACTACTAGCCGTGGAGTGCAAAATGGCATCAAACTCATTGTGTTCAAACGTATCGAGATTTTTTAAAGGAGTTTGAGTCAGGGAAACATATGGTCAAATTAACATGCACATCCTTTAACGGTATTTCTCTCAATAATAAACTTCTAGTTGGACCGACCATTCAACCAACCTTGTAGACCACGCTGTTACGATTTAGAAAAATTCCTATCGCGCTATGTGAAAACATCGAAAAGATGTATCGACAGATTTTAATCGAGCCATGCCAGACTAAGTATCAACGAATTCTCTGGAAGAACTCCAAAGATAAACCTATAGAGCATTTTGAATTAAAAACATTCACCTAGGAAACTTCATCTGCCTCTTTTTTGTCTACTCGAGTGATATTGCTTATCGCTGAAGAAAATGCAGCTGAATTTCCTAAAGCCGCTCAAGCTATTAAAGAAAAGGGATTCGATAGAGGTACTACGAAGAGGTGGGTTTCCATTAAGAAAATGGAAATCTAATCTTCGAACTTTAGCAAAGTTTCATCAGTTTGCATAATTTTCAATGAGAGGGTACATACATACACACTCGTAATTCCAATCTAGGAGGAATTCCAATAGATACAGACATATTTAAATATTCCACACATACAAAATTTGAAAATTTCTAAAATGAAACGCTTCAAGTGTTATTTTTGGAAGATAATTCAAACGAAAAGGTCTTTGCGATGGTTACCTCTGAGAAAAATTTCAGGTCACTTTTCATGTGGAAAACCTGGGAAAACTCGTTTGTACATATCATATCATATGTGCAATATTTTAAAATTTCTAATACTTAAGCGCATCCCCTTGCTAAATCAAGCTAAATCTAAATCAGGGGTTTATAAACTCAGTTGCGGCAGTTGCAACTATAATTACATAGGACAAACCGGTCTAGAGTTTGCAAATAGAGCTTAAGAGTAGAAATAGTGGGAATCATACCCCATCTATCGACCGAAAGTTTGAATATTTTTCATGTGCAGTCTAAAGGTCGATGTTTGAATGTACTGGAATCATTTTAGATTCGTAAAGCGATATTTTTAAATTAAAATGTTGACACCACCTTTTATCTCACTGTAGTTCAAAATTATAAGTGGGTTTTTCTCGATGTCATTTGCAACTTCTTTACGGTTATGGAATGTACTTTGCTAGACAATTCGCTTGTTTTTCCACGACATATAAGACACCCCAGTTGTGTCTTTCGTAAAAGCAAACATTGAGGAAAACAAAGGTTTGCCCTTCACATCGAGAATTACAGGCGGAATTAATGTTTTATTTTTTCTTTATTTTTACGTAAAATAATGATCGATCGTTACATTTCTGCGCTTTAATTGAGTTGCACCAAAATTAACTACCGCGAGTATTCCTTGGTGTCTCTCAGGCGCCGTATCAGCTTCCTCATCTGTGTAAACTTGTATATTCTGGCATCTTTCACGAAACCCGACTAATTGTTCATCGACGGTTACATTTTCAGCTGGGTTGAACAAGTTCGGCAATGTTTCCTCACAATTATCCCACAACTCTCGAATCGGAGCCATATTATCAGTGCGGATAGCTCGTGTGTTGCGATCATCAAATCTTATTACCCTTGATATGGTTTTGAATCATTTCAACGACATTATGGCACGAAAAATGCGTCGTAAAGTGCTTCATTATTTGATTTATACACACCAACTATGTACTAAGAGCAGGCCAATATACGCTTCCAGTTCTATGTAGTTCAACGCTTCCACTCGTCTCCATATACCTGTATTCATTCATTGTGATGAGTGACTGAAAAGTTGACAGTTCATCCGAAATACGTGTGATTGCAACCTAGTATTGGGACTAAACTTATTTTTTTATATTTTTTTGCAGGAAAAACACGGTTATTTCTAAGAAATGGTAAATTTTATTTTAATCAAAATATTTTCCACCGTTATCAATGACTTTCGATCATCTTTCTGGCAATTTATGGATTCCATCCAAAAAAAATTGTTGTCTTTTGATGCGATCCATTTGTCGAGCCATTTTTTGATTTCTTCGCGGTTTCTGAAGTGCTGGTCTTGAAGATCGCTTTTCATTGATCGGAACAAATAGTAATCTGATGGGGCACAATCTGGTAAATATAGGGAACATGCGGTAGAATCTCCCATTTAAGTACTTTTAGCGTATTTTTTACTTGTTTTACGACATGTGGTCGAGCATTGGTGTCCACCAAAATCACTTTACGCTGTTTGTTGGCTGGAATCGAGCGGTTTTCGTTCAATGCATGGTTCAAATCGATCAATTGTTGTTGGTAACGTTCACCACTAATAGTTTAAACCTTTAAACGATTTTCAATATTGGCTTCAGTCAGTTCTGCAAGTTCTTTTTCTGTTTAAGCTGAGTTTTCCTTCAATAATGCTTCCAATTCTTCATCTTCGAATTTTTTCGTTGACTAGAACGTTCTTTGTCACTGACATCAAAATCACCACTTTTGAATCGTTTAAACCAATTTTCGCAAGCCTGTTGAGTTGGTGCATGTTCACCATAAGTTTCTTGAAGCAAACGAAAACTTTCAGCAGCTTTTTTCTTTCATTAAAGCAAAAAAGTATTGCTTCCCGCAAATGCTGTTTTTGTGGCACGAAATTCGACATGTTTAAACAGGATTAAAAATATGTTGTTTACGCTTTCACGAATAATGACAAACTAAATTTTAATGTGACATGTCAACACTTTGAAACACCATAGGTGTCATTGTAAAAGAATGTTTAGTACTAAAGTTACGCCATCACTTAGATAATCCTAAATACTAAGTTATACATCAAATAATTCCTAGAGTAAGGAGTATTATACTCGAGTATGAAGCTCGACCACTCTTAGGCAATGGATTAGATTTCCATTCAATACATGATACAATGATGACACTCACTTCTAAATAAACGTCATCCATACTGTCGGATCTGTTTCTAGATCAAATTCCACATGATCGGAAAATTTAGAACACATATCGTGTTCAGATAATGCGTCACTGGAAGCTATTTTGCACTCATTTATTCTTTCTTCTTATTATTATTATATTGCTAAACTAAAACTATAAATACACAAAAACATTGAAAGCCTTAGTTATTCCAAACAAATCACTTCGCAAAGGAGAACATATCAAAATCGCAATTCATATCTTCCGAATAAAAATAAAATATAAAAAACACAAATATTCTGTGATTTCCCTAAATATATGTAATATATACACTGCGGTTCACTTGATTAAACGCACTTGCAATTTTACTTTTAAATTTACATTTTCCTGTAAATTTCTCGCGAAACCGAGAAAATATTTTTATGGAGAAGAGGAAAAAATCGACCCCATTCTATAAAATTGGGGGCCTACTACCCCCATTCTTTAAAATTACTTTAAAGATCCTGTCCTTGAGATAATAAAGCAGACAGCAATTCGTGCGATCAGCTCTTCGTTGGATTCGTATTGTTTGGTCCGTCCATGAACTTTGCGAGTGAGCCAGCCCCAAACTATTTCGACTCGCAATCCACGATTTTATAGCACGGGCATTATGTATGGACTCATTATCCTTTTGGAAAATCTGCTGAAGAGTCCCAAATAGTAGCTCCTGAATTTCTAGAAAAACTAATTGCAGCATATCTTTTTATGAATTACCAGTCATTTTTATTGGAAACAAAATACATTTTAATAGCACTCCAATATGAAATAGCAGGATGTGCAACGAAAGCCGGTTTTCAAAATCCCGGTTTTGTATAAAAAAAAATCCGAATTTTTAGGAAATCCCGGTTTGAATTTTTAAAATCTAACATATGGCAAAATGGGACTCTTAAATGATTTTTTGACAAAATTCAAAAATGAGTTTGCGATAAAGTTCTAGAAAATCGCTAATAGGAATGGAATTTGGCCATTTCTTCACAGATTTTGTTGAAATTCGATACGTGCGAGGGAAATCGATTTCTAAAATGATTTTTTGATAAAGTTCTGAAATATGGTCATCGCTATGGAACTAGGCTATTTTTAACCGATTTAGTTTAAATACGGCATGCGGATCCTAAATGGGATTCAAAAAAAGCATTTTTTAAAGTTCTGGAATAAGGCGGATAGGGATGAAACCTGGCCATTTCCTAACCGATTATGTCGAAAATCGACATGTAGGATCTAATTGAGATTTTAAAATTATGTTTGATAATTTTTTGGAATATTCTCATTAGGGATGAAACTAGACCATTTCTTATTCGATTATGTTGAAATTCGTCACGTGCGATGGAAATGGCGTTCTTATATGATTTTTTGATAAAGCTCTGCGAATCTGGACAAAAAAGGCGATCTATTTCAGAACTTAGTCAAAAAATAATTTTAGAATCTTATTTCCATCATAATCTGTCAAGAAAAAGCCAAGTTCTGTCGCTAATGGCCATATTCTAGAGCTTTAGCAAAAAATCATGTTAGAATCCCATTTAGACCTTACTTGTATAGTTTTAACATAATCAGTAAAGAAATGGTCAAGTTACATCCCGATCGACCGTGTTGTTCTAGAACTGTATCAAAAAATCAGTTTTGAATTCGAATAATTCACTTAGAATAAAACTAGTAAAACTGCTCCTTTATTCCCGACATGTTTTCGAAGCCCGCTCATCTGGAATTTTTTCTAAAGGCCTTCGGAGGACTAAACGGAGGGGGAGGAGCGATGCGACTTCCCGCGTGCCCACGAGAGTTATTGAAGCCTCTACAATTCGGTATGATATCAAACGGCTGAATGTCGAAGGACCGAATGTCTCGAGGGGCCAAATGTGTCTTAAGGGTTTCTTTTCGTTTTTGGAAATATAATTTTTTTAATTTGTTTTAAGGAATATTTCGTAATTTTTGTTTATCAAATATTAATGAATTTGCTTGATAAAATTTTCCTTCACTAAAGTGTATCACTGACTGGATACGTGGAATTTTGGGAATTTTGATATTCAGGTTCCGCCTCTATAATCAATTATATTCGAAAACAAATAGCAGAGTTACAAAAGTCAAAAATAAATACAACATTACTAAATTTATAAGGACGTTGTTCTCTATTTAAATATATTAACTACGCATTTATAAATGACAAATATAGGCATACCAGTTCGATGGCAATTACAAAATCTTGCACGACAAAATGGTGCAATTATTTCTCTTTTTAGTAGGCGTCAATAATAGATTCTATATAATCCGCTCCTACGTTCAGTTCAAATCTAAAGCCTCTCAGATGGTTAATCGGGGAGGAGCGCAGTGACCTCCCGCGTGCCTGTGAGAGTTATCGAAGCCGTCAGCCTCTACAATTGTTGCATTTCAAAATGTTGCATTAACAAAATATTTCTTTAAATATAATATAATATAAGACTTCGCAGCCTTGGTTTTTTCTAGTAATTTTTTGAGCAAGGTATCTTATTTTTATGTTAAAATATTATTAGTCCGGTCGGCTCTAATTAATTTTTTTTTTCAAAATCAAGACTTTAGAATTACAAGAAAAGAAAACCGAGATTTTGAAAACCGGGATTTCGTAGTACACCCGAAATAGCACCCCATTGCAAATGTCATGGATATAATAGTTATAGCCATCTGGCATATCTAACTTAAATGCACATCCCAAGTCCAATCTTTGTTGTTTGCGTAGAGCGTTTAGTGATGTTTTTTTTAATTTTTTAAATTTTAAAAATAAAACACTTAAAATTGCTCTACGAACTGTTGACTTGCAGACAATTAGCCCACCTGCCTTTCTGATTTTGTTCGTGGAAAGGGCTGAATTAGACGCTAGCTATGAATTTTCTTAAACCTTGCGGCGTTAGAATGGTCGCCGACCTTCCTTCCTTCGATCAAACGAGCTTCCATATGATGCACTATCTTTAAAATAATTCCGCCCAGCATCGATTTTACAAGTTATAGCGCGGTTAGAAAATCCCCCCAAATGGTAAGCATCGATTTTTGCCAAATTTTAACACACTTACACCGAAATATACTCACAAACACTTAATGTTTAAAATGCGTCTATTCAAATGAACCGATAAAATGCGTTTAATATAAACTATATTCCAAAAAAACAAAGAAAGTGCAGTTAGATTGCTATGTTTAAATTTTTATGCTTTACTGTTTTCCTGAGTACTAATTTTTCTCTCTTCTCAATAAAAATATATTCTTGGTTCTGCGAAAAATTACAGTCAAATTTACATTTAAAAGTAAAATTGCAAGTGTGTCTAATCACGTGAACCGCAGTGTAAAGAATTCAATGTAATCATTTTGGAATCCGAGAATATCTAGTGTTTCTTATTTTATAGCAGTGTAACGGTACATTATAATTTTTTGTGTAATGCCTTTATTCCAACAAGAAAAATTTACTATTTGTAAAAAAATACTGAATTATATAAAATTGCATTGGAGTGAGCAAGACAAATTTTTCCTTTTTTTATTGTTATAGCAAAATTTTATAGTTAAATTTTGACAGCTACAAAAAACATAACCAAACAAATGTTAGTATTTTTTTCGTTCATTGTATATGCTGGTAAGATTATGTTACAATTTAATTATTTTTGATAATTTGTGTATTGCATCATTTGTGTATTCTTTCTTTTCGCTTATAAATTGACAGAAAATAACGTTACTATAAAATAACTATAAAAAGAACGAGTATGTATGTGAGAATAATATTTCCCGCCGCTACACGACATTTCTTTAGATGTATTGTAATATTGCCTTAAAAAATACTTTGGTTAGATATTTTTAAAAAAATTTATGGTAACAACACAACCGTATATACAAATATTTTGTCAGTAAATTTTACTGATTTTATTTTTTGTTTCATTCTGTTAAGTAGGACATCTATATTTTTATCTCGTTTCGCTTTCACTGACAGTAAATATTTCTTGGTGGAATAAAGGCATAATGCACATTTACAACAAAAGTCACTACGATACAAAGTACAGGCTATTTGTTTATTAGAATTTTAAAAATAAAAGTGCATTTGGGTCAAAATGGACCCGAGGGATGGAAGAAGGTTAACCACAGTTTATGACACGCCCATCTAAAATGAACTTGTTTTGGTCATAGTTTTTTGTGTTTTTCATGTTTTGTATAATTTTTTAGTTTTACCTGTATTTTATTTTCTGGATTTGTTTTATTTTAAAAAAAAACAAAAATGTATAAATATAGCATAAGCATTAGGTTAGTAATCAGTAGTGATACTCCTGAGGATGACCTAACAAGTCGAACTCGTTATATTGTAGTTGAATAAATAAAAACTAGTTAAATATTATTCAGTATTTTTCGCCAAGAGCCGACGACAATAAGTGAAAATAGCATAAACCAGAAATATATTTACGTTTGTTCCACTGCCGCTTATACAAATGTTGTATATACAGTGAATTACATAAAGCAAAATATGTAATTCCAGCATGACTAATTAATTAATAGCTTTTAGTGAATATGACGTCTTCAAAGTCGTGGCGGAATCGATAACGTAAAACATAAAACATTGCACTTTACTTCGTAAAAGAAGTATAGTAGACACGATTTTTTCCTACCTCGAGATTTTTGCAGAGTTACCATTCGCTATATCGACGAAGTCGGTTTTAAGTTCTCTGTGTCCTCTCTACAGTCAAGCCGATTCCAGTGATTTTTGGCTGAAATTGGTCCGCTGGAAGCACCAACTTCCTTAGCAACTCTTTCATTTTTGCAATATTTTGAAAAGTATCTAATTTATGAGAAATACGACCATGAACTAAATGCTTCTAAATGAAATTTGCAACTAAATCGGTTCAGCTCAGTTTTCCAAAATGTAAGCGTAAATAACGATTTTTGATTATTTTAAAACTGTTTTATTTAACAAAAATTCACGTTATGTACATCCCAGTCGTATAGACCGATAGGGTAAAACTTCACACTTAAGCTTTCTCGAGGTTCCAGTGATGTTTAGCCGAAATCGATCCCCCGGAAGTGACAAGTTCCATAGGAGCGTTTTTGGTTTTTTTAAATTAATTTGAAAAGTATATAACATTTACGAATAAAAAAATGTGCGGTAAATGGAGGTAAATAAAGAGAATAAAGGCAATAAAGGCGAACGCGCAAGTCAGGTGGTTGAAATTTTGAATGGTGCCTATGGTCCAAATAATGTCACAGCCAATTAGGCGCAATTTTAGTTTCGTCGATTCCGTGCCGGTAATTTCGATATCAAAAATGTACCACGCACTGGAGGGCATATCGTCGAAAATGTCAAAACAGTTTTAAACCATTTGCATCTTCAAAAGCACTCTCGATGTTTGGGTGCCTCACGAGCTGAAACAAAAAAACTTGATGGCCTGGGTTTCCATCTGCGAGTCCTTGGCCGGACGGAACGAAATCGAGCCATTTCCGAAGCGGATGGTGACTGGCGACGAGAAATGGGTTACAGACGACAATATCAAGTGGAAACTACCATGGTCGAAATCCGACGAAGCGGTCCATACGATGGCCAAAACAGGATTGACGGCCAGGGAGGTTTTGCTTTGTGTTCGGTGGGATAGTGCCAGCAATCGGACAGACTAAAGTCAGCAATCGCCCAGAAGCTGCCAGAATTAGCCAATAGGAGAGATGTTGTGTTCCATCAGGGCAACGCCAGGCCTTACAGCTCCAACATGACTCGCCAGAAACTCCGGAATAAGCGATTATCATCTGTTTTTGCCCATATGGCAAATGCTCTTGGAGGTGTAAAATAGGCTTTTAGCGAAGCTTGTGAAAACTTGCTCTCTCAGTTTTTTTGCATAGGGACAAGTCGTTTTGGAAAAGCGGCATAATGAAATTACCTTCTAAATGGCAAACAGTTATCGAAAAAAGGGCGTATATTTGAGCCGAAACAAATGTTTGTAACCATGATAGAAAAGCTCCGAAATAAACGTAAAAATAACGAATTTTTTTTTCCCCAACCTTATATATTACCTAAATTATGAATGATGTTCTCATCTCAGTGGGTACATCAGAACCATCTGGATATAAAAAACTTCAAACACATAAACGCACATTCATATGCTATAAAAATACTCGTGCTAATGTTTGGCAATGTCGGTTCAGGGCGCCTCATAAAACTGCCGTTACAAAGGCAAAATTCCAAAAATTGTAAGATACAGAAATTAAGATCTGGGAAAAGAGTTAACAGATTACAAGAGGGAAATGTTTACTTTACATTTCCCTTGTAGGACTTTTCGATGAAAATGAAGGCCTTGTAATGGTGCGGAGAAAAGAGAGATGGATAATAAGATAATAATGAGCGGAATAATGTTATTGTTCAGGAAATTCCTAATCCGTATCAACAGCTTCTTCAAAATCCGAATTCGGGAATCAACGATGACGTAGTAGCAGCGACGATCAATAAGCTTGGATTAATATGGAAGAAGAAAGACAACTTGATGGAGACTTCATAGTTCCTCGAGCTCATGAGTAAGGCAAACGCAAAACAATTTGAGCTGGAACGATATATTTTATGGTTGTTAACCTCAAAAAATCCACTCCCGTTACAACTGTTCTTGCTGAAAAAACTAATCATGGAAACCTGTAATCAATTCAGAGATACGGATGGTTATTGTAATGTCTATATTGCATGTGCATCCACAGGGAAAGCTGCGGTTACTATAGGAGGCGGGACTGTTCGTATTGGGTTTAAAATTACCCTTTGGATTTTTCAAACGCCATTATCGAACGAAATCAACGGTATAATACTTTATTCAAGTATATCAAGATGATACTCATCAATGAAGCCAGCATAATTGGAGCGGAAATGTTAGAACGCGTAGATTTGAGACTAAACGAAATAACGGAAACTTATGATGCCGCTTTTCGGGGATTCCACATCATTTTTATTGGTAATTTGAGGCAGTTTCCACCGGTTAGATTCACTCCCGGTCATGGTCAGCAGTTAAGGAAGGAAATCGTTTTTTGCGAATTGCACGAGGTTACACGGCAGGAGAATGCTGAATTCCCATCATTATTAACAAAGTTTAGCAATGGAGATCGATTGGATGAAGAAGAGTTGCAACTGATTGAATCGAGATTCTGTTTAGAGACGGAAACGGAGGAACGCTGTTCTAATGGAATTCGATTATTCAATGATAATTATTCAGTCGATGCGTATAATTTTAGAATTTTTCGTTCGAATTCAGTTGATGATTCCGAAATACTCGAGTGTGAGGTTGATCATGAAAAAGAAAGTGTCGATGGAGACACACAAACTCAGCACGATTTAATGTAAAAAACTAAAAATCAAAATATGCGCACAAAAACTCGAAACTATAGATACTACAAAAAATAAGATGCGCGAATATGTTGCGCGGAGAAGCAAATATAACGACTTCACTTTTTGTTAATACTCAGGTTCGCTCCCCATCTAGTTTGTGTACCGCGGGCTATATATGAAAATCGATTCTTTAGGAGTAAACTCCCATAAACTCCAAAAACGATTAAAATCTGTAACTTTGGAATTCAAATTTCATACAAAATTTGTTCACATCTATTTTTAATATGTTACCGGAAATGATGTTTTAAAAAAAAAATGTATTTCAATTTTTGTAGACACGGAGGTCCTTGCGAAATGTAATGAAAATCAGTGTGTCGGAAGTGGCAACTTCCAACATTTACAAAAAAAAATGGCAAGAAATGAAAAGATTCAAATGAATTTGAAGATGAAAATTCCAACAACAGATGACCTTGTTAGTTTTATGAAATTGAAGCGAGAATAATGTTTTTTGGTTTAGAAATTAAGAGTCTTGTATTCGTCATCTAGGTACATTCGTGGTAAAACAAATTCAGCAAGTCGTTAGGAAGTTTTCTCATCTTTTCCACGACACTATTGTGAGACTTCTCTAAGATAGGAGTAAGAAATATTCTGAAAATTTTTCAATGTCACTGCAAAACAAATCAAATTGAAATTTTTCGGTCATTCATTTCATACTGTTTCAGACTGTTCTCATCAATGTGCAGCTCATATATACGAGTAGAATATCCACCTCTTATAATAAACACGTTATGATTGATTAATTGATTTGACTGCAGGACCAAGTACTGGACAAGTGTCCCGAACAACGCTGGGTCTATTCCTACAGTCTGTTTACACCTAACAATAGGCAGGAGGTTTTTTTTGGGACGGAACAACCCGGTTTCAGATACCTAGCGATCGTATGATACAACACAATTCTAATATACTTCTAATCTACTAGAGGAAGGATAAAGGCTTAATAGGTTTAATGGATAACGATGGTATTGGTCTTCAACAATTGCTTCTCTAAATCAGCAACCTGAGAAAAAAATATTATTATTTCACGTACAACTAGAAAATTCCTGAAGTTTAATTCTAAATTAATTTTTTCCGACTTCCCAAATAATATAAACATTTATTAATTTAATCCTCCTGCAATTCAACTTACAATCGAATTTCCTGTAACCTTAGTTATTTAAATTATATTAAAAGTTACTCTAAAATCCATTAGTATTTAACCCTTGAATTGGCCACCACGAAATTTTGGAATTCGGCTATAATGAACCAGCCCGTTTCCTAACCGATAACTTTCCAATTTAGTTTGTAGAACTGGGCTAGGATTCTAATAAAAAAAAATCAGCTTGTATTGGGATTTTAACGTGTCTTTTTGATGAAGTTCTACAATTCGACCATGCTGATTGGAACTTGACCTTATCCCAAAAAGAAAAAAAAAATATTGTCAAATCAGGTATTCAGAATTGGATGGAGATTTAAAAATGGATTTTAGAGAAGTTCTGGAGTTCGGCCGTGCTAAGCAATTTCTTAACTAATTATGTTCGAATCTGGTATGTTGAGCTGAATCGAGATTCCAACATAAATCCCGGATGAAGTTCTGGATTTTTCTACAAAATAAATCTGAAAATAATCGGCCAAAGAATTATCCGGCTCCTCCATTCACTATAGCCGACCCACCAAACTTGGCGTTAACCCGGTAAGAGATAACCCGGTTAAATCCAGCTTCCCCAAAACTAAAATTTGGTAGAAACAGATTATTTAGATAATTCCGCACATCTCAGTCAATCAAAAAAGATCAAGGTTTACATGAGGTGATGGCCCGAACGGAAGATAGGACCACGTGGAAGGATTCTTACGTAATTTTTGCATGCGCAAGTCATTGAATATGATTTGTAACTCAAATGGATCGATATTCGTGTCTGACGTTCCCATGCAATTGCGGAGCTGTTTCGAGAAATATTGTTGAGCCAGATAAATTATTTTATAGAAAATAGCGCCAGCAGTAAGCAATCTAAAAAATAGTCAATATTAAAAGGTTGAGGGATATCACATCAAAGACTTACTTGTACAAACTCTTCGTGCAGCCACCATTTCTTTACGCCGCAATTTTTTTTTGTTTAATTTGCATCGAAACACCAACAAAAACACTAAAAACTCATTTATCGAAAAAGTTTTGTAGCTACCCCCAGCTATGTTGCACGTTAAAATTAGTGGACGTTAAAATTAGTAAAGAAGTATTCGTTTCGAAAATGTTCATGACAAACGGCACCTTGTACAGCGCCAGTTACGTATGTAACTCGATTTCAACCAGAATGAATATTATGAATTTCTATAGATCTTCTGTATCGCGCTGGATACAGAAAAAAATCTTTGAAGATTCTTCCATTTTCCAGATTCCTTGTCGACGGATTACGTCGATGCCTGTCTAGTGTGGATACGGCAAATCAGAAAGTGTTAAAGGTTCGCCTGGTATGAAATTTACGGGAACTACCAGTGTACGCTAATGCACTAAGTGATAAGCGAAGCGCTAAGGAAGTGAAAGGTTACGTTCATTGATCTTGGATATGTAAAATAATTTAATTGTATTCCACGGTTTTACCAATATCGAAGACATCTATTGACCGATCGATGTCACCAATAGATGTCTATCTAACGGCCGATCGAGTCGTTATCAGAACCTAACAATTATTTAGGTTGTGTACTGTGTACTGGCTAATAAACGAGAAGTTTAAGATAAATCTGAGAAACTAAACGGATAGACTTGGGACGCAATACATTCCATTTAAAATCATAAGATTTGATCATGTTGCAAGATACACAATCAATGGACACACAATTTGATTTGGCTAAATAGTAGTACAATGAAAATTCCAAACAGTCGAAATCGAAAGTAAATTATTACTAACGGGTGTTTTTTTAGGAGGTTTGTTTTTCCGATAGATGTCGTTTTATTTTATGACAGTTGTTTTGACAGCTCAAAGTGGCATTTCTACTCAGTATTGTTTGGCAAATCATTATGAATAGGTTAACTCCAGAACAACGTTTTCAAATCGTGGAAATTTATTTTCAAAATCAGTGTTCAATTAAAAATGTTTATAGAGCACTTCGTGAATTTTATGGTGCACATAATCGTCCGTCAGAGACCACCATAAAGAACGTAATTACCAAATTTCGGTCTACATTCACTCTTTTGGATGCCTAGCCACCGACAAGAATGAGAAGAGTTCGTACAGAAGAAAATATTGCTGTCGTTGAGGCCAGTGTCGAAGAAAACGACAATTTATCGATTCGTCGTCGTGCTCAGCAAATTGGACTTTGTCCATCGACTTTATGGAAAATTTTACGTAAAGATTTAGGTTTGGTGCCATACAAAATTCAATTGGTGCAAGAATTAAAGCCACACGACCATCGTTTGCGCCGTGAATTCAGTGATTGGTCGTTAAATCAATTGAACGAAGATCCATTTTTTACCGTAAAATTCTCTTCAGTGATGAGGCGCATTTTTGGTTAAATGGATACGTCAACAAACAAAATTGTCGCATTTGGAGCAAAGATAATCCACACGCCGTTCTAGAATTACCAATGCATCCTGATAAATGTACTGTTTGGTGCGGTCTATGGGCTGGTGGGATCATCGGTCCATATTTCTTTAAAAATGAGGAAGGACGACGCGTTACCGTGAATGGAAATCGATACAGAACCATGTTAAATGAGTTTTTGTTGTCAAATCTTGAAGATATGGATATGAATGAAATGTGGTTTCAACAAGATGGTGCCACTTGCCATACAGCACGTGAAACAATCGACTTATTGAAAGAAACTTTCAACGACAACATTATTTCGAGAAATGGTCCGGTGAATTGGCCTCCGCGTTCGTGCGATTTGACGCCACTCGATTACTTTTTGTGGGGATACGTGAAGTCATTGGTTTATGTGGATAAACCTCAATCGATTGACGCTTTGGAAACCAATATTCAACGTGTCATTGCTGACATACGCCCTCAAATGCTTGAAAAAGTGCTGGAAAATTGGACCTCCAGAATGACATTTGTGAAAAATAGTCGTGGTAGCCATATGCCAGAAATTGTGTTTAAATGTTAAATGCCAAAAAATTATCTACCAAATAAAAAAAAATTTTGGTCATTTCATAATTTTATATGTGTTTTATTCAAAAAAAAAATCGGCAACCTCTTAAAAAAACACCCTTTAGAAACGACGCCACACATTATACCCTTATTTAAAGGATTATCGAATAAGAAAATATCGAAAGTCTATGGACACATCTAAGCCGACAAAATAATTTATAGGCTCGAGTTGTTATATTCAACTAAATTATGTAGTTTAGTTTAGCTACAATAATTTTTTCAAAATTTTTGTAATTTAGAAAAATATTATTTATCTGGTACGAAAACAAATGTACCCGTTTGGCCAGCCAGCTGTGCTTTGTAATATGACGCTAGGGTTTTTAGATGATAAAACCAGGTGGTCTCATCTATTTCTCTTGTAAAAATTAAATTTTAACTTTCAAAAAATATAGGTAAACCTTAATTTAAACTCGGTGCTTATACCGAAGAAACGACAAAAAGCAATATTTGTCATTATCTAGAATGGTCTACGATATTTTCGACAGCAACATGTAGACGATTCCGAAATACAATTCCGTAGACGCACAACTCTGGTTAAATTTAATTCACCTGATGCATTTAATTTATTGCAGTAAACAGGGAAAGAATTTCTGATTCTGAGTCCACAACAGTTTGCAGAAAAAACGTTTTATAGAACAAAACGAGAATTTACAAAATTACGATTACTAGTCAGTGCAAATAGAAATTATCACTAAACAGATAAGAATGATAGAACGAACTTATACTTTGCGGTTGAAAATGTATATTGAATTATTTCTTTGAGGGATTATCACGAATGTGAAGATTTTAACAAAATGGAAAAATTAACAAACTATATACGTACACAAATTTTGTTAAAAATGTAAATGTATTTGTAAAGCAGTAGGTAAAAGCAATTTTTAACATTCCATAAACCAGCAAATGCATTTCACAAAAATTATCTATATTAGCTTACAAAATAAAATAAAAGGTAGTTTGTCCCTTGATACGTACCTTATAAAATATTAAAACATTTTGTTGCAAGAAAAGACACACAATTTCGCTGATTGGCATTAATTGCACTAGAGATTGGTCGAGTCACGGTAATGTTCTGCAGGTCTCTTCTACACAGCTTATGACCAGTTCCTTTATTAAAAGGTAGTGGCATGTCGATATGGACACAAAAAGACTTACCGTATATGTGAGACCCCCACAATATCTCTGTGATTTGGCCAATCTCCAGTACACCTCTCAATTACGTATAAATTCATAAAAATGTTTGCCATTCATAGCCAATAACAAAAGCTTCCTTGTGTCCGTATTGACATGCCACTACCTTTTAATAAAGGAACAGGTTATTAGCAAACTAACCGTGTATATGAGACCCCCAGAACTTCTTTCTGATTTGGTCAATCTTCAGTACAGTAAAGCTTACTGGTTTCCGTATTAAAATGCCTCTTGATTTATTTTATAGCTTTTGCCTTACATTATCTGATAAAAATGATTGGTCTCTTTGTGATTTTCTCGAATTGAAGTTACCTGAATTTCAAAATTTGATTCATTTAGTTAAATATTTTAAAAGTTTTGTACAGTATTAAAAGTTCTGTATCACGATAATCGCGATCGATAATATTAAAAGTTTGATTTTGTTATTATCAATTGTTTATAAAGGGTTTTCCAATAAGAGGTTTCATTTTGATATTAAAAAACGAGTATTTTTTAAGAGAAATCAATGAATGTTTATTTCATTGTAAAGACGAAGGTATGTCTTTAACTTTTGAAAACGATATCAGCCAAATGGCCGCCACGGCTACGCTTGCAGCACCATATCCTTTTCATGAAATTTTCCATGACCAATTCGCACATTTGCGGCTGTATGTCCTCGATAACTTCACGAATTCCATCTTTAATATCTTGAATCGATTGTGGAGCATTGGCATAGACTTTATCTTTCACGTGGCTTCAAAGAAAAAAGTCTAAAGGTGTTAAATTACAAGATCTCGGTGGCCAATTGTGATCACCTCTTCGAGAAATAACACGGTCAGGAAACTTTGCTTGCAAAATTACGGTTGTTTCGTTGCTTGTGTTGCACGTAGCGCCGTCTTGCTGAAAATAAACGTCGTCCACATCAATATCTTCCAATTTCGGCCATAAAAAATCATTAATCAAAGCTCGGTAGCGCAATCCATTTGCCGTAACAGTTGCACTAGCCTCATTTTCGAATAAGTAAGGTCCAATCACACCGCCAGCCCAAAAACCGCACCAAACAATGACACATTGAGGATGGAGAGACTTTTCAATAATCATTCTTGGATTTTCTGAGCCTCAAATGCGACAATTCTGCTTATTAACGTAGCCTCCGAATATGATTTTTCGATGAAAATCCGGATCATTTTGATGCATTTGAAGGACCCAATCAGCGAAGATACGTCTATGGTGATCGACCGGCTTGATTTCTTATGTTAACTGAACTTTAAAAGCCTTAAGACCTAAGACTTTATGCAAAATACGGTGTAATGTCGTTTGTGGAATGTCTAGTTCCAAAGATCGACGAGGAATCGACAAACCTGGGTTTTCGTTAACACTACGGGCTACAGCAGCAATATTCTCAGTTGTTCTTGAGTGACGCACATTGTTTCGATTCTTCACATCACTAACTTGTCCCAACAGCTCAAATTTTTCCACCAGTTTCACTATTGCCGGCCGAGAAGGTGGTTCACGACGACCCAAAAGTGCTTTAGTTTTGTGAACTATGACTGCAAAATTTTTACCTGTGATAATACGTACCTCTAAAAAGCTATACGAGTATTTATGCGAAAGCCACGTAAAAGAGATTGCTACCATTATCTTGAATCCCCCACATTGCTGTATTGAGAAAGTAGCTAGTAAGAAAAAGCTAGTCAACATTTGAAATATAATTTGTAATTTGGCAGCTGATTTCAAACTAATGAGAATTAGTTTTTCATAAGCAGAGATACTGCTACTTTTTGATTTCGTAAGTAGTACTATAAAGATGTACTCAATTATGCTGATCAATTTATTCTCGATTTTGAATGGTGTTCTCAGTAATCTCTCTTATAATAAACACATTGTGTGCAAATATTAATTCCCCAAAACGGGGAACAATTTGCATCAATAGTCGACCGGCGGCAAACAACCCTACTTTACTATAAATTAAAGTGCAGTAAATTTTAATTTAAACTCTTAACTCTTTTTATATCACATTAAATTGGTGTCGTTAACCATTATACAAAACTATATTCAAATGAATTTGATCATTTAATTATTAGATTTGTAAATTAGACTTTTGTCCATCACTGTACACTACAAGTAGTTAATGAAATATTCGTGTACGAGACGTATGACATTGAAAATTATATTAAATTAAATTGATTTTGATTGTAAAGTGATACCGGACAGCATATTAAACGAAATTTATTTTTAGATTATTTTGGATTTAATTTTTCTGTAAACTTAGATAAATAAATGTTGTTACTTTATTGTGCGATGAAGGTTGAATTACTCGGAAATTGCTTGTGTAAATGTTTGGATAAGAAAACGTACCAGTAAAAAATCAAAAAATTAGAGTTCCGGAGTTTTTTTTTTTTGTATTTCATTGAAGGGAAGAGAATACAGGTAAACGCTTCAAGCTGTGTCACCTACTTTTTAGGCAAACTCAATAATCTTATTTCCATATATCGGCACGTTTTAATTTTTTTTTTGCTTTATCTAGCAATTTATCTTTCAAATTTTTACAAATTTTACATTTCTTAAATAATTCGGATTTGTTGGGGTGAAACCCAATGGTTAGTCCCAAAATTAATTAAACCTATTTAAAATACTCATTTTAATTTGGAAGCCTTATTTCAACGACACGGTTATCAATCATATGGCGAATATAGGGGGTTTCCATGTCCCTGGCGCCTTATTTCTAGTTTGGCGGCATGCTTTTTTATTTCATCTTTGATGTATTCCATCTGCAAGTCCCTGTGAAGGTCTTCATTTCTTGTGTACCACGGAGCATTTATGATGCTATGGAGAACCTTATTTGAAACGTCTGTATCATTTTGGCGTTTGTTTGCTTAGTGCATCCCCAGAGTTGAATACCGTAGGTCTATATCGGCTTCAATATTTACCGATATAGCAGCAGCTTGTTGTGTATTGTAAGCTCAGAGCCTCATGAGCCAATACATTTTTCTGAACTTAATATTAATTTCTTCTCTTTTCTTTTTGACATGATCTCTCCACTTGAGCTTGGCATCGAGTGTCATGCCAAGATATTTAGTTTTGTGAGTTAATTTCTATCGGTAGATGGGGAGCCTTTTGATATGTAAAGTTAATATGCGTGGATTTCGTCTCATTAAGCTTGATTCTTCAACGCTTAGTCCAGTTACAAACTGCATTGGTAAAATTCTGGAGTTTGCTCGTTTCATCAGTGACATTACTTCCAATGGCCATGATTGCTGTGTTATCTGCAAAGGTGGCTATGGTTCCTTCATCTGTGGTTGGAATATCCCTTGTATAACAAATACAGAATTTTCAGCAGAGATTTTCTTTAGTTCGGAGTATTCATCCTCCATTTTACACGAAAATGTCTATCGGATAAATAAGGTCTTAGTATGGCATAGAATTGCCTCGGCAGATCTCTGTGCAGCTTGAATTCCAGTCCACTGTGCCAAACTTTATCGAATGCTTGGGCGACGTCCAGAAATATGCTGGAACATTCTTTTTTGCGTTCTAACGTTCTTTCAATAACGTTGGTGATTCTATGTACCTGTTCACTTGTGGAGTGCTTTTCCCTGAATCCAAATTGATGTGGAGGAATTAGTTGTCGGTCCTCAATTATTGGTTTAAGTCTTTTTAGTAATAATTTTTGAAAGAGTTTTGACATAATTGGCAGCAATGAAATTGGCCTGTATGATTTTTTATCGTTAGGTGGTTTATCAGGTTTTGCTATCATGATTACTTCTGCTACTTTCCATTGCCGCGGAACATATTTTAACCGAAAGCTTGCATTGCTTATGTGTAATAGCTTACGAAATCCTTTATCTAGTAGATCCTTGATTATTTGGCAAGTAATCAAGTCATATCCTGGGACTTTTTTAACATTCATGTTGCTTTTTACTTCTTCTCTTAATTCTTTGAGAGTTACTGGGTGTATATCAAAATCATCTAGCTTGTGGATTGACATTATATTTTCATTGGCCGTTTGTTTTGGTAGTGGTTTAAAGGTATCCTCGAGATACTCCGCAATCAGATCAGCCGTATCTTTAGGACCTCTTACTAATCCTCCATTTTAAGTGGAGGCACTTGCATTTTGGGTCTTTTGAGTCTATTCGTCGCCTTCCACAGAGAATAATCAGAATTTTTTTTCATCGGTTAGGCTAACTAGATATCTGTTGTTTGATGCATTTTTAACTTCTTTAAGAAGAGATTTGAGACTGTTACCTAAATTGTTAAGAATTGTTTTGTTCTCCGGTGTTCTAGTTATTTGCCAGGTTTTACGCGCCCGTCGTTTTTGTCTTACCAACTCTCTAACTTCCATTGAGTATGATATGTTAAGCTTCTTCTTATTTTGTATAATGGAGGTACTTGCCAAAGCAGCATAGTGAATTGCTTCATTGGGTTGTTCTAATTCATCTTCCAACTGGTGGGGATTTCTTATCGGTACCTGAAGATTGATTTTTTGTTCCAATACTTCACGAAAGAGATCTCAGTTTGTTTTTGAATTTGTTAATCTCGGTGCACCCCCCTTTGAATTACCATTTCACTGACTGTCATGATAACCGGGGAATGGTCCGATACTAGAGAATTACTGTCTTCATTGTGAATGTAGTTCTGGGATATACCTCTTGCTACATAAAAGTCTATTAGGTCAGGTATCTTCGTTTCGTCACTGGGCCAGTATGTTGGGGAACCACCAGAGTAAAATTCACATTTTGATGTCTGCCCTGCTTGCAGGAATTCTTTACCTTTTGTCATCGTAAGTCTAGATCCCCAATAGGTGTTTTTCGCATTAAAGTCACCTCCAATAATAAAATCACGTTCAAGCGATTTAAATAGTTTAAGGTAGTCCTCCCTTTTCAAAATATGCCTGGGAGGACAATATATTGCAGAGACAGTAAGCTGTCTGTTCTTAATTTGGATCCTTACAGTAGTGACTTGCATAGTTTCTTCTTCTTTATTCTAAATGGTGTTTTTTTATTTTATTTTATTAGTAATGCCGAACCACCTCTTGCTCTTTCCTCTGGATGAATGGAGTGATATAAGTTATAACCCCGTATTTTAACAAACGAAGATTTAACTAGATGGCTTTCAGATATCAAAAAACAGTCGATTTTTTCTGAATTTAAAAATATTTCTATTTCTGGAATATGTTGCATAATCCCATATGTTGAGGGAGTTGCATTTTCTTCAGTTGATCAAGTATCATGTTGTTCAGATTACTTTGGTCATCTAGCCGCTTTGTAATAGCTGCAATGCTGTCCATAATGTTCTCCATAATTTGGTTACTTTCAGAGCCCATACGTTTGATTGAACCCAAATCTTTCACTAGCTGTGCAAATAAACTTCTTTATCCAGTGGTGCTTGATTGTGGGTTTTGATCCATCTGATTTGGTATTTGAACCCTTCGATTTTTGTGAGTTTGCGAGTTTTGTAGTTGTTTAGCAACCTCACAGCCTCGATAATTAGCCGGATGTTGGCCCTTACAATTTGTACACTTAGCTGGCACATATCGCCCAATTGTACATGCCTGGGTAAAATTATTACTTGAGAATTTTACACATCTTGGATCCCGGCCGCAATATCTTTGGGTGTGATTAAATGCCTGACATTTCTTGCATTGAGGTATGCGTGTTGTGTTTCTCCTTATTGATTCGATTTTCACCTTCATGTGAAAGATTCCTTTTATTCTATAAATGTTTTGAACATTCTCTTTGTTGTCAAATACCAGCATAAAAAGAGGGAGTCCATTTTACTGATAATTTGGTTTCCTTCCTGGATTTCTGTTCTCTCTTTTTTAACAATATTCACAGCACCTAGTATTTTAAAACCTTTATTTTGAGCAAGTGTGATGCAAACCTCTTACCATGACTTTTATAGTTCGGGCCTGTTTGTTCTCGTAAGTGAACCACTGACACCTTTCACCATTCAATTTCATTGATAAGGTTCTATAAGTATATCTGTGTCCAGAGTATTAATTTTCCAAACGTCATTATTTACCGCTGCTACCTTATAGTGTTTGTCAGTAACCGATTTCATCAGTGACTGAATTTCTGGGTAACTTGTTACACCCACAATATTTACTGGTGGGGGCGATTTTTATTTCGGTTGCACCAAATTTGGTGTAATGTTCTTGGTAGATGTACTACCTTTTGGTTGATCGGCTTTGGACAGAACATCTTTTGAATCTGGAATAGATTGTCCCCTACCATTTAATTGCTCAGCCTTAGGTGACGATTCAGCTTTTCTTTTCTTACTCTTCTTGGACTGTTTTTTCTTCTTTAGGATCCAGTCCGTCTCATTTATGAGTTTGTCTGGTTCAATGCTTTCTATATCGCAATCTTCTTTTGAATCCCGATTCATTTTTAGGTTTTCATTTTCTTGCTTTAGATACTCAATTATACTCTAGCCTCGCCAAGAGATTCATATTCTCCTTTTCTAGGTCAATAGTTGTTTTACTTGCAAAGTAAAATTTTCGGTCGAATCATTTATTTCGTGTAATGTTTGTCCAGAGCATCTAGGTATAGCGTTAGAAAAAGTATCGCTTGGTCAGCCATCGAGTTGCTTCTATTTTTCCTTATCGGTGATCTTTGTAAATTTGATCTTCTCTGGAACGGATTTGATGTTCCCTGTTAATGCAATAGGTGGCCCTTCCCAGAATCCGTAGGGCCAGTCTCCACAGAGAGTGGATTTACCAATGTATATATTAGTGTACCACCTGGGGTATTATTTTCTTTTGTTTGTATCATTGCATAGTTTTGATTGACTAATTAGCTGTTCTGTTTCACTACTACGAAGTGATTGGGTACCACAACCGTTCGTTCTATAGAACATTGCCCAGACTACGTGGAGGCTTTTAAGGCTAAAAACCTTATTTAACACTTCGAGAAACTATATGTCATTCATAATTTCATATCATGAAGAGGTAAAATCCGGTTCAATATATCTTCTTCGGATGTGTATTTAGACAGCTTCACTCTCAATCGATTTATTAAGCAAATATAATAAATTTAAATTTAATTGATTTGAATTGAACACACTTCCAATATTAATAAGAAAAAAAAACTCATTTCAATTTACTTCGAGAGTTCCAAGATCAAACAGACAATTAAATTAGTTGCGTTAAATAATTTTCGTTTGTATTCATAAAACACTTAATTTATGACTTGGCGTGATTTGAAACGTTTGCCAGACGTTTTAGTTTGGAATAATATAGAATTGTGTTTTGTAAATAGCGAGTTGAGTTTAGTTACAGAGATTTCATCTGTTGCGGTCTCTGAATTTATAAAATAATAAAATTTAATTTAATTAAAATAAATTTTAATTTGATTTATGTATTTTAATTAATTGTTTGGTGTTTCGAGTTTTTTTTTTTTATATTTTGCATGTGGTCTATTGATTAATTATCATGTATTTCTGTAGCTATTTATAGATAACTACATTCCAATATCTCTTGCTGTTTTAATCGCGCGTATAGGTTAATTGTGTATAAGGTGGGCAACATGATTGGTATTTTATGAGTTGGTGAAACGCGAACAAATTATATCTAAAGGGGGGCGAACTGGAAAATTGTTAACGATTATTATTTATGGTTTTGTGTGAAAAACTGTCAATATGTGTTTAAACCCAAATTTTATATTTTCTACACGAATTTTGTTAATTGGTCTGTGGAGCTATTACATGTCAACATAATTTAAATCGCAGTAAGTAAGATTTGGAAACAAGTGTTGTTCGTATAGTCTTTAAAGTGCGGAATCATGTTCCAAGAAACATCTTCCCTAAACACATTTTATAGTCGGGGAATATTTAGCAAACGGGAGATGAAAATTTTAATCAAGACAACCAGTGCGGCATAATTGGAAATAATTATTTTCAAAATAATTCTAGTTGTCAGATAATTTCGTAATCCGTGCAGGTCAATTTTTTTTTAAATTTATCATTGATATGATTTGACTCACCTAGCACAAAGAACATAAAGCTTGCTCAAATGATTATATTGAAAGCTGGAATAGCTTCCTCAGGACTAGACCAAAGTCAATTTCAGATTTACTGATATGCATTTAAGCCAATTTTTGTTTTAACTTAACGTAATTTTGATAAAACTGCCTTGTATAATCAATCATTATTCCTGTAAGGTCAATCCTTGTTGCCAATCTAATTTTTTAATATTCTGTAATTATTTGTCGTTTTTAGTTAATGCTAATTTTTTTATTTTTATTAATATTATCTTTGTAATCTGTTCTGGGACCCGAGGCGCCTCTCCCAACTTTTTGCGATTCGCTTTTCCCGTACTTACTTTAACGCCGTTGCCAGCCAATTCGAGGACGTACATAGCACATAGCATAGCTCCTTGCACATAGCATACCTCCATGTCAGCCTATAGTTCTGGCATGGAAGATTGGTCGGCCCACGAGTTCTGCACTCCGACAGGAGGTCATAGTAGTATTCCTTTTCTTCACAGATCGTAATATGATGATGAAAATTTGCTTCTGCATCCTGCCTCTATCGGGCTTTGAACCTTGTACCTCCCGATCCAAACGCCAAATTACACAGATTTAAATCTCCCAATTTATTGGAAGAGCTTAAGTATGTAGTTTAATCCGGATCTGTCAATCATTGTTGAACAAACAAAACAAATTTTGATTAAAAAACATTTTTTTTTTGTTATAAATCGTCATTTCCGGACCGGCTTTATTCTAAGCCATAGGAACCTTCCATTTATGAAATTTCGCCCAGTCTGACTGACTCCATCTGTGCTGTAGAGAGGACTCAGTAATTTACTCTGCACGACATCGCAACCACACAGAAACACACATTGGTAACTTTTTGAAAACAACTTTCTCGAACTTCAACGGTGGTATGGTAAACATTTCAAAAAATCCTGTGGTTAAAAATTTTCGTTACTGTACTTTTTTACTATCATTGACGAAGTAAAAATAAGTATAGTATAAATGAAAATATTCGAGCTCAAGATTTTTAAAGATTTGTCATTCGCTGTAGCGCCGAAGTCTAACAAAGTGGTTTTCGAACTGATATCTCTCGCTCTGTATTCTCTCTGCAGCATAGAGGGATTGACTGATAGGATGGTACTTCATCTTTAAGCGTTTTTCATAAATAGGCGAGTGAAATTTGTATGAAATCGACCCACAGGAAGTGGCAGCTTGCCATAAAAGCTTTTCGGTTTCGGGATTCTAAATTATTTCTGAAACCAATATTCGTCCCCTCTACAGCCCAAATAGGTTAAGTGATCAGGACAAAACTTCATACTTAGGATTTTTTGATTAAATGTCAGATCAAAGAAACATTTGGCGGGGAAAGCAACAGCTTTCATAGGAACTTTTCAGTTTTTGCCAATATTTTAAAAATTATTGCATGTAAGAAAAAATTGACTAGGAACAAATCGATTCTAAATTAAATTTACAAGAATAACTTGTGGAAAGTTTGTCCTAGGCTAGGTTAGCTTTCAGTGGTTGCTATCGCACACTTAGGCCAAACATTGTCCATGGTGATACCACAGGATCCGACATCATTAAACTCCCTTAAAATTTAGTGCTATTAATATAGAGTACAAGATCTCGCACATTACACCTTTCGAAGTCAGAGGGGCCATAGGAAATTTGCCCACGTGATAATGCCTTCTGCCAGCGAGCATAGGAAGTGAACAAAAATCACCTTCTCCTCCTCGTCCTTGCACCTTCTACAGAAGTCATTTTCATCCAGACCCAGCCTTCTTGCCTGATCTCCGAAGAGACAGTGTCCGGTAAGTACCCTAATAATTCTACCTAAATCACGATTCCTTAGTGTGATTAAGATCGTGGAGCGAAGTTGAGCTCAGGCCATACTTGTTTTGCTTCCCTTCCAGTCGGACTGGTGAGCCACCTAGCATTTGCCAAGGCAACTGCTTTCTTGTGGCTTGCTGCTTTCGGCACAAGCAAAGGCCTACCTACACATTCTCTACCTGGTTCCAGTTGAAGAGTTGTACCGTATCTTGCTAAATCGTCTGCCCTGCAGTTTCCCTCAAAATCAGAATGGCCCGGAACCCAAGTAATCAGGGAGACAAAAAGATAAACCCCACAATTCCCCAAAAAACACTCCAGCTCCCACTCTACCATTGAGCTTGAATTTAACTGACTGACCCGGTCTCCGCAAAATGTCCATTCTTCCAACCCTCCCTAGTGCGGAGAATCACCTTCAAATCTTGCACAAGCACAACAGGGGTGTTATATAGTCCAAATTCACCAGGTCCTGTACCCACAAGATACAGCATAACCTCTAATGCACAAGTGGGTGTCGTTTTCAGCGCCCCACTAATGAGCAAACAGGCTGCCCTCTACACTTTCCCAATCATATTCCTGTATGATAGTTTCTCCAGAGCTGGCCACCATACACTCACACCATACAGCAGTAGAGGCCTTACTAGTGCCGTGTATAGCCAGTGCACCAGCTCCGGTTTCAGACCTTATTTCCTTTCAATAGCATTTTTGCAAGAATAGAGTGCCACAGTGGCCTTTTTCACTCGTTTTTTTATCGTTTTTATGTTATGTCTGAGCTTACTATCCAGAAGAATCCCTAGAAATCTCGCCTTATCAGTAAAGGCCAGCATAGTACCATTCAGACTTCGTGGAACCACTTCCGGAATTTTATATCTCCTAGTGAAAAGAACAATCTCTGTTTTAGATTGGTCGATCCCCAAACCACAACTGCTGGCCCAACTTGTAGTGATTGATAGTGCATTCTGCATCACATCCCTAATTGTATCAAGGTGCTTTCCCGAGACAACTATCGCTACGTCATGGACATAAGAAACCACACCTATTCCTTCCCCCTCCAGTTTCAATAGTAGTCCATTGATTACTATATTCCAAAAAAGGGGAGCCAGGGCACCACCCCGAGGCGTTCCCCGAACAACCTGTCTAAATTGTCCTAAAGCAACAACAAATTTTAGGACGAACTTCATACGACTATATAAACAAGTGAAGTTTATCCTAAACTGTCTTAAACCCAAAATTTGTTTTTCCCCCCTTTTTCATTTCCCTAAATGTGATGCTAATAAGGAAATTGTTTCTCTTTCGAACTCTCATTAAATTGTTTATAGGGTAAAATACAGTGCATGGCTATATTTCTTCCTTAGTCACATTTACTTTCACTCCAAAGATGATAGGAATTATGACAATTTTTCATTTCGCCTGCAGATTTTTATTTTTGCCACATTGCCGAAGACAAAAAATATTGTTTTCAAAAGTTCTCTGGGTATGTCTGTGGTTCCGTGCATACTAAATACCTGTTTCAGGTGTAATAACTGTCAGAAAATTGTTCATCAACGGTTTTTGTTGTTCAATGGAATTGGGCCAATTCTGGATTAGCACAAATTCAGCCACTATATTTTTCGGATGGCAATGAACGTACCTGACAATAATATGCTATCTGAATTGCTTATACGACTTGGATTTTAGAACATTTTATTTCTCTTGGTTAATTTGTTGTTCAATACAAATAGTATAGAACGCTATACCTCTGTGTTTTGTTTGTTTAATATAGTATCTTTTAGGGGCTAGTTTGTTTTTCTCGATTTATGAATGAAAATGTATGAAAAGAATATTTCTATGATAAGCACAAATTTCATTAGTTTAGCCGCTTTTAGAGGTTTTAAAATTAGGCTTAAATTATTTCTGGTTTTTCCTAAAAATCGGGTTTTATTTGTTTCGTCTTTCTGGCGAAATTTGAAATTTTTTTCCCGTTTTTTTGGCTCCTGGACTAGCAGTAATTTTTTCCCGTGAGCACCAACTAGCATTGGGCTTTATCGGTATGCAAAGTTTCATTTTAAAATTCGAAAGTTTCCGTGATGCAGTTTACCCACACATTTTGTATGCATGTTTTTTCAAAAGTGATAAAAGTTTCAATTATTTCCCAAGTCATGAAACTCCGTTTCTGATTGCAAGAGGGGCTATAAGGAATCCCTATAGCCCCCCAATCTCCAAAACTCAGTAGTGATGTCCGCTTATCCATTACTTACGTCGGTGACAGCTAGCACCAGAGCATATGCCCCGCTGCCCACAGTTTTTCTCCTCCATGCCACGGACTCCGGCTCTTGGATTAGCTGTCCCTCCGGATTAGTACAGGATTCTAAATGCTGAGCGCCGTTTACTGCATGTCGCTTCGAAAATCCCATCTCCGCGAATGTTATTAATTCCACCAGTCCCTAGCATAGGTGCCTTAGGGTTTTCTAACTTTCTAGTAATTGGATGAGCCTTCCATTTCCCGACCCCTTTTGCTCCAGTCTTTAATATACGCCGGTGTCGGTTATATTTTGATTTAATTTTTTTACATGTTAGTCCCACTAGTGAAGGAGTTGAGAAGGACGGTCGATGCAGAGATCCGTTTACACAAGTAAGAATATTAATAAGTAGAAGGCACATTTACACATAGGCCCCCTGGCAAACCGTCGGATCAGATCGCATTATAGCTTGATGTAGCACATGATTTAAATCCATCATATTAAAAAATTCTGAGTCACCTAGCGCAGGGTGTGCATCTATGTTACACGGTACACCGCATGGCAGAGGTATAACCTGACTTGTGATAACGGATGGCGAATCGGATTTTCTAACATAAAGGTTTAATATAATTTCTTCATTTTCCTCGACCGCATGTACAATTTGTTTCTTAGATTGAAATATTGGCGTCTGCCCTGGCATATTACCCAGTATTATCCTCCTTAGGAAGTGGAGTAGACACATTTTCATCCTGTTGTTGAAGAAGTTGAAGAAATATCTGATCCCTGATGCAAGATCTAGTATCTGATTGCGCATTGGGCTAACAATAATAAAGCACAAAGCTCAAGTCTTAGTATTATTAGTTTTTTAAAAGGGGCAACTTTAGATTTTCTACACAGTAATCTCGAAGTATGTATGTCTATACAGTCGTAACTTTTTTTTATCACCACGAATCGAACCCGGGACCCCGAATTACAAAGGAAACGCTCTACTTAATTTTTGCTATCGAGGGCGACTTAGCGTTCTCGATTGTCTCATCCGCGAAGCCGGATCATCTACACAAAAATCGGTGATTAGAATTTTCGATGCTACTACTTATCACTTTCATCGCTCGCCAGAAACGGAGCGCTTGCGATCCCGTACGTCACTGTATACAGTTAAATCTATTCAATTGAATACTCTCGATCTGATTACTATTTGAATCACGCCACCATATTTGCTATACCATTCTATCACCCTCGCAAATATTGATTTGCCGATACAGTTGGCAGTGTCGGCGGTCAAAGCGATATGATATTTTCAGAATATTTTGTTGTATAGGTGAACCTACCATTAAAACATCGTTGAGTGATCTGATAGGCCTAAACTAGTCTTCTGCGAACCATTAAAAACAATCCGCAATTTTATTGTGTTACTTTTTATTTACCCATAACCATGTATCATGTCATGAACGAACTGTACTTTTTCAAATTTCTGGTGTTCTATTAAGCCGATATTCAAGACTTCAGAACTGTCGTCAAGATCCGATAAATTACGTTTTTTGGTAGTGAGTGAACCAGTATAACGACTAATTGAATCCTGTTTAGCGTTTTTGATTACGAAGAATTTCTCGGATTGATTACGAATCTGATCTAAACTTTATGATCTCCGAAGCGTTGGTATAAAACCACAATGAACTATAGTTCCCCTATAGGGTTGTAATTGGTCCTATCAAAATCCATCCAAATGTTTCTTTTTGAAACACCGGTAATTCTTGCAGTAATTTAAGTTGTTTTCCAGTAATTAGCTCAGTGTAGTATTCAGCGCCAATAAGCAAATCAATCTTCTGAGAGCAAAATAATTTTGGGTTGGCTAATCAATTGTTGTTAACAACTTGTCAAATTCAACCTATGAAATGGCAAATTGCCAGTAATTTAACAATTGAGTGCTAATTCGAAATCGTTTATCTAGATTCAACAGTAACTTTAGTTGCTAGTGTAATTTGAGTTATCGACTGATTGATGCAGCTCACTGGTATGGTATTGAAACATTTTCCCGCGATAAGTTCAGCTTTTGACACAAAGATCCTCTAAGCAGATTATACTATGAAACCGTATCGAGTAATGCACGATAGGGATACTTCATTCCATTCGAGCTCCGAACATTTACAACAGCAGTAGCGCAAAGTACTTGATTTAAATTAGATTTTTTATTTTCGTACGAAACACTTAGTTGCCGAAAAAAGATCTTTGTGATTCGCCTTTTCTGGTTCATTATTACTGCCGATGGTTCTGGTTGTTTAAACTGACTTTGATTCGAATTATAATAACGTAGCAGGGTGTGATGCTTACGGTGGCAAATTCGATAGTGCAGCCGCGCTTACAAAACTCAAATTGATGGCCACTACTCACCCAATTTCTGCATAATTTATTAGTTTTACTACATGCATTTCGGTCTCCTATTGTCCTGTTTGAAAATCGTTCACATTTAAAAATTATATGTTGTTCATTGCAATAGTGGCTGACCGAGCTTTTCGACCTGTTCCTAAAATTAGAATTCGTTGTCGGAGAATATCGATAAACCTTCGACTTTTCCTTTAATGTGTTGAGAGCGAAAACATGCCGCCAAAATTATCCTCGAACTTATTCCGCTCTTCTACAGAGCAATTTATTTAAAATTGCCCGAAGATTTCCCACGCTGATATGATCATCACCTATTCTTTCAATATCCTTTTTGAAATATCTGATATGCCATTATAGGCAATTTTTTCCTATTTCAAGTGTGTATTGGGAGAACTATAATTAATAATGTGACACAATCAAGAAATAAATTTTGAGGGCAGCATAAAACGTCTCTCAAACGCACTCTCGATTGATATATGATTAGTTTCCATGAATTGAAACCTTAACCACCCCACGAGGAAGCAACCAGTCACAAATCAACCTATAATATGAATTATTGTAACTATATACTTGGAAAAACTTATTTATCGTCCCTTTTTGTTTATAACATTTTAAACTTAACCAAAATTTAAGATTTCGTAAATCGTTCAATATTTGTCAGCACAACAATTCAACAAACGACAATTCACCGAAAAGCAATTTACTGAAAACTTTAGTATTGGGTGTTCAAATGTATTTTCGACCTTTTTAGTGAAATAAAATACATTAGTTTAGTTTCGGAAGCTATAACCTTCGCCCATTGTTCAGACAATAAACGAATTCCCCGAAGAAAGAAGTCTGGTTGTTTGAGGCGATCCAGTCATCAATCCATTTGTTGACGTTTTCATATGAAGTGAAGTACTGCTGTACCAGGGCTGATTGCATCGACCGGAACAAGTGGTAATCAGAGGAAGCAATGTTTGGTTACGGCGGGAATATTAGAATTTTCCAGTTCTGCCTGCCCAAGTAGTTTTTGACAGGTCTAGCAACATCTGGCCTAGCGTTGTCATGTTGCAAAATATTCTTATTGTGTCTTTTGTCCCATTCCGGTCGATTTGCAGCTAGAGCTTGCTTTAAAGCCATCAGTTGCCGTCGATTAACTTGTCCCGTAATGGTTTCACGCTCGTTCAGCAGCTCATAATAAACAACACTCTTCATATCCCACCAAATACAAAGCATCACCTTCGAACCATAGATATTTGCTTTTGGCGTGGATGGCCCTGGTTCACCAGATTTGACCCACGCTTGTTTGGATTGTCATAATGGATCCACTTTTCATCCCCAGTGATCATCCGATGCAAAAATCCTTCCTTTGTTATCGTTGAAGCAACAATTCGCACGTGGTTTTCCGACGTTCCATGTCCCGTTCTTTCAATTTGTGTGGCACCCAATTTCCCAGCTTCTAAACCAATCCCATTGCATGTATACGTTGCGAAACACATTGTTGGGTAATATTCAACTCTTCTGCCAATTGTTTTTCGGTCTGACAAGGGTCCACATCAAGCAATTCTTCTAATTCTGTATCTTCAAATTTTCTTGCTCCGCCTTCACGTTCTTTGTCTCTTACTTCAAAATCACCAATTTTGAATCGTTGAAACCACTTTTTGCATGTTTTATTCGGTGGAGCATGTTCACCGTAAACTTCCACAAGCAAACGATTTGTTTTCGCTGCCCTTTTCTTCAACAAAAAATAATGAAGTAAAACTTCTCGCAAATGCTGTTTTTTGGCACAAAATTCGATTATTGTTTACGCTTTGAACAAATGTCACTATTAGTTATTCAAGCTTGACATATAACCTCCAAAAAACATGTATTGCCCGATTGAATAATATGCAAGCAGTGATACTAATGACACCTCTATAAAATGGTCGCGGAAATACATTTGTACACCCAATATTAAAAATTTGTTTGGTGCAAGAAATTTCAATTTACTTTTCATTCACAGCCAAATTTAGTCGATAAAGGATTCCTCTTATACGAGTAGTATACATCATATTTACAATCAATCGTTATTGAAATGAAAATTGGAGATAGCTAAGAAAATTTGATTTTTCATAATTTTGCAATAATCCGAATGGATCATATTTTATATCTGATGTAGACATTTTATACAAAAATAATATTTTTTGTAATTTTAAAATTGAAATTTAATTTATTTTTATGTTTTTGTCTATTTACAGCCGGTGGATACAATTGAGTGGTGTCGCGCCGATCGGCCCCGTTCAAAGGGGCCATGACGCGTTGGCCCTTTTATATTTATAAACTGCTCTCGGTGGCGGCAGTTATTTTTATCATAAATCTATCATACAGCGATGGATCGCAGTACCAAAATGCAACAATAAATGCAACAAAAATTAATTACAAAAAGACTGTACTAACGATTGGTTATCTAACGGCCATCAAAGGTGATTTAAAGGATAAACAAGGCCTAGCAATTTCGGGCGCATTAACGATGGCATTAGACGAGGTAATTATATTGAATTGTATAGCGTTGCAAGCGCCCCCAAATATAATGCGATTAAATAAAGTTTTTTTTCTTTCCACACACGCCCCGTATATATATGAACATGTGTAGATTAACAATAACGAGAGCTTACTGCCAAACGTGTCACTAGCATTACGATGGAATGACACAAAAGGTGATACAGTTATAGCCACCAGAGCGATTACGGAAATGATATGCGATAATGTTGCAGCATTTATTGGGCCGGAGGGATTATGCCATGTCGAGGCGATTGTTTCACAAAGCCGTAATATTCCAATGATCTCTTATGTAAGTACACGCCAAAAACAATAAATTATTTTATTGATAAAGCCCGCGCACTCTCATTAATTAATTAGTTAATTAAAATTTCCAACTTTTTCTTTATACATTTACATTTTTTTTTTTTGTTAAATTAAATATAATTAGAATATTTTTATTTTAATAAATTTGTGTTACAAACAATTTGATAAGCGAAACAAAAAAAGCAAAAACAAAAAATTAAAATCAAACAAAAAATTAATTTAAATTAATGTTGATTAGCGAAATGTGTGTAGGCAAAGTTTAATGCTTTTGACGGTTATATGGTTCGTTTGTTTGTTCTTATCCGCAAGAGATGTTTATCTCGTCTTAAAGAATTTTTGTTGTTATTTATCTGGATAATTCGCATATTTTCTAAATTTAGCGCGTTAAAGCGAATTTTAAAATTGTATGGTACATAGAAAATTTTTCTTACTTACTTCCTTTAATAGGTTGATATAGATCGTTGGATATTTACGTAATTAATATTTAGTATATAAGGGCATTGCCTGATTAGTATTACACGATGTATATCGATTTTTAGAATTAAATGTGATAGTTTAGTGTTGTCGTCAAACAAATTGAGTAGTTTTGACGACTTTCTACTTAACTACAAAATGTAAGCTGTGTTTATATCTTACATTTTACAGACAGCCACAAAGTAGAACACCCAGAGTCAAGCCTCTCAATTCTATTTCAATGTTTATGAATATTATTTATTACAATTTTCAAACAGTAGCACAGAGTAACACCCGAACAAGGGGTTAATCCAATTTTGCGCAGTTGAATACAAAATCTTATATATTCGAATGACTTTGAAAATGTATAGAGTATAATTTACGCCAGTTATGATTCTTATGTTGCTCATGTATATAGATTATCAACCCAGCTACCAAAAAAAATATAAATTTAAGGTAGTTACAGAGGAATTTTAAAAAATTTTTGTTAAAAACTGAAAACATTTCACATTTCATTTTAGATTATGATCTCAGCTACCATAAAAAGACAACCCCACGTAGTTACATCTTTGTGAAGTTGGCCCAAAATTGTATCCCAAAAAAGTACGATTTTATAGGCTGGTAATACCAAAGCAATAATCGTGATATAAAAAACTCTCACGACAGAAAAATATTTTATACATTTATAAATAAACAAAACCACCGCAAAAAACTTAAATTAAATGCCGTTTGCAAAATATCGTACATTTTTTTGTATGAATATACGTATTTCGGTCAGAATAAAAAAAAAGATAAATTAAGACAAATAACATCTCCAAAATAGTCATTCTTTTGGTATTAACCATGTCGAAATTATTCGAGTACTGCCGTTAACTTTGAGATGTTTTTCTATTAGAGGTTGCACAGGAGCATACATGCCAATAATAATTTTTGGGGGAATCGGAGGTCTAGAGGGTCCCCTTTGCCAATATATATCGGGCCATTCAACAAAACTTGCATTCGTTTTAAATAGTTCGTTTTACTACATAAAAGCATCGCAAAGTTCACTACGGTAGTCAAATGATTTCGACACGGAATTAAAAGGAATAGCAGTTTCAATTCAGTGCTTGTTATTGGTGAATTGGCTATTTGTAATATTATCAAGCTGTGATGGAAAGATTACAAAATTGATTTGCAATTAATTTTTTTTATTGAATATACCTTGAACATTCTTTAATTTGGTTTCATTTAATTTAATGTTTGGGCTGACAGTAAATTTCCGGCTATCATGATATTTTTGTAGTATAGCGACAGTTTTATTTTTGGGCTGGCAGTATAAATATGGCGGGTTTTCCTGTAGAGATAGATCATTTTTTTGGGTTGGCTATAGTAAATAGCGTCTCGTGGAATATTCTCTGGGCTGAAACTAATTGATGGATATAATTCGTATATTTTAGAGTTGCCATAGTATTTTTCTGGGTTGGATATTAGACCAACTTCACATACATGGTAGTTACACGGGGTTTTCTACCACTTTCTTTAAAACACTGAAATATTTCACATTAAAATGACTTTAAATATGTATAGAGTGCAACTGGCGAGGCTTACGGATATAGATTATGACCCCAGCTACCATAAAAACATAACTCCAGAGTAGTTACAGGGGGTTTTTCTAACACTTTCGTTAAAACACTGAAACATTTCACATTAAAATGACTTTTAAAATGTATGGAGTGCTACTGACGCCAGTTATAATTATTTTGTTGGTCTTGTATATGGATTATGAACCCAGCTACCATAAAAATATAACCCCAGATTAGTTATAGAGGGTTTTCCTAACACTTTCGTTAAAAAACTGAAAACATTTCACTATAAAGTGACTTTAAAAAATGCATGGAGTGCTACTGACGCCAGTTATAATTCTTTTGTTCGTCTTGAAATATGGATTATGAACCCAGCTACCATAGAAACGAAACCCCAGTGTAGTTACAGGGTTTTTTTCTGACACTTTTGGAGTGCTACTGATGCTACTTGCTGATATAGATTATGATCCCAGCTACCATTAAAACGTAACCCTAGAGTAGTTACTGGGGGTTTTTCTAACAGTTTCGTTAAAAACTGAAAACATTTCACATTAAAATGATTTTGAAAATGTATGGAGTGCAACCGACGCAGGCGATTTTTTTTGCCTGTATTCGCATTAAGATGATTGTGGTAATTTCAGTATATTTTTAGAGTCCTTACAAATCGTGTTTTACATAAAAATTATCTGTTTTTGTTTCAAAACGTCTAGACTTATATTTTCTTTCCTGTTTCATAAAATCTGCTTGGAATTATTGTTTTGCTTACAAATTTCATAAATTGTTTGCTGGCTTCAAAAAATATCAGCAGAAAATTTTTTATTTTTGTCATTGTGAGGTCTCTAGCGGTGAGTAGCAAACACAAATTGTTCTACTAGAAATCGTCTGCTATCTTATGCAGCATCGTTTTTGATTATTTTTGTTGATTACTAACGCCCTCATTACTTTAAAAAACTTAATAAATGACGTCATTTTATGTCGATAATTCCGATCTTTGACTATGGCAGCATCTTTAAATAATAAGACTTATTATTCGACCCAGTCGCAATGTAATGAGTGTGAAACCTACTTGGGTGACAACCAACTTTGATAATAATAATTACATAAAAGATGGTTTGCGATTTTCCAGCCTCAGTTTAATTCGGGTGTATCAAATTATTATAGGTTAGTGCCAGAATCGACAAACTGCTGTCACATTTTTGTCTAATTCGACATAAGCAGAATTTGTCAAACAAGAACAAGGTTGGTCTGCTATTTATGATGCTCATAATGCCCAATTCGATCCATTATATGGTTTCATTTTGGGGTTACAAATAAATTATTTTCTTTACATCGGCTAAAAGTCCCTGGTCTATGGTTCTGACCTTTAGATAAGGAAGACATATTTTCATAGCATTTTTGTCTCAATTCTATTTTTCAGGACTATTTTCCAAATGCAATGTGAAATAACATTTTTTTTTTCTTAGGTTTACTGATTTAAAGATGCAATTGTTGGACACCTTATTAACCATTAAACTTATTAAACCTTTATCCTTCCTCTAGCAGATTAGCATTCTGTTGTCTTGTGCCGTACGATCGCTAGTTGTCTGAAACTAGATCGTTCACAAAATAATTTTCCTATCTTTCCTATTGTTAGGTGTAAACAGGCGGTAGGAAAAAACCCGGCGTTATCCGGGACACCTGTCCAGTACCTGGTCCTACAGTCCAATCAACCACTCAATTCTATTTTTCTGGCTGTAAGATGTAATAAGTTTGGTGTAAATATTTTCGAAATAAAGTTAGTTGGTACCTTCGACCAAACCTTTCGAAACTTTTGAATATTTCTCTCAAAGATTTGTTGGAAGTTCCCAACTAACTTTATTTCGATAATAACGGGTGATTTTTTAAGAGCTTGAGAACTTTTTTTTAAAAAAAAACGCATAAAATTTGCAAAATCTCATCGGTTCTTTATTTGAAACGTTAGATTGGTCCATGACATTTACTTTTTGAAGATAATTTCATTTAAATGTTGACCGCGGCTGCGTCTTAGGTGGTCCATTCGGAAAGTCCAATTTTGGGCAACTTTTTCGAGCATTTCGGCCGGAATAGCCCGAGTTTCTTCGGAAATGTTGTCTTCCAAAACTGGAATAGTTGCTGGCTTATTTCTGTAGACTTTAGACTTGACGTAGCCCCACAAAAAATAGTCTAAAGGCGTCAAATCGCATGATCTTGGTGCCCAACTTACCGGGCCATTTCTTGAGATGAATTGTTCTCCGAAGTTTTCCCTCAAAATGGCCATAGAATCGCGAGCTGTGTGGCATGTAGCGCCATCTTGTTGAAACCACATGTCAACTAAGTTCAGTTCTTCCATTTTTGGCAACAAAAAGTTTGTTAGCATCGAACGATAGCGATCGCCATTCACCGTAACGTTGCGTCCAACAGCATCTTTGAAAAAATACGGTCCAATGATTCCACCAGCGTACAAACCACACCAAACAGTGCATTTTTCGGGATGCATGGGCAGTTCTTGAACGGCTTCTGGTTGCTCTTCACTCCAAATGCGGCAATTTTGCTTATTTACGTAGCCATTCAACCAGAAATGAGCCTCATCGCTGAACAAAATTTGTCGATAAAAAAGCGGATTTTCTGCCAACTTTTCTAGGGCCCATTCACTGAAAATTCGACGTTGTGGCAGATCGTTCGGCTTCAGTTCTTGCAGGAGCTGTATTTTATACGGTTTTACACCAAGATCTTTGCGTAAAATCTTCCATGTCGTCGAATAACACAAACCCAATTGCTGCGAACGGCGACGAATCGACATTTCACGGTCTTCAGCAACACTCTCAGAAACAGACGCAATATTCTCTTCTGTACGCACTGTACGCATTCGTGTGGTTGGTTTAATGTCCAATAAAGTAAACTGAGTGCGAAACTTGGTCACAATCGCATTAATTGTTTGCTCACTTGGTCGATTATGTAGACCATAAATCGGACGTAAATCGCGAAACACTTTTCGAACCGAACACTGATTTTTGTAATATAATTCAATTATTTGCAAGCGTTGCTCGTTAGTAAGTCTATTCATTATGAAATGTCAAAGCATACTGAGCATCTTTCTCTTTGACACCTTGTCTGAAATCCCGCGTGATCTGTCAAATACTAATGCATGAAAATCCTAACCACAAAAAAATCACCCTTTATTTACACCAAACTTATTACATCTTACAGCCAGAAAAATAGAATTGAGTGGTTGATTGGACTTTAGGACCAAGTACTGGACAAGTGTCCCGAATACCAGCATTCCTATTCCTACAGCCTCTTTACACTTATCAATAGGAAAGATAGGTACGAGGGCGGATTGAAAATGAAGCTACCTAAGTAGGAAAACAAAATTTTTTTTTGCCAAAAACCATTTATTTCTCAACATAGTCTCCATTTAGTTCGATACACTTACTAAGACGATATTCCAACTTTTTTATACCATCTGAATAATACGATTTCGGGAACCCCTCAAAATACGCGTTAGTTTCGATAATCACTTCTTCGTCTGAGATGAATCTTTGTCCTGCGAGCCATTTTTTCAAGTTTGGAAACAGGAAAAAGTCACTAGGAGCTAAATCTGGACTATAAGGTGGATGATCAACCAATTCGAAGTGTATTTCACGTAATTTTAGCATTTGTTCGAATTTTAGCATTTGTTTAGTTTTTGTTCGACACTGAGCAAACGCGGCACCCATCTTGCCGATAGCTTTTTCATATGCAAATGTTCAAGCAAAATGTTGAACACACGTTCATATGATATGTTTACCATTTCAACAATCTCACACAACTTGACTCGGCACACAACTTGATATTTTCTTCAGTAACCACCTCTTTTGGCCTTCCTGTTGATGGTCTTGTTGCAGTGCTTCTTCGGCCGCGTTTAAATTCAGTAATCCAATATTTTACCATGTAATCTGACGGAGCAGACTCACCGTAATGTTTATTGAGCTTTTCTTTTGTCTCTTTCGCCGTTTTTCCTTTAAAATAATAGTGTTTAATCACTGCACGAAATTCGTTTTTTTTCCATTTTTCAAGAAACACAAAAGTTGCTTACTTCAAACGACTACAACAAATAAACTAATCGATGAATTTGGGTGAAATAACAGCTGACGTTTGACAGATCGCAATTTCTAAAAAACAAAAAATTGTTGTGTTTGTGATGCCATCTAGCGCTAGGTAGTTTCATTTTCAAACCGCCCTCGTAAAGTATTTTTATTATCAGTTTTTTTTACGGAACGACCCGGTTGTAGACACCTAGCGATCGTACGGCACAAGACAACACAATTCTAATCTGCTAGAGGAAGGATAAAGGTTTAATAAGTTTAATGATTAACAAGGTCTTCAACAATTGCTTCTTTAAATCGTCAACCTAAGAAAAAAAATATTATTTCACATTCATCGGGAAAGTAGGCCAGAAAAATAGAATTGAGGCAAAAATGCTATGAAAATATGTCTCCCAATTCCCTATTCCCAGGGAAAGCCAGAATAGTATCATAAAAGCGTATTTCGCTACTATGGTTTTTACGTTTACACATTAACTTGTTTTTTAGAGAATCAGTCTGTTGTTGTAATAATTAACCCCTGATGTAAAGTTCTGGAGAGAACATAATTTATCAACCAACCAAGTCGAATAATAAAATGTTTATGTAAAATGCAACGAACACACGTTATCTACATGCCTTGTGATGTCAGCTATCTCTGGAACCTGATATTAGGTAAATTGGCCTTCATAAACTTCAGAAATGGTAAACCAACCTTATCCAGGTTTTCGACAAATTCTATTTATGTCTAATTAGACTGAATTGTGTTCAAGAGTGATGGCATTAATTGATTCTACTACAAATTTTTAATAATTTGAATCACAGGAGCTACGAGATAGTGGGTCGAAATTGGCTGTATGAGCCCAGTAAATGATATAAGGTCTGTAATCAATTATTCCCGGTGGTAGCGATACTTAAATTCGTTTAATTTCTCGAGAATTATTTAGTAGACACATGAATATTGGTGGGTCGTGTCTGCGGCTGATAAAGCCCAATTGGACCCAATATATTCTTAGGAATTTATCCGGTCAAATCCGGTTTGTAACACTGGATTGTGAATGACGTTATCGAAATTAACGGTTACAACAATAATTCACGTAATTCACACCGCTCCGGAATATTCGCGAAAATACCAGAAATAATATATCATACACTTACACCACTACAATAATACTTACACCACTGAAATATTCACGAAATATTCCCACAATAATTTTCCCAAAATTCACTAACAAAATTAATTTACTATTTACCATTTGCAATTGTTTGTAAATCATAGCACGATTTCCACTTAACACCAACTATAATTTTCTACTCAGTTTCGCTTTTATTTTTTCGCGTACCGAATCTCCTAAAAGACACTAATTCATTGTGTTCACTACACCCTTGTTTATATACCTGTTCCGTTCCAGACTACTATAATCTGCTATACCCCACAAATACCATAAATAAATGCCAGAATAAATCTCCCGCCCATGCTGAATGAATTGTTCATCAAACCAATAGGCGTGATCGTAATATAGGGAGTAATGTAACCTAAGCCAGTTCGTTCTGAACAGGATCTAAACTACGGCAACTTCTCCTTCGACAATTCACTCCATCGCGGGTTACACGCCACGCGTCTCTTCCATACTCGGCACCACCAGTTCACACCTCTTCATCCAAACCGTCATCCTTGCAAACAGTCAATGCCGCAATTTCTAACGCCCCTTTTGATCAGCATTTCCTCGGTGATGTTTCTCGTCGTCGGTTGACCCTCTCTACTTTTAGCAGCATACAATATAGCCCATTCAATCTAATATTGCCATCGCAATCATAATTCCTTGTCGTTTGTGGACCTCTTCCATACGCCGTCTTTCTTGTCGACCAACCTCCACATGGCTCTTGCTGGCCCTTACTTTCTACCAGTTCCTGCAACCACTTTGAGAGATATGTTCCACACATCTCCCTTTCATTTCAATATTCTACCCAATGGATCTTTATCCGATCCAAAGATGACCGCTCCAATAATCCCATATCGATTTGGCCGACATTCGTCCAAGTTATGTTTTTCTTTCCCGTCTAAACGTAGCTGCCACAATTGTTCTTCAGCCTCATCTGAGAGCATCGCCGGACTTACAATGAGTTTCTCATTTTTCAGTAAGTCATACTTGCCGACTGACTTTATCTCTCACCCCAAAACCTCCAGCATGAACATTATCAGTTTCATCAAGTTTGCTGCATAACCCTGGGTTACTGTCGTTCTCGAAATCCTCACGAGGTGGTCCGCCTTCAACCCTATTCATTATGGACACCAACTCTCCCGGTTCTTGTTGGCTATTAAATGGCTTACTATGAGACGTCGATATTTCGGTTGAATTGTAAATCATTTTCGAACTGACAACGCTAATTCTCTTTATCTGGGAGCTACTCCATGTTCTTAATCATCCGATTCCACCTTATTATCATCAATAATTTTCAACAACTGTTCCCCTCCATCTTGTGCTCGACACATCGATCGAATGCTCGACTTTCTGTTCCATAGCGCCTACATCATCATTTCGTTTGCTAAATATTATGTCTACCATTTGATTCAGTTTGTTCTAGATGTCTTAGTTGCTTATTTTGATTTCTTTAATATCTCGGGTCAAATCGTTACTTTGCTGATTTTGCCAAATCTTGTATTGTTTGTTCTGTCACTTTACTTTATTGATCAACTTTTTGGTTTTGTTGATCAAATTTTAGATCCATTTGATCAAATTTAATAATTTCGCCCGGGCCTGGGATCTGCCTCCACCCCCTCATGTTCATAATCTAGTTGTTCCTCTATTATCCGGGTCTTGCTTCTCCATATCATCATCTTATATACAGAATTACCATCTTCAAACATTCACAATCTCCACCAATTGTAATAAATTTGCCGTTAAATCCGGTTCGTATCACTGGATTGTGAATACCTCACACACTTACACCACTGCCGTAATACTTGGGATCGGTAGAAAAGCCCGAATTATAAAATCCCGAATTATCAAAATCCCGACTTTTTAAAAATGCTGGCCTTCGTAATCCCGCTTTTCAAATGCTGATAATGTGGAAATACTAAAAAATTCCGCCAAGCTTTTGGCATTTTAAAATATTTTTTTAACTACATTATTAAGAGCTCGGCCATTGATCTTGGACGTGATTCGCATTTTAACACGAATTTTTGGAATTTCGCCATGCTCAATGGAACTTAGCCATTCCTTAACTAATAATTACCTAATTTGGCATGCAAAATTTGATTTGGTTTCTAACTTGAATTTTGAACGAATTTCCGGAATTTGGTCTTGCTAAATGTAACCAGGCCACTTCTTAACAAATTATGCAAAAATCTGGTATGTACAACTGGATTTAACGTGAAGCTCTGGAATTAGATCATTCTAAAAGAAACTTGGCTTCTTAACCAATTGATTTCTTAACCAATTATGTGCAAATCTAAGTTGTAGAGCTGGATTGAGATTTTTACATCAATTTTGGCTGAACGACTTGTTTATCAAGTGTCTTCATACTCTGTATGACTTCATCTGATATATTTGACAGATGACCAATGGATTTTGCACAATTTTGTTGTTGTTTGGTTGGTTCAAAACGCGTTTTAATAAAGTTTGAACTACATGGTTGTGTTGTGGTTAAATCTGGCTTTTGTCTTGTCCACGCTTCATCATAATTAGACTCGGTCACCGTACTTTAAGTAAGTTTTTCAAGTAAGCAGCACTTCTAATTCTAATCTAACCAACACAGCATGTATCTATCCTCCACCAACTCCATATTCGGCTCATCGAATTTGTCTTTCATTGACCTTTCAAGAGTTTGAAACTCCTTCCACTCATCAGGTAAATGGGCTACGTATCTATTTACGAGTATATCATTTTAATACGAGCTTCCGTTGTGAATTTTGCGTTTTGAATTTTAAAATTTTCGGAACTCCTCAAAATTCGCTTTAATGCTCTGGCCTCCGTCATTATATAATTTCACTTTTAACAAAATACCAAACCAAAACCGATATCTTTTCATCCACAGAGTTGTATAAGAAGCTTTTAAGTACTTGTTAGTGTTGACAGATTAATCACTTCACTATTTGGTGTGAATCTTCAATGCAATGTAATGCATCTCACCTCTGATCAATCTCAGCCGTTTGCTTTGGTAAACTTGGTTTGCAAGAGACTCTTTGTAACTATGCAACACCTAACCATTTTTGAGACTGATGCGTTATCAGTAATAAATACGCATGCATATAAATTAAGGATATCCATTTTTTTATCATACATCAGCTGCGGCGTTAGACTGTATAAAAAGCACTCGAAAAGTCACATCAATTATTCGAGATTACGAAATACATATCGAGAAGAAAATATATTAATTCATGTACGAGTATCAAGAAATCATTCAACCAAGTTATTAGATTTTAAATTATTTCTTGTTATCAAAAAGTTGAGAGGCAAAAAGCACAACTTTATGATGTTTTCCATTTTTCGTTTCATTATTAATTCTGATCGTCTTTACAATGAGTATAATACGGGGGAGTAGTATACAGACGGTGCTAGTGATACGACATTTTAATTTTCCAATAATGTCTGCGAATGGAATTATAAATTAGGAACGGCTTATCACTTTTTAGTTATGTTCTAATTTTGTGTTTTCCTCTGGGGATTGGAGGATAAATTGAACCGAATTTTTTGTATTTTTTAATTTGTCAAACAAGTTGTTTAACAAGTCAAATTCCAATCTGAAAAGAACGTTGTCTTCTTATTCGTTTCAATTTTTACTGCAATGATGGAATTTATATCGAAGTATTGAGCTGATAGCCGAGCTATTGTCCATACCAGATCTAATTGGTAACATGGAGCAGTAATTTTAGTTGTACTCTCTCGATTTGACTATAGTAACGGTGCACGGTAAGACATTTCTTGAAGTGTGAATAGGAGCACACAATACGTAATTGATAACTGTATATTGCAAAGAACACGGGTTTCGTGGTAAATTGTTATCAACGATAACGCCCACTTTGCCTTTTCAATCGGTTTTACAGGCATGAACCATCTCGTTCATTTCGTCAGAGTGGGAAAATATTTGGTTAACCATCGCTTACAAAAAAAATTCGCAAACGTTGCGACTTCCGCCTGTTCGATCTGAGTATCGGGTAATTATCATTGAATTCGCCTGAGGGTTTTGTGCCGCTTGATGATCCCAACAAAAAATGGTTTGTGTCAGAACTTCAGAATCGACGCCCTCGTGAGTAGAAATCAAAGCAATATAACCCAACCGAGTTTGATGGTCCAGCTCAGTTGACTCCCTGTGCTCCTAAATTGGAGATAGGGCAAAAAATATTGCTTAAAATAACAAGTGAGCCTGCGGTCATATTTTCGCATTTATTAGGATTTTGAACCCGAGGAACTTATACTGTCTAAATTATGTCTTATAATGTCTCAATTTTTTTTTATGTTTTGCCGTATTATTGCATGGTAATGATGTTGAATATTGTAAAGAGACTCTCAATAGGAACGCTCAAAATTTGTTAGGTTATAGCAGACATGTTGTTCGATGTTGTCAACTCTGTTGTAAATTGTTCAGTAGTGTAAGGCAAATTACCATGGAAGCGTTTCAATCGACATAACTTTCACGAGCATGTGGCAATTTTCAGCACCTCCCTTCCACCATTTAATCCTCCCATCATAGGCCCTATTTACAACCGATTTTTGATCGTGTAAACAATTTTAAAAATTTTTAGTTTTGCTATTTAACGATTTCGTTACCATATAAAACCTTTGGGTCATATTTTTCAATGTGAAATGGTTTGAATTACAAAGAAACAATAGAATTTTGAAATTGCTAGCAGAATTAATAATTTTCGACAACATTGTCTACATTCTCTACATTGTCGACGCTACTTTTTTAATTATATACGCGGTGTAGACAATGTAGCTGGATAAAAAAGTTGAAAAATGGCCAAAAACACTTTTAAAACATTGTTTAGCAATACTGACCCCTGTTGCGGCACAACAGTCCATAATTTTAACTCAGTACAACGGAAGCTCTGAATCGATGTAAATTTTTTATATTCAATTGATCATTTAGACGCTTCATAAAATCAACAAAATTTTTACAGTGCATCATGCAGTTTGTTATTGACCTAACAAAACAAACATTTTTTTATTGCTTTGTTTTCTTTACAATTATCTCTCCCGTATTTCTGTTATATCTTATCGAATGTAACCGAAATCACTTTTTGTGTTTATCTCTCCGCAATAAAAATAAACAATTTTCAATTTCTTATTTTTTTATTAACAATTTTCCATAAAAAATGTTTTTATTACGTTTTGTGGATGAATGACTTATGGGGAAAAAATCGATCGATTAAGATTTTAATTTCATTTATTTTTTGTGTTGGGTTTATTTAGTGTGGGTCGTTTGGTACATATTTTCAGTTGAGCTAAAAAAAATTATAGCTTTTTAGAGTTTATGGCACGAACAACCATAAACATAAAGTTGTGTCTTTTGGTGATTTCTGTGAACAACTTAATTTGGGATTTAAACATATTGTTACAGAGTGCTTAATTCTTGAGTGTACGGTGGGGAATGAGACACCAAGATCTGCCACAATGTATAAACGAAAATAGATTTTTGACGTCATAATTTTTACCATTATTTTATTAATTTGTTATTAATGTTTTTTAGTCATGTTTTTGGAGATAAAATATAATTAAAAATAACACTGTGTATGATTAAATTGGCATTGAAAACAATTTAGACACGAGATAAATTTAGCGTTTAACTATTTTTAGATTTTAGTTGTGTAATGTTTTTTTTTGTTTGTTTATATAAAAAAATTGATCTGTTTTGGCATAATTAAAATTGTTGTTTGTTTTATTTTTAGAAATGTGCAGATTATACAGCATCATCAATACCAACGTTTGCACGAACCGAACCACCTGATACTCAGGTAAGCTTTATTCTTACATTTTTTTACTTGTACCGGTTTGACAGTTGACTGACAAAAATAAGTGCGAAATCAATGATCAACTTTTTAATGTAACCCGCCTCACAATTAAAAAGTGGTAATTACGGCTGCTGATACGATCTTCATTATTTTTTATATCGACGCTAAACACGGGTGACGGTCGTTTTATCGTAAACAATTTATAGTGTTTCAATTGAGCGTGAACATTTAACCGAAGAACAGTTTATCTTGGATACAATGTACCGTGGACACTATTTATCGTGTGGACAATTTATCGTATGCCAGTCTATCGTGGTTTTTAAAATTACCATGGCTGCGCACCAATAGTCGGGCAAATCGTTTACTACGGTAAAAATCGATTTTAGTACAGATTTTTCGATCAGTTTACCATATAGTTTTTCAAAAATAATTTAATTTACCGAAAAATTTACTTAAAATTGACGTTTACCCGACTATTGGTACGCAGCCCGTATAACAAAATTACAGGTAAATTTACAGTTAAAGTGTTTTGGGTTTATAAAATTGTATTGAATTCGGCAATTTGTCGGCCGTTGGATGGAAATAGAATTTTTAACTGGGTCTTGGAAGTAATTCTGGAATATGGCCACCTTGCCCGGAACTCGGTAATTTTTTAATCGATTATGATGAGATTGGATATGGTAGATAGAAAGGGGATTCTCAAATAATTTTTGGAAGAAGTTCTGGAATATGGCCACCTGGGCCTGATCTTGGTAATTTCTTAACCGATTATGATGAGATTGGACATGCTGGATGAAAATGGGATTCTTAAATAATTTTTAGAAGAAGTTGTTCTGGAATATTTCCATCTGGAACGGAACTCACACTTTTGTAAATCGATTATGATGAAATTGGATATGGTTGATGGAAATGGGTTTCTAAAATGATTTTTAGAAGAGGTTCTGGAATATGGCCACCTGTCACGGAATTATCTCATTTCTTAACCGATTATGATGGGATTTGGTAATTTATGGAATATGGCCGTCTAGGACGGAACTCGGTCATTTATTGTCCGATTATAATGGAATTGGATATGTTGGTTGGAAATGGGATTCTAGAATGATTTTTGGAAGAAGTTCTAGAATATGGCCACCTGGGCTTGGGTATTTGGATGTAAATGAGATTCTTGAATGAGTTTTAGAAAAGGTCTGGAATATTTATTTGGAATGGAACTCGTCATTTTCTTCAACGAATATGATAGAATTTTATATGTTGGATGAAAATGGGATTCTAAAATAATTTATGGACGAAGTCCTGGAATATGACCAATTGGGATGGAACTCGTCTAATTCTTATCAGATTATGATGTCATCCGACATACCCAGTCCCATCATAATTCTATTTCTATCCATCATTCCTAATCCCATAATAATCGATTAAAAATTGGCCGAGTCCCAGGTAGCCATATTGTAGAACTGCTTCCACAAATCATAAAAGTATCCCATTTCCATCCAACGTAGAAAATCTTATCCTACTCTGTTAAGAAATGGTTATATTCCACCCCAGGTGGCCATATTCTAGAACATCATCTACAATTCGTGTCCATCCAACATACCCAATTTCATCACGATAGTTAAGAAATCACCTTAATGAGTGTGCCTTTATAACAATTAACATTAATATATTTAAAATCACACTGTTAAAATATTTGTTCAGATGAAAATTTAAATTTTATGAAATTTAAATTCCTCAAAACTAAATTAACTATTCTAATGCTATATACATACATGACCGGCATGATGAGGTTTTTTAAAATAAAACTCTCATAGAAACAATTATATAGAAGCTGCACCTGAGACTATCAAACGTCGTGTGAACGACACTCGTCGAACCATGTTGAGCTCTCAACGAAGCGTAGGATAGCCTTGACGTCCATTTTACTGAGATCCGTCAAGTCATTTCGGAGGAATTTCATTCTGCTAACCGCTAGACGGGGAGAATGTATGTAAAGCAAATGGATAACAGTTTCTTCGACCTCTTTATCTTCGCAAATACGACACTAATCATGTGAGGAGGCTCCCATTGTGCTCGCATGTTTACCTATAAGACAGTGTCTCGTAAGAGCAGACACCATTATACTAACATACCGCCGCCGCAGCGAGACCAGATGTCTTGGTCTTGACAGGTCTAGTTTTGACTAGATCCACCTAGTTATAATACACATGATGTACTATTGGACCGTCGGTCGTTTATTGTTCTTCTAATTTCCTTTTGAAGTAGTTTTTTGCACGTAGCGAGCGATACGTTAGCATCCGCCCTACTTGTAAAAATGAGGCAGGTTGTGCCTAGTCGCTTGAGTTCATCCGTCTTTTCATTCCCCATAATATTGAAATGCCCTGGCTTTCTCATCAGGAAGAGACAATTCTGGGCTACTCTCGACGTATGTAGGGAAATATGATGTAAGAGTCTTAATTGGAGCCTGTCTATCCGTAAAAATGCAAATATCCCTTGCAGATATTACAATATTCCAATCAACGAATTGTGTAACTGCGATTAATTCAGCTTAAAAAACGCTGCAGTAGTGCGAGAGATGAAAAGAGAAGTTAGCATTTAATTCGCCACATAAAACTTCACCCCAACCTTTCAAGAATACCAACCCTAAACCTCTGATCAAACGATGGTAACGAAATAGTATAGTCGGTAGTATTTGGGATCTTCCTGTTTCTTACAGATGGGGTAGTTTATAGCTTAACTCGCTACCATTTGTTTAAATTTCAGTCGTCCGCTGTACTTTCGCTAGTAGAAAAATAGTGTCAATGTACAATGTGGGGCTCCAAATGCTATATTTTCCCAATGGCAAAAGGGTACAGTTGTACAGTAGTATAGTTCTAATATGCTAGGTTTCCGGCTTAGTTTGCTGCCCTCATTAGACCCAGATACTTTGACTTATCAGTGAAGGCCAATCCAACCCCATTTGAGCTAATATGTTGATTTGAGATGTTTGTTTCCTGGAGAAAAGGATCAGCTTAGTTTTGTGTGGATTCACATTCAAACAGCAACTAAACCTAACAAAAGAGAATGCCAAGCGCACTTTGCATGTGTTTTCTAAGGTGCATGATTCCAGGTTTAACAACAGGTTATCTATAACCAAGTTCTAAAAAAGAGCGGATAATACCCCACCTTGCGGATTGCCTCTACTCACAAATCTGTTACTGGAAGACTCAAGGCTCATCTATGGCCAAGTTCCAAAGAAGAGGGGATAATATTCCACCTTGCGGGTTTCCTCTACTCACAAATCTTTTACTAGAAGATCCAAGGCTCACGACCTTGCTTTTACCGAGTCTTTTTGACATTTAGTCACGCAGTCACGTCAAGTATATCTCAGGGGCTAGGCATTTGATCTACCCAGCCCCAGAGTGACTCGTCCAAGTACAGAGAGAAGAGTGCCTACGTGATCGCATCTGGTCTAACGTTGCTAAAGGCTGTCTCAATATCCAGAAAAATTATCATGGAGTATTCCTTATGTTCAAGGGATTTCTCGATTCGAGCTATAAGAGAGTGGAGAGGGGTTTGGCTATCAAACTATCTGGCTCCATGAAACTCCTACTATGAACAGGCTAAACTTATAAATTTAAGGTCTTTGAAACTACAATGAGAGCTTTTTCCCGCCTTAGGAATAAATTTTACATTTACTTCAGTTAATTTACTAGGGAATGTGTTATAGTTCTAGACCGCCCTAACTTCTATAAAGAGTATAGTTCGTTACCCGTTTCAGCAAGCCGCCAATTCCGAGCAGTAGAGTGTCAATTGGCACACAGAAACCTGCCTCGAAACACACACACACACACATACACATCGCAAGCTATTCCAGATGGCCAGTTAAATAAAATATTTTCAACTGAATCAGTTGCTGGAAACTCTAGAGGAATTTTAAAGACTCCGATATTTGACGACGAGATCTCATTTGCGAATTATAAAGTGCAAACTGTGTTCCAAGTTGGAACTAAGCCCGTCCAAAAGCCTGCAAGACCTAGAGAGAGAGGTGACGAAATTTTCGAGTCATGTTTACGGTAATGCACCTGCACATGTCTTACACGGACTAACTATTGACGCGTGTATCTTTGCTGTAAAGGACGACCATCAGAAACTTCGTTTGAGAACCTTTACTAGAGGTGAAACCACGAATGAAGTATTGGCATTGCCTTTAAAGTATGAGTCAGCTAGAACAAATTTAGCCAATGGCACAGTATGGTTGCGTAAGCTGGATTCCGAGGATATTACGGTGATAAAAGAAATAATAACCGAGGAATTGTGGCAACTTACATAGAGCTATTGGAGTCATGAAAAATTACAACACTCAAGTGCAAAGCCAGGTGACATCAAAAGTCAAAGAAGATGCTTTAGATTCATTAAGTTACCTCACTGTGTCTGGGCTTCCCGAGATAAGTAACATTAAGACTGGCGAATGGAGCAGACACCAGGAATAGTGAAAACTACAGAGGGTTTAAGAAACAACTAAGACAAGATTCAAACGTGCTTAGAGAATGAAAGTCTGGTTAAAGACAGTTTACGGCCAGAGAAAAGGAGAGACCAATTGATTTATCAAATGGAGCAAATATCATTACGAGAGGCCCAGCGTAAGATCCTAGTACGATTGTTTAGCTCTGGCAGTGGCATTCATTCTAAAGAGAGAGCGATCCAGAAGCCGTGACGAAGAATGGGGTACAAAAGTTGCACGCATTGGAGTTGAGAAGGAGGTGTGCTGGAATACGACGAGGCAGCGATAGGATCAGAGACATGATGAGCCAGCAGTGGAAAAGGTCCAAAAAGCCGTGAAAAGGCTGATTTTTCAAGCAGTAAGAGGCGCAAGAACAACGACGACAAATTGACAAAGAGCGATCCGCAGTAGAGCCAACAGCACGAACTCCAGAAATAAATTGTAAATACGACCAGAGTGGGAGATGACGGTGTGTATCGAAAAAAAAAAAAATGTAGGAGGTGGGCGAAAAGTTGTGCCGGTCTAAATTAAAGCGTTATGATATTGAATATGACTGTTCGGTTTGAACAGATTTAAGGTGGGGATAGTGTTACGAATTCTACTCTAAAAACGTTTATTATTCGGTGGTGAAATTGTTAAGTTATACACCACCAAATGTTGTCAATCCGAAGGTTGCGAGTTCGAACCTAGCCAGATTCCATAATTTTATTGCGGTGTTTATTATTCTTAACACGGATTGATGTTGTCCGATCAATCAAGTATTACTCCAATACTGATTAGGAATTTGATTTTAGGATGGCATTCCAAGTGTAGGGGAATATGAAGATAACGAACGCAATACGAACGAAGGAAGATACTGAAATTAAGAACGACGTTAATCATTCAGACAGGGGAAATGATGACGTGAATGCTCGCGAATACAACTACATGCAAGTCATTTAAAATAATTGCAAAACGTTATACGTCGCCAGATGCAATAAAAACAATAGTCTCGAAAAGCGATAAACAAGTAGATCAGCGCGAGAAATTTGGGTCGCAGGGACAGTTGTAATTTCACCAGTGAACAGGCACAAGTTACGAAACAAAGAGTAAAGATTGCGGGAAGTAAAAGTGATTTAGTGAGCAGTGATCGGGTGAAATTAGTGAATTGCAGTATCGAGTGTCGATTGCAATATCGAGTACGAATCCATATATCGAACGCCCGAAATCGGAAACAATAAAATAACAACTAAATTTAGTTATGTTGATTTTCTGGTATACTACGCGGTAATGAAGATTTTCAACAAAACTGAACTTTTTATAAGATCTTGTATTACGTGTACTTTATTTACAAAATATTTATATATAATATATTGGGGGTACAAATAAGTTTTGAGCGTGAGCGTTTGAGCTTAATTGCCCGTCTTGAGTTTGGCATAAATCTTGGCCCAATAACGCCTCCAACTCAGCGTCTTCAAACTTTACTGGTCTCTCCCAGTACTCACATGTTTTTATTGATGGAGCATGTTCCCCATATGCTTCACACAGCATCGATGTCCATCAGCTTCAATTTTCTTCAAATAAAACAAGAAAGCAGCGCTTCCCGCGAATTGTGTTTTGTTGGCACATAAGTAGGTTGACATGGTTAGAACACAAAAAATATGTTGTTTACACTTCAGCGAAATGCCATATACTGATTTTTAGATTAAAATGATGATGCTTTAATATGAATATAGTTACAAGATCTTTTGTAAATCCCTCGAAAGTTATTTCTTCCCACAATATTATACACGTATATATATGTTCACGCCCGTATTAATTTAATTTTAATCGCAAAAGAATTTTCCGCGCGCTTTGTTCACCTGATGACAGGTCGTAACAGAGAGAGAGAGAGAGAGAGAGTGTTTATTTTTCTTTTTTTCTTTTTGACATTTTCAAAAATGAAAAAATCAAGAAATCAACTTCAGGGGGCGTCGTTTATTTATTATTGATTTCGACAATGCCAGTATATGCGTACGACCAATTTATGATTGTCGCTTATTAATTGAATGTCGCACGGTTGAGTGTCGCGAATTAATATTGTGTTGAATGTTTCGTTGATTTAGTATCAATTATTTTCCGAATATTTAAGTTGCTACAAACTGTTTCGTTTGTTTAGATCCGGCGACCTACTAGTTCGATAAAATAGATTACAGCGAATAGAGTAAAACGATTGTACATGAAAATAAAAACTAAATTGTTTGGCGATAGCATATCGGAGTTCCAGGACTTATGCTTTAACACCAGCACAAACTCCTAACACTTCTTCGATTACCGATCGCAATATTGTGTTACACCGACACACAAATTTTTGGTGTGAAAATTACGATTGACCGTGTCTATTGTATCTCGTGTAGTAATCGCTCGGCGATATCGGCGATCTTTAGTTAAATTTGTCTTAAATAAACAAATAATAAAATTTAAACTGAACACAGAATAATATTTATAAACACACATGTGTGAATTCTAAAATTAGAATTAATATCAAGTCAGAGTCGCTCGGGATAAGAAGAAGAAGAAGAAGAAGAAATTAAATTAATGCATAAATTATTTTTATTGATAATTTACAAACGAACAAAATTATAATATTTTATGTGTTTTACTTTAAAAATAGAATAAATATTCCGCCATTGTATATTTGTGTTCTTATTGTTGCTGTGTCTTTAATCAGTTTGAACGCGCTATGAAGAACAAAACTGTAAAACGAAGCTAGGCAAAATACAAAACTACTGTACCTAGTTTTGTAGCGCGCTTTTCAATATAATAAATTGTTTGTCATATTTTTATTAAATTGAACGATTTAATCGGTCGTACAAGAGTGAGTAAGTTGGATGACTAATTTCCAATAGTAAATATATATATCGGCCAAAAGTTTTAATCGACGAGGGTGTGTCCGTAATGTCCAACCGCACACATAAAAAAAATTATTGGGTAATTTGGAAAAGTTTTCGTTTTCATGTGTTGGATAAATTGTGGTCGGATTAAATTTAATATTTTTTTTTAATAAGACCTTCTAAATTGAATTTAGCTAAAATATAAAAACAATACACACACACACGTACAAAATGTTCAAAATTGAAAGAAAATTTATTGATTTTCATGTAACGTTCGTATGTTGTGTTTATTCATCTGCACACGTTCTATATTGGGTTGTCTTGTGTAAATTAATTAACAAAAAAAATTATCTTTGATGTTGTAATATGTGGGGTTTTTGGCTCTAATTATAGATCTAAGAACAAGGTGGTAATTGATGCGAACCAGAAGAATGTTTTTGTGGTTTAATTAAATAATGCAATGTTGCAGAAGATTTTTGATTGGAAATATGTCCAAGTTTGTTAACTATTGAAACCCGCCAAATACTCTTATAATGTCACAAAGTAAAATATGTAAACCATAAAAGACACCTCCGGCAACTCCTCGTTGGTTGGGCTTCTTAGTGCAGCAGATTAAAAAGCCCTGAAAATTAGATTAAAATAATATTTAACGGGTTATCCAATTCGAGGTTGATAAAGTAGAAATCTGTATACCGACATCTGTCAAAGATAAACGTCAAGTACGCTGTCATTTATTTAGTTGACGTTCTGCCATTTAAGAATATGGAGCATTTAACAATCGACCAACGCGTTAAAATTATTAAATCTTATTATAAAAATAGTGATTCTGCCGTATCCACATTTCGCGCTTTACGAGCAGATTATGGTCGTCATAATCGTCCTACAAAGCAAACCATATTGAATACAGTGAATAAATTTGAACAAACTGGATCTGTTACTGATATTGTAAGGTCTGTGCATCATCGAAACATTCGCAATGCTGAAAATATCGCTTCTGTAGCTGAAAGTGTGGAAGAAGATCCAAATTTGTCAATTCCTCGTCGAGCTCAACATTTAGGCCTATCTTATGGCTCATTATGGCGCATTTTGCATCTGGATTTGCATCTTCATCCGTATAAAGTCCATTTGACACAAGAGCTAAAGCCTGCTGACCATGGACAACGAAGAACATACGCAAATTGGGTGTTGGAAAAACAGGCCGTCGATGCTGATTTTTCGAACAAAATTTTCTTCAGTGATGAAGCTCATTTTTCGCTTGGTGGATACGTTAATAAGCAAAACTGTAGAATTTGGGGCTCAGAAAATCCACTATCCATTGATTGTAGAGAAGCCATTACACCCGGAAAAAGTCACTGTTTGGTGCGCATTGTGGTCTGGTGGTGTGATTGGGCCGTATTTTTTTTGAGAACAACCATGGACGAACCGTTACCGTCAATTCTGAGCGCTATGGCCGCATGTTAACCGATTATTTTTTTACGAAAATCGAAGATTATGATCTTGACGATATGTGGTTCCAGCAGGATGGAGCAACCAGTCACGTAACACGAGCAAATCGAGATCTTTTGCAAGAGAAATTTCCTGGACGTTTGATTTCGCGATTGGCTGATGTCAATTGGCCTCCAAGATCCTGTGATTTAACGCCTTTGGATTTCTTTTTGTGGGGCTACGCGAAAGATCGTGTTTACGCAAACAATCCTCAAACTCTTGACGAATTGAAAACTAATATTCGTAAGGTAATGGCCGAGATACCGCCCGAAATGTGCCGAAAAGTCATTGAAAATTATCGCAAAAGAATCAAGGCCTGTAAGAAGTCCCGTGGAGGACATTTGAATGATATCTTGTTTAACTAAAAATGGCAAGGATCAATCTGTAAAATGAAATAAAAATTACAATACATTCCGAATATTTTGTGTGTTTTTTTTTAAGTTTACTTTATCAAGCTTGAATTGGATAACCTTGTACTTACTTAACTTAGAACTAATTAAATTAAGATGGGAATAATGGAAGCTTCAAGATAGTATAAATTTTGACAGTTTACAACAACAACTCCTGTAATTTGCATCACTTCCGGAATATTTTTGAAAAAATACTGACAATAATCTTACAATTGCTAATCTTAAAGTTTGGCGTACCGAATTACCTGCACCGAAGGTTCTGTTCCAAACTAAAACTGTTATAAAACCAGTCTAACAGTTAGTTTAGTCTTAGATTTCACTAATTTTATAAAAGTCAACATGTCCAAAATATTAAAATGACTCCACCTGTAAAAATAAGACTGACTAGTATAAGGTATGTGTAGGGAACCAGATGCACACTTTGCACACAAACTGCGACGGAAAACACTTTACATAATCCAATTTAGTTGCAACGCACACTTAAATGTGAATTAGTTTGTTCCTTAGACAAGCCCTAACGGTGAAGGACAGGTCCCAGAGATTGTAAGCATGTGCAGAAATGGTAAAGTTAAACCTACTGCGGTTACTCGTGGTACTGCCCGAATATAAAATAGTTGGTCCAAAGAGAAACAGAGTACATCTTTCACGTTTCACATTTCACGCCGCTCAACATCTACCAAGGTTAACTACTAAAAACATTTGTTTGCAAAATTCGACTTTATTCATCAACATAGTTTTCTGAAAGCGTGATACGTTCATTTCGACGCTTCACTAATATATCGATGCCGTTTTTGTAGAACGATTAATCTTTGGCCTCAAAATAGACGCAAATCTCTTTTCCTTTAGCATTTGTTTAGGTTTGTGAACAGGTAGTAGTCGCTGGGTCCCAGATCCGGAGAATACGGTGGATGTGTAAGCAATTCGAATTTCAATTTATGCAATTTTGCCATCATAACTTGTGACACACTGTTTTTTGCAATTTCCTCCCTCTACTCACGAACGACGCCATGTAATATTCGTTGTTGATAGTCTTTCCTTTCTCAAGATAGTCGACGTACAATATACCTTGCGCATCCCAAAATACGGAGGCCAAACCCTTACCGGCCGACATTTGCGTGTTAGTGCACTTCGGACTGCTTTCACCGGTTGTTGTCCACTCAGCTGACTGACGTTTTGATTCCGGAATGTAGTGGTAGATCTACGGTTACACAGTTTCAAACAGCGGTCTGAATCATCGACTTCACTTTACGGTCTTCCAAAAAGATTCTGTGCACTTTTTTATCTTTTTTGGGGTAACTCCCGAATTCGGACGAAAATAGTGTTCAACATCATCGGTGTTTGTACGTCCATGTTTAAATTCAACAAATAAACGTTCCACGGTTACTAAATATTTTGAAATTCATATTTTGAAAATACCAAAAGTGGTGTTGCCATAAAACGGATTGTCGTAAAATGCGGACACATACCGTTTGAAGATTGTCACTTTCTAAAAATCATAAGAATTTTCATTAGATGCACCATTTATCTGTGAACCTCAGGACTTATTGAGTGACATAATGGGAGTATGTCAACGATGTTATAGAACGCCTTATTGAGCTCAAGAAGGAGCAAAACCTTGTGCATACTCTGGAGAAGGAAATTATTTTCGAGATGAGACATTAGCTGGCCCTTGATCAACCGCCCGTACCATAGGGAACCTTAACGGAAACGTTATCCAAACTAACCCATTTTAATTTAACGAAGTGGACTGAACGAAAACTACGTTACTGAACTAAACGGAATATAAACTATTAGACTGAGGTGTGTAATTGGTGGCAGGGCTTGAACTATACTGGAATGATGTAATTGGCGATATAAGCGGCGCTGAAAACCAAAAATGTATTAAGTTTAGAGGAAAGCTCGTCATTGCAATGGAAATCAAATAAGAAAGGAAACATTACCCCAGGTGGAAAATCAGATTTTATTGTGGAAATTCTTCCCTTCTCAAAGAAGATAAAGAAAATTCAAAACAGAAATGATTACATTCAAGGAGAATAACCTGGTCACTGGAAAAGAATGCTTCCTATATAAGACTCTGTGTCTGGAAAGAACGGAAAGAAAGGTTCTTATAGAAAGTGTTAAACCATCTTGGCTTCTAGGATTTAAGAGATGGAAAATACTCGCCAGAAACCTAATATCAAAGTAGCCGAACCAATAAACAGCCAAAACAATATGCAACGGACTCAGACGATTTGCGAAAACACTGATGAAAGTAAAAGGGCACCACTAACAAAAACTCCACCAGTAATTGTAAATAAGGTTGAAAACTATCAGGTATAAAAAAGTTCGGGATTTCAAATCAGATAGAACATCAAACAATCTTGCTGAACGGGGGAACTTTAACGTAAATGTTTTAAGCATAGATAACTGCAGAAAACTTGCTTTTTCTCGCAATGAAAAGAAATACATGGTACTCGTACGAGGATAAACAGTCTCGACCAATAAAAGATATAGCCAAAAAGCTGCATAAATCTTGCCAGCCAGAAGAAATAAAAGAAGACTTCTGAAAACTCTAAAAATTAATGAAGTTACTCTAATTGTGAAGAGAACAGATAAAACCCCTTTGCCCTGGCGGACCACATCCCGCAAGCTACAAAGGCTGTACTCCAAAGAACTTCAGAATATGAGTAAATGTGAAAGAAATAGTAAAAGAGAGCCCAGAAATACAAAGGAAACTTGGACTCATGGACATCCAAAAAATTATGTTTGTCTCATATCCGAAACACACTTCAAAAAACGATCATCGGATATCAATTGTATCGGACAATACACCCACATAACAGTGCACGAGGAGGAAGGGCTATACTACTACCTGCTTGAATTTTAGTCAACTTTGCGAATAAGTTCCTAAAAACGTTAGGTGAAAAGTTCATTGTTGGAGAAGACTTCTTGGAACAGAGACAAAATGTGGTTGTAATTGGTACTCTACTGGAAAACCAACTTAGCTTGGATAAAATAATATCCAAGCCAAACCAAATTATTCTAACAAATACATGTACGCAGATTGGGAAGGATTCAAAGAAGAACTAAGTAATAGAATAAAGATTAATGGACCTCTAAGTTCATAACCTGAAAGTTCATAATAGCCATATAACAGGCAGTATAACATGAGGCAGAAAGTACTCAAAAGGTATTAGAAACCTAGATGAATAAAAATGAAAAATCAGAAAGGAATAGCAGTGTACTAGAATTTTCACAGTTAAAAATATGCTGGATAAACTGCATAGACCCAGTGAATAAGGAGAGAAATAAAGGTTATAGCAAATACAGCGACGAACTCCCTGACTATTCATTGTGGAAAACAACAAAACAAATAAACCGCAGAGTAACTGAGATTCCACCTATAAGAGGGCAAGACGAAATGAACAAACAGCAGATTATTATACTGATCACTTAGAGGGTACATGTCAGTCTGACAGGCTAGAGAAGAGCGAATAAATACAAGACATAGTAGAAATTGAAAATAAAGAAATCACCCTGACCTCTCTGGTGGATACGGCCAGGCTTTGCCCTGAAAACATTATCATTTCTTAAGCAGCTTCTCAAAATCGGTATTAAAAATTGACGATCCTATGAATCCATATAAATATGTACCAAAGGTATAAAAAATTTACGGAAGTGGTTGTGATACCCAAGACTGGAAACCCCAACGTAATAACGTCTAACGGAAAAAATTCCGGACACTTGAATTATTAATGAGAGACAACGTCAGACCCCACGTTGCAAACGTTGTTAATAATTATTTGGATGAGGTACGAATTAATCGAATTGTTTGGCCCGCTCGCAGCCCTCACCTTAATACCAATGAACTCGTGTGGGATTTGCTAGGGCGTCGATTACGGCAAAGGGAACTCATTCCACAAGAAACCTTAGATCATCTTCAACCAGCTCTGCAGTAAGAATGAGAAATAATACCTCAGGAGTGCTCAGTGTGCCAAAAAGAATGCTAGATGTGATCAGAGCTCGTGGGAAAACTCGTTCCGTTAATCCCTTTTGGCGCAAATTACATTATTTCGTACAACCATAACTCGAATAATGCGAGGAGTTACCATAAACACAAATATTTACTGAAAAAAAGTAGTGTCCGGAATTTTTTGTAACACTAAACTGTAATGGAAGATGCATGGCAAAAATAAATGCATTTGGGAAGGAACTCCGTACGTAACTCCGTGCTACGTACGTAATAGTGGGTAGCAGTTGCCAACGGGATAATCAAAGCAGCACGGAAGCATGGAAGGAGGCTCCACAATCACCCAAACTTGAAGTAAGCTAATGGCTCGACTACCGAAAAATAGTAGGAAGGCTCAAAAGAGTAAAAATGTTTTATAGCCAGCGCAAGGCAGAACCAGCAGTAGATAAAAATTAGGAATCAGACATCCTAAACTTGTAACACAGCTCAAATTAAGATGTGTATGTAATAAAATGCCACAAAAAGCCTCTTGGATTGGGATTGCGGTATCTGAGATAACCATTCAAAAAGTAATCAAATTGAGATGCTTTGGATTCATCAACGTTAGAGTATTCCACTCATAGAAAAAAATTGAAGAAGAAACAAAAAGAGGAATACTTCTCCCCTCTTACCTCTCGGCTCTCCTTCGATATCATCCTTTGCAGAAACGGTCGTTATGAAACACCATATATCCCCTCGTCAATGACAACACAACTAGCAACCCTGGACTACAGCCGTGTCTCAGAGAGCCCAAAGTAGAAACAAACTAGCGAATGATAAGTGGAGACTCCAAGTATTGACACTTCTCATTCTATCGAGGCGCGATAGGGTTGTGATGAAAATTCGTAGATCGGGTACTCCTAATGGTAATGCAGGATTGTTATTTTGGGTACTCGTAACACTAAATAAATATTATATAAACTATGAGGCGGCATCGATTGCTCTTTTTGTGCATACTTTATTCATGCGCATTCTTTATTCAACCAGGGTATAATTGTTGTGGGCCATCACCCGACTTTCTTTCACCACAAATGCACAAAGATCTCGAATGCACTACATTTAATTTCTAGATGGAAAAATGAACCGGATTTTTGATAAAAATTAAAGTTCAGAAAACCAACAAGGTCCACGTTAAAAATTTAATCATCATAACAAAAATTTATAAAGCTCCTACGGAAGCTGCCACTTCTGTCAGATGTCCACCACATTTCGCATGGATCTCCCAATCTATGAAAAGTATGAAGTTCAATATGAGGTTTCACCCCGATTGGTTTGGGCTGTAGAGACGCCTATTTTGTCTTAAAAAACAGTTTTTATCAAAAACCGTCATTTCCGCTTAAATTTTAGAAAACTGATCTGGGTTGATATTGTTGCAAATTAAATTTAAAATCTTTCAGTTCAAGGTTTTTTTCTCGTAAATGATATGATTTTCAAAATATTTGCAAAAATCGAGAAAGCTCCTATAAAACCGTGACTTCCGGTGAATTGATTTCGACCGAAAATAACTAACCAATTTGTGGAAGAATCGTATGAAGTTTCACCCCGATGAGTCAATCCGTCTGGGCTGTAGAGAAGCTACAGACATTTAGTCTGCACGACACTACGCACGTCACAAACTGATCTTGACCGGTATTGTTGCAAATTTTATTTAGAATCTTTAGTTCTTTTCTTGGTCGTCAGCCGGATCCCATTGGTGTACACAAATTGGTTGCTGGTAATTGTGAGTATGCGTTTAGTTGAACACAAATTTTTTAGCCAGCAGCAAAACATAAGAGAAGAAAATTTTTGATTGAGTAGTGGTGTGCTGTGTGGAAAATTGATTGACGTTTCCATTCGTTCGTTGTTTGAATATTTTATATGGAGGAAACCTACAAATATTTCTTGTTTTTATATTTCGTTATTGTTGCCACGAAGTTTTTTCTAAAAATAAGTAAGGCACCAACCGCCAAGTTGGTAAGTTAAGCCTCAACCAACGAGCACTTAAGAGCTTTTAGTTGCTCTCCGTTTGTACCTTAGGGGAGAGGTACGACCACAAAAATTGTACGGATTAGTTGTTCATTTGAAACGAGAAGCCTATAAAACTTTGGTGATCGTAGCACTAACCGAACTGGTACAAACAGCACACAATTTAAGCTCTTACGTGTTCGCTGGTTGAGGCATGGAATAACCTTGAGTGTTATGAACCAATATTAGTCTGTTTCATTTTGGTTTTGTTGAAATACTTCCCCGTCACGGTAGATGGTATAGCGTTCGATTGGTGACGTTGCATCCCATGTAGGAGCACTATTCAAAATTACATTTAGAGCATCAGAGACCTACCCGAATGCGATCAAGTTTAAATAAATGATTCGGAAGAAGTGCGTTAGTGCTTGACATTAAATTTCCAATTTTTTTCTAGAATTACATACACTGATACAAACAGATACAAACACCAATGCACAAGAGTCTTACTCTCTGCGCAGACTTATAATCTTAATATTTGTATTATTTTCATTTCTAATAACATTATTTTTTTCTCATGTCATTTCAGGTAACAAAATCTGTGATTTCCCTAATAGATTATTACGGTTGGAGAAAATTCTCCATCATCCACGAAGAATTATGGTCAACCGTAGCCCTCTCACTAAAACAACAAGCAAAGGACCGCAATATGACAATAAATCATAGTGTCGAAATTGTTGATCACCATAAATGCTGCGTCGAGAATATGTCGTGCTGTAATACCGGCTACTGGTACCAAATCATCCAGAATACAATGAATCGTACCCGAATTTATGTATTTTTGGGCACATCATCATCGCTGGTCGACATGATGCTAATGATGGAGGCACAACAATTGTTCGAGAAAGGTCAATATTTGGTCATATACGTTGACATGCTAACGTATTCGCCGCGCGAAGCTTCAAAATATTTATATCGTACCGAAATTTTGAATAAAGTCAGTGATTGTTCGGAAATGGATCATTTTGAAAAACGGGCACGTAGCTTATTGGTCGTTGTTTCGACACCGCCGACTGAAAATTATGAAAATTTTACGACAAAAGTACGAGATTACAACAACAAAGAGCCGTTCTTTTTTCAAATGCCCGATTTATTTTTTAAAAACCAAATTAAACAATTTGTTTCGATTTATGCCGCCTATTTATACGATTCCGTCATGCTGTACGTTTGGGCACTCGACGAATTGCTACGCGGTGAACATAGGCCGCTTACCGATAGTGTGATCTTTGAAATTGCGAGTAATGGGACACGAATTATTGAAACGATCATTAAAAATCACACATACAAAAGTAAGTAGATGCAGACCAACCCGATATATATAATTGGGGCGGCTTGCAATGATTATCATATTTTTGACTCTAGTTGATATAACTAATTTAGTTTCCACAAACTTATTATCTGATTGGCAGGTATTACGGGCGCAACAATAAAAATTGATGGAAATGGTGATTCGGAAGGGAATTTTTCTGTGCTCGCACTAAAATCATTTGTTTTCCGGGAGGAAAATTTCACATGTAAATATCATATGGTACCGGTAGGATATTTTCAACAAGGGAACGATTTTCCAGTGAGTGAGTTCGTCGTATTTAATTATTGTTCATTAATTTAATTATATTTACATATACATTTTCATTGTCATTATAATATTTTTTGTCTAACCAAAATGTTGACACGGCCCTTAAAATGATTTTATTCATAAAACCCTGTTGTTTAGAATCTAGAGTATTTAACGGGTTTATACCTAAATCAAAATTACATATTTTTAATATAATCTATCTGAAAGCGCGAGTGTCTCGTTCCCGTTTTATTTTGATTAAGTTTCATCCAATTTGGTTTTTCTTCTAAGGGGCTACAGGACAAAACTCGAACTGGATTTCTATCATAAGGTCAAAGGGTGGCCCATCTATTTAATTTGGCTCTAATTCAATATTTTTCTGCGGTTTATTTTATTAGAAAGAGTATACATTGCCATTAAGTATGGAACACAATTTCATTCAAATGACTTCCACGGCTGGCTTTACAGCACCCTGTTCTGTCAACCAAAATTTTCAAAACCTTTTCGATTGTATGGGTTCCTATCTCATCAATGGCAACTAGTCCTTCTGAAAGTGATCCTGCGATCTCCATTGTTATTCGTTCAAATGGCGCTCCAACATTGCTTATTTGCATTCTTTATTTCGCTCGACTTTGCGATCCCTTATTTGCAATCTTCTATATTCAATCTCCAGTTGACTCAATAAAACCGTTTTCTTATCTTATCCTATACTAAATCTGATTCTGGTCTTCCATCTTGTATTCCATCTCCTAATAACATTTCGTATCCGATTGAACGGTAACTCAATTTACTGTTAGATTTTGTTACCGTTAACCGATCACTAGATTCTGACTAGCACTCCGTCATCTTTGATCAGCGAGTACCATTGGGTCCAAAAACTTTGAAAATTACGCTTTGGGACGCAGTTTTATGCCTATCATTTCCATGCTCGGTCGTCTTCCTCCTATTAACAATTTCATTACTGTAACAGTTGCCTCATCATCCTGCTGATATTCTTCAAATGTTCTTTATTCAATTTTATTGTTCTGGCCGTACACATTGCTCATCCTGAACGAGAGGACCTTTCAGTTTTGAAAGCTCGTATCCGTTTGGTCTACCGATCTATCTATATGCTTTTCCCTGTTTTGGATAGAGATCGAGTAATAATCGACAATTCGCTCTTTGCCTTCTTGTTTCTACGCTAACTCTGCATATATTCCTGTGTTGCCGTAACATCTGTATACAAGATGGACATCGCTTCACTCATTCTTGAAATGCCTTTTGATGTTCGTTGGTCCACTGTAATAACCAACTTTTTACTTGGCAAATATCCTTTGGTGCTAGCCTATCCATTACTGCTACTAACTTTAGATCCGTTCACACACTATTCTTGAAAAGGTATGGCCTAAACAGTTAACTTCTTGACTGCCCAGGCTGCATTTCGTAGCTCCTAATTTGAATCCGGCCATCTGGATGGCTTGTAATACTTGTTTAAGATTGTTAACGTGTTCAACAAATGTGCGGCCTTGTGCAATGAGGCCATCCAAATAACTATTCCTTAGCTCTCTCCCCTAGTAACGAATAACTATTTCTCTTAGTAACAATTTTTAATTTGTGGTATAAACAACACAGGATCTAACTATAGATCGTGAAGAAACATAACTGTACGCGTCTTCTTCTGTGCATGACGATATTGTTTCCATGGCAGGTCAGAATATAGTGAATTCCCTCCGCTTTACCAATGAACATACCTTTGATTATATTTGTTGAAGGGCTAACGTTCAATACTCGTTCTGCCACTTTCTGCAGAAATGCCATCAATATTCTTGCACACAAATAACCCATTGTTCTTGACATTCGTAGGCTTCCGAAGCCCACCATCTATTTTGGCGTAGATTAATTCTCGCACATCAGTGATGCCTCGATCCTATCTTCGATTATAATTCGCAATGCATTTGCATTCGCAGAACCATCTGCACATTGCATAGGTCCATGCCAGCACTGGCATGGAAGATGGGTCGACCCATGGGTTGTGCACTCCGACAGGGGGTCATAGTTGTGTTCATTTCGATCACCGACCGTAATCAAATGTTGAAAAATCCCTTTTGCATCCTGCTTCTATGTTAACTACGATAATTCGTTGTTTGAACAAAGTTTCTCCAAGATTTCGGGTTGTACGAATACGCAACCCAACGTTGTATCAATACACTGATTAACAACTAAACTAACGGAACGGCACATTCCCGGCCATATATATTTCGCCTCAGTCTTCGACAGAGCTCGGTCAATGTCCGAAATGAATTCAGTTGGTTCTCCCCTGGCTCAAAATTATCGGAGAAAGTTGTTAGTAATCCTTCATCTGATGGTAGCTAGATATTACTGCAAAATCGTTTAGCTAGATTGCTGATATGTTTGGGATTTGGGAAAATGCTAGCTTTTGGGATCGTCGTTAAACCAAAATAGTCTCTGCCCGGAATCGATAACAATTCCAGCATCCAAGATAAAATCAATCGCCAGGAATTGTAGTTTGCACTTCATCATCGGGGAAAATAAGAAACGTCGTTGGCACAGGATTTCCCTTTCTGACATGATCCATCCACCAGCTTAACATCAAGTCCTGGTGTACAACACTCATAGCACTTTATTTCAGACGAAGACGGGTATATATCATATAACGTGCTTGGTGATTTTGCAGCCCAATACCATTTTCTTTGGTGTGACCCACAGTTTTACAATAATTACTCCGATCCTTACGTGATAGTTCTGACTCGGTCTTTCCTCATTCGTGCTTAACAGATAGATCAGTTCGCACAGCATTGCTTTGTATCAGTTTGAAAATTTCCTGAAATACCATGTGTTTTGAAATTGGTCTCCAAAAGCTGTTTGCAACACCTTTTTCACTTCGTCGTAGGAAAGTGTCTATACCGGCAATACAAATATCTACATTCTATTTCCCACCGAACCGGCATGAACATTTCGCGAGACTTCTAGTCGTGTTAATAAATACAGTGCTCTTTGATGTTGTGCAATTCCCATAGTTTCAATAGTAACCAATAACCGGTTGAATAGATCGTTCGTAAAATTAGTCATTCGACTTTGTAGAGTTACGTTATAGAGTTATGTAACGGTAATCTCAACAAAGTGACGCAATAAGCTTAAACCCGATTGTTGTTGATTATCAAACACTGATTATTTATATTTATTTATGTTTTCGTGCCCACTGTTGGGATGCCAATTATGTGGCGGTATTTTTCCATTTCTCTTTCTCTAGAGTACAACGCCGGCCAAACTACATTTCATTCGCTCTACAGAGCACAAATAAAAAAAAATAAAGAAAATCAGGGTTGCCGTTACAAACATAGTAATATTACAGCTCTTTAAATCATAGATGGCTCTGGTTGTAATTGTTTATCACAAAAATCACGATCACGCCTATATTCGATTTATAATTTCGTTTGATTTGAATAACAAACTGCGCCCACAATTTTCTATATATCCCTAACCTTAATTGAGCTTCCCAATTGATCGAATAAATTTCTTGAAAAGATTTAAGCTCAGCACGTTTAATAAATTCGCCACAAGTAAAATTTTGGTTTTGGCTTGGATCGAATTCAGTCAACAAATCAAATATACCGCAAAGTGGTCGTCTGAAATTATTTTTTTTTATTTTCATTTCGTCTTAGCGTTTATACATTTTGGTGCGAGCTTGCGCCCGGTTTATAGCTCGAAGTTCCTTTTGTTCTCAAGATGGTCAACACGATTTTGCGCTAAGGATTGTCGAAGAGCTGCCGATAATATCTTAATATTAATTCCATTTGATACATGCTTTTTCCTGTAGAGTTCATAAAATCATCCGTGCATTATTTTATGTTGTCCGAATGTTCGGTGAAATCCTCTAGATGTATGAGCCACTATGATTATGATATTAAACATAGAGCCTTCGATGTACGGTTGGAATTTTCTTAAGCTCATCGCTGCAGCCAATTACATGTGATCCGGTAATTGCGTTGAGCCTTGTTTAAATTCATGCACTGAAACAGGACATTTCCGCTGCCTAGTACAGGTAACCAATAGACAACAAAATGTTTTTTAAATCCAGATTTGCATCCCTAAATCCTAAAATAAGTTGCCGAAAATAAATACTTTTGTGTTTTAAATGCATCTTGCGCTAATAAATTCCATTTGGGTTTAACACCTTTTCAAAATAAATCAGTAATTGGAGATGCTACAAAAGAGTAATTTGAAATAAATCATTTGTAACCCCAGCAGCAATCTCCCCTCCAAAAATCGCTAATATTTTAAGGTTATGTTGTTGGCAGATGTTCACTCTTAGACTATGACGTGTTACATCGGGCAATTTTAACCATAACTTACTGGTGGCACTATCTTTTGTCGAACGGTGGAAATTTATTTCTACGCACACTAGAACCAATCGATTAAATATCACGATCATTTTGGTTTATGAACATTAGAGACATCTATCAATAACTGGTACGAACTAACCGACTATTTAGTTAGTTGGAAATAAGGCAAATATGTGCGCGTCAGACATACCGTATTACACGTTAATTTATGACTTATACTGTGTGCCTGACACCAATTGTTTTCTAAATGTCCAACTAGCTAAATTGATGGTTAGTTCATACCAGTTACTAATAGATGTCGCTAATGTCCATATACCAAAATGTGCCAGACATTTAGTTCTAATCTGAAGTCATAGTTCAGATTTACCAATCGCCGAATATAAACATTACGGAGAATGAAATATTTTACTTTATTTAGCAATTTTTAATTATAAATCAGACAAAGTTTTCTTGTTTTAAGAAAGATCTATTTCGAATATATCAATATGTACCCTCTCTAATGACTTTTTCGTGCTTGTACTCTTCTCGTGTTCTTTACTGACAATAGCACTTTGTCTATTCTCATTGGTTACATCTTCAATCATTTTGGTGACGAAGGCGAAGTGGCCGTTCTAAGAAAAGTTTCGAAAGCTTTCTTGTATTACCCCGTATACCGGTTCAGAGGCTAGTATTGCTGTTTGGTCTCTATTGTGGAAATCTTTTAGGTAGTGTGTAATAGTCACCTTTCAAAAATTTTATTTTGCAGTTATGATTCTCTTATAACTTGGGAATATCTCTTCTAGAGTACTAGAAAATAGTAAACTCTCGATAATAATAATTAACTGGACGATTGGCGAAATGTATAAAGTATAATCGTCCGATGTTTTAGCGAAATGGATTGTGTCGGAGTTACTTGATGATTGATTCTGTAGTCCAGTAGTGTTCACGTAAAGTGACGTTATTTTCGTTGAAGTTTATTTCCGCTTTAACGTTAGGTTTTCCCTCTGTATAAATGATGTCGTACCCAAAGTTTTCTAACCGACATCTTACAATTTTGGAGTTCTTCTCCGAAGTTTTTATAAAAGTTAAGAGCTTGTGGTCAGCCATAAGTGTAAATTTATTACCGTGTAGGTATCGGTCATATTTCTTTACGGCCCAGATAATAGCTATTGGTTTCGTTGGAATTTAGAATCCTTGATGCAAAAGCAATTAGTTTTTCTACGTTATCCTGTATTTGAGACAACACTTCACCAAGAGCATTGTCCGATGCGTCGGTTATTAGTATAAATTGTTTTGAGAAGTCCGGATATACCAATATTTATTCTGTGGACAGTATCTCTTGTGACTTTAATGCTTTTATGTAGTCGGGATCTCTTACATCGACATCCTTGATGAAGCGCCTATAATATCGTGCAAGTCCGAGGAACCGTTTAACTTGCTTCTGTGTCATCGTAAATGGCCGTTCAATAATTTTTTAGACTTTATCGGGTTTTGGTTTCACCCCATTATCAGCGGGATCAGATGTCCGAGTAATTTCGTTTCTCTTTTTAAGAACTCACACTTGTCCAATTGAGTTTTAAGAATGAATTCTGCCAAAGCTTGCAACGGTTTTCAATGTGGTTTTCCACAAACTTCACTCCTAAGCCGTTTAATACCTGTTTCATCGCACGTTGAAAAGTTGCTGGGCCATTCTTTAACCCAAAGGGCACCCGAGTAAATTCGAAGTGTCCATCTGGATTTGGTGAAATCCTGATTTTAAATCTATATACAGATTTCCCAAGACTATCAAAAATTTCCTCAATTTCTATAGTCGTTAACGACTCCCACTTTTTGGGTTCCAGAGGTATCTGGACATACGGACTGTTGAATTCGTTATAATTCCACTTATTAACAATTCTTGAAATTGGTCAGTCACATCCTTTTCGTAATGATGTGGGGTATCTGTAGGTTTTTGTGTAGACAGATTATCGTTGTTGATGGAAGTTTTTCATTTTGCAGTTTCCTTTTCGATTGTACTTAAGTGTTTGGTTCGGATTAAATTCTCTATTGGAATTGATTCGATTGTCTCGAAATTGTTTACTAATAGCCTTAATCTAAATAATTTTGAAGATGGTTCTGGACTGTCTGCTGTTGTATTAACAGTGGTTTTAAAATGTTCGGCCATTTAATTTCTTATATTCGTACGGTAAAATTTAAAGATTTTGAATTGATTGGGATCCTACATACCGTCGACAAATGTATGGAAACCTAATTCATAATAGATTTGTTTGGATAAATTGAATACAAGAAAATTGATCAATTAGTTTTGTTGATAGACTTTGTGCTCCTAGAAGATTTTTTATCGTTGTTGTTTCAGATTTTTATAGAGATTTTGAGGATAATGTTAGGCCTTGTTAGATTTTTATTGGCCCCAGTGTCTATTAATAGACTGTATCTGATTCTTGTCCAAAAATCTTCTTCCTCTGAATTTGTATTAGCTGGTTCTTCAGCTTCTTCTGGGATTTCGTGATTATTTATTATTCTGGTGTTAGTGATTTTTCTAGATCTAAGTGATTGATCTACCTCGATTGGGATTGGTTTACAATTATCGTTCCGAGAGGTTTCCTTTCAGTGACAGCGTACTGCTGCCTTCTGAAATTTAATTGTTCTGGCCTTTGTGTAACCCTATTTGGCGCTAAACTCGGTCTCGTTTGCACGAAACTTGCATAAAAATGCATAGGCCTCTTCTAGAGTTTTGTGCCTTGCTACTTAAGGGTAACCGAAATGTGGTTTTCTTAAGCCTGGAACAAATGCGGCAAGTGCATCCTTTTCTATGAACGCTCTTATTGTCATCCATGAATTATTATAGGCCGGGTTTTGTTTAGCTAGAGTCTTAATGTTCTGTAAAATTTCTTTTGTTTTATTGTATACATGTGAATGGATCTGTTGGCCATTTGTTGTGTTGTCCAAAGTTGAGACTTGCGAAAAGATAACTCTTGTTTATCCTTAAGAGCTTCCGTTAAAATCTGTCTAATTTCTCAAAAGTTTGGGATTTCCGGCTAAGCAAAGAATATTTGTTTGGATATTTGTTCCTGTACTATTGGTTTAAAGAAGCTTAACGTATCTTCGCCATGATACCAATTGTTTTCGATTTCCATCGAAATTGGGTATTGCCTTTATCGAATCTGGGATTCGACATACATCAACAGTGAGCAATTGTGGAGTTGGTTCAGATACGCCAGCACCTTTTCGTGCTCACCTAGTTTTTGTGAAGTTAGACTAAGTTGCTCCAATACTTGAGGCCAATTGGTTAGCAACTTGTTCTAGTTCCGTCTTTGCTTCAAGTTTTTGGTAATCAATACTTCGATTAGCAATGCAGATCTCAACTGATGTCCTGCTCATACAATAAATTGACGTATCTTTTGATCACTGATTTAATTTGTAGTAACGAGGGTAACAACTTAGATATAAAATAATAATAATTTATTCTGCAAATCCCGAAAAGTACTCGTGTCTATCTTATAGTGCACGTATTAATTCTGACCATTTACCGAATAAAATCAGATTTAATTCTATCTAATAGTGGCTTGATCCGATGAACTACCAATATTCATATTAAAAAATTAATTTTATCTGTAGTTCTGGAACTCTCCGTCTTGTAGTGCGTCGGATTACTTCGTGTCGTATGCAGGTTGCGAATTAACAACTTCTCTTAGCGGTTTTAACACCTGCAGCCAGAGAGATCAATGATAAATTATGAATATTGAACTGTTTTTATTCACTAATCCTTTGCACTTTTTACACTTCACTTTTTCACAATTCACGGCTTCGCCAATTATGGATACGGTGTTCACTTAATATTAAAAAATTGAAAACTAATTTTTATTACACCATCCCTGAAAATGAGTCCTTTCTAAGTCGTTTTGCGTTTTTTTTTATAAATTTTCTGAATTAGGTGGGCGGACTGAAATCTTGATTATCTCAGCATGTTTCAGCTCTAGCACACTTTTGTTTTTGTTATTATTTGTTAATTGGTTCTCTACAAACTGATTTTAAAAGTAATTACTCTGTGGTCGGTCTTGTATTCTTTCAGGGTCGAAGTGCTAATGCTTCCGATTGGGTCGAATACTTTTCTAAAAATATAGGCCGTTCATATTCCTAGTCTCTCAATATCCTGCCAACACCCGTATCATACAACAATATAACTGTGTTAGGATGTTTCAACTGCTCCAAGTTCAAGCTCGTGTTCAATAAAAGTAACAATTTTGTGTTGCCATTTCTATGGCCTTCATTTTAATATTAACAACCTCATAAATTTTTATTTGTAGTATTTAATTCTATTATTAATTTTAAACCAAAAATATAAAATTTTATCTTTTTATAAAAAAAAAATATCTGACGACAACAATTTGACAACAACAACAATCTGTATATCACGCGATCATCATCATTTTGTAGGCGAATTCCATTTATGTACATAAAAATACCTTTTTTTTCATTTTTAAACTGTTTACCGTTAATTTCTTTTCTTTTTTTGTTTAATTTTCTCTACACTCTCAAATTTTCCAGGAATACAAAATCATGAATGCATCGATACGGATTGATTGGGCCAACGGTGAGAAACCATTCGATGAACCATCATGCGGTTTTATGAATGAATTGTGCGGCAAAGATGAATCACATATAACGTCAATGGTGGCGGCCGGTGTACTGGCTCTAATATTATTCTGTGCCGGTGTCATAACCATGAGCATTTACCGTAAATGGAAAATCGAATTAGAAATCGAAGGTCTCTTGTGGAAAATTGATTCGCACGAAATTAAAGGTTATTTTAACAATGATATTGTTTCATCACCGAGTAAAGTAATTAAACATCAAATATATTTTTTTTAAATTTATTTTTTTGTTCCTAATTTAAAAAAATAAATCAAAATTTTTTAAATAATATAACTGTTAAATAAATTTAATATTTTAGATGACTGAGTGGGTGGGTGCATGAAACCAATTAATCCCCATGAATTTTCCTCTTATTTCCATACGATTTCAGTTAAGTTTAGCAAGTGCTGCCTCCTTTGGATCACGCTGTTCAAACCAAGTGTTTACGGCGACCGGACGATTTCGTGGCGTTGTCGTTCGAATCAAAGAGCTTAAATTTTCCCGCAAAAAGGATATATCCCGTGACATAATGAAGGAGATGCGATTGCTGCGCGATCTACGGCATGATAATATCAATAGTTTCATTGGGGCGTGCGTCGAACCGATGCGAATTCTCTTGGTCACGGATTACTGTGCCAAGGGGAGTTTATATGATATTATCGAGAACGAGGATATAAAATTAGATGATTTATTTATAGCATCACTTATACATGATCTAATCAAGGTATGTCCCGATTTAATTTTACGAATTTTATTCCGTACTGACGTATTATTTGCGGCCAATATTTAGGCAATGATTTATATACATACCTCAGCTTTAATTTTCCATGGTAATTTAAAATCATCGAATTGTGTGGTCACGTCCCGGTGGATGCTTCAAGTCACTGATTTTGGACTTCATGATTTGCGGCATTGTGCTGAAAGCGGTTCAATTGGTGAACATCAGCACTACAGGAGTAAGTGGAAAATTAATTATATTCGTTAATTTTAATTAATATACCAACACTTATTTCAGATCAATTTTGGAAAGCACCCGAATTGTTGCGAAATCCGAATGTGTTCGGCAGCCAAAAAGGTGATGTCTACGCATTTGCAATAATTTTGTACGAAATTATTGGTCGAAAAGGTCCATTCGGGCAAACAATATGCGAACCAAAAGAAATTATCGAGCTAGTAAAACGGAAACCAGACATGGACGAGGAACCGTTCCGGCCCGATGTAGAATGTGTGATTGATACGGGTATTTGTCCAGATTACGTTCTATTATGCATTAAAGATTGTTGGGACGAGATGCCGGAGATGCGTCCCGATTTCCCAACGATACGGACGCGACTAAAAAAGATGCGTGGTGGCAAATCCAAAAATATTATGGACCAAATGATGGAAATGATGGAAAAGTATGCCAATAATTTGGAGGATATTGTGAATGAGAGGACACGTTTGCTGTGCGAGGAGAAGAAGAAAACCGAAGATTTATTGCATCGAATGTTACCACAAACGGTTGCTGAAAAATTAACCAAGGGGCATGGTGTCGAGCCGGTCTCTTATGATTCAGTGACAATATATTTCAGTGATATTGTTGGTTTTACAGCGATGTCAGCTGAGAGTACACCGCTCCAAGTAGTTAACTTTTTAAACGATTTGTATACAGTATTCGATCGTATCATTAAGGGGTACGATGTTTATAAAGTTGAAACTATCGGCGATGCCTATATGGTTGTTTCGGGGTTACCAATTTCAAATGGCGAACGACATGTAGGAGAAATTGCATCAATGAGTTTGGAATTGTTGCAAGCGGTCCGATCGCATAAAATCTCGCATCGGCCGAATGAAACGTTAAAATTGAGGATTGGAATGCACACGGGTCCAGTAGTGGCCGGTGTCGTTGGACTAACAATGCCGCGATATTGTTTATTTGGCGATACAGTGAATACGGCATCGCGTATGGAATCAAATGGAGAAGCATTAAAGATTCATGTGTCTGAAGCGGTAAAACAAGCACTTGATAAATTAGGCGGGTACATTATTGAGAAGAGGGGGCTAATTCCCATGAAAGGGAAGGGAGACGTAATGACATACTGGCTAGTCGGGGCGAACGAAGGTGCCATCCAAAAGAAATATGTAGATATCGGAGATTTACCACCTCCGCTATTTTGTAGGCCGAGGCGTAGCCCTATGCTTAATTCAGCATCACGGCAGCCAAGTCTGATTAATTTTGGTGAGCGACCTTGTAAAATTTATGCCGAAAATTACTTCATTTGTTTATTATTTTTTCATTTCCAGGTGGCAGTCGCCGTCACTCAAGTATTCCACGCACGGATATCGATAGTACCTATAGTTTACAAGGCTCATGCCATGGGTTTCATAGAGAATCGCCTCGACCTCGTCGGATCGCCCAAATCCCATTATATCTTAGCAAAGTTGGTTCAAATTCAACCCTAGAAAATTCCGAAAGTGAATCCCTAATTGAACCTACGGGTTGGAAACAAACACTAATTAAACCGCAACAACAATTACGTTCGGCAATATCGTCAGATGATTATACGCGGGTTGATTTAAATTATCGTTTAGGCGAAAGCAAATCCTTAGATCCATTTCCTAGTCAAAATCCATCGAATCGACCTGATATAAAAAACAACACACCAATTCAAAAAGATGTAAACTATAGTTGTAGTAGTAGTACTAATAATAAACCGGAACGTCGTACATCGCGACACGGTTCTATATCATTCGATGCTACATCCGTGATAAATAATAATAAAGTAAATAATAATAATTTAAATAGTATAATAGATAATAATAACCATCATAATGATGATGACGGTGATCCATATAATGATCGTCATAATCGCGACCACAATCACCAGCAGCAAGAGCAGCATGATGATGATGAACTACATAGTAAACATAATATCAATAATAATTGTAACGGTTCGATTGGTATTGAAGATCCCAATTGTCCGTTACTATATCGGCAAGGTTCACTTACTAGTCCACAAGATGAAATCTTAATAAATAATCAAAAACGATGGCGGTCCCTAGAAACGGTTGGTCTGCAATTGGGTCAAATTTCACCGGCAAACCGTGGTAATGGAGAGGGTAATGGCGGCGGAAACAGCGGGAGTGGTTGTGGTGGTGGTGGTGGTGATGGAGGTAGCTCGACAAAAAAACCTAATTTTACCCAACCGATTACCAATTTTTTAACGGGAATATTTCAAGGCAATGGGTTCCGGTCGAGTGATGCATCACTGCGTAAAATTGGCGTTATGCAAAGTGGGGTACTTGGTGTTACAGGTTTTGGTGAATTGTCACCGCCACCGGAAAAAGAAAGTATTGTATAGCATCAATTTTATTAAGTTTTCATTATTTTTGTAGTTTTGTTTTTTTGATAATAAGTAGGAAAATTTAATTATTTAATTTGGGTGAAGAAAATTGTGTGCCATCGCTTGTTTACTCAATTTATATAATTATTATTACAAAATCATGCACCTGTAATAAAAACAACCCCCCTTTTCCCGCATCCCCTTTTAATTATTATTATTTATTTTTACAAATCAACTAAAATTCTTATTGATGTTGGACGTTAAAGGAATTTTTATCTAACCATGCAATATGTTTATAGGATTTCTATGTCAAACAAAGATCGTCTCAAATTCGATTGCAACCTAAGTACTTTACCGTTTTTATGATAATTTTTTAAAAAAAATTAGTACAATTATGTTTTAAAAGATAAAATTATTGCCATTCACAACAAGGATTCATTTAGAATTAAATAATTTGAAAATCATTAAAGTTTGTGAACGTTTAATTAAATTTGATTTTATCTAAGGATTAGAAATAGGAAATTAATAAATTAAATGATTTGGTAAAGAACTTAAATTTTAAAAGTTTCAATTATTTACTTTTAATTCAATTTTCACCAATTTGATTTTCTTTTATTCTGATTTTACTCTGCAAAATTTTGTTTTTTCGGCAATAGGGAATTAATCTCGTCGTCACCTCAGTAGGCTGTAACATTTTATTTAGAATGAACAGGCAAAAATATTAATTCCAAAAAGGTCTAAATGTGAAGGAGCTTCTCTATGCCTACGCACCATACCACATGCACATGATACTTTAATTCAAAAGCTGATGGATGGGCAAATTAGTCGAAATGCTAAGTATGCAGAACTTTTGCTTTATTCTGTTACAACAACCAAAGCAAAGATAAATAACGAGGTAATGTTATGTTGTGTGACAATGAAGGTGATTCTGCGATGATCAGCAAGTATGTAATACGCTTGCAATATAAGGTTTTATGCTTAACGTTAATATAATGTCTTAAAAGGGAAAGGAATAGTAAGAACATCGACCTTAGCGGTAAATTGCACCAGTGGTGTGACGTACACAAGGCAAGAGCTCATAAAATTTGGTAAATCTATATGAAGTTACTGTAAGTTGTATTCAAAAATATTGTTATTTTTCAACATAATCTCCAACCATGCTAATGAACTGTTACACCTGTCAATTAGTTTCCACCAACCAAAATAAAATGATTTCTTCTGTTTTTCAAAATACTATTCTCATTCATCAAAATTTCATCAGCATCCCAAAAAATTGTTGCCCTTATCTTACCCTGACTCTCTGATTCATAAATTTAACCGGATCATCTTCACTCATTTCTAGAATTACCTAAGTGTTCACTCTATCTTGCACTAACTTTTGACAGCTTAAGTTAATTGTGTAAAATTCAGATACCTTTGCCACTAGATATATTTTATATCATACTTAATTTTGAAATGGTTGCTCGTCTATCTTTAATATTTTCGGATATATATTTTCTGTTTAACAACTTATTTGATTATAAGTCCCAACCTCTAAAAATACGTCGGCAATGTCATTTGTTCCGAACATAATGATGTCTTATATCAATATGTTTTGTGCGTGCGTGGTAAACGTTATTGGAACTTAGAACAATTGCACTTCTATTGTCACATAATATCTTTACAGTTATTAAAGAATTAATTTGGAACTCATGTTTAAGATTCTTCAACCACATGGCTTCTTGCGTTGTCGCAGACAAAGCCATATACTCCGACTCGGTAGTAGACAAAGCGATTGTTTGCTGTTTTCGACTATTCCATGATATTGGGCCATCTTGCATCATAAAAGTCTATCCAGTGATCGAACGCCTTTCATCGACGTCACTATCCCAGTCAGAATCACGATATGCTAGTAATTCAGGGTTATTTTCGTTGCAGAATTCAAGTATTGCAGATGCTGTGCCTTTTAAATATCGAAGAATTCGTTTCACTGCGTTCCAATGAGCTTTTCCTGGATTGTTATTGTTGTTATGTGTTAGTATATTGTTTCATATGTTTCCCTTTATAGTTTCGAACTTGGTTCTGTTGTGCATTTTGAACTATTTGTTTCTGGCACGGTGGTCTTAAAAGATTGAAAACAGTCTTAAGCTCTCTGTCAAACATTAATTTTGCAGGTGTTTCATTAGTTATGCAATATTTCGTCGTTCTATAACTAAATAAAAATCTACTTAGAGCTAACTCTAAACTATAATTTCGTTTATTTCTCGTCCTTCGTTGTCTATCCACTTTCTATCCAGGCCTGCAAAGTTTGCATGGATTCTACTCCAAGGTTTTCCAGGACTTTCCCAAAGAATAAGTGCCGCCTTCGGTGGATCCGGCTAAACTATTCTTGGTCACCATACGTAAGACCTTGCCACCGATTTTGTTTTCACTATACCAAAATGTGAAATGTGCAGTTCCTTCAATATACCTTCTCGTAATCTGTTGGGCATTACTACTCTACATCCTCTAAACAGGATATCTTGCTCAACAGTTAATTCATCTTCAACTCTTATATAGGGTTTAATATATTCGTCACGTAATTTGCCTAAATTTCTAAATTTTACTCCATCTATTACTTTAGACATTTTTTTATCCTATTTCGTTTCTTTTTTAATGGTTTTGTAATCTAAAACTATATCTCGCCCTTTATCCATAAAATTTAAATAATTTGTTGAGTCCTCAACACAATGCTCTTTATCACATTCAGTACTTTCCATCGGTAATCGGGATAAAGCATCAGCGTTGTTTTCACTACTTTTGACATATTCAATTTTATATCTGAGACCCGATAGGAAATGTGCCCAGCGTTGCAGCCTACTGACTGCAATTTGAGCCAAACCCTTATTTTCATCAAACAAGGCCAGTAATGGCGTCAACGTTCGTGATATTAATGCTATCGGTTTTTCTACTTGGTCAGAACATTTATGAGAGAGTGCTGCACCTATACCTTTTTGTGACGCATCACACGTTACAACTATGGGTACTTTTGGATCAAAATGAACTAATATTATATTCGAAACAATTTACTTTTTGATTATTTCAACTGCCTTTTGACACTCAGCAGTCCATTCAAATTTTTCTGATTTCTTTAACAAATTGTATAGCGGACCAGACCACAAAAATGCTCTAACATCAGTAACATTGCTCGGAATGTTAAATTGGTCAAATGCTCTTCTTCATTAGCCCCTGTTACAACTAAATCGTCAAATAAAAGCTACCACACCATCAAGCCCTAACAGTAATTTTTCCGTCGTAAACTGGAAAATACCACTTGCTGGTTTTATGCCATAAGGCAATCGATGCATTTGGAATACCCCTTTATGAGTGCTCCACGTTACGTATTTTTTACTTCCATCATCCAGTTCACGTTGGTTATACGCACAAGAAAGATCGAGCTTGGAGACCTTTTTTCCTTCACGCAACAAATTCACTATTTCATCTATTCTCGGAAGTGGATGGTTAAAATCTTTGATAAATTTGTTTAACTTTGTAATCACCACATATTCTAACACAACCATCAGCTTTCAAAATCGGTACTAAAGGAGTCCCATAATCATTGGTGTCAAAATACCTTCTTCAACTAATTTTTCTAATTCTTCTTCAACCTTTTGCTTAAAGGAGCACGGCACTGGCCTCGGCTTAAAAAAAATTGGAGCAGCTTCTTGTAATTCCAATTTTACCTTATTCAATTTAAACCTACCTACTCCCTTCTCAAATAATTCTTTATATCTGTCCAACAAATTATTTAAATCTAAACAATTTACTTGGTTTAAACCTACAATCTCCAAACCAAATTTTCTTAAAAATTGTCGCCCTACTATCGGTGGACCTCCGTTTTCAATGATCATAAACACCAATAATTTTGTACGTAACTCTTGTTTCAATACAACACAACACATTCATGCATTGGCCATCATACCCTTTCAGATGTAAATTTTTATCAATAAACTTAAAGTTGGAAAATTAATTTTCATATAAATTCTTCGACATTGCTCCTAAATTTGAACCTGTATCAACTTCTACATTAAATTTTATTTTATAATTTCTAAATTAATGACAATTATTGTATCCCTTACATTAATTTCGCTACGCATGTTGTATAAAACATTTTCTATTTCCTCTTGTATCTTATTTCTACTATCAAAATTTGTCAGGTTACGTATACTTATTTCATCGCTGTTCTCCCTGTCACACAGTTCATTTGTGACAAACCCGTGAACTATGCCCTAATTTGTTACAAGAATATATATCCTGAGTATGATTACTCCTATCACAACGACAACACTTCACACTTGTATTTGTACCTGGAGTTACTGACCTTCTTGTTGAATACTTTTCATTCGGGCTCCTACTTCTTTGATTGGCAGTATTAAGATGAACTGGTTTTTTCTTTCTTCGTCTCCAATGACGTTATCATATACAATGAGTGTGTTTAATACAAACATTTCACAAACATTACAGTTATTAAATCTGCTTATCATATGGACCGCATATGTTATGTCGGGTCTAGTTCCTTGAGCTGCGTATAGTATACTACTCATCGCTTGTTGATATGGAAGGTTTTCCAATTCCACTTAATTTTTCGGCGAAATATCATTCGATAACTTTTGATTCGAGTCAGAAGGAGCCAAAACAGAGTTGTAGTCTGGCATATGAAATCTCTCCAAAACATCTGTTGAATATCGCTCTTGATTAACCCAAGTTTTGTGTTGGCTTCGATCCCTAGTGATGTTTAAACCCAAACATGAATTTGCTTCTCCCAAGTCCTTTATTTTAAACCGTAGATTAAGTTCTGATTTTAAATTTTCCTTTAATTGAATACAGTTAGAGAAAATTAGGAAATCATCAACGTAGACTGCTATTATAATCGTTCTTTCATTATTTATCTTATAATAAATACATGGGCCTACTGTTGATCTTGTATATCCTGTTTGATTTAAAACTGCATCTAGCTTCATGTTCCAAGCTCTACTTGCTTGTTTGAGACCATATATTGGCATTCTTAACCGACACACTCAATCAATATTCAGATCAAGTTTAGCAGCCAAAGCAATTAAATACCTTATTGAAGCAAACCGAACAACTGAAGCATAAGTTTCATCGTAATCAATACCTTTTATCTGAGCACAACCTTTAATTACCAGTCTAGCCCTATGACGGATATTGATATCAGCTACCCTATTTCGTGCGAAAATTGAGAGACGAAACCACAAATTTGTGTATACGTATACGATACCACACGATGCGATACTACACTATTACAAGTATGTGTGTTGGGACCGGTGGAACCGGTGTCATGAGTCCTCTTTGATTTTTGGTTAATAGCAAACGTTGTTTCGATTATTCTTGTGTCGTTGTGAAAAGCAGTTCAAATTTTATATTTTATAAAAAAAAAGTGTTGTGAAAAGTGAAAAGTTAGTAGTAAAAGTTTTAAAATGATTGGAATTATTCCATATTGGTATTATGACCGTAAGGTTAAAACTAGAATTTATAATGATTATTTACGGGATACTTTAGATCCTTACAACATATCCGACCGATGGTAATTCAAATTTACTTTTATTTATTTAACACGTTATTTTTAATTACATAATTTTCTTACAGTTTTATCGACACCTATCGGTTACCTAAACATTTAGTTCATAAATTAATAGAGGAAATAACACCATTTGCGAATGAAAGTCAAAACCCTCTAAAAATTCCTTTACATTTAGAAGTTTTGGCGGCATTAAATTTGTATGCCAGTGGGAGCCATCAGAAACGTGTTGGCTTAGACGCGTTTGCAGTGATGAGCCAAAGTAAAATTTCAGTAAGTTTGGCTCGAATCAGTAAGATTATTGGCACAAAATTAGTTCACAATCACGTAATTTTTCCGTCAACGTTAGCCGCTTGCAACTCTAGAAATGAAAGTTTTTTTTTTAATATGGTGTTCCCGGCATATTGGACCAAGTTATCCAATTGATTGCACACATATTGCAATTGCAAGCGTAAATAAAAGTGACGATTACGCTTATGTGTGTAAACAGAAAGGGTTTCCACTCTATTAATACTCAAGCGGTAATTTATAAAATCTAAGCATTAATTTTATTTTACTAACGCATGCAACTAATATTTTTAATACGAGAATTTATTAATTTTTTTTTCAGATATGCGACTCGAGAATGAAAATTTTTGCAATCAATTCAAGATATCCTGGCTCATTCTATGATCCCCATGTATGGGAATGAAGCAAAATTCTCCCAGTAGTTCAGAGATTAAATTCTGAAAATAATCAGACATGGCTATTTGGTAATACAATAAATTTAAATATTTTATAACGAAATAATATTTTCGAATCAAATTGTCTTCTATTACAGGTGATTGTGGATATGCATTAAAGCCATACATGATGGTACCATACCGACGCCCAGCAACAAATGCGGAGGAATGCTTCAATAAAGTCCACTGCAAAATACGAAGTTTTATAGAGCGTTGTTTCGGCATATTAAAATCAAGATTTCGGTGTCTTAAAAAAACTTCAGGCCATCTGCGCTACTCACATAATATGTGGAGTTGAAAACAACTATCCAATAGAGGAGGTTGACGAGGTGGAACTTGTGGAAGACGAAATAGTTCCCGTTAGTAATGTAGAAGATGACAATTCCGGGGTATCAAATAGAAACTTTTTAAACAGATACATAATTGAAAGGGGAATTAATTTTTAAATAAACATTTAATTTTATAAACATGTTCGTTTTATTTAATTCAGCAAAAACAATCTATTACATGAATTTAAAACTAGTAGGCCATGAAGTTCACTCATTTCAAAACAAAATTTAAAAAAAATTTAGTAAATTTAATTTATAAAAATTATTAGTTAAAAATATCATAGTTTTTCAAAATTTCTTATAAAATTAATTATGTTCCCTCTGCAAAAGTATAGCTTTTATATCTTTTAACAGGTTTACTGTCTCATCCTGCAGATTTAAAGAGCGGATCACAGACGAAATAGCGACACTCTCCTAGCGGTAAAATATACATTAAAAATATATCAAATTTGCATTTTATGCATTACTTACACTGCACGTGGGTCGTTCTCTCTATATCTCAACGCGCGATATTTCAAAATGTCCGATATCCGGTCTCTATGAAGCCTGGATCTTCTGGCAGAAGATGGTGTCTGGCGAGGTTGCCTTGGTTCTATGAATGGTTGTGGTGATGTAAATTGTTATGAAGAGGATTGAGTTGTTAGTGAATGTGATGATGTAATTGAAAGTGATTGAGATAATGAAATAAGAGATTGTGATGCGGAATATGGTGGAATTGCAAAGGAAGATATTAGTTGTTGGGATACTGACAAAGGGTAGTTATTTTGTGTTAGATTTTGCAAAGGCGTTGGTTGTGCTGCGGTAGGTTTTTGATAAGTAGGCAGGTCTGGCCACCCCGAAAATCCAGGTTGTGGAGACGAATTGTGTTCACCTAGTGCCAATATAGGAATTAGCGGAGAGAATTCCGGTGATGGTAGTGTGCTACTTATATGGTACGATATTGTCGTTACTGGTGGCTCCTATATAAGGTAAAATTTTGGTGAGAAACATTAACCCTAAGATAATATTTTATTAAACCAGGCTCATCAACAATTTCGGCACTATCCGTGTACTCAATACCGCAAATGTAAATGACTCGCTCTTCGTCAATTGTCAGCTCCATGATTTCCAGTAATTCCCCACCTCCGGTTTTATTTCGTGTCGCTCTAATTTTATTAAACTAACGCTTAATATTTTTTTTTACGTCTTGCCGCTCTTCGTGGATTCAACGAGGATGCGTTTAATTTTCTCGTGATTTCCTCCCACAATTCTGCTCGGCGTTAGCTGCCACAGGCTGCAGTAAACAAAATAGGCTCCCATAGTTTTCAATTACAAAATCGATAAGGATTTTTTTCTGTTGTGCAGTAATGCGAATCTGTAAAAGAATTCGTTTAATGAATTTATTTATTTTATTTATTCAATTATTTTAATTGTTTAACAATTTTATTGTTTAAAATAAATTCACTTTAAAACTTACTATTTTGACTTAACGATAAGGTCGAAACACTGAATGTTCGAATTTACTTTATTTTTACTAAAAGTCAAACTCCTCAGCTCAATAACATGGGAAAATGTCTCAAAACAGGAGTGGAAGCACCAAAAAATTGAACCGATTCCACCCGGTTCGATAAATTTTGATGCTTATGATCACAAAACCAACACACATACTTGTATAAAAAATGACAGCACACATATTCAAAATAGTGTATTATACGTCGTATACGTATACGCAAATTTGTGTTGATATAATCGATATCCTTTTGTGTCTAAAGAATATCCAACGATGACACATTCTTCGAATTTTCAATCCCAATTTTTACGCTTCGGTTTTGGAATTTGTGCTATGGCTTTACATCCAAAAATGGGCCAATCTGTTAATTCAGGTCGTTTTATTGTCCATACTTCTTCAGGTATTTGTTCATTCATTAAACTGCAGTTGAAGCAGCTTCGACCCAAAAAATCTTTGGTAGGTCTGCATCAAAAAGCATACAGCGTACTTTTTCTACTATAGTGCGGTTCATCCTTTCCGCTACACCATTCTGTCCGAGTGTAAATGGCACTGTAAAGCCAGGAGTTTATTTCCAGATTTTCTACAAAAACTTTGAATCTTCCAATATACTGGTCAGTTCATTTTTCTATTTTAAAGAAAATGCAAACGCTTTCCTCCTAAAGTCGTCGATCAGAGCGAAGAGGTATCTGGAGCCACCTAACGATTTCTGCTCCATTGGACCGCATAAATCCGAATGCACCAATTCCAACACTTTTGTTGCACGTTTTCCAAATGTTTTAAAATTTAGTTTAGCTTGCTTTCCTACACAGGGTTCACTTTCACTGCCAGTAACCCTTTTTATCACAAAACGGGTTACTACTTGCTTGTAATGGTTCCATCTAGTGGTGATTCTTGTGTCCCAATCTTCGATGCCATAAAAAATTATTAACTTTCACATTTGCCATTAAACTTTGATCTTTTGGCAAACAATTTTTATGTTCACTGTATTCCCTTGCCTAGTCGTTCGACTCATTGATAACAAATTAGTAGACAATTCTGGTAAACGTTTACACTACATGTAAAACGTCTTTAACTACAAGTTCAGCAATAATTTTATTCGTACATACGTTACAAAATGTAAATCACCAACTGCAGCTATGGGTATACGAGCATTGTTTGCCACAAATATTTCAGCCCTCGGTGGTTTATCAACATTTTGCAACCAGTCACTATGAACAGTCATATGTGAAGACGCCCAAGAGTCAATATACCATTCATTTTTGTTAATGGCACAACCAGTATTAAGTCCCGTGCATATCAAATGTGTTTGTTGACAGTTAACAGTGTACGTATGGCATTTATCACATTTAGATTTCGGATTTGGACAATTTGATGGTATATGTCCAATTTGATTACAGTCATAACATCTCGGACTCTTGAAGTTTGAAGAATTTCAACTCTTATTTCTTAAACTTTTACCGTAAAGAGCCGTCGTTTGATCAGAAGTTCTCGAACCTTTTCGACATCACCTTGTCGCAGAAAAAACGCATTTTGCTCGATCTGCTTTTAGATTAACTAGTTTTCCGTAAGCCAAACGGCATACGTTTGAAACGATATAAGCCTGATTGAGTTATAAAAGCCAATTTATCACGGACTTTCGGTTTGACTGGTACTTATTTTACCGCGACGATTAAATTGAAATACATCAACGATTTAGAAATCTTCCCTCATTGATTTATCGTCAAAAATCACTAACACTTGCACGGTCTTCCTGTAACACATTATCGATTGTTGAGGCACTTGAACCGTGCCCTTTACAATTTTAATGCATGCATAACATAGAAAATAATTACTTTGAACCTCCTCCGGTAGAACACATCATTAGCACTTTGACTTGTATTTTAGATGCCTCTAGTGCTAACACTTCATTTTTGGTCGAAATTTTTCCAGCAAATACAGGCGTATCTCAGGTAACTAATTTCAAGTACGGTTTGGAAATGAAAATGGGTCTCAATCCTACTCTTATGACAAAATGTACAATTACAGACCCGTGATAATTCTGCGAGGTAATCAATATTGAGATTTAGTAAAGTAAAAATGAACCATTTCAAAGTTGTAAAGGTCAACACATCTATGATACAGCGATACGTTTTTTGACCTTGGAGTGACATTGAAACAAAAAGTAAAGCTCACCTTGAAATTGTCACCCCTATATTTTATTGCGGAAATATTTTAAATGGTGCTGCCCCTCCCAGAGAACTCCACACTAACCGATATTGATTGAATTTGAGACGATTATAATTGTCCTAGAAATCCTAAACGAATGTGCCATAGAACAAAAGCTATACACAACTTACGATTAGAACACGAAAATTTTGCACCCTCCAACCCTTTCATCATAGCATATATTATTAATGAATGAACGAATAAACAGCATGAAAGAAAGAGAGAAAGAACAAGAGAGAGAGAGAGAGAGAAAATATATTTTATATTATTAATTTTATTATTATTCACTGTTAGCTATTTTGTTGTTATATATAAATTATAATATAAATTAATTAGATATAAATAAATAAATATAATTTTAATTATATTTAATATTAAATTTTAGCAAACGCAAATTATATTTTTGATAAATTTATTTTGCTGGTTAAATTTAAATGAAAAACTAAATTAACTAATTAATTAACGAATAATCTCTTATGTGTGTAATATTCTAGTCCTGTTTGCGATTTACGAAAACTTTACGTTGGAGCACAAATTTAATTCAAAAATATTTTTTATCAAAAATATAATTCTGTGTTTATAATTAGATAATAAAAAATTTAGGGCGCTTTTTTAATAATTTAATGTTTTAGAAATATTTTTTTTGTACTATATTAATTAGAAGATGTAGTAATTATTATTGTTTTTAGTAAATTGATAAGTGCCATGCCAAATTATAAATAATACATTAATACAAAAAAAAACTTAAAAAAAAATAAAAAATGCTAAAAAACAAGATTTTTTAAAATGGTTGTGCCATGTTGGACGAGACAAATTGCCTTAGTGGAATTCTTTGTAGGCAATGTCTTAAAAGTTCCACGAATGCCGATTTGTTAAAACAATTTTAGATTTTAGGCTGTGAAGCAACCACGATTGTAAACCATTTAATATAAACAACATGTTCAACATTTTCCATAAATCAAAACTATAAGAACATAAATTCAAAATTTTATTTCTAATTAATTGATCAAACTATAACTCCACACAAAAACAAACACAAACAAAATATTTTTTAATTAATTTATAATTTATTGAGTAATTAGCACACAACAAAATTTAAAAATAAATTTATATAAAATATTTATAATAAAAAACAATCTAAATTGTGCAATTCGTTTTTAAATTAAATTTTTAATTAATTACATGTTAAATATAAAACAAATTATTATAAATAAATGTATGTATAATATAAAATAAAAAAATATTTTTTCAAAAAATTAAAAAATTAATTAATTTAATTAACAAATTTTATTAATATACATATCGAATATTAAAAATATATATATTATGAAAAAAATAATAATTAATTGAATAAATTATATAGTTACCGAAGAAAAAATTAAAAAGTAAAATTTATTAATTTGAATATTTGCAAAAAATTAATAAAAATTAAAAAATATTAAAAAGATTAAATTTAGAACAAGTGAAATCAAAAAAATACCTACAGAAACCGTGTAAATATTTTAAGTAAATAAATAAATAAAATTAAATATTTAATGAAAAAAAAAATTAAAATTTGATTTAAAAAATATATAAAACTAATTTTTGTTTTTTTATATTATGATGAGACAACTGGGTGATAACGAAGAAAGTTTCTTTTTTAATTTGTCCAAAAATGGTATCCATTTCGAAATGGAAGCACAACGCCAATTCAGCGGAAACGCCAATTTACCGAAAATATCTTAAATGGGTTCTAGTTTGTTTTAAAGTACATTTCTTACGGCCCCGGTTTTATCTAATTTTTGTCTCGTGGTCGCCTCGTGTCACAAAACGGCCCGATTTAGGAACTAAGCCTATTGGGATAGTTTCATCTTTGTACACTCCATCTAGTGATCGTTAAAGGCGACAACATTTATTGTTAAACGGTAAATTATACTTTTCTTCTACCGACTGGTGATCCAAATTAAACGCCACTTTATTCAAAATTAACTACGTATTCACAATTGGCTACTGATTCAGCACTGATTCGGTTCTTTCCGGTTATTTTGGGTTAATGATGGAATTTTGAGTGGAGCGAAGTTTAAGTTGTTGCAATCGGTCGCCATATTCGCCTGCAATCCAGGTTCGATTACAAAATATAACCGGAATTCAAAACGCATTATTTCCAATAACCGTGCCTTCCATATCCAAACTACCGTTAGTTTCTTGCTAAACGTATTATTCCCATTACCAATAATCATTTTGAACCGGAAAATCAACAATGAAATGTTTTCGTTTTTTTTGCGAAAATCCCTGATGGTTAGCCTTACTGATTTTGAACGGATAAAATTCATTGTCACAGATTCGGTTCTTTCCGGTTATTTTGGGTTAATGATGGAATTTTGAGTGGAGCGAAGTTTAAGTTGTTGCAATCGGTCGCCATATTCGCCTGCAATCCAGGTTCGATTACAAAATATAACCGGAATTCAAAACGCATTATTTCCAATAACCGTGCCTTCCATATCCAAACTACCGTTAGTTTCTTGCTAAACGTATTATTCCCATTACCAATAATCATTTTGAACCGGAAAATCAACAATGAAATGTTTTCGATTTTTTTGCGAAAATCCCTGATGGTTAGCCTTACTGATTTTGAACGGATAAAATTCATTGTCACAGATTCGGTTCTTTCCGGTTATTTTGGGTTAATGATGGAATTTTGAGTGGAGCGAAGTTTAAGTTGTTGCAATCGGTCGCAATATTCGCTTGCAATCCAGGTTCGATTACAAAATATAACCGGAATTCAAAACGCATTATTTCCAATAACCGCGCTTTCCATATCCAAACTACCGTTAGTTTCTTGCTAAACGTATTATTCCCATTACCAATAATCATTTTGAACCGGAAAATCAACAATGAAATGTTTTCAATTTTTTGCGAAAATCCCTGATGGTTAGCCTTACTGATTTTGAACGGATAAAATTCATTGTCACAGATTCGGTTCTTTCCGGTTATTTTGGGGTAATGATGGAATTTTGAGTGGAGCGAAGTTTAAGTTGTTGCAATCGGTCGCCATATTCGCCTGCAATCCAGGTTCGATTACAAAATATAACCGGAATTCAAAACGCATTATTTCCAATAACCGTGCCTTCCATATCCAAACTACCGTTAGTTTCTTGCTAAACGTATTATTCCCATTACCAATAATCATTTTGAACCGGAAAATCAACAATGAAATGTTTTCGATTTTTTTGCGAAAATCCCTGATGGTTAGCCTTACTGATTTTGAACGGATAAAATTCATTGTCACTGATTCGGTTCTTTCCGGTTATTTTGGGTTAATGATGGAATTTAGAGTGGAGCGAAGTTTAAGTTGTTGCAATCGGTCGCCATATTCGCTTGCAATCCAGGTTCGATTACAAAATATAACCGGAATTCAAAACGCTTTATTTCCAATAACCGCGCTTTCCATATCCAAACTACCGTTAGTTTCTTGCTAAACGTATTATTCCCATTACCAATAATCATTTTGAACCGGAAAATCAACAATGAAATGTTTTCGATTTTTTTGCGAAAATCCCTGATGGTTAGCCTTACTGATTTTGAACGGATAAAATTCATTGTCACAGATTCGGTTCTTTCCGGTTATTTTGGGTTAATGATGGAATTTTGAGTGGAGCGAAGTTTAAGTTGTTGCAATCGGTCGCCATATTCGCCTGCAATCCAGGTTCGATTAGAAAATATAACCGGAATTCAAAACGCATTATTTCCAATAACCGTGCCTTCCATATCCAAACTACCGTTAGTTTCTTGCTAAACGTATTATTCCCATTACCAATAATCATTTTGAACCGGAAAATCAACAATGAAATGTTTTCGATTTTTTTGCGAAAATCCCTGATGGTTAGCCTTACTGATTTTGAACGGATAAAATTCATTGTCACAGATTCGGTTCTTTCCGGTTATTTTGGGTTAATGATGGAATTTTGAGTGGAGCGAAGTTTAAGTGGTTGCAATCGGTCGCCATATTCGCTTGCAATCCAGGTTCGATTACAAAATATAACCGGAATTCAAAACGCATTATTTCCAATAACCGTGCCTTCCATATCCAAACTACCGTTAGTTTCTTGCTAAACGTATTATTCCCATTACCAATAATCATTTTGAACCGGAAAATCAACAATGAAATGTTTTCGATTTTTTTGCGAAAATCCCTGATGGTTAGCCTTACTGATTTTGAACGGATAAAATTCATTGTCACTGATTCGGTTCTTTCCGGTTATTTTGGGGTAATGGTGGAATTTTGAGTGGAGCGAAGTTTAAGTGGTTGCAATCGGTCGCCATATTCGCTTGCAATCCAGGTTCGATTACAAAATATAACCGGAATTCAAAACGCATTATTTCCAATAACCGTGCCTTCCATATCCAAACTACCGTTAGTTTCTTGCTAAACGTATTATTCCCATTACCAATAATCATTTTGAACCGGAAAATCAACAATGAAATGTTTTCAATTTTTTGCGAAAATCCCTGATGGTTAGCCTTACTGATTTTGAACGGATAAAATTCATTGTCACAGATTCGGTTCTTTCCGGTTATTTTGGGGTAATGATGGAATTTTGAGTGGAGCGAAGTTTAAGTTGTTGCAATCGGTCGCCATATTCGCCTGCAATCCAGGTTCGATTACAAAATATAACCGGAATTCAAAACGCATTATTTCCAATAACCGTGCCTTCCATATCCAAACTACCGTTAGTTTCTTGCTAAACGTATTATTCCCATTACCAATAATCATTTTGAACCGGAAAATCAACAATGAAATGTTTTCGATTTTTTTGCGAAAATCCCTGATGGTTAGCCTTACTGATTTTGAACGGATAAAATTCATTGTCACTGATTTGGTTCTTTCCGGTTATTTTGGGGTAATGGTGGAATTTTGAGTGGAGCGAAGTTTAAGTGGTTGCAATCGGTCGCCATATTCGCTTGCAATCCAGGTTCGATTACAAAATATAACCGGAATTCAAAACGCATTATTTCCAATAACCGTGCCTTCCATATCCAAACTACCGTTAGTTTCTTGCTAAACGTATTATTCCCATTACCAATAATCATTTTGAACCGGAAAATCAACAATGAAATGTTTTCGATTTTTTTGCGAAAATCCCTGATGGTTAGCCTTACTGATTTTGAACGGATAAAATTCATTGTCACAGATTCGGTTCTTTCCGGTTATTTTGGGTTAATGATGGAATTTTGAGTGGAGCGAAGTTTAAGTTGTTGCAATCGGTCGCCATATTCGCCTGCAATCCAGGTTCGATTACAAAATATAACCGGAATTCAAAACGCTTTATTTCTAATAACTGCGCTTTCCATATCCAAACTACCGTTAGTTTCATACTAAACGTATTATTCCCATTACCAATAATCATTTTGAACCGGAAAATCAACAATGAAATGTTTTCGATTTTTTTGCGAAAATCCCTGATGGTTAGCCTTACTGATTTTGAACGGATAAAATTCATTGTCACAGATTCGGTTCTTTCCGGTTATTTTGGGTTAATGATGGAATTTTGAGTGGAGCGAAGTTTAAGTTGTTGCAATCGGTCGCCATATTCGCCTGCAATCCAGGTTCGATTACAAAATATAACCGGAATTCAAAACGCATTATTTCCAATAACCGTGCCTTCCATATCCAAACTACCGTTAGTTTCTTGCTAAACGTATTATTCCCATTACCAATAATCATTTTGAACCGGAAAATCAACAATGAAATGTTTTCGATTTTTTTGCGAAAATCCCTGATGGTTAGCCTTACTGATTTTGAACGGATAAAATTCATTGTCACTGATTCGGTTCTTTCCGGTTATTTTGGGGTAATGGTGGAATTTTGAGTGGAGCGAAGTTTAATCGGTCGCCATATTCGCTTGCAATCCAGGTTCGATTACAAAATATAACCGGAATTCAAAACGCATTATTTCCAATAACCGTGCCTTCCATATCCAAACTACCGTTAGTTTCTTGCTAAACGTATTATTCCCATTACCAATAATCATTTTGAACCGGAAAATCAACAATGAAATGTTTTCGATTTTTTTGCGAAAATCCCTGATGGTTAGCCTTACTGATTTGGAACGGATAAAATTCATTGTCACAGATTCGGTTCTTTCCGGTTATTTTGGGTTAATGATGGAATTTTGAGTGGAGCGAAGTTTAAGTTGTTGCAATCGGTCGCCATATTCGCCTGCAATCCAGGTTCGATTAGAAAATATAACCGGAATTCAAAACGCATTATTTCCAATAACCGTGCCTTCCATATCCAAACTACCGTTAGTTTCTTGCTAAACGTATTATTCCCATTACCAATAATCATTTTGAACCGGAAAATCAACAATGAAATGTTTTCGATTTTTTTGCGAAAATCCCTGATGGTTAGCCTTACTGATTTTGAACGGATAAAATTCATTGTCACAGATTCGGTTCTTTCCGGTTATTTTGGGTTAATGATGGAATTTTGAGTGGAGCGAAGTTTAAGTTGTTGCAATCGGTCGCCATATTCGCCTGCAATCCAGGTTCGATTACAAAATATAACCGGAATTCAAAACGCATTATTTCCAATAACCGTGCCTTCCATATCCAAACTACCGTTAGTTTCTTGCTAAACGTATTATTCCCATTACCAATAATCATTTTGAACCGGAAAATCAACTATGAAATGTTTTCGATTTTTTTGCGAAAATCCCTGATGGTTAGCCTTACTGATTTTGAACGGATAAAATTCATTGTCACAGATTCGGTTCTTTCCGGTTATTTTGGGTTAATGATGGAATTTTGAGTGGAGCGAAGTTTAAGTTGTTGCAATCGGTCGCCATATTCGCCTGCAATCCAGGTTCGATTACAAAATATAACCGGAATTCAAAACGCTTTATTTCTAATAACCGCGCTTTCCATATCCAAACTACCGTTAGTTTCTTGCTAAACGTATTATTCCCATTACCAATAATCATTTTGAACCGGAAAATCAACAATGAAATGTTTTCGATTTTTTTGCGAAAATCCCTGATGGTTAGCCTTACTGATTTTGAACGGATAAAATTCATTGTCACAGATTCGGTTCTTTCCGGTTATTTTGGGTTAATGATGGAATTTTGAGTGGAGCGAAGTTTAAGTTGTTGCAATCGGTCGCCATATTCGCTTGCAATCCAGGTTCGATTACAAAATATAACCGGAATTCAAAACGCATTATTTCCAATAACCGCGCTTTCCATATCCAAACTACCGTTAGTTTCTTGCTAAACGTATTATTCCCATTACCAATAATCATTTTGAACCGGAAAATCAACAATGAAATGTTTTCAATTTTTTGCGAAAATCCCTGATGGTTAGCCTTACTGATTTTGAACGGATAAAATTCATTGTCACAGATTCGGTTCTTTCCGGTTATTTTGGGGTAATGATGGAATTTTGAGTGGAGCGAAGTTTAAGTTGTTGCAATCGGTCGCCATATTCGCCTGCAATCCAGGTTCGATTACAAAATATAACCGGAATTCAAAACGCATTATTTCCAATAACCGTGCCTTCCATATCCAAACTACCGTTAGTTTCTTGCTAAACGTATTATTCCCATTACCAATAATCATTTTGAACCGGAAAATCAACAATGAAATGTTTTCGATTTTTTTGCGAAAATCCCTGATGGTTAGCCTTACTGATTTTGAACGGATAAAATTCATTGTCACTGATTCGGTTCTTTCCGGTTATTTTGGGGTAATGGTGGAATTTTGAGTGGAGCGAAGTTTAATCGGTCGCCATATTCGCTTGCAATCCAGGTTCGATTACAAAATATAACCGGAATTCAAAACGCATTATTTCCAATAACCGTGCCTTCCATATCCAAACTACCGTTAGTTTCTTGCTAAACGTATTATTCCCATTACCAATAATCATTTTGAACCGGAAAATCAACAATGAAATGTTTTCGATTTTTTTGCGAAAATCCCTGATGGTTAGCCTTACTGATTTTGAACGGATAAAATTCATTGTCACAGATTCGGTTCTTTCCGGTTATTTTGGGTTAATGATGGAATTTTGAGTGGAGCGAAGTTTAAGTTGTTGCAATCGGTCGCCATATTCGCCTGCAATCCAGGTTCGATTACAAAATATAACCGGAATTCAAAACGCATTATTTCCAATAACCGTGCCTTCCATATCCAAACTACCGTTAGTTTCTTGCTAAACGTATTATTCCCATTACCAATAATCATTTTGAACCGGAAAATCAACAATGAAATGTTTTCGATTTTTTTGCGAAAATCCCTGATGGTTAGCCTTACTGATTTTGAACGGATAAAATTCATTGTCACAGATTCGGTTCTTTCCGGTTATTTTGGGTTAATGATGGAATTTTGAGTGGAGCGAAGTTTAAGTTGTTGCAATCGGTCGCCATATTCGCCTGCAATCCAGGTTCGATTACAAAATATAACCGGAATTCAAAACGCATTATTTCCAATAACCGCGCTTTCCATATCCAAACTACCGTTAGTTTCTTGCTAAACGTATTATTCCCATTACCAATAATCATTTTGAACCGGAAAATCAACAATGAAATGTTTTCGATTTTTTTGCGAAAATCCCTGATGGTTAGCCTTACTGATTTTGAACGGATAAAATTCATTGTCACTGATTCGGTTCTTTCCGGTTATTTTGGGTTAATGATGGAATTTTGAGTGGAGCGAAGTTTAAGTTGTTGCAATCGGTCGCCATATTCGCCTGCAATCCAGGTTCGATTACAAAATATAACCGGAATTCAAAACGCATTATTTCCAATAACCGTGCCTTCCATATCCAAACTACCGTTAGTTTCTTGCTAAACGTATTATTCCCATTACCAATAATCATTTTGAACCGGAAAATCAACTATGAAATGTTTTCGATTTTTTTGCGAAAATCCCTGATGGTTAGCCTTACTGATTTTGAACGGATAAAATTCATTGTCACAGATTCGGTTCTTTCCGGTTATTTTGGGTTAATGATGGAATTTTGAGTGGAGCGAAGTTTAAGTTGTTGCAATCGGTCGCCATATTCGCCTGCAATCCAGGTTCGATTACAAAATATAACCGGAATTCAAAACGCATTATTTCCAATAACCGCGCTTTCCATATCCAAACTACCGTTAGTTTCTTGCTAAACGTATTATTCCCATTACCAATAATCATTTTGAACCGGAAAATCAACAATGAAATGTTTTCGATTTTTTTGCGAAAATCCCTGATGGTTAGCCTTACTGATTTTGAACGGATAAAATTCATTGTCACTGATTCGGTTCTTTCCGGTTATTTTGGGTTAATGGTGGAATTTTGAGTGGAGCGAAGTTTAAATTGTTGCAATCGGTCGCCATATTCGCTTGCAATCCAGGTTCGATTACAAAATATAACCGGAATTCAAAACGCTTTATTTCCAATAACCGCGCTTTCCATATCCAAACTACCGTTAGTTTCTTGCTAAACGTATTATTCCCATTACCAATAATCATTTTGAACCGGAAAATCAACAATGAAATGTTTTCGATTTTTTTGCGAAAATCCCTGATGGTTAGCCTTACTGATTTTGAACGGATAAAATTCATTGTCACAGATTCGGTTCTTTCCGGTTATTTTGGGTTAATGATGGAATTTTGAGTGGAGCGAAGTTTAAGTTGTTGCAATCGGTCGCCATATTCGCCTGCAATCCAGGTTCGATTACAAAATATAACCGGAATTCAAAACGCATTATTTCAAATAACCGCGCTTTCCATATCCAAACTACCGTTAGTTTCTTGCTAAACGTATTATTCCCATTACCAATAATCATTTTGAACCGGAAAATCAACTATGAAATGTTTTCGATTTTTTTGCGAAAATCCCTGATGGTTAGCCTTACTGATTTTGAACGGATAAAATTCATTGTCACAGATTCGGTTCTTTCCGGTTATTTTGGGTTAATGATGGAATTTTGAGTGGAGCGAAGTTTAAGTTGTTGCAATCGGTCGCCATATTCGCTTGCAATCCAGGTTCGATTACAAAATATAACCGGAATTCAAAACGCTTTATTTCCAATAACCGCGCTTTCCATATCCAAACTACCGTTAGTTTCTTGCTAAACGTATTATTCCCATTACCAATAATCATTTTGAACCGGAAAATCAACAATGAAATGTTTTCGATTTTTTTGCGAAAATCCCTGATGGTTAGCCTTACTGATTTTGAACGGATAAAATTCATTGTCACAGATTCGGTTCTTTCCGGTTATTTTGGGGTAATGGTGGAATTTTGAGTGGAGCGAAGTTTAATCGGTCGCCATATTCGCTTGCAATCCAGGTTCGATTACAAAATATAACCGGAATTCAAAACGCATTATTTCCAATAACCGTGCCTTCCATATCCAAACTACCGTTAGTTTCTTGCTAAACGTATTATTCCCATTACCAATAATCATTTTGAACCGGAAAATCAACAATGAAATGTTTTCGATTTTTTTGCGAAAATCCCTGATGGTTAGCCTTACTGATTTTGAACGGATAAAATTCATTGTCACTGATTCGGTTCTTTCCGGTTATTTTGGGTTAATGATGGAATTTTGAGTGGAGCGAAGTTTAAGTTGTTGCAATCGGTCGCCATATTCGCTTGCAATCCAGGTTCGATTACAAAATATAACCGGAATTCAAAACGCTTTATTTCCAATAACCGCGCTTTCCATATCCAAACTACCGTTAGTTTCTTGCTAAACGTATTATTCCCATTACCAATAATCATTTTGAACCGGAAAATCAACAATGAAATGTTTTCGATTTTTTTGCGAAAATCCCTGATGGTTAGCCTTACTGATTTTGAACGGATAAAATTCATTGTCACAGATTCGGTTCTTTCCGGTTATTTTGGGTTAATGATGGAATTTTGAGTGGAGCGAAGTTTAAGTTGTTGCAATCGGTCGCCATATTCGCCTGCAATCCAGGTTCGATTACAAAATATAACCGGAATTCAAAACGCATTATTTCAAATAACCGCGATTTCCATATCCAAACTACCGTTAGTTTCTTGCTAAACGTATTATTCCCATTACCAATAATCATTTTGAACCGGAAAATCAACAATGAAATGTTTTCGATTTTTTTGCGAAAATCCCTGATGGTTAGCCTTACTGATTTTGAACGGATAAAATTCATTGTCACAGATTCGGTTCTTTCCGGTTATTTTGGGTTAATGATGGAATTTTGAGTGGAGCGAAGTTTAAGTTGTTGCAATCGGTCGCCATATTCGCTTGCAATCCAGGTTCGATTACAAAATATAACCGGAATTCAAAACGCATTATTTCCAATAACCGTGCCTTCCATATCCAAACTACCGTTAGTTTCTTGCTAAACGTATTATTCCCATTACCAATAATCATTTTGAACCGGAAAATCAACAATGAAATGTTTTCGATTTTTTTGCGAAAATCCCTGATGGTTAGCCTTACTGATTTTGAACGGATAAAATTCATTGTCACAGATTCGGTTCTTTCCGGTTATTTTGGGGTAATGGTGGAATTTTGAGTGGAGCGAAGTTTAATCGGTCGCCATATTCGCTTGCAATCCAGGTTCGATTACAAAATATAACCGGAATTCAAAACGCATTATTTCCAATAACCGTGCCTTCCATATCCAAACTACCGTTAGTTTCTTGCTAAACGTATTATTCCCATTACCAATAATCATTTTGAACCGGAAAATCAACAATGAAATGTTTTCGATTTTTTTGCGAAAATCCCTGATGGTTAGCCTTACTGATTTTGAACGGATAAAATTCATTGTCACAGATTCGGTTCTTTCCGGTTATTTTGGGTTAATGGTGGAATTTTGAGTGGAGCGAAGTTTAATCGGTCGCCATATTCGCTTGCAATCCAGGTTCGATTACAAAATATAACCGGAATTCAAAACGCATTATTTCCAATAACCGTGCCTTCCATATCCAAACTACCGTTAGTTTCTTGCTAAACGTATTATTCCCATTACCAATAATCATTTTGAACCGGAAAATCAACAATGAAATGTTTTCGATTTTTTTGCGAAAATCCCTGATGGTTAGCCTTACTGATTTTGAACGGATAAAATTCATTGTCACTGATTCGGTTCTTTCCGGTTATTTTGGGTTAATGATGGAATTTTGAGTGGAGCGAAGTTTAAGTTGTTGCAATCGGTCGCCATATTCGCTTGCAATCCAGGTTCGATTACAAAATATAACCGGAATTCAAAACGCTTTATTTCCAATAACCGCGCTTTCCATATCCAAACTACCGTTAGTTTCTTGCTAAACGTATTATTCCCATTACCAATAATCATTTTGAACCGGACAATCAACAATGAAATGTTTTCGATTTTTTTGCGAAAATCCCTGATGGTTAGCCTTACTGATTTTGAACGGATAAAATTCATTGTCACAGATTCGGTTCTTTCCGGTTATTTTGGGTTAATGATGGAATTTTGAGTGGAGCGAAGTTTAAGTTGTTGCAATCGGTCGCCATATTCGCTTGCAATCCAGGTTCGATTACAAAATATAACCGGAATTCAAAACGCTTTATTTCCAATAACCGCGCTTTCCATATCCAAACTACCGTTAATTTCTTGCTAAACGTATTATTCCCATTACCAATAATCATTTTGAACCGGAAAATCAACAATGAAATGTTTTCGATTTTTTTGCGAAAATCCCTGATGGTTAGCCTTACTGATTTTGAACGGATAAAATTCATTGTCGCAGATTCGGTTCTTTCCGGTTATTTTGGGTTAATGATGGAATTTTGAGTGGAGCGAAGTTTAAGTTGTTGCAATCGGTCGCCATATTCGCCTGCAATCCAGGTTCGATTACAAAATATAACCGGAATTCAAAACGCTTTATTTCCAATAACCGCGCTTTCCATATCCAAACTACCGTTAGTTTCTTGCTAAACGTATTATTCCCATTACCAATAATCATTTTGAACCGGAAAATCAACAATGAAATGTTTTCGTTTTTTTTGCGAAAATCCCTGATGGTTAGCCTTACTGATTTTGAACGGATAAAATTCATTGTCACAGATTCGGTTCTTTCCGGTTATTTTGGGGTAATGGTGGAATTTTGAGTGGAGCGAAGTTTAATCGGTCGCCATATTCGCTTGCAATCCAGGTTCGATTACAAAATATAACCGGAATTCAAAACGCATTATTTCCAATAACCGTGCCTTCCATATCCAAACTACCGTTAGTTTCTTGCTAAACGTATTATTCCCATTACCAATAATCATTTTGAACCGGAAAATCAACAATGAAATGTTTTCGATTTTTTTGCGAAAATCCCTGATGGTTAGCCTTACTGATTTTGAACGGATAAAATTCATTGTCACAGATTCGGTTCTTTCCCGTTATTTTGGGTTAATGATGGAATTTTGAGTGGAGCGAAGTTTAAGTGGTTGCAATCGGTCGCCATATTCGCTTGCAATCCAGGTTCGATTACAAAATATAACCGGAATTCAAAACGCTTTATTTCCAATAACCGCGCTTTCCATATCCAAACTACCGTTAGTTTCTTGCTAAACGTATTATTCCCATTACCAATAATCATTTTGAACCGGAAAATCAACAATGAAATGTTTTCGATTTTTTTGCGAAAATCCCTGATGGTTAGCCTTACTGATTTTGAACGGATAAAATTCATTGTCACAGATTCGGTTCTTTCCGGTTATTTTGGGTTAATGATGGAATTTTGAGTGGAGCGAAGTTTAAGTTGTTGCAATCAGTCGCCATATTCGCTTGCAATCCAGGTTCGATTACAAAATATAACCGGAATTCAAAACGCTTTATTTCCAATAACCGCGCTTTCCATATCCAAACTACCGTTAGTTTCTTGCTAAACGTATTATTCCCATTACCAATAATCATTTTGAACCGGAAAATCAACAATGAAATGTTTTCGATTTTTTTGCGAAAATCCCTGATGGTTAGCCTTACTGATTTTGAACGGATAAAATTCATTGTCACAGATTCGGTTCTTTCCGGTTATTTTGGGTTAATGATGGAATTTTGAGTGGAGCGAAGTTTAAGTTGTTGCAATCGGTCGCCATATTCGCTTGCAATCCAGGTTCGATTACAAAATATAACCGGAATTCAAAACGCATTATTTCCAATAACCGTGCCTTCCATATCCAAACTACCGTTAGTTTCTTGCTAAACGTATTATTCCCATTACCAATAATCATTTTGAACCGGAAAATCAACAATGAAATGTTTTCGATTTTTTTGCGAAAATCCCTGATGGCTAGCCTTACTGATTTTGAACGGATAAAATTCATTGTCACAGATTCGGTTCTTTCCGGTTATTTTGGGTTAATGATGGAATTTTGAGTGGAGCGAAGTTTAAGTTGTTGCAATCGGTCGCCATATTCGCTTGCAATCCAGGTTCGATTACAAAATATAACCGGAATTCAAAACGCTTTATTTCCAATAACCGCGCTTTCCATATCCAAACTACCGTTAGTTTCTTGCTAAACGTATTATTCCCATTACCAATAATCATTTTGAACCGGAAAATCAACAATGAAATGTTTTCGATTTTTTTGCGAAAATCCCTGATGGTTAGCCTTACTGATTTTGAACGGATAAAATTCATTGTCACAGATTCGGTTCTTTCCGGTTATTTTGGGTTAATGATGGAATTTTGAGTGGAGCGAAGTTTAAGTTGTTGCAATCGGTCGCCATATTCGCTTGCAATCCAGGTTCGATTACAAAATATAACCGGAATTCAAAACGCTTTATTTCCAATAACCGCGCTTTCCATATCCAAACTACCGTTAGTTTCTTGCTAAACGTATTATTCCCATTACCAATAATCATTTTGAACCGGAAAATCAACAATGAAATGTTTTCGATTTTTTTGCGAAAATCCCTGATGGTTAGCCTTACTGATTTTGAACGGATAAAATTCATTGTCACAGATTCGGTTCTTTCCGGTTATTTTGGGTTAATGATGGAATTTTGAGTGGAGCGAAGTTTAAGTTGTTGCAATCGGTCGCCATATTCGCCTGCAATCCAGGTTCGATTACAAAATATAACCGGAATTCAAAACGCATTATTTCCAATAACCGTGCCTTCCATATCCAAACTACCGTTAGTTTCTTGCTAAACGTATTATTCCCATTACCAATAATCATTTTGAACCGGAAAATCAACTATGAAATGTTTTCGATTTTTTTGCGAAAATCCCTGATGGTTAGCCTTACTGATTTTGAACGGATAAAATTCATTGTCACAGATTCGGTTCTTTCCGGTTATTTTGGATTAATGATGGAATTTTGAGTGGAGCGAAGTTTAAGTTGTTGCAATCGGTCGCCATATTCGCCTGCAATCCAGGTTCGATTACAAAATATAACCGGAATTCAAAACGCATTATTTCCAATAACCGCGCTTTCCATATCCAAACTACCGTTAGTTTCTTGCTAAACGTATTATTCCCATTACCAATAATCATTTTGAACCGGAAAATCAACAATGAAATGTTTTCGATTTTTTTGCGAAAATCCCTGATGGTTAGCCTTACTGATTTTGAACGGATAAAATTCATTGTCACAGATTCGGTTCTTTCCGGTTATTTTGGGTTAATGATGGAATTTTGAGTGGAGCGAAGTTTAAGTTGTTGCAATCGGTCGCCATATTCGCCTGCAATCCAGGTTCGATTACAAAATATAACCGGAATTCAAAACGCATTATTTCCAATAACCGTGCCTTCCATATCCAAACTACCGTTAGTTTCTTGCTAAACGTATTATTCCCATTACCAATAATCATTTTGAACCGGAAAATCAACAATGAAATGTTTTCGATTTTTTTGCGAAAATCCCTGATGGTTAGCCTTACTGATTTTGAACGGATAAAATTCATTGTCACAGATTCGGTTCTTTCCGGTTATTTTGGGTTAATGATGGAATTTTGAGTGGAGCGAAGTTTAAGTTGTTGCAATCGGTCGCCATATTCGCCTGCAATCCAGGTTCGATTACAAAATATAACCGGAATTCAAAACGCATTATTTCCAATAACCGTGCCTTCCATATCCAAACTACCGTTAGTTTCTTGCTAAACGTATTATTCCCATTACCAATAATCATTTTGAACCGGAAAATCAACAATGAAATGTTTTCGATTTTTTTGCGAAAATCCCTGATGGTTAGCCTTACTGATTTTGAACGGATAAAATTCATTGTCACAGATTCGGTTCTTTCCGGTTATTTTGGGTTAATGATGGAATTTTGAGTGGAGCGAAGTTTAAGTTGTTGCAATCGGTCGCCATATTCGCCTGCAATCCAGGTTCGATTACAAAATATAACCGGAATTCAAAACGCTTTATTTCCAATAACCGCGCTTTCCATATCCAAACTACCGTTAGTTTCTTGCTAAACGTATTATACCCATTACCAATAATCATTTTGAACCGGAAAATCAACAATGAAATGTTTTCGTTTTTTTTGCGAAAATCCCTGATGGTTAGCCTTACTGATTTTGAACGGATAAAATTCATTGTCACAGATTCGGTTCTTTCCGGTTATTTTGGGGTAATGGTGGAATTTTGAGTGGAGCGAAGTTTAATCGATCGCCATATTCGCTTGCAATCCAGGTTCGATTACAAAATATAACCGGAATTCAAAACGCTTTATTTCCAATAACCGCGCTTTCCATATCCAAACTACCGTTAGTTTCTTGCTAAACGTATTATTCCCATTACCAATAATCATTTTGAACCGGAAAATCAACAATGAAATGTTTTCGATTTTTTTGCGAAAATCCCTGATGGTTAGCCTTACTGATTTTGAACGGATAAAATTCATTGTCACAGATTCGGTTCTTTCCGGTTATTTTGGGTTAATGATGGAATTTTGAGTGGAGCGAAGTTTAAGTTGTTGCAATCGGTCGCCATATTCGCCTGCAATCCAGGTTCGATTACAAAATATAACCGGAATTCAAAACGCTTTATTTCCAATAACCGCGCTTTCCATATCCAAACTACCGTTAGTTTCTTGCTAAACGTATTATTCCCATTACCAATAATCATTTTGAACCGGAAAATCAACAATGAAATGTTTTCGTTTTTTTTGCGAAAATCCCTGATGGTTAACCTTACTGATTTTGAACGGATAAAATTCATTGTCACAGATTCGGTTCTTTCCGGTTATTTTGGGGTAATGGTGGAATTTTGAGTGGAGCGAAGTTTAATCGGTCGCCATATTCGCTTGCAATCCAGGTTCGATTACAAAATATAACCGGAATTCAAAACGCATTATTTCCAATAACCGTGCCTTCCATATCCAAACTACCGTTAGTTTCTTGCTAAACGTATTATTCCCATTACCAATAATCATTTTGAACCGGAAAATCAACAATGAAATGTTTTCGATTTTTTTGCGAAAATCCCTGATGGTTAGCCTTACTGATTTTGAACGGATAAAATTCATTGTCACAGATTCGGTTCTTTCCGGTTATTTTGGGTTAATGATGGAATTTTGAGTGGAGCGAAGTTTAAGTTGTTGCAATCGGTCGCCATATTCGCCTGCAATCCAGGTTCGATTACAAAATATAACCGGAATTCAAAACGCATTATTTCAAATAACCGCGCTTTCCATATCCAAACTACCGTTAGTTTCTTGCTAAACGTATTATTCCCATTACCAATAATCATTTTGAACCGGAAAATCAACAATGAAATGTTTTCGATTTTTTTGCGAAAATCCCTGATGGTTAGCCTTACTGATTTTGAACGGATAAAATTCATTGTCACAGATTCGGTTCTTTCCGGTTATTTTGGGTTAATGATGGAATTTTGAGTGGAGCGAAGTTTAAGTTGTTGCAATCGGTCGCCATATTCGCCTGCAATCCAGGTTCGATTACAAAATATAACCGGAATTCAAAACGCATTATTTCCAATAACCGTGCCTTCCATATCCAAACTACCGTTAGTTTCTTGCTAAACGTATTATTCCCATTACCAATAATCATTTTGAACCGGAAAATCAACTATGAAATGTTTTCGATTTTTTTGCGAAAATCCCTGATGGTTAGCCTTACTGATTTTGAACGGATAAAATTCATTGTCACAGATTCGGTTCTTTCCGGTTATTTTGGGTTAATGATGGAATTTTGAGTGGAGCGAAGTTTAAGTTGTTGCAATCGGTCGCCATATTCGCCTGCAATCCAGGTTCGATTACAAAATATAACCGGAATTCAAAACGCATTATTTCCAATAACCGTGCCTTCCATATCCAAACTACCGTTAGTTTCTTGCTAAACGTATTATTCCCATTACCAATAATCATTTTGAACCGGAAAATCAACAATGAAATGTTTTCGATTTTTTTGCGAAAATCCCTGATGGTTAGCCTTACTGATTTTGAACGGATAAAATTCATTGTCACAGATTCGGTTCTTTCCGGTTATTTTGGGTTAATGATGGAATTTTGAGTGGAGCGAAGTTTAAGTTGTTGCAATCGGTCGCCATATTCGCCTGCAATCCAGGTTCGATTACAAAATATAACCGGAATTCAAAACGCATTATTTCCAATAACCGTGCCTTCCATATCCAAACTACCGTTAGTTTCTTGCTAAACGTATTATTCCCATTACCAATAATCATTTTGAACCGGAAAATCAACAATGAAATGCTTTCGATTTTTTTGCGAAAATCCCTGATGGTTAGCCTTACTGATTTTGAACGGATAAAATTCATTGTCACAGATTCGGTTCTTTCCGGTTATTTTGGGTTAATGATGGAATTTTGAGTGGAGCGAAGTTTAAGTTGTTGCAATCGGTCGCCATATTCGCCTGCAATCCAGGTTCGATTACAAAATATAACCGGAATTCAAAACGCATTATTTCCAATAACCGTGCCTTCCATATCCAAACTACCGTTAGTTTCTTGCTAAACGTATTATTCCCATTACCAATAATCATTCTGAACCGGAAAATCAACAATGAAATGTTTTCGATTTTTTTGCGAAAATCCCTGATGGTTAGCCTTACTGATTTTGAACGGATAAAATTCATTGTCACAGATTCGGTTCTTTCCGGTTATTTTGGGTTAATGATGGAATTTTGAGTGGAGCGAAGTTTAAGTTGTTGCAATCGGTCGCCATATTCGCCTGCAATCCAGGTTCGATTACAAAATATAACCGGAATTCAAAACGCTTTATTTCTAATAACCGCGCTTTCCATATCCAAACTACCGTTAGTTTCTTGCTAAACGTATTATTCCCATTACCAATAATCATTTTGAACCGGAAAATCAACAATGAAATGTTTTCGATTTTTTTGCGAAAATCCCTGATGGTTAGCCTTACTGATTTTGAACGGATAAAATTCATTGTCACAGATTCGGTTCTTTCCGGTTATTTTGGGTTAATGATGGAATTTTGAGTGGAGCGAAGTTTAAGTTGTTGTAATCGGTCGCCATATTCGCTTGCAATCCAGGTTCGATTACAAAATATAACCGGAATTCAAAACGCATTATTTCCAATAACCGTGCCTTCCATATCCAAACTACCGTTAGTTTCTTGCTAAACGTATTATTCCCATTACCAATAATCATTTTGAACCGGAAAATCAACTATGAAATGTTTTCGATTTTTTTGCGAAAATCCCTGATGGTTAGCCTTACTGATTTTGAACGGATAAAATTCATTGTCACAGATTCGGTTCTTTCCGGTTATTTTGGGTTAATGATGGAATTTTGAGTGGAGCGAAGTTTAAGTTGTTGCAATCGGTCGCCATATTCGCTTGCAATCCAGGTTCGATTACAAAATATAACCGGAATTCAAAACGCTTTATTTCCAATAACCGCGCTTTCCATATCCAAACTACCGTTAGTTTCTTGCTAAACGTATTATTCCCATTACCAATAATCATTTTGAACCGGAAAATCAACAATGAAATGTTTTCGATTTTTTTGCGAAAATCCCTGATGGTTAGCCTTACTGATTTTGAACGGATAAAATTCATTGTCACAGATTCGGTTCTTTCCGGTTATTTTGGGTTAATGATGGAATTTTGAGTGGAGCGAAGTTTAAGTTGTTGCAATCGGTCGCCATATTCGCCTGCAATCCAGGTTCGATTACAAAATATAACCGGAATTCAAAACGCATTATTTCCAATAACCGTGCCTTCCATATCCAAACTACCGTTAGTTTCTTGCTAAACGTATTATTCCCATTACCAATAATCATTTTGAACCGGAAAATCAACAATGAAATGTTTTCGATTTTTTTGCGAAAATCCCTGATGGTTAGTTAGCCTTACTGATTTTGAACGGATAAAATTCATTGTCACAGATTCGGTTCTTTCCGGTTATTTTGGGTTAATGATGGAATTTTGAGTGGAGCGAAGTTTAAGTTGTTGCAATCGGTCGCCATATTCGCCTGCAATCCAGGTTCGATTACAAAATATAACCGGAATTCAAAACGCATTATTTCCAATAACCGCGCTTTCCATATCCAAACTACCGTTAGTTTCTTGCTAAACGTATTATTCCCATTACCAATAATCATTTTGAACCGGAAAATCAACAATGAAATGTTTTCGATTTTTTTGCGAAAATCCCTGATGGTTAGCCTTACTGATTTTGAACGGATAAAATTCATTGTCACAGATTCGGTTCTTTCCGGTTATTTTGGGTTAATGATGGAATTTTGAGTGGAGCGAAGTTTAAGTTGTTGCAATCGGTCGCCATATTCGCCTGCAATCCAGGTTCGATTACAAAATATAACCGGAATTCAAAACGCATTATTTCCAATAACCGTGCCTTCCATATCCAAACTACCGTTAGTTTCTTGCTAAACGTATTATTCCCATTACCAATAATCATTTTGAACCGGAAAATCAACAATGAAATGTTTTCGATTTTTTTGCGAAAATCCCTGATGGTTAGCCTTACTGATTTTGAACGGATAAAATTCATTGTCACTGATTCGGTTCTTTCCGGTTATTTTGGGGTAATGGTGGAATTTTGAGTGGAGCGAAGTTTAAGTTGTTGCAATCGGTCGCCATATTCGCCTGCAATCCAGGTTCGATTACAAAATATAACCGGAATTCAAAACGCATTATTTCCAATAACCGCGCTTTCCATATCCAAACTACCGTTAGTTTCTTGCTAAACGTATTATTCCCATTACCAATAATCATTTTGAACCGGAAAATCAACAATGAAATGTTTTCGATTTTTTTGCGAAAATCCCTGATGCTTAGCCTTACTGATTTTGAACGGATAAAATTCATTGTCACTGATTCGGTTCTTTCCGGTTATTTTGGGTTAATGATGGAATTTTGAGTGGAGCGAAGTTTAAGTTGTTGCAATCGGTCGCCATATTCGCTTGCAATCCAGGTTCGATTACAAAATATAACCGGAATTCAAAACGCTTTATTTCCAATAACCGCGCTTTCCATATCCAAACTACCGTTAGTTTCTTGCTAAACGTATTATTCCCATTACCAATAATCATTTTGAACCGGAAAATCAACAATGAAATGTTTTCGATTTTTTTGCGAAAATCCCTGATGGTTAGCCTTACTGATTTTGAACGGATAAAATTCATTGTCACAGATTCGGTTCTTTCCGGTTATTTTGGGTTAATGATGGAATTTTGAGTGGAGCGAAGTTTAAGTTGTTGCAATCGGTCGCCATATTCGCCTGCAATCCAGGTTCGATTACAAAATATAACCGGAATTCAAAACGCATTATTTCCAATAACCGCGCTTTCCATATCCAAACTACCGTTAGTTTCTTGCTAAACGTATTATTCCCATTACCAATTATCATTTTGAACCGGAAAATCAACAATGAAATGTTTTCGTTTTTTTTGCGAAAATCCCTGACGGTTAGCCTTACTGATTTTGAACGGATAAAATTCATTGTCACAGATTCGGTTCTTTCCGGTTATTTTGGGGTAATGGTGGAATTTTGAGTGGAGCGAAGTTTAATCGGTCGCCATATTCGCTTGCAATCCAGGTTCGATTACAAAATATAACCGGAATTCAAAACGCTTTATTTCCAATAACCGCGCTTTCCATATCCAAACTACCGTTAGTTTCTTGCTAAACGTATTATTCCCATTACCAATAATCATTTTGAACCGGAAAATCAACAATGAAATGTTTTCGATTTTTTTGCGAAAATCCCTGATGGTTAGCCTTACTGATTTTGAACGGATAAAATTCATTGTCACAGATTCGGTTCTTTCCGGTTATTTTGGGTTAATGATGGAATTTTGAGTGGAGCGAAGTTTAAGTTGTTGCAATCGGTCGCCATATTCGCCTGCAATCCAGGTTCGATTACAAAATATAACCGGAATTCAAAACGCATTATTTCCAATAACCGCGCTTTCCATATCCAAACTACCGTTAGTTTCTTGCTAAACGTATTATTCCCATTACCAATAATCATTTTGAACCGGAAAATCAACAATGAAATGTTTTCGTTTTTTTTGCGAAAATCCCTGATGGTTAGCCTTACTGATTTTGAACGGATAAAATTCATTGTCACAGATTCGGTTCTTTCCGGTTATTTTGGGGTAATGGTGGAATTTTGAGTGGAGCGAAGTTTAATCGGTCGCCATATTCGCTTGCAATCCAGGTTCGATTACAAAATATAACCGGAATTCAAAACGCATTATTTCCAATAACCGTGCCTTCCATATCCAAACTACCGTTAGTTTCTTGCTAAACGTATTATTCCCATTACCAATAATCATTTTGAACCGGAAAATCAACAATGAAATGTTTTCGATTTTTTTGCGAAAATCCCTGATGGTTAGCCTTACTGATTTTGAACGGATAAAATTCATTGTCACAGATTCGGTTCTTTCCGGTTATTTTGGGTTAATGATGGAATTTTGAGTGGAGCGAAGTTTAAGTTGTTGCAATCGGTCGCCATATTCGCCTGCAATCCAGGTTCGATTACAAAATATAACCGGAATTCAAAACGCATTATTTCCAATAACCGTGCCTTCCATATCCAAACTACCGTTAGTTTCTTGCTAAACGTATTATTCCCATTACCAATAATCATTATGAACCGGAAAATCAACAATGAAATGTTTTCGATTTTTTTGCGAAAATCCCTGATGGTTAGCCTTACTGATTTTGAACGGATAAAATTCATTGTCACAGATTCGGTTCTTTCCGGTTATTTTGGGGTAATGATGGAATTTTGAGTGGAGCGAAGTTTAATCGGTCGCCATATTCGCCTGCAATCCAGGTTCGATTACAAAATATAACCGGAATTCAAAACGCATTATTTCCAATAACCGCGCTTTCCATATCCAAACTACCGTTAGTTTCTTGCTAAACGTATTATTCCCATTACCAATAATCATTTTGAACCGGAAAATCAACAATGAAATGTTTTCGATTTTTTTGCGAAAATCCCTGATGGTTAGCCCTACTGATTTTGAACGGATAAAATTCATTGTCACAGATTCGGTTCTTTCCGGTTATTTTGGGTTAATGATGGAATTTTGAGTGGAGCGAAGTTTAAGTTGTTGCAATCGGTCGCCATATTCGCCTGCAATCCAGGTTCGATTACAAAATATAACCGGAATTCAAAACGCTTTATTTCCAATAACCGCGCTTTCCATATCCAAACTACCGTTAGTTTCTTGCTAAACGTATTATTCCCATTACCAATAATCATTTTGAACCGGAAAATCAACAATGAAATGTTTTCGATTTTTTTGCGAAAATCCCTGATGGTTAGCCTTACTGATTTTGAACGGATAAAATTCATTGTCACAGATTCGGTTCTTTCCGGTTATTTTGGGTTAATGATGGAATTTTGAGTGGAGCGAAGTTTAAGTTGTTGCAATCGGTCGCCATATTCGCTTGCAATCCAGGTTCGATTACAAAATATAACCGGAATTCAAAACGCATTATTTCCAATAACCGCGCTTTCCATATCCAAACTACCGTTAGTTTCTTGCTAAACGTATTATTCCCATTACCAATAATCATTTTGAACCGGAAAATCAACAATGAAATGTTTTCGATTTTTTTGCGAAAATCCCTGATGGTTAGCCTTACTGATTTTGAACGGATAAAATTCATTGTCACAGATTCGGTTCTTTCCGGTTATTTTGGGGTAATGATGGAATTTTGAGTGGAGCGAAGTTTAATCGGTCGCCATATTCGCCTGCAATCCAGGTTCGATTACAAAATATAACCGGAATTCAAAACGCATTATTTCCAATAACCGCGCTTTCCATATCCAAACTACCGTTAGTTTCTTGCTAAACGTATTATTCCCATTACCAATAATCATTTTGAACCGGAAAATCAACAATGAAATGTTTTCGATTTTTTTTGCGAAAATCCCTGATGGTTAGCCCTACTGATTTTGAACGGATAAAATTCATTGTCACAGATTCGGTTCTTTCCGGTTATTTTGGGTTAATGATGGAATTTTGAGTGGAGCGAAGTTTAATCGGTCGCCATATTCGCCTGCAATCCAGGTTCGATTACAAAATATAACCGGAATTCAAAACGCATTATTTCCAATAACCGCGCTTTCCATATCCAAACTACCGTTAGTTTCTTGCTAAACGTATTATTCCCATTACCAATAATCATTTTGAACCGGAAAATCAACAATGAAATGTTTTCGATTTTTTTGCGAAAATCCCTGATGGTTAGCCTTACTGATTTTGAACGGATAAAATTCATTGTCACAGATTCGGTTCTTTCCGGTTATTTTGGGGTAATGGTGGAATTTTGAGTGGAGCGAAGTTTAATCGGTCGCCATATTCGCCTGCAATCCAGGTTCGATTACAAAATATAACCGGAATTCAAAACGCATTATTTCCAATAACCGCGCTTTCCATATCCAAACTACCGTTAGTTTCTTGCTAAACGTATTATTCCCATTACCAATAATCTTTTTGAACCGGAAAATCAACAATGAAATGTTTTCGTTTTTTTGCGAAAATCCCTGATGGTTAGCCTTACTGATTTTGAACGGATAAAATTCATTGTCACAGATTCGGTTCTTTCCGGTTATTTTGGGTTAATGATGGAATTTTGAGTGGAGCGAAGTTTAAGTGGTTGCAATCGGTCGCCATATTCGTTTGCAATCCAGGTTCGATTACAAAATATAACCGGAATTCAAAACGCATTATTTCCAATAACCGCGCTTTCCATATCCAAACTACCGTTAGTTTCTTGCTAAACGTATTATTCCCATTACCAATAATCATTTTGAACCGGAAAATCAACAATGAAATGTTTTCAATTTTTTGCGAAAATCCCTGATGGTTAGCCTTACTGATTTTGAACGGATAAAATTTATTGGCACAGATTCGGTTCTTTCCGGTTATTTTGGGTTAATGATGGAATTTTGAGTGGAGCGAAGTTTAAGTGGTTGCAATCGGTCGCCATATTCGCTTGCAATCCAGGTTCGATTACAAAATATAACCGGAATTCAAAACGCATTATTTCCAATAACCGCGCTTTCCATATCCAAACTACCGTTAGTTTCTTGCTAAACGTATTATTCCCATTACCAATAATCATTTTGAACCGGAAAATCAACAATGAAATGTTTTCAATTTTTTGCGAAAATCCCTGATGGTTAGCCTTACTGATTTTGAACGGATAAAATTCATTGTCACAGATTCGGTTCTTTCCGGTTATTTTGGGGTAATGGTGGAATTTTGAGTGGAGCGAAGTTTAATCGGTCGCCATATTCGCTTGCAATCCAGGTTCGATTACAAAATATAACCGGAATTCAAAACGCATTATTTCCAATAACCGCGCTTTCCATATCCAAACTACCGTTAGTTTCTTGCTAAACGTATTATTCCCATTACCAATAATCATTTTGAACCGGAAAATCAACAATGAAATGTTTTCGATTTTTTTGCGAAAATCCCTGATGGTTAGCCTTTCTGATTTTGAACGGATAAAATTCATTGTCACAGATTCGGTTCTTTCCGGTTATTTTGGGTTAATGATGGAATTTTGAGTGGAGCGAAGTTTAAGTGGTTGCAATCGGTGGCCATATTCGCCTGCAATCCAGGTTCGATTACAAAATATAACCGGAATTCAAAACGCATTATTTCCAATAACCGCGCTTTCCATATCCAAGCTACCGTTACTTTCTTGCTAAACGTATTATTCCCATTACCAATAATCATTTTGAACCGGAAAATCAACAATGAAATGTTTTCGATTTTTTTGCGAAAACCCCTGATGGTTAGCCTTTCTGATTTTGAACGGATAAAATTCATTGTCACAGATTCGGTTCTTTCCGGTTATTTTGGGTTAATGATGGAATTTTGAGTGGAGCGAAGTTTAAGTGGTTGCAATCGGTCGCCATATTCGCCTGCAATCCAGGTTCGATTACAAAATATAACCGGAATTCAAAACGCATTATTTCCAATAACCGCGCTTTCCATATCCAAACTACCGTTAGTTTCTTGCTAAACGTATTATTCCCATTACCAATAATCATTTTGAACCGGAAAATCAACAATGAAATGTTTTCGATTTTTTTGCGAAAATCCCTGATGGTTAGTTAGCCTTACTGATTTTGAACGGATAAAATTCATTGTCACAGATTCGGTTCTTTCCGGTTATTTTGGGTTAATGATGTAATTTTGAGTGGAGCGAAGTTTAAGTTGTTGCGCTTGCAATCCAGGTTCGATTACAAAATATAACCGGAATTCAAAACGCTTTATTTCCAATAATCGCGCTTTCCATATCCAAACTACCGTTAGTTTCTTGCTAAACGTATTATTCCCATTACCAATAATCATTTTGAACCGGAAAATCAACAATGAAATGTTTTCGATTTTTTTGCGAAAATCCCTGATGGTTAGCCTTACTGATTTTGAACGGATAAAATTCATTGTCACAGATTCGGTTCTTTCCGGTTATTTTGGGTTAATGATGGAATTTTGAGTGGAGCGAAGTTTAAGTTGTTGCAATCGGTCGCCATATTCGCCTGCAATCCAGGTTCGATTACAAAATATAACCGGAATTCAAAACGCATTATTTCCAATAACCGCGCTTTCCATATCCAAACTACCGTTAGTTTCTTGCTAAACGAATTATTCCCATTACCAATAATCATTTTGAACCGGAAAATCAACTATGAAATGTTTTCGATTTTTTTGCGAAAATCCCTGATGGTTAGCCTTACTGATTTTGAACGGATAAAATTCATTGTCACAGATTCGGTTCTTTCCGGTTATTGTGGGTTAATGATGGAATTTTGAGTGGAGCGAAGTTTAAGTGGTTGCAATCGGTGGCCATATTCGCCTGCAATCCAGGTTCGATTACAAAATATAACCGGAATTCAAAACGCATTATTTCCAATAACCGCGCTTTCCATATCCAAGCTACCGTTAGTTTCTTGCTAAACGTATTATTCCCATTACCAATAATCATTTTGAACCGGAAAATCAACAATGAAATGTTTTCGATTTTTTTGCGAAAACCCCTGATGGTTAGCCTTTCTGATTTTGAACGGATAAAATTCATTGTCACAGATTCGGTTCTTTCCGGTTATTTTGGGTTAATGATGGAATTTTGAGTGGAGCGAAGTTTAAGTGGTTGCAATCGGTGGCCATATTCGCCTGCAATCCAGGTTCGATTACAAAATATAACCGGAATTCAAAGCGCATTATTTCCAATAACCGCGCTTTCCATATCCAAACTACCGTTAGTTTCTTGCTAAACGTATTATTCCCATTACCAATAATCATTTTGAACCGGAAAATCAACAATGAAATGTTTTCGATTTTTTTGCGAAAATCCCTGATGGTTAGCCTTACTGATTTTGAACGGATAAAATTCATTGTCACAGATTCGGTTCTTTCCGGTTATTTTGGGTTAATGATGGAATTTTGAGTGGAGCGAAGTTTAAGTTGTTGCAATCGGTCGCCATATTCGCTTGCAATCCAGGTTCGATTACAAAATATAACCGGAATTCAAAACGCATTATTTCCAATAACCGCGCTTTCCATATGCAAACTACCGTTAGTTTCTTGCTAATCGTATTATTCCCTTTACCAATAATAATTTGGAACCGGAAAATCAACAATGAAATATTTTCGATTTTTTTGCGAAAATCCCTGATGGTTAGCCTTACTGATTTTGAACGGATAAAATTCATTGTCACAGATTCGGTTCTTTCCGGTTATTTTGGGTTAATGATGGAATTTTGAGTGGAGCGAAGTTTAAGTTGTTGCAATCGGACGCCATATTTGCCTGCAATCCAGGTTCGATTACAAAATATAACCGGAATTCAAAACGCATTATTTCCAATAACCGCGCTTTCCATATCCAAACTACCGTTAGTTTCTTGCTAAACGTATTATTCCCATTACCAATAATCATTTTGAACCGGAAAATCAACAATGAAATGTTTTCGATTTTTTTGCGAAAATCCCTGATGGTTAGCCTTACTGATTTTGAACGGATAAAATTCATTGTCACAGATTCGGTTCTTTCCGGTTATTTTGGGTTAATGATGGAATTTTGAGTGGAGCGAAGTTTAAGTGGTTGCAATCGGTGGCCATATTCGCCTGCAATCCAGGTTCGATTACAAAATATAACCGGAATTCAAAGCGCATTATTTCCAATAACCGCGCTTTCCATATCCAAACTACCGTTAGTTTCTTGCTAAACGTATTATTCCCATTACCAATAATCATTTTGAACCGGAAAATCAACAATGAAATGTTTTCGATTTTTTTGCGAAAATCCCTGATGGTTAGCCTTACTGATTTTGAACGGATACGGTTCTTTCCGGTTATTTTGGGTTAACGATGGAATTTTGAGTGGAGCGAAGTTTAAGTGGTTGCAATCGGTCGCCATATTCGCTTGCAATCCAGGTTCGATTACAAAATATAACCGGAATTCAAAACCAATAACTGCGCTTTCCATATCCAAACTACCGTTAGTTTCTTGCTAAACGTATTATTCCCATTACCAATAATCAATTTGAACCGGAAAATCAACAATGAAATGTTTTCGATTTTTTTGCGAAAATCCCTGATGGTTGTTAGCCTTACTGATTTTGAACGGATAAAATTCATTGTCACAGATTCGGCTCTTTCCGGTTATCTTGGGTTAATGATGTAATTTTGAGTGGAGCGAAGTTTAGGTGGTTGCAATCGGTCGCCATATTCGCCTGCAATCCAGGTTCGATTACAAAATATAACCGGAATTCAAAACGCATTATTTCCAATAACCGCGCTTTCCATATCCAAACTACCGTTAGTTTCTTGCTAAACGTATTATTCCCATTACCAATAATCATTTTGAACCGGAAAATCAACAATGAAATGTTTTCGATTTTTTTGCGAGAATCCCTGATGGTTAGCCTTACTGATTTTGAACGGATACGGTTCTTTCCGGTTATTTTGGGTTAACGATGGAATTTTGAGTGGAGCGAAGTTTAAGTGGTTGCAATCGGTCGCCATATTCGCTTGCAATCCAGGTTCGATTACAAAATATAACCGGAATTCAAAACGCTTTATTTCCAATAACCGCGCTTTCCATATCCAAACTACCGTTAGTTTCTTGCTAAACGTATTATTCCCATTACCAATAATCATTTTGAACCGGAAAATCAACAATGAAATGTTTTCGTTTTTTTTTGCGAAAATCCCTGATGGTTAGCCTTACTGATTTTGAACGGATAAAATTCATTGTCACAGATTCGGTTCTTTCCGGTTATTTTGGGTTAATGATGGAATTTTGAGTGGAGCGAAGTTTAAGTGGTTGCAATCGGTCGCCATATTCGTTTGCAATCCAGGTTCGATTACAAAATATAACCGGAATTCAAAACGCATTATTTCCAATAACCGCGCTTTCCATATCCAAACTACCGTTAGTTTCTTGCTAAACGTATTATTCCCATTACCAATAATCATTTTGAACCGGAAAATCAACAATGAAATGTTTTCGATTTTTTTGCGAAAATCCCTGATGGTTAGCCTTACTGATTTTGAACGGATAAAATTCATTGTCACAGATTCGGTTCTTTCCGGTTATTTTGGGGTAATGATGGAATTTTGAGTGGAGCGAAGTTTAATCGGTCGCCATATTCGCCTGCAATCCAGGTTCGATTACAAAATATAACCGGAATTCAAAACGCATTATTTCCAATAACCGCGCTTTCCATATCCAAACTACCGTTAGTTTCTTGCTAAACGTATTATTCCCATTACCAATAATCATTTTGAACCGGAAAATCAACAATGAAATGTTTTCGATTTTTTTGCGAAAATCCCTGATGGTTAGCCCTACTGATTTTGAACGGATAAAATTCATTGTCACAGATTCGGTTCTTTCCGGTTATTTTGGGTTAATGATGGAATTTTGAGTGGAGCGAAGTTTAAGTTGTTGCAATCGGTCGCCATATTCGCCTGCAATCCAGGTTCGATTACAAAATATAACCGGAATTCAAAACGCTTTATTTCTAATAACCGCGCTTTCCATATCCAAACTACCGTTAGTTTCTTGCTAAACGTATTATTCCCATTACCAATAATCATTTTGAACCGGAAAATCAACAATGAAATGTTTTCGATTTTTTTGCGAAAATCCCTGATGGTTAGCCTTACTGATTTTGAACGGATAAAATTCATTGTCACAGATTCGGTTCTTTCCGGTTATTTTGGGTTAATGATGGAATTTTGAGTGGAGCGAAGTTTAAGTTGTTGCAATCGGTCGCCATATTCGCTTGCAATCCAGGTTCGATTACAAAATATAACCGGAATTCAAAACGCTTTATTTCCAATAACCGCGCTTTCCATATCCAAACTACCGTTAATTTCTTGCTAAACGTATTATTCCCATTACCAATAATCATTTTGAACCGGAAAATCAACAATGAAATGTTTTCGATTTTTTTGCGAAAATCCCTGATGGTTAGCCTTACTGATTTTGAACGGATAAAATTCATTGTCACAGATTCGGTTCTTTCCGGTTATTTTGGGTTAATGATGGAATTTTGAGTGGAGCGAAGTTTAAGTTGTTGCAATCGGTCGCCATATTCGCTTGCAATCCAGGTTCGATTACAAAATATAACCGGAATTCAAAACGCATTATTTCCAATAACCGCGCTTTCCATATCCAAACTACCGTTAGTTTCTTGCTAAACGTATTATTCCCATTACCAATAATCATTTTGAACCGGAAAATCAACAATGAAATGTTTTCGATTTTTTTGCGAAAATCCCTGATGGTTAGCCTTACTGATTTTGAACGGATAAAATTCATTGTCACAGATTCGGTTCTTTCCGGTTATTTTGGGGTAATGATGGAATTTTGAGTGGAGCGAAGTTTAATCGGTCGCCATATTCGCCTGCAATCCAGGTTCGATTACAAAATATAACCGGAATTCAAAACGCATTATTTCCAATAACCGCGCTTTCCATATCCAAACTACCGTTAGTTTCTTGCTAAACGTATTATTCCCATTACCAATAATCATTTTGAACCGGAAAATCAACAATGAAATGTTTTCGATTTTTTTGCGAAAATCCCTGATGGTTAGCCTTACTGATTTTGAACGGATAAAATTCATTGTCACAGATTCGGTTCTTTCCGGTTATTTTGGGGTAATGGTGGAATTTTGAGTGGAGCGAAGTTTAATCGGTCGCCATATTCGCCTGCAATCCAGGTTCGATTACAAAATATAACCGGAATTCAAAACGCATTATTTCCAATAACCGCGCTTTCCATATCCAAACTACCGTTAGTTTCTTGCTAAACGTATTATTCCCATTACCAATAATCTTTTTGAACCGGAAAATCAACAATGAAATGTTTTCGTTTTTTTGCGAAAATCCCTGATGGTTAGCCTTACTGATTTTGAACGGATAAAATTCATTGTCACAGATTCGGTTCTTTCCGGTTATTTTGGGTTAATGATGGAATTTTGAGTGGAGCGAAGTTTAAGTTGTTGCAATCGGTCGCCATATTCGCTTGCAATCCAGGTTCGATTACAAAATATAACCGGAATTCAAAACGCATTATTTCCAATAACCGCACTTTCCATATCCAAACTACCGTTAGTTTCTTGCTAAACGTATTATTCCCATTACCAATAATCATTTTGAACCGGAAAATCAACAATGAAATGTTTTCGTTTTTTTTTGCGAAAATCCCTGATGGTTAGCCTTACTGATTTTGAACGGATAAAATTCATTGTCACAGATTCGGTTCTTTCCGGTTATTTTGGGTTAATGATGGAATTTTGAGTGGAGCGAAGTTTAAGTGGTTGCAATCGGTCGCCATATTCGTTTGCAATCCAGGTTCGATTACAAAATATAACCGGAATTCAAAACGCATTATTTCCAATAACCGCGCTTTCCATATCCAAACTACCGTTAGTTTCTTGCTAAACGTATTATTCCCATTACCAATAATCATTTTGAACCGGAAAATCAACAATGAAATGTTTTCAATTTTTTGCGAAAATCCCTGATGGTTAGCCTTACTGATTTTGAACGGATAAAATTTATTGGCACAGATTCGGTTCTTTCCGGTTATTTTGGGTTAATGATGGAATTTTGAGTGGAGCGAAGTTTAAGTGGTTGCAATCGGTCGCCATATTCGCTTGCAATCCAGGTTCGATTACAAAATATAACCGGAATTCAAAACGCATTATTTCCAATAACCGCGCTTTCCATATCCAAACTACCGTTAGTTTCTTGCTAAACGTATTATTCCCATTACCAATAATCATTTTGAACCGGAAAATCAACAATGAAATGTTTTCAATTTTTTGCGAAAATCCCTGATGGTTAGCCTTACTGATTTTGAACGGATAAAATTCATTGTCACAGATTCGGTTCTTTCCGGTTATTTTGGGGTAATGGTGGAATTTTGAGTGGAGCGAAGTTTAATCGGTCGCCATATTCGCTTGCAATCCAGGTTCGATTACAAAATATAACCGGAATTCAAAACGCATTATTTCCAATAACCGCGCTTTCCATATCCAAACTACCGTTAGTTTCTTGCTAAACGTATTATTCCCATTACCAATAATCATTTTGAACCGGAAAATCAACAATGAAATGTTTTCGATTTTTTTGCGAAAATCCCTGATGGTTAGCCTTTCTGATTTTGAACGGATAAAATTCATTGTCACAGATTCGGTTCTTTCCGGTTATTTTGGGTTAATGATGGAATTTTGAGTGGAGCGAAGTTTAAGTGGTTGCAATCGGTGGCCATATTCGCCTGCAATCCAGGTTCGATTACAAAATATAACCGGAATTCAAAACGCATTATTTCCAATAACCGCGCTTTCCATATCCAAGCTACCGTTAGTTTCTTGCTAAACGTATTATTCCCATTACCAATAATCATTTTGAACCGGAAAATCAACAATGAAATGTTTTCGATTTTTTTGCGAAAACCCCTGATGGTTAGCCTTTCTGATTTTGAACGGATAAAATTCATTGTCACAGATTCGGTTCTTTCCGGTTATTTTGGGTTAATGATGGAATTTTGAGTGGAGCGAAGTTTAAGTGGTTGCAATCGGTCGCCATATTCGCCTGCAATCCAGGTTCGATTAGAAAATATAACCGGAATTCAAAACGCATTATTTCCAATAACCGCGCTTTCCATATCCAAACTACCGTTAGTTTCTTGCTAAACGTATTATTCCCATTACCAATAATCATTTTGAACCGGAAAATCAACAATGAAATGTTTTCGATTTTTTTGCGAAAATCCCTGATGGTTAGTTAGCCTTACTGATTTTGAACGGATAAAATTCATTGTCACAGATTCGGTTCTTTCCGGTTATTTTGGGTTAATGATGTAATTTTGAGTGGAGCGAAGTTTAAGTTGTTGCGCTTGCAATCCAGGTTCGATTACAAAATATAACCGGAATTCAAAACGCTTTATTTCCAATAATCGCGCTTTCCATATCCAAACTACCGTTAGTTTCTTGCTAAACGTATTATTCCCATTACCAATAATCATTTTGAACCGGAAAATCAACAATGAAATGTTTTCGATTTTTTTGCGAAAATCCCTGATGGTTAGCCTTACTGATTTTGAACGGATAAAATTCATTGTCACAGATTCGGTTCTTTCCGGTTATTTTGGGTTAATGATGGAATTTTGAGTGGAGCGAAGTTTAAGTTGTTGCAATCGGTCGCCATATTCGCCTGCAATCCAGGTTCGATTACAAAATATAACCGGAATTCAAAACGCATTATTTCCAATAACCGCGCTTTCCATATCCAAACTACCGTTAGTTTCTTGCTAAACGAATTATTCCCATTACCAATAATCATTTTGAACCGGAAAATCAACTATGAAATGTTTTCGATTTTTTTGCGAAAATCCCTGATGGTTAGCCTTACTGATTTTGAACGGATAAAATTCATTGTCACAGATTCGGTTCTTTCCGGTTATTGTGGGTTAATGATGGAATTTTGAGTGGAGCGAAGTTTAAGTGGTTGCAATCGGTGGCCATATTCGCCTGCAATCCAGGTTCGATTACAAAATATAACCGGAATTCAAAACGCATTATTTCCAATAACCGCGCTTTCCATATCCAAGCTACCGTTAGTTTCTTGCTAAACGTATTATTCCCATTACCAATAATCATTTTGAACCGGAAAATCAACAATGAAATGTTTTCGATTTTTTTGCGAAAACCCCTGATGGTTAGCCTTTCTGATTTTGAACGGATAAAATTCATTGTCACAGATTCGGTTCTTTCCGGTTATTTTGGGTTAATGATGGAATTTTGAGTGGAGCGAAGTTTAAGTGGTTGCAATCGGTGGCCATATTCGCCTGCAATCCAGGTTCGATTACAAAATATAACCGGAATTCAAAGCGCATTATTTCCAATAACCGCGCTTTCCATATCCAAACTACCGTTAGTTTCTTGCTAAACGTATTATTCCCATTACCAATAATCATTTTGAACCGGAAAATCAACAATGAAATGTTTTCGATTTTTTTGCGAAAATCCCTGATGGTTAGCCTTACTGATTTTGAACGGATAAAATTCATTGTCACAGATTCGGTTCTTTCCGGTTATTTTGGGTTAATGATGGAATTTTGAGTGGAGCGAAGTTTAAGTTGTTGCAATCGGTCGCCATATTCGCTTGCAATCCAGGTTCGATTACAAAATATAACCGGAATTCAAAACGCATTATTTCCAATAACCGCGCTTTCCATATGCAAACTACCGTTAGTTTCTTGCTAATCGTATTATTCCCTTTACCAATAATAATTTGGAACCGGAAAATCAACAATGAAATATTTTCGATTTTTTTGCGAAAATCCCTGATGGTTAGCCTTACTGATTTTGAACGGATAAAATTCATTGTCACAGATTCGGTTCTTTCCGGTTATTTTGGGTTAATGATGGAATTTTGAGTGGAGCGAAGTTTAAGTTGTTGCAATCGGACGCCATATTTGCCTGCAATCCAGGTTCGATTACAAAATATAACCGGAATTCAAAACGCATTATTTCCAATAACCGCGCTTTCCATATCCAAACTACCGTTAGTTTCTTGCTAAACGTATTATTCCCATTACCAATAATCATTTTGAACCGGAAAATCAACAATGAAATGTTTTCGATTTTTTTGCGAAAATCCCTGATGGTTAGCCTTACTGATTTTGAACGGATAAAATTCATTGTCACAGATTCGGTTCTTTCCGGTTATTTTGGGTTAATGATGGAATTTTGAGTGGAGCGAAGTTTAAGTGGTTGCAATCGGTGGCCATATTCGCCTGCAATCCAGGTTCGATTACAAAATATAACCGGAATTCAAAGCGCATTATTTCCAATAACCGCGCTTTCCATATCCAAACTACCGTTAGTTTCTTGCTAAACGTATTATTCCCATTACCAATAATCATTTTGAACCGGAAAATCAACAATGAAATGTTTTCGATTTTTTTGCGAGAATCCCTGATGGTTAGCCTTACTGATTTTGAACGGATACGGTTCTTTCCGGTTATTTTGGGTTAACGATGGAATTTTGAGTGGAGCGAAGTTTAAGTGGTTGCAATCGGTCGCCATATTCGCTTGCAATCCAGGTTCGATTACAAAATATAACCGGAATTCAAAACGCTTTATTTCCAATAACCGCGCTTTCCATATCCAAACTACCGTTAGTTTCTTGCTAAACGTATTATTCCCATTACCAATAATCATTTTGAACCGGAAAATCAACAATGAAATGTTTTCGATTTTTTTGCGAAAATCCCTGATGGTTGGGTGGGCCTTACTGATTTTGAACGGATAAAATTCATTGTCACAGATTCGGTTCTTTCCGGTTATTTTGGGTTAATGATGGAATTTTGAGTGGAGCGAAGTTTAAGTGGTTGCAATCGGTCGCCATATTCGCTTGCAATCCAGGTTCGATTACAAAATATAACCGGAATTCAAAACGCTTTATTTCCAATAATCGCGCTTTCCATATCCAAACTACCGTTAGTTTCTTGCTAAACGTATTATTCCCATTACCAATAATCATTTTGAACCGGAAAATCAACAATGAAATGTTTTCGATTTTTTTGCGAAAATCCCTGATGGTTAGCCTTACTGATTTTGAACGGATAAAATTCATTGTCACAGATTCGGTTCTTTCCGGTTATCTAGGGTTAATGATGGAATTTTGAGTGGAGCGAAGTTTAGGTGGTTGCAATCGGTCGCCATATTCGCCTGCAATCCAGGTTCGATTACAAAATATAACCGGAATTCAAAACGCTTTATTTCCAATAACCGCGCTTTCCATATCCAAACTACCGTTAGTTTCTTGCTAAACGTATTATTCCCATTACCAATAATCATTTTGAACCGGAAAATCAACAATGAAATGTTTTCGATTTTTTTGCGAAAATCCCTGATAGCCCTGTTAGCCCTGTTAGCCTTACTGATTTTGAACTTTATTTCCAATAACCGCGCTTTCCATATCCAAACTACCGTTAGTTTCTTGCTAAACGTATTATTCCCATTACCAATAATCATTTTGAACCGGAAAATCAACAATGAAATGTTTTCGATTTTTTTGCGAAAATCCCTGATGGTTAGCCTTACTGATTTTGAACGGATAAAATTCATTGTCACAGATTCGGTTCTTTCCGGTTATTTTGGGTTGTTGATGGAATTTTAAGTGGAGCGAAGTTTAAGTTGTTGCAATCGGTCGCCATATTCGCCTGCAATCCAGGTTCGATTAGAAAATATAACCGGAATTCAAAACGCATTATTTCCAATAACCGCGCTTTCCATATCCAAACTACCGTTAGTTTCTTGCTAAACGTATTATTCCCATTACCAATAATCATTTTGAACCGGAAAATCAACAATGAAATGTTTTCGATTTTTTTGCGAAAATCCCTGATGGTTAGCCTTACTGATTTTGAACGGATAAAATTCATTGTCACAGATTCGGTTCTTTCCGGTTATTTTGGGTTAATGATGGAATTTTGAGTGGAGCGAAGTTTAAGTTGTTGCAATCGGTCGCCATATTCGCCTGCAATCCAGGTTCGATTACAAAATATAACCGGAATTCAAAACGCATTATTTCCAATAACCGTGCCTTCCATATCCAAACTACCGTTAGTTTCTTGCTAAACGTATTATTCCCATTACCAATAATCATTTTGAACCGGAAAATCAACAATGAAATGTTTTCGTTTTTTTTGCGAAAATCCCTGATGGTTAGCCTTACTGATTTTGAACGGATAAAATTCATTGTCACAGATTCGGTTCTTTCCGGTTATCTTGGGTTAATGATGGAATTTTGAGTGGAGCGAAGTTTAGGTGGTTGCAATCGGTCGCCATATTCGCCTGCAATCCAGGTTCGATTACAAAATATAACCGGAATTCAAAACGCATTATTTCCAATAACCGCGCTTTCCATATCCAAACTACCGTTAGTTTCTTGCTAAACGTATTATTCCCATTACCAATAATCATTTTGAACCGGAAAATCAACAATGAAATGTTTTCGATTTTTTTGCGAAAATCCCTGATGGTTAGTTAGCCTTACTGATTTTGAACGGATAAAATTCATTGTCACAGATTCGGTTCTTTCCGGTTATCTTGGGTTAATGATGGAATTTTGAGTGGAGCGAAGTTTAGGTGGTTGCAATCGGTCGCCATATTCGCCTGCAATCCAGGTTCGATTACAAAATATAACCGCAATTCAAAACGCATTATTTCCAATAACCGCGCTTTCCATATCCAAACTACCGTTAGTTTCTTGCTAAACGTATTATTCCCATTACCAATAATCATTTTGAACCGGAAAATCAACAATGAAATGTTTTCGATTTTTTTGCGAAAAACCCTGATGGTTAGCCTTACTGGTTTTGAACGGATAAAATTCATTGTCACAGATTCGGTTCTTTCAGGTTATTTTGGGTTAATGATGGAATTTTGAGTGGAGCGAAGTTTAAGTTGTTGCAATCGGTCGCCATATTCGCCTGCAATCCAGGTTCGATTACAAAATATAACCGGAATTCAAAACGCATTATTTCCAATAACCGCGCTTTCCATATCCAAACTACCGTTAGTTTCTTGCTAAACGTATTATTCCCATTACCAATAATCAATTTGAACCGGAAAATCAACAATGAAATGTTTTCGATTTTTTTGCGAAAATCCCTGATGGTTAGCCTTACTGATTTTGAACGGATAAAATTCATTGTCACAGATTCGGTTCTTTCCGGTTATTTTGGGTTAACGATGGAATTTTGAGTGGAGTGAAGTTTAAGTGGTTGCAATCGGTCGCCATATTCGCCTGCAATCCAGGTTCGATTACAAAATATAACCGGAATTCAAAACGCATTATTTCCAATAACCGCGCTTTCCATATCCAAACTACCGTTAGTTTCTTGCTAAACGTATTATTCCCATTACCAATAATCAATTTGAACCGGAAAATCAACAATGAAATGTTTTCGATTTTTTTGCGAAAATCCCTGATGGTTAGCCTTACTGATTTTGAACGGATAAAATTCATTGTCACAGATTCGGCTCTTTCCGGTTATTTTGGGTTAATGATGGAATTTTGAGTGGAGCGAAGTTTAAGTTGTTGCAATCGGTCGCCATATTCGCCTGCAATCCAGGTTCGATTACAAAATATAACCGGAATTCAAAACGCATTATTTCCAATAACCGCGCTTTCCATATCCAAACTACCGTTAGTTTCTTGCTAAACGTATTATTCCCATTACCAATAATCAATTTGAACCGGAAAATCAACAATGAAATGTTTTCGATTTTTTTCCGAAAATTCATTGTCACAGATTCGGTTCTTTCCGGTTATTTTGGGTTAATGATGGAATTTTGAGTGGAGCGAAGTTTAAGTTGTTGCAATCGGTCGCCATATTCGCTTGCAATCCAGGTTCGATTACAAAATATAACCGGAATTCAAAACGCATTATTTCCAATAACCGCGCCTTCCATATCCAAACTACCGTTAGTTTCTTGCTAAACGTATTATTCCCATTACCAATAATCAATTTGAACCGGAAAATCAACAATGAAATGTTTTCGATTTTTTTTGCGAAAATCCCTGATGGTTGTTAGCCTTACTGATTTTGAACGGATAAAATTCATTGTCACAGATTCGGTTCTTTCCGGTTATTTTGGGTTAATGATGGAATTTTGAGTGGAGCGAAGTTTAAGTTGTTGCAATCGGTCGCCATATTCGCCTGCAATCCAGGTTCGATTACAAAATATAACCGGAATTCAAAACGCATTATTTCTAATAACCGCGCTTTCCATATCCAAACTACCATAAGTTTCTTGCTAAACGTATTATTCCCATTACCAATAATCATTTTGAACCGGAAAATCAACAATGAAATGTTCTCGATTTTTTTGCGAAAATCCCTGATGGTTGCTAGCCTTACTGATTTTGAACGGATAAAATTCGTTGTCACAGATTCGGTTCTTTCCGGTTATTTTGGGTTAATGATGGAATTTTGAGTGGAGCGAAGTTTAAGTTGTTGCAATCGGTCGCCATATTCGCTTGCAATCCAGGTTCGATTACAAAATATAACCGGAATTCAAAACGCTTTATTTCCAATAACCGCGCTTTCCATATCCAAACTACCGTTAGTTTCTTGCTAATCGTATTATTCCCATTACCAATAATCATTTTGAACCGGAAAATCAACAATGAAATGTTTTCGATTTTTTTGCGAACATCCCTGATGGTTAGCCTTACTGATTTTGAACGGATAAAATTCATTGTCACAGATTCGGTTCTTTCCGGTTATTTTGGGTTAATGATGGAATTTTGAGTGGAGCGAAGTTTAAGTTGTTGCAATCGGTCGCCATATTCGCCTGCAATCCAGGTTCGATTACAAAATATAACCGGAATTCAAAACGCTTTATTTCCAATAACCGCGCTTTCCATATCCAAACTACCGTTAGTTTCTTGCTAAACGTATTATTCCCATTACCAATAATCATTTTGAACCGGAAAATCAACAATGAAATGTTTTCGATTTTTTTGCGAAAATCCCTGATGGTTAGCCTTACTGATTTTGAACGGATAAAATTCATTGTCACAGATTCGGTTCTTTCCGGTTATTTTGGGTTAATGATGGAATTTTGAGTGGAGCGAATTTTAAGTGGTTGCAATCGGTCGCCATATTCGCCTGCAATCCAGGTTCGATTACAAAATATAACCGGAATTCAAAACGCATTATTTCCAATAACTGCGCTTTCCATATCCAAACTACCGTTTGTTTCTTGCTAAACGTATTATTCCCATTACCAATAATCATTTTGAACCGGAAAATCAACAATGAAATGTTTTCGATTTTTTTGCGAAAATCCCTGATGGTTAGCCTTACTGATTTTGAACGGATAAAATTCATTGTCACAGATTCGGTTCTTTCCGGTTATTTTGGGTTAATGATGGAATTTTGAGTGGAGCGAAGATTAGGTGGTTGCAATCGGTCGCCATATTCGCCTGCAATCCAGGTTCGATTACAAAATATAACCGGAATTCAAACCGCATTATTTCCAATAACTGCGCTTTCCATATCCAAACTACCGTTAGTTTCTTGCTAAACGTATTATTCCCATTACCAATAATCAATTTGAACCGGAAAATCAACAATGAAATGTTTTCGATTTTTTTGCGAAAATCCCTGATGGTTAGCCTTACTGATTTTGAACGGATAAAATTCATTGTCACAGATTCGGTTCTTTCCGGTTATCTTGGGTTAATGATGGAATTTTGAGTGGAGCGAAGATTAGGTGGTTGCAATCGGTCGCCATATTCGCCTGCAATCCAGGTTCGATTACAAAATATAACCGGAATTCAAAACGCATTATTTCCAATAACCGCGCTTTCCATATCCAAACTACCGTTAGTTTCTTGCTAAACGTATTATTCCCATTACCAATAATCATTTTGAACCGGAAAATCAACAATGAAATGTTTTCGATTTTTTTGCGAAAATCCCTGATGGTTAGCCTTACTGATTTTGAACGGATAAAATTCATTGTCACAGATTCGGTTCTTTCCGGTTATCTTGGGTTAATGATGGAATTTTGAGTGGAGCGAAGATTAGGTGGTTGCAATCGGTCGCCATATTCGCCTGCAATCCAGGTAAGATTACAAAATATAACCGGAATTCAAAACGCATTATTTCCAATAACCGCGCTTTCCATATCCAAACTACCGTTAGTTTCTTGCTAAACGTATTATTCCCATTACCAATAATCATTTTGAACCGGAAAATCAACAATGAAATGTTTCCGATTTTTTGCGAAAATCCCTGATGGTTGCCTTACTGATTTTGAACGGATAAAATTCATTGTCACAGATTCGGTTCTTTCCGGTTATTTTGGGTTAATGATGGAATTTTGAGTGGAGCGAAGTTTAAGTTGTTGCAATCGGTCGCCATATTCGCTTGCAATCCAGGTTCGATTACAAAATATAACCGGAATTCAAAACGCATTATTTCCAATAACTGCGCTTTCCACATCCAAACTACCGTTAGTTTCTTGCTAAACGTATTATTCCCATTACCAATAATCATTTTGAACCGGAAAATCAACAATGAAATGTTTTCGATTTTTTTTGCGAAAATCCCTGATGGTTAGCCTTACTGATTTTGAACGGATACAATTCATTGTCACAGATTCGGTTCTTTCCGGTTATTTTGGGTTAATGATGGAATTTTGAGTGGAGCGAAGTTTAGGTGGTTGCAATCGGTCGCCATATTCGCTTGCAATCCAGGTTCGATTACAAAATATAACCGGAATGCAAAATGCATTATTTCCAATAACCGCGCTTTCCATATCCAAACTACCGTTAGTTTCTTGCTAAACGTATTATTCCCATTACCAATAATCATTTTGAACCGGAAAATCAACAATGAAATGTTTTCGATTTTTTTGCGAAAATCCCTGATGCCTTACTGATTTTGAACGGATAAAATTCATTGTCACAGATTCGGTTCTTTCCGGTTATTTTGGGTTAATGATGGAATTTTGAGTGGAGTGAAGATTAGGTGGTTGCAATCGGTCGCCATATTCGCCTGCAATCCAGGTTCGATTACAAAATATAACCGGAATTCAAAACGCATTATTTCCAATAACCGCGCTTTCCATATCCAAACTACCGTTAGTTTCTTGCTAAACGTATTATTCCCATTACCAATAATCATTTTGAACCGGAAAATCAACAATGAAATGTTTTCGATTTTTTTGCGAAAATCCCTGATGTTAGCCTTACTGATTTTGAACGGATAAAATTCATTGTCACAGATTCAGTTGTTTTCGGTTACTTTTGGTTAAGGATGGAATTTTGAGTGGAGCGAAGTTTAAGTGGTTGCAATGTATCGCTGTATCAAGGATACGTAAGGCTATTACGACAATGAGTCTTAGTGGTTTTAGACATGAATCGAAGATGTCAGTACAAAATCGAGTATTACCGAGCCTAGTAAATAAGGTCGACCCAACGGTTTTCGATCAACTTCTTTGTAGAGATCACTATATCATTTACGTTTCCTCAACTTAAAAGCGTTTTCATTTTCTCGCAGATTTCCTCGCTCTCCTAGCAGATCGTGTACAAAATCATAATTTTTTGAACATTCTCATAAAGTATGCTTTACTCTTTCCATGTCAGGCCAACATGTCTGATTTCCAGGCATTTAAAACCTTGGCTTCTTAACCAATGATGGTCCCAAGCCGAATAAGGCTTGTTTATTATTTTTGTTGTGTTATTGGCTTTAGATATTCATATTAGATTTAATTCAGTCCATTTACTAGGAGTATGTAACAAAGTTCTAAGTCATGAAAATTCCAGGATCGGTGAGAAATTGATTGTTTATTTTTCACAAGGATTGTGTCACACGGAATATTCTAGGATTGTGCCTTATTCAGGGAAGATAACTGCAATCTCAAGTAATTTTCCCTCATTATAGTCACAATCCTTGAAAATTCCGTGTGGCACAATCCTTGTAAAAAATAAACAATTAATAAACCTTTCATATTCACCTTTCTGTGAGGGAGAGTATTATTCGTGAGTGAGTGACTTTAGGAGTGGTGTTGGCCGATGACTAGAAGTGAACTACCAAATGCATTGTGACCTTTAAAAATATGTTTCTAGATTACCAATCGGAAAATTGCTGAAGTTAATGGAGCGTGATTCATGTTAGCCTTGGAAATATTTCTACTAAGAGTGAAGGACGTGATTATGGTTGTTTGACATTTTTGTTTTCATAGATTGAATGTCTTGATTGTCGAAATTCGTCATTATTTTCATTATTATTATTATTATTTTATGCAATTTCATTATTTTCGCCAGTGACTGTTGCTATACGGGTCCTCTTTTTCGGTTGAACATTTCCATTAGTAATAAATTGTTTGATAGTACGGCCAAATGAAGCACGTGAACGAATCCTGTCCGGAAAACGTTGAGCGTAAATAGCAACAGCATTTTCAAGATTTCTGCCAGCTTCTCCATAAACCAGAACCATTTCAATTTTCTCTGGCACAGTTAAACGCGCCATTCTAAAGTATTTTATCGTTTATTTTTCAATTACGAAAAACATGAAGATAAGAAATAACACAAACATTAAATGTGATTTACAAAACTGAATAAATTGCTTTGATGACGAATTTCGAGTATTTCCAATGAAAACGTGATGTTTTTTATTTCAAACGTATTGCAGAATCGAATGCATGTGTTCTAAGGAGAAATTGGAAAAACTGAATTTCGTCGATTACAACGCCATCTATCCTGAACCGAACAAAATATTTCATTCAAATCATACGTACTTTTGTCGTAGAATCCGTATCTGCAATAAAAAATATGGCTTCCTATCTTAGTTTAAAAATTACTCCCGCCCCACCTACAAAGCTGGGGATGGGGGACTATTTTTTTGCACTAATGTATTTCCCCCGCGGTATGATTAAATTTTGATTATGGACATTTTTCCCGTAGAGTGGCTATTTTTCGAGATATTTGATCGCCTCAGTTTAAAAGAAACACCCGGTATATGGCAAATAGTGCGGCACTAATAGATCGCACTCGCTCTCGCAGATATATTTCATGCCTGCGGAGCGAGTGTGCGATGTATTAATGCTGTACTATTTGCCGCAAGTATAAACGCATTGTAATAGTTGAAGTTTTATGTGTTCAATATTGAGGTGCGCTACCTATCACAAAAAATAAAAAATTTTTACTGTCATTTTCTCAAACGTCAAAATTTTATTTCATTTCTTGTAAATATTTTCTCTTACTTTTAAAAAATACAATAAAAAAGGAAATAAGATTTAAACTGCAATTATAAATTTAAATTAGTAAATATATTGTTAAAATGTTTTCAAATGAAATAAATGATGACGACAATGATGACGATTTGAATTGGGATAATCTAAAAACCATAACAACATTCGATGGTGGTAAGTTGATGAACATCAAAAATATGCTCGATGATTCTGTTGCAAAACTTCGAGAATATTCTAGAAATTAGATTTTTATATATTCCGTTTCACTACTTATAGTGGATGAAAATAGTAAAAAGTTGTCAACCAAATACAAAATCAATAATAATACAACAAAAACGGCATCCAATCATTTATTAAATGGGGGAATTATGGACGTCATTACAGCCAAGGCAACGACCCCCTATAGTTTATTGGTCGAAAGTTTGGTGCAGCAATTATGCTCGATGCTGGAACCTGATCGTTTGCAATCTGAAAAACTATACGAATCGATATGTAAACAATTGCATCAAATGAATTTGATCGATGAAACATTTTCAATGGGGGAATTTGAAATGATGCGAAGTCAATACCAAAAGGCACTATACCAATTGGTAAGTGTGGCACGTGGCCAGGAATTACCCATTTCATTACAAAATATGTGGCCGCTTAATTCGCAAGCACCTGCACTAGGAATTATGGATTGGTCGCGTTACTATCGGGAATTCGATGAGATTGATTATATAGCTGGTGGAGGATTTGGAAAAGTATACAAAGCGCGCCATAAATTAGACGGAATTGAATATGCTGTAAAAAAAATTACAATTAAATCGACTACCATTAATCATGTTTTGCACCATCTGAGTGAAGTGAAAACCTTGGCAGGATTAAACCATGTAAACATTGTACCATACAAAGCTGCTTGGCTCGAACCATTGATTGCAAATAACTCACATGCCAATCCAATTAAAAAATCGGAAAGTAGTGATTCGGAGGAGGAAGATGATGATGTAGAAGATTATCTAATGAAATCGGACACATCATCTTCCTCATCAGATTTTATTGAATTTCGAAATAGTACTGATGAACTAGGCACTGCCACACAAAAATCGTCAATTATTTCTGACACGGAAACGAGTGCTTCCGAGATAAGCGCAAGTAAAATTTTGGCCAAATTTAAACCACAAATTAGTTTAGAAAAAAATCAACCGCATTTGAAATTGAAGTGGGCTACGCTGTACATTCAAATGACACTATGTCAATTAACATTGCGCGAATGGTTAGACGCACGAAACACGCACAACCGATTTGATGAATTTTATGAGACTTTCTTGCAAGATCCTATAAACAAAACAAAATATTACAACCAAACGAAGCATGAACGAAATCTTTCGAAACTTTTCCATCACACATCTAGCACGATCGAAATCAAAAAGAAAAAGGCTGTAGAGCATCCTGTTTCTTCATCATCGTCTGATGAAGGAATAGCAGCGGAAGATGAAAATGAAATCGATGGTTATCAAAATCATCCGACACATTTAATCATCGTGTCTGATATATTTTCCCAAATGCTGAATGGACTCCACTACATCCATTCCCGTGGTATTGTGCATCACGACATAAAACCAAGTAATATATTTGTAGCACTTGAACATAATGGTAAAATGACTGTTCAACTTGGGGATTTTGGACTAGCGTGCCCATTACAAAATATTTCACATTCTACTCAGGGATTCGGGACGCCATTATATGCGGCTCCCGAACAATTAAACGGTGAATGCAGTCCTAAAAGTGATATCTACAGCCTGGGCATAATTTTGCTCGAACTACTGTTACCATTCCAAACGGATATGGAGCGAGTGGATACAATTAAAAAAATCCGTTCGGGTAATTTCCCGAAACAAGTGAACGAACCCTATTCAAATTTATTAAAACGTTTGTTATCGCATCATAGGAAGCGTCCCGATACATTTCAACTGGTTGAAATTATGAATCGGTTGAATTCGACCAAGGACAATTTAATTTATGATCTACAGAAGCGTTTATCAGATCAAGAAGTCGAAATAAATTTGCTCAAAAATCGTAGTATGGAACAGAACGAGCTGAAAGATGAAATTTTAAAGCAAAAAGATATGGAAATTAATGCGCTGAGGGAGCGAATCTTGAGATTAGAAGATATGGAATCGAATCAGTTGAAATCAAAAGAAAATGAAATACAAAGACTGAAAGATTTACTTAGGAAAGAGAACAGTTTGGAAGTCGAGGACAGTGATGTGAGTCCTCAGTAAATACTCGCGATTTATTGGTGTTAAGTTTTATTATGATTTATGATTCCTGAATTAGTCTAGTTGTATTACGAGTGTGCTGTGTGTTATTTTCTCGTGCGAATTAATCAAATAATAAATTTAAAATTTTTTGTTTAAAAGAAATATACATATTGCCTTTTTTATGCCGTGTATGCTAGTTCAGGGCTAGTGGTTTTATCAAAATTTGCTAACTTTAAAGCTCTTGTAGTTTTTGAAATTCTAAATTTCTTGTTTGATAGAAGCTTTCGCAAAAATTACACTACGAACTAATCTTGGTCATAAAGGCTGTATCGTCAGAAAACATATAATTTTGGTATCGATATTTGAATGATCAAATAATGTATCCAAACTGGTTTGTTTCTTTAATAAATTTGTGTATCAAATTTTTTTATAATTTTCTTACTATGCTTTATCATAAGCTTTATCTGACTTTACTTATTGTCCGTATGAGTAAAATTAATTAATTATTTTCTTAATTTTCATTATTTCTGCTACGTTACATATAATATAAATTATTGACCACTAATCTTGGACACATTTATTTTTAATTGATTTGCCACCTAGGGCCAGTATTAGAAACAAATCATCATCATCATTGCGGCGTATAAACACCGTTTGACGTATTTTTTCAATCGATCGGAATCGAAATTTTAAATATTTTTAAACAAAATTTTCTATTTACCAATCTTTATGTTTCTTGGTGCAACCCTTTTTCTCGGTTGGGAGGTAAAATATTAAGAAAACTGATTTGTACGTTTGTAAAAAATTATTAACTTTCAAACCCAACCATCATTTATTAATACCTAATATACGTTTAATTTCGTCCTAACGAAAGAATTTGGTCAATTGTTAATATTTTAAGGTCTTATGATTTTTACCAAACATCGTTTTGGACCAGTTGAGTACCATACAGCGTTGTCTCCACCAAGTAAAATACAATATAAAAATTGTTTGTGGTTTTATTCTAAAACTTTATTTGCGATCTCATCTTTTACCACTACCAATCGGAACGAGGGGTGGCGGCTCACTTAATAATAGATTTCGTTTAACCATAACATGCTTTGGCGGTTTAGCGAAAAATGCTAGTGGTGGAGGACTTGACGAACTAACGGTAATATTACTTCTACTCCTACTACTGGAATTTTGAATATTAACAACATGAGTTGTTTGGGCTGGAAGTTGTTGAAATTGTGACTGTGTTGCTGGTAGTGTGGCTGGTGTCTGTATTTGATAAATATTTTGCGTATTTTTATCGGTACTGGGCGCTGTTTGATAGATACACGAACCAGTTAATGGTTGCGTATAATTTTGATACGATGTGTAATTTGAAAACTGTTGATTCGTCGGCTGCTGGTAGCATGGACTTGATGCTGGTATCGTATTACTACCGCAAGGTACAGATGAGACGACCTTTATGCAAGACTTTAAGGTACTAGAAGTACCACCCATTTCATCTGACGACACAAACGTGTTGATATCCTTAATGCAATGACTGCACAACTGTAGGAACTGTAAAGGATGTCGCAAATGTACTGCCGTTCTTATCCATAGTTGAGTCGCATTTTTTATTACACTATCAACCACAAATTTTCCTTTTTTCGGTTGCTGTGGAGTCGTTTGTGTTGCGTTAGTGCTTATCGATCCAGATTTTGTTTTTTTCGATAGCCGAACATAATTTTTTGTTGCAACAACCGTTAAACATTCCAACACGTGCCATACAGTCGGATTATTAACGTTAATCAAACTCTTCAACTCTTTATTAAAATTTTGTAGATGGGTATTCATACCGTGCGTTAGTCCAAAGATGGACATTTTTTCGACTCCTATTCCACGCAACCAATTAATTTCTATGTGTTGGCACAGATTCTTGAAACCTTGGGACAAAATTAATTTCTCCAGCATCCATTTTTTTAATGCCTCTAAACCTGGGGTTATGTACTCGGCCGGAAGCAGAGGCAGCACCATTATCATGCGTAAAGCACTTGCACCATGTCCCTTCATAGTCTCGCGTTCCAAACCAAAATATTTCATTTGTTTTACAATATTTTCAGCATATTGGAACCAATTCCCTTTTATGTTAGCTTCGGGAAAAATGTAATTCAGCGTCTGTTGCATGGTGTAATCAAATTCTGATATAATGAGATTTGGAGAGATGAAGTTCGATAATTGTTCCCGTAAGTAAGAGAATATCGACGTGAAAAAATTTTGATTTTTATTTGTTGTGATTGCGTATAGAATTGGACTACTCCTATCGGAATGTATTGAATGCGCTGTGAATATATAATAGGATGGTGGGGTCATGGTCTGAATGAAAAAGCCCGCATCTATATGAATTTCATCTACACGACCAATTAGCTCAATCGTTTTTTTATGCATAAAAACCACAAATGTTGCATCCTCCAATGTGATGGCGGTTTGATAAAACAGATCGCGATTATTCCCCGTGTGAATACGAAATAGATCAGATATTGATAAAATTTCACCTAATTCTTGGATAGTTGCGGGAACAGCTGGTAATTGCTTACGACGAGCTTTTCGCATGGCTGACTCGGCCTGAGGAAATGTGTATAAAAGTGCCGCTTCCGAATGCCTGTGCGTTGCTTCATCCCAATATATCGAGTATAATTCAAGATTCTCGGAGGCAGCTCGTTGTGTTAACACTTTTCGGAATCGATCGACGAGTGCACGATCAGGTTCTGGCGTATGATTGTGCTGAGTTGTTGCTCGTACTTTGCCATTTTCTATCACCAGACGGCCATGGCATTGATTTTTGTATCGTGAACATCGATAATAGCTGTAACCAAACACAATCAATACATATACAAATCATTAATTTATTAAATATTTTAAAATAATTACTCTGTCTTATTTTTTCTATATGCAAGCCAATATTTGAATCCATCTGAATAATACATGAAACTAATTAATTTCGTAGTTAAATTGTTTTTTTTAATTAACAAAATGCAAAAGAAACATTTTTTTTGACATTCGATTTGACATTCATTTCATTTGTTTACATTTTATATAGGGAAATTTTCGTTTTGGTTTAATGATATAGGGAAATTTTTGAAAATTTCTCAAACGAAACATTTTGATAAGAGGTGTTCGCCTTTCAAAGGATTCGCTTATCTCAGAAGACAAGTCCGGTTCATAACTATGGATAATAATCCCGGATTTTTCATTCCTTCGTTTTAACCATTTACATCGCGTAAATTATACAAAAGACACGACTTTTTTATACAAAAGAGTTGAAAAATATCTCGGATGTGGGATTTTGCGATTTTTGTCCATACCCAATATGCAATGCCGACGGAATTTCGTTTACATTCGCGCTCAAAAACCACACTCTTTCTACGGAAAGCAACATGTATAATACATGGACATCCATACTACTCGCCAAAGAAAAGTGTCACAAAAACTCCAGCGTGGGTGTGAATCCTAACTAAAAAGAGAAAAAACGAATGGGAAAATAGGTGGAATTTCTTCGGAACCTCGGATATATTCCATATATATATTTCCATACTAATTTAACACACTTTATCGCACGCAAATAGAGCAGATTTCTATTACATGGGATTAATTATAATTTTAATGATAATGATGAAATACATACGATTAAGAATATAAAGGAATGGAAATAATACAAATCTGTGTACTCTTATGTTTAAACTCCTTCTGTGAATAAACATTTAATTAAAAAGACCACCTAGTTCTTGATGATCGTAGTTTAAAAATATCATCTTCTTTGAAGAATTTGGGGTTTCAGTGTCGCTTTTATACTAAGAGGTACATATAACGAAATTGGCCTATATTTCACAAAACCTTCTATAGTGGTATTAAATAAAATGTACTATAAATACCAATCCTTAGTAAGGTGCTGTTCATTTATCGTTCTGAAAAAGAAAATGATTCAAAACAAGTTCTTTAATTTATAATCGTATTTACTACTTATTCAAAAACATTTTAAAATCAAGTTTTTAATTTAGAACCGAAAAATTAGAAGTCCATATTCGCCGTTGCTCTTCAAAATATTTCAAGCGCATTGCAATGTTGAGTACTGCAATTCTGTATAGTGTATCAAATACGTTTGCAAGTACAAAAGGCAGCGACATGGTTTTACTTGGTATTGCAGCTCCTGATACCAACGATGAAGTTTCAAAATATCAGATGGTAGCTGTCAGCATCAGAAATTAAATCGAAAACAAACTTTGTCCTGTTCGTATTAACTCGAAAATATTATAATGCTGTAGTAAAAAAAATCCTTTCTTTTACTGTTGGTCTATTAAAATAAAATAAAAAATTGTTCATTCAATCCTATTTCATAACTTTTTCCTTCACATAAAAATGTATGAGTAAAATGAAACAATAACGGTACCATGTCACATAATTATTATATATATAAATTAAAGAAAATGATGGAAAGAGAATTTGTTTACTTTATGTTGTTTTGCAGTTGTTGTACTTCACGATCGTAATGTTAGTTCCAAAAAGTAATATACCGAATGCGTCGCTAGCCCCGCTTTGGATTAAATAATTCATTCTTGTTAGGTTATCTTTCTCTTTTTTTATTTATGCTATAAAGGAGATTATTGCTCATGTTCTCCCATAGAAATATATTATATATAATGAATGTAAGAAACTGTCAAGCGTCACAAATTCGGAGAAAAAATGAAAAAGCGTATAAATCAACAGGGTCGTATTTAGATTTTCTTCGACCAAATGCAATGAAGTTAGGAAGTTAAAATTAAAAAATATATGTAAATTGAATTATATTTTTAGTTACCAAAAAAAATCGACACCGAACGATACGATACCGAACCATAAATATACCAATAAAAGGGGAATATTATGAAGGATGGCTAAGCCAACCAGCTAAACAAGGTGGTTTGCGAACTATAAATAAAGACTACACTCCCTCTAAACAAAAAATCGAATTTGAAAAATACGGTGCATATATGAACTATTAACGAATCATTTTTTTGCTTTCTCCAATTTTAAAGGGATAAAACAAAGATTCGATAAACTAAATCATTTAATGTTCGTGACTCGAGCGAAGACAAGATATTGTGTATTTATGTTATTAACATAAATATTTTTTATTATTATGATTATTATTAATTTAATTTCTATTTCTATTGTTGAGGACAAAAAGCGACAAAATTATAAAATAAATAGAAAATTTAATCAAATATGTGCCGAAAATCAACTATAATCCAAGACGAATAGTCAACAAAGGAATATCGAAACATCACAAGATTTGTTATGAGAACGACGTAGTACAATGATTTATGGAATTTTATTTTTATTATAAAAAAATAGAAAAATAGTCAGTATGAAAATAAAATAATATAAATTATAAATTTAATTTTGCGTTTCTATTTCCAACATTATTTTAAACTTCGAAAAAATTATTCGAAATCATATGCAAAAGTGTTGCGTTAGTCAATCGCAAAAGTGTTACGTTTGCGATTCATTAAAAGTGAACAATATGCGAACGAATACTTCGTATTAAAGTCTAATTATCTTGGGATAGGAACACCGTAAACGGTTCATTTTTGAGCTGCAAAATCGATTCGTTTGAGGCTGTCAGTTGCAAATGTAAATCCAATGACGTAACAATTGTCATTGTGTTTACATTTATTATTTATTGTCGAAACATACTAGAAGTTACATTTGAATTTTTAATTCAAAGTTAGAGCGACATCTAGTTTTCGAAATTTAAGTTAATTTTTGTAGAGCTATTTTTAAAAAAAATAAGTTCCCATAAAATTAAACACACCAAACCATATAATAGGGCAAATTGTTTCTTTTTTTAATAAGAGTTCTAAAAGTAAAGGCTTTCTGGGCAGTCGTTATTAAATGCTCAGCAGTAATAAGTGTTCTATTATATAAGATTGATCTCTTACAGTTTAAACAATTAATATAATTAATACATGTTTTCTTGAATTTAATTTACGTTATTTGTTAATTGTTAAATAAAAATAAGTGTTTTAAAAATGATGTGTTATAACTTTATTGTGTAGTTAATTTATCATCTAACTGAAGATTATTATGGGTCAGAAGTATAGGCATAAAACCCGCATATCATCTTAGTTGTTTGATTAAAAATTTAAGACGAAAATAATTAAAGCCCGATAAAATTAAATTAAATTTGAAAAATATTTATTCCGGTTGATTCAGGTTTTCGCATAATAAAAATTTACATTAAATTCAACGTTAGATTTTCTTAAATTCCTCGGTCATAATGGGTTATTAAAATACAGGGAAATTTTCTTGATAAAAAAATTTGTTTTTGTATAAATTTTGGAAATGTCATTTGTTTATTTTTAATCTTGGTTTTGAATCGAAAGGTAGTTGTTTTAGTCAAACATGTTAGTTGAATAAAACCGAATTCTATTTATCTAAACTACTGCCAGCTATTAATAAATAATAAAAATATAAAGTGAACATAAAATAATGTTTCGTCGAACATTTACAGTGGTCTATAAACCAGCTAAAAATAATTATGTATTACTACCAGACACTTATTTCAAATTAGTTAATACTTATGTAAGTTTTTATTATTTATCTCTTGTATCTCAATTTACATCTTAACAAATCATGAATTAAATTAATAATCATATGTGGATAATCTAAATAAATTACGCTCGATTTACGATAGCAACTCGATTTAACCTCACATATAATTCAAGTGGTCGTCTAATTTTAAACTTCTTTATAATTTTGTCTATGGTTATTTTTAGAATCAATCGGAAGTTAATAGTTAATAAAATTAGAGTTTACGACGCTGGGTAGTAAAATACCTAGACTGGCGCATGTTAAACGCCAGTCATTGCGATGAGAGAGGCAGCAATAATGTATTTTTAGGCGCATACACAGCTGTTTTATATTTTTAAAATACCAACCGAGTTATGTACTTCTCGAAAGTGATCGATTACCCGAATTCGCGAGAGATGAGTGCGTAAATTTTGGCATTTATCTGTAAATTCCAATAAAATTTATTTAGACGAAATTTTTCTGGCAACGGGAATAAGTTATGGGGGCCATAAACTGACGTAATAGTAACAATTGCATTTTATAAATGTTGGTATGTACTTAGCAGATAATGCTACCTCTTCAACATTATAATTAATTTAATACGTTTTAAGTGCAAGTTGTTTTGCCTCTAATTTTGGTGTTTGTTTCAGAACTCCTTCAAAATGAACTATCCAAATATACTAATAAACCGAGAAATTAGCAGAATTTTACGTATAGCCTCCAAAGCAGTTTGGAGCAGCATAATCTTTCAGAAAATAGACTTGATTCTTGAAGTTCTGAAAATTATATAACCCGGTTCATTTTCTGTTATACAAATGAATCTCCGACAAAATAAAATCTCCAAACTAAAGTACAGTTTCATCGCCTAATGAAGCTTGGGCTTGTTTAGTGTGGAGATAGTATAAATATGTTCTTTCCAGGACATATCGCTTGAAACTGGCTAACCAAACGTACTAAGTGAAGTAGATCTCCCAATGGTAAGAGCAGTAAATTTTCTATTTTGCCTTCTTTAGCTTTCAACCCCAAGAAAGGATTTTCAGCACCTGCACTGTGATTCTCCCGTTGTCTCGACCCATCGTTCGCTCTCTCCAATGTCGATTTTCTATTATTATTACGGTGAACCGTTCTAGCGCCGACAAATTAATTGATGTCGTCGATTGATGATTGATGTTGATTAATTGATGTTACTGAAGTCAGCAGATTATTCATTTAAATAAAGAACGGCGTAGGAGCAAGAATAAGCCGCCTCAAGTTGCTTATTAAATAGTTCTTTGTTATTCTCGATGGAAGTATCCAAAAACATCGCTAGATTGTCATTTTTGGAAAAGGGATGATGACATAACAAAGCTAGCAAACGGAAGTTTCAAGATCATAATTTAGAAGAGAAAGACACATTCGCCTTCCTAGCTTTCGATGTATGTTCTTTCAAGTACAACATGTCCCATTATTTGTTTGAATTAAACTACCTCAAAATATATATGAGTTTACTTTAACGGAATCTAAAGCGGTTTGATTAGTATGTATTTAGAAATGTAAAGCCGATTTTATAATAAGCATTATTAAACCGTAAAAGGTAAATATCAAATATCTCTTTCTGGCAATTCGATAACTAGTTTTCCGTCTAAAGGATAATTGATATAGATTATGGACTCTTCGTCCTTTTTAGATTGAAATTTTGGACTGACATTTTACGTCAAACGATTTGTTTATAGCAAGTATACCAGTCTTCAAGTAATTGCTTCAAGCTGGATGTATATGTCAGTTCAATCTCTTCCATTCGATAAGGTCAATAACTAGACTTAATTAGTCTGGTATTATTATACGATGAATGTGAAGTTAAAATTACAAAGCCTTGGAACCTTTCTGAGCAATACGCATTTCAAATTTTATTAATTACTATTTTAAGCAAACAACTTCATCAGTTGGTCTTAGTCCGATAATCACTATGTGCGTTTACGATGCGTTTATCTATCCGGTAAAAGGTATCTTATGAGGTTCTCATTTTCTAGAGAATATGCACTAACGAGACGCACTAGTGTAAAGATAGAACTTCATTGGTATTCTATATGAGGAAAGAAAAGTTTAGAGATGCTGCTATCCTAATTATGCTTTTTATTGAATGTCTGTTCAATTTGTTGCGAGGTCACGTGTGCAGTGGCCAACGTTACAAGTTCATTCAATACGCCGATTATAGCACAAGAAATCATTAATTCCATCCGTAAAAAATTGAATACTTTGTATTATTAATGTGGGTTTATTAAACTAATATTGTATTAATCAGCATTCACTAAATATGGAATTTAAAATGTTTTTATGTTTATTCGATTTATTTTTAGGAAAATGGGTGCCTTAATTTAACATTTGGCAGTGAAAGTTATTATATTTCATGGGCACCCTACAGCAGTAACATGCCTGACTACGAAATTGGAATCAACGGCCAAGTTGCGAAAGCAATTGGTTTAAAAGAGGGTACACTAGTAAAAGCGAGTTTGGTCGCTGATGTAATTGCTTTATATTCGGTAACTGCAACGGCAAAAAATAAGGATGATTGGGAATTGCTATCAATGAGTAGCAATCGAATACAAGAAACTCTATTAGATCAAACAAAAATTGTAAATGAGGGTAAATCGCTGGTAATTTGGATTAATTCCTCAATTTTTGTAACACTCAATATCGAGAAACTATCACCAAAATTAACTTTTGGCAAAATAGAAAATAATACCGAAGTAATTATAGCACCATTCAAAAGTCCTCCAGCTATTGAAAAATTCGACACAAAAAGACCAAATCGTCCAAACTCTTTCATAGTCGACGATACAACCGATTCGAACTACAAATTAGCGCACAGTAAAACTGAAATAATTCGTCCAACCAACAGTACAAAATCATCGAAATCCGATGAAACAATGCAATCTCGATTGGAACAGTTGATCGAGATGACCAAAATGTTTGAAAAAGAAGCGCCCCGATCATATCAATTTCGAATCGTCAAAACAAAATGGGATGAAAAATCCCAAATTTCCGATTTATTTGTAGAACAAGGTGGCGAATTTGATAACGAATTTAATTACGATCAATTATTTGTGTTAACGTCGCCCACGTCCCCCATCGAATACTACGTTAATGTTAAAACTATGAATAAGAATAAATATTTTCCGAATTCGGTGTATCCAACAATCGAAATGAATTCAATACTGATAAATTTAATTAAGTTAAATCAATTCGAACGGATAAAATTACGTCCTAAAAGTTCGGTGATTAATTTCCTCGAAAAAATTGAATTGTTACCACACAAAAATTTACCGTATCGCGAACTAAAAGATGTCGAAGAATTATTTAAGAGATACTTACTTGATAAGACAAAACTATTTCCTTTGCTGTTGAACCAAAATCAAATCGTTAAATTAAAAACGGATTGTTATGTGACAGTAAATTTGCTGCCGGAAACTTTAAAATTTTGTGTGGTTGATTCTAACGTGTTGCGTGAAGCACGTATACAAGTTATGGACGCTTGTAAAGATATTGATAGCATTTTAAAAGGTAGTCAATCGCTGGTCGAAGATGTTAGCTTATATAACGAGGAAACGTACCTTAAGCTGAAAAATTTTGAGCAAATTGAAAATGATCTGTTGGCGAAGATTAAATTTAATTTGTGCCTGGATGATCAGAATAGGTACCGACAACAGGAAAATATTTTACTTATTGGTAAGTAGATTTTTTCTGTATATTTAAAAGTATATTAAATGCCTCTTCTGGTGCTACGATGACACAAATTCAGGTGTCATTATCGGGCCTAATTCATCAATGTTTTTAAGTCAATCGCCCAAATCCCTGACAGTATCCATTCTGTAAGCATAAATGTAAAAATTAGATACAGCAATTGAAGAAACCCAAAACAACGGTAGCGTAAAGAAATTGGCATCATTTAAAAGTATTTTTACAAATTTGAACTATAAAAATAGCAGCTGGGCGACGTAGAAAATTTGAATTACCTTTATAGACTGTGAAGCAAAGAACTTGGTCGTACACTTGGAGTTTAACTAACAATAATTTAGCTCTGCGTACCAAATCGTTTTAAATCGATACGACACGAAAAGCAATTAATTGGTAATATACTATCCTAAAAATTTCATCAAGTTCTTCTATTTGCAAATTGAATGTGTTGCGGTTGAGAAATTTTATACTTTATATGCTTATACTTTTATACTTTAAAAAAATCAGATTATGCATAAAGTTTTTCTTACGATTTCTCAAAGGCTACATCCCATGGAGCCTCATTATCGAGGTTACATAATCAAACTATTTTCGGATTAATGGATGATTGGTCCGTTTAATCCAGGCCAGGTCTCGCTGCGTCGAGCTGCGGGAAGGGGGCCCCATGTATCCATGCACTCATTTGTACTTCCTCAAGCAACAATTGCTTGATGTGAATGGCGGCGGTGTACTCGCATTATCTAACACGACCCAGCAATCACGAAAACGGATGAAACCGGTATAAGCTTCAATTTAACGAATTAGCAATATTTTTTCCAAACAGAAAAATATCGCGCCACTGTCTAGTAAGACCACAATGATAAATTCAGTCCTGTATTCGCGATTTCCTTCAAACGCAGTGTATAATAGAGTGGTTTCAACGCAGTGTAGAATAGGGAGAACGTGAGACCACCCTGCATAGTTAAGTCAGATCATTTAGAAGGAAGTTCCCAAAATTTCATTCTTACTCCCAGTAATTCGGTTCGCAATAAGCTTTAATTATATTTAATCACAGAAGACAACTCTCCAACAATATTGAACATTCTATGAAGAAACAAACAGTTTAGAGTTCAGAACTACTCCCCTTAACCAGTTCTCCCACCAACATCAGTCCTAAACCTCTCCTCAAATAATAGTGAATGGAACCCATTGTCGGAAGTTTTGGACATGTTTCTATTGTTTAGAATGGCTGAGTGCCCCGTGTCATTACTGCGCATGGACGCTCAACAAAAAAACTTTAATTACTGATAAATTTACTTCATCTTCTAGATATAGATATAGATCTAGTGTTTTCTTCTCACATTAATAATTTGCAAACTAGCTCATCCGCCCCACTATAATAGTTCTGTGAATGCATTGAACTTATAGCTAATCAACCACTGGTCCTCTCAAGTAGTGTCAACGATAACCTGTTTAAATATAGTTTTAGCTGATGTGTGTTTAGTATTTGGCAATCTTCCAACTGACAGTTGATTAGTCAGGATTGTTGATTTGAAACATTCCCAATACGTCGCTTGGATCGCTAGGTTCCTCTCGAATCCAAGCCCTTGCCCTGGTTTGGTCTTCAGAGAATATCCTCCGTGCCTATGATCTCCAGTTTTGCTCCAGGCCAGACAAACAAAAAAACATTTTCAGCGTTTTCGTGGCGAGGCAGCAACCATTGGTTGGCACAGGTCATCAACTTCACATGATTCTGTTGCCACCTTGCATTTCCACACGACGGCGCAAGTTCATGGTTTTCCCTCAAAATTCTCAAGTAGGTAGGGATTAGAGCCTATTCCATGTTTCCTCAATTTGTAGGTGTTCTATTGCCGTCTGGAGCCCCTTCAATTATGGCACCACTAGACGATCCACCTCATTAAAGGTTTAGTTGCAGTTACACTTAGCTGCATCCTGAACTTTTCACTACCCTAGGCGTTTCCTTCTGAGACCTCTGCGTCTTGTTTTCGTTATCTTTGTGTCTTCTCTGCCAACACAATCTCGCTAGGCTTTCTTAGAACTTTCCATGTCTTCGTGATTTGATAATTTGGTACATAGGCACTAGCTTTGTGCTTTTGTCACTAGTAGTTGTTTTTAAGAACCATCAATATTCACGTATGTGTCCCGTTGTGTGGTATCCTCTTGGAAAAAAGTTTCTCGCTAGCACTAATTCTCCGTTTGAAAACCTGGCTTCATTTTTATTTAGTATTAGATTTATGGTATGTTGATGAATTCCACGAGTATCGAAGGAAAGAGTGACTTTCTGTGTAGAGATCCGCAATACACAGATGAGAAAAACCCGGTTTGCGGATAGATTGTTGATTATAAAACAAGCCGAAACATTCTCGTTAAGGTGATACAAATAGGTTACAGAAAATTGTTCCAGCAATTCTGTGATTCGAATTTACCATTTAATTTAATTGAAGTTAATAATTCCGGATATTCGATGGCTGACTACTACATTATTGTCTATTATTTTAGAACTCATTCGTGCTGTATCGCAATTGTCTTGTGTTTCCCAAAGAATTTCGGCTGGCTTAGAGATTGGGGTTTTTGAGGAGTTTTATTACTTTAATCACAATCTCGTTCTGAAGAAGAAAAAACGTCTCGTATGTGCCGATGGTATAAGGCTTTGTTGTGTGTTGGTATGTCGTGTTGAGTAATTCTATGACATAGTCCATGAGTTCATTTTCTTTATTAGTAAACAGGTCGTTAAGTAATTTTTGGTTGAATCGGCTTGCCAATGACTTGCACTCTCAAATAATAGGCCCCATTCCAGAATTCACTGCATTTATATTGAGATGTGATTTAGATAATTGATTTTTATTTAAATAACTGAGATACTGATTGTTGTACTAAGTGATTTGGTAATTAATCCAGAATATTCAGTTTATCACTCCAACCGAAAAGGCATAATGTAATGTCCTCTCAGGTGATCGCTTTCTCTAATTGTCGTCATTTGGTCTGATCCATCTAGTCTCTCTTAATATTTTTCCCGATCATATTGTATAAAGGGATTTTAGGTGTAATTAATAGTCGTTGAACCCATCCTTTGGGATGTGTTGTGTCTACTTTTTAATTATGCGATATGGTTGGCCTTTTATCGCGCTGGTTTTCTAAGATTGTAGGAAACTTTTGTCGTCACTAATTTAGACTGGGTTAATATTATCGTTAATATACGAGTATTTTATCATATTATGAATTAAGTTGATAAGAAAATTATGAAACTTATCGTAACAAAAATTTCCTTTTCTAGGTTCGTATAACTCTGGCAAAACAACATTATGTTCCAAAATTATCCAAGAACTTTCCAAACCACCTTTCAATTGCTATTTCGATATATTCTTCGGTTCCCGTAACAAAGGTCGTAAGGTTGATTCGATCCAGAAGGATTTACGCCAAATATTTATACAATGCGTAAACTATTGCCCGTCAATTGTACTTCTCGAGAACTTGGACGTTTTAACTCACGCTACGAACGAGCAAAATAGCGAGAACGATTACTACAATAAAATTTCAAACATAATTCAAAATCTTATAATAGAATTTACAACAAATACGGCCATAACAGTGATCGCCACGATAACGGATATAAAAAATTTAAATAAAAATATTTACATATCAAGAGGTCGGCATCTATTTCATACGATTAGTACGATACCGGATTTAGAGTCGGGCGATCGGGAATTTATAATCATGGAACTGTGCAGTAGAACAACAAAAATTGGAAAAAATTTAGATTTTAAAAAAATAGCAAATTTAACCGAAGGCTATAAAATTGGGGATTTATTACATTTTTATGAACGGGCACTATTTTATGCTCTGCGGAAAGATACAAATGCTCCAATGCTTACGAATAGCGTATGTCTGGAATCGTTAAAAACAACAAATAATTACTGTATGACCGGTATCGAAAATAACGAACAGTTTAATAAAATAACAAAAAGCGGTGGGATAGCGGACGAAGGCGAAGTAGGAGATTTAAGTAATGTTGCCGGAATGGATAATGTGATAGAAATATTAGAAGAAGTTTTAGTGTGGCCATCGAAATTTCCAAATTTATTTCAAAATTCGCCGCTACGAAATCAAGCCGGTGTGCTTCTATATGGCCCGCCCGGAACCGGTAAAACATATTTAATTTCGCATATAGCTAAATCATGGAATTTGCGGATGATTTCGGTCAAGGGTCCGGAATTACTGGCAAAATATATTGGGCAAAGTGAAGAGAACGTACGAAATTTGTTTGCCAAGTTAGTTTAGTTAGGTAAACATCAAATATTATCGATAATATACATTTTGTTTAATTACAGAGCCCGATCAGCGAAGCCATGTGTTTTGTTTTTCGATGAATTTGACAGTTTAGCACCTCGGCGTGGTCATGACTCGACTGGCGTAACTGATCGTGTTGTAAATCAGCTGCTTACTGAGTTAGACGGCGTTGAAGGACTCAGCGGCGTTACGGTCGTAGCGGCAACATCTCGCCCCGAGCTACTGGATCCCGCACTTTTGAGATCAGGCCGGATTGATCGTTTAGTCGAGTGTCAATTACCAGATGTGACTGCACGTGAAAAAATTTTTGTAAATTTATCAAAATCCTTAAATATTGATCCTTCGGTCGATATCAAGGTGCTTGCTTGTAAAATGGAAAATTACACGGGTGCTGATATTCAAAGTATGCTAACTACTGCCAATATGACTGCTGTTAAAGAGTGTCTGACACAAAACCCTGACGTAATTTATCGATAATATCGTAGTGTAATTATAATGCTCATAATGAATTGTTTTCATTTTCAGAATATTCCTGAGGCAATAACAATACGGTCGGATCACATTCTGGATGCGTTTAATACGACCCGACCGTCACTCGCGCCAAAGGACATCGAAAAATATAAGCGAACATATCTGAAGTTCACCAACAAGGAGAAAAATGCGGAAGATTTTAACTTTGTAGCAAAGCGGGCAACTCTAGCGTAAATATGGCGGCGGGTTTTCATTCTAACTTAGGTCAATTATTAAGTTATTAAGGTTTTCTACATATTTTATGTTGAATAGTTGTGAATATTTTGTAAATAAAAAATTACTTTGGAAGTATATATTTTGGTTACGACAAGCAACCGCATTTCATTCCGTTGCTTAACTATAAGTACATTTTGACGAATTTATTCATTTGAGAGTTGCGGCCCAATCAAATTGCTGGTCTCAAGTTTTTTTTTATTTATCGAAATGAATCGAACTAAATTTGCAGTGGTACAAAGCGATATAGTCCAAACTTTCAATTCGAAAAATAAATTTTCGTATTCAAGGCAATAGTAGTTACTGCCATTGTCAAACGAAACAAAATATAGATTGTGTTGTGATTCATATTCAGATAGTGAAATGAGCGTAGATTGTAAGCCGATGAATTTGGTGAATCGGAGGATGGTAGTTTCGATGAATAGGGGTGCGCAGAATGATATGGATAAGTCGAGATTTGTGAGGAAGCAACGTACGAGTCGTCTGAAGAAAATTCGACACAATACGATTCTGGTATTTCATGCTGTCAAAATACTGATTTATATGACCACTATGGCGCAGCAATTTCGAGTAATCCACTTCTCCGCGAAGAAAAATGCAACGGCATGACTGTTGCGTTGCGTGCTGTAGAGATTCCGATCATTATGATGAAGACGTGCACTATCATGACGAGGGTGTTTATGGTACGAGAGATCCGTGTGTTGAAAATTTCAAAACGTATGAATGTGGCGCTGCTTGCTGTGCCCAATGTAGTGAGGAAAAAAAATGAAAATGCTGATCTTCAAGATTTATGTAGCTCCACGAAAGAATCAATATATAGGAAACTTGTTCGGAAGGAAATTGATCCGAGGTTTAGATTTAATATGTTTGATTTATCGCTAAATGGAGTAGATAATGATCCCTTAGTACTAGTCCGGATCATGGATAGTTGATGATGTAGCAAAGTTTCATCTTCGAGGTTGTGTAAATGATGTAGCAAAAACAGTAAATTTTTGTGCTTTGATGATGCCATTGAGCAATCATTATTAGTTGCAAGAAAAGTTGCATGTACTACGGCACCTGGTTCAGTTTCTCTAAAGAATAAATAAATTAGGATTGAGCTTACTGATTGAGTTAGAAAGTCAATTTTCTAGAGCCGATATTCGATATCCTTCTGATCAAATTGATTCATCTGAGTTAAAAGATTTTTAATTACTCCTGGAAAACAAGATCCGAAATTAAAGATAAACCTCCAGCGGATACAGAACAATAATCATATACGAGTATATATATATATATATATATATATATATATATATATATATATATATATATATATATATATATATATATATATATATATATATATATATATATATATATATATATATATATATATATATATATATATATATATATATTATAAGGTTTATTATAAGGTTGAGATGTTACCAAGCCGGCCATGTGCAGAAACCAGTTTTCAGTTGCGCGGCTCAGAAATACCACCGTCGTTTCCGGGAATGTATAGCATTTTACCAGGAGATCCAAAGGTGCTGCCACATAGCTCGCCGAGCGATCTTATCCGTAATAGCTGCATGATCTGTGCCTTTAATTGAATAAATTAGATGTAGATTAGCTGATACTTCGATTTAATAAATTTGTGTAATAGGTCGTTGGGTCTCTTGTTGTTTAATTTATTATGCTGTCCATCCAAATATCGTTTTCTATTTAACAACCGGTACACGAATATCCGAGCTTTAAGAATTTCCCGACTAGAGATTTAAACACCTATCTGAACTGTAATAATTTATAATTTTGATTTCCGTAGTAATACGTGGTAATACCACTACTTGAAATGTTCCAATGAGCTCTTCTCAATCGACCAGTTGTGAAGTAATGAGAGATTGAGAAGTCTTATTATAAGCAAGTGATTGTTGAACGCAAGTTTTGATATCGAATGAGTTCGCTCAGATTGATTATTTTCTAGCATGTGATACGAGAAGCATGAATCAGCGTTAATTTCCGTCTAAACTGGCTCATTATATATAAAATATCCAGGAAACAGTATACATAGTAGTTTTTAATAACAAAATTTTTAATTCTAAATCTAGTGTGCCCTATCTTTTCCGTTTTGTTTTCGAAACAGGAAAATAGATAAAATATTTTTCGGTTCTGTGTTCACTTATAAATTCTACATTATTAAGTTTGTTATAAATAAAAATTTCAGTAATTTTTTATTCTAAATTATTCAGTCAACATTTACATTTGTTAAAATAATTTTTTGTTTGTAAATTAAATTTAATTAAATTAAAAAAAAAAATTAAAAAAAATGCCACCGAAATTGAAGGAAGCCACGGTGCGGGGATTTTGTGCAAAAATGAAAAATCCACCGAAGGGTGTGGGTGGGTCGATTGTCCAAAGTTTAGAGTTAAAGCGGAACGTTACTCAATCAAAGAGGGGCAATAAAGTATTTGAACGTGCCATTGAAGAGCGACAAACCGCACCGGGAGTGGCGACGACCCGCGTGGGCACAAAGATTTATTATTTTGATAATGACCCTAGTCCCCTTAATGCAAGAATGGAAAGTATCAATCGAGAATTAAATGCGAAGTGTGACGAGATGGACGAGTTAGATGCCTCGCTAGCGGAAAACGAATTAAAAATGGCAAAACTGGATGCTGAACTGGAAAAATTAGATATTATAGGTATGAATTAAATTATATCGGTTTAAATTTATTTATTTATGTATTGTCCTCATATCAGGCGACGAAGCTATCGAAGACGCTACCATAACAGAAACAGAAGATCTTGATTTATTGCTGGTCCCGTCGATACAAAACTTAATCTTTAGAGTGTACAACGAATCTGGTATTAAATTACCACCACCAGGGGAGGAGGGTAGAGCAGCAGGTGAACTTAAAGCAATTTGTAAAGAGTTTTGTAAGGCTGAATTTAATAGATTAGAACGTGAAAAAGGTGGTAATTCGCCTTGTATTGAACTAAGTGATGCGTCGGACACAGGTGCACGCAAAGCAAGTATGCAAGGGACTCAAAGAAGGTCGCAATCCCAATCGTGTCCAGTTACTAAACCTAAAGCATGTCCAGTAGCAGCAACGATGGGTTCGTTGTGGCAGAATCAGGATAAAGAGCCACAACAGCAAATGAGACACATGTTACCCGCATATCCGCCACCTTCCAACAGAACAATGTCCCAAAGATGTCCTCCTTCAGTCGGAAGTCGACCAATGCAAGGGGGACAACCTTTAGCGAGAACATCCGCATCAACGCGGAGAGCATCTACACCAACGCGGAGACCACCCAAAGATGATCGTTGTATGGATGATTGTGAGCAAAATTTTGGTGATCGCCCACCCCAGAACAGATTACCGCCACAATCGTGTCAACCTCCACCCGTGGTGGCAAGACCACCAGTGCAACGAGAGCGCGCCTGTATACCTACAAGACAACCTGCACCACCGGCAGCGCATTCTATGACTCTTGATGACCAATTAGCAGAGTGTATTGATAATTGTGAAGTAAATTTTGGTAAAAAGCCTCCAAAAGGGGGCGGTGAAAACGAACGTCAAGATTTAGCCAGTTGTTTCGCACACTGTGAACTGATGTATGGAGAAAAACCAAAACCACCCCGGCCATCCCCACCGCCGCTACCTTCGCCCCCTCCGCCCCCAAAGAGAACATTGGAAGATTGTATCAGAGAATGTGAAAAAAGATTTGCCAAGCCCGTAAAACCTATTATTCCAAGACCACCGCTATTTAGCCGGATAATAAATGGAAAGCGATGTTTCCCGGACCTTTCTGAAATACCGAAAAAAGATCAAACGCTCTATATGGCGGAACGTGACGCTTACGTATTATTTCGGCGTCAGTTTGCTGATAGAGGAAATGAGATTACGTTCTTTGAAAAGCCAAACGAATTTGAAGAATATTTTTTTAACTATATAAACGGCACTTCGAAAATTAACGTTCCAATTTGCCCACCATCGCCTCCGGCGCCACCAAAGCCAATTCCGAAAACTCCATCCGACGAACTGGTTCAATCATTTGTTGAACTACAAAAAATTGAGCTTGATACTGTTTTGCAGAGAAACGTGCTCGACTTAGCATTAGATCGCCCCGACCGTGATCCCGAAGTAATCGCCTTACTAATGAATGAACGACTTCCTCTATGGGTCGATCCGCTAGTTATGAGCGAATTAGCAGTACCATATCCATTGCACAAACGACTATTTGCAACTGATGTCCGCCATACTGCACCAGGTTCGATGGTTCCGCGTACAATACCAGTACAAGCATTGAACTTAATGAATACTCATGTAATGGAAGGTGTTGAGGCAATCATAAAATCAAATGAATATGTTTATCCAACGGATAATATAGCAACCGAAGAAATACGAGATGTGGCTGTATTAAAACCAGAGCGTGATGAAAATGCCCTAGCTGAACCACGACCAGAAAATTACAAATGCGTGATTGAATTACATCCGTTCCGAGTCGAGACATTTTTTCAATTGCGTGGCGCAAACGTACCTTTATGGTACCCTGGTATGTTTACTGCTTTCCCAGATGGGCGTAGCTCGATTAAATTGGTTAGTACGCCAAGTGCTTTAATTAATACTGCGTGGAGAATGTGTGCTCCTTAGAGTGAGTCTAGTGCAATAAATTGATGGTATGTAATGTATCCAAAAATTGTAAATTAGTGACAAACAAAAAATACTGTATAATTTAATAAAAATAAATTTTAATTAATAACTACTTATTGAATTATAGTTATGGTGTTTTCTGTTAAAGTTAAGCCCAATCTCGGCATCAAATCAAAACGATCACCTATTGCTTGTCCTTCATTTTGTATAAGTGGGAAAAGGTGGTTTTCCAAAAGCCTTCCCTATTCTGCTCCATTTCCTATGTTGGCCAGTTATTGCTCTAGTTGTACAGAAGGTAGTAGAGAGGGATGAGTGATATATGAAATTAGTGGCGTGCTTGAATCAGAGGAGTCCACGCCCTAGGTCAAGGGGGCCTGCCTTATAAATTGCCACACCACACCATTCATCTAATCGGTTTCAAACATTGGATAGAGATTTTATACCAATGAGCAGGGTTTCATAATTTTTTTGAAGGGATCGGGTCCCTGGGTGTGGTGCTCCATACAAGTATTTTCCAAAATACACAAAAATTGCCTTGTAAATTAATCGGAGCTATCAAGAAATCGCGTTTTATAATAATTTGATTGTTCGTTACTACACTTCTATCTAAAATATATGGAATCCATATAAAAAATTTATCTCTATAATGATGTAATCGTCAGCAATTGGGAATGAAATCGCCTTGGTGAACAGAAGAGCATACTGTTGACCCTGAAATACTGTACGAAACGAATTGCATTATCAATCAATTGAATAGGTCCTTCGAAATAAATTGATGGACTCTAAAAGATATTTATTAATTTAAAATTAATTAATTTGAATTTAAAATTAAATTTTTGCAATTTTTTGCAACTCTTTTCTGACATTTAAAATGGTGAAGCTTAATCAAATATAAATGAAATACAAAAAATAATACTTTAGACTAAATACATATTAGACTAACTCGATTTTCTAATTTGTAACGGAATTTTATTATATTCCGTTACCAACCCATTCCCAACAATCTTTACGTTGATCAGAGTAATTTCACCATGACCTTGAAGATATAATCTTCACAGAAATTCATTGAACACTTAGTCATGCTGGAATTATTTACTTTTCTTTATGTTTGTTGTTGCATTCATATACATGAATGATCCGCCATTCCACACTTATTTTTTACTACAAACTAAGTGTGCACCCCACTCAAAGTGTGCAACGGCGTGTCTACGTTATCCAGTTGCAGCTTTACGTTACTCAAGTTCTTTATAAATGTAGTTATTATAAATACAAATGAGTGAACGTAAATATTAGATTTGTAATTGGATGACGTATCCATATCTTTTGTGTTGTGCACACGAAAAAGCAAAAGTTCTACATAGAGTTAATTAAATGACCTATGTGGACATTTTAAAACGTTGCAATTTTCGTGGTACATACAATATAATTCCCACAAGTGCATGTAAATTAGATTTATGTCACGTTGTTTCTAATGTGCGGTGTTTGTACAAAAATTTTGCTGATTTCGGGAAAATTACATTAATTGGTTGAGAGAGAAGTACATTTCCATAACTAAATTCCAACCCCTCCCTCCCCCCCGCCGCCCTTCTCTGTCAGTCAGTTTAGTGTTGTAAAGGGTGATTTTTTTGTGGTTAGGATTTTCATGCATTAGTATTTGACAGATCACGCGGGATTTCAGACAAGGTGTCAAAGAGAAAGATGCTCAGTATGCTTTGACATTTCATAATGAATAGACTTACTAACGAGCAACGCTTGCAAATAATTGAATTATATTACAAAAATCAGTGTTCGGTTCGAAAAGTGTTTCGCGATTTACGTCCGATTTATGGTCTACATAATCGACCAAGTGAGCAAACAATTAATGCGATTGTGACCAAGTTTCGCACTCAGTTTACTTTATTGGACATTAAACCAACCACACGAATGCGTACAGTGCGTACAGAAGAGAATATTGCGTCTGTTTCTGAGAGTGTTGCTGAAGACCGTGAAATGTCGATTCGTCGCCGTTCGCAGCAATTGGGTTTGTGTTATTCGACGACATGGAAGATTTTACGCAAAGATCTTGGTGTAAAACCGTATAAAATACAGCTCCTGCAAGAACTGAAGCCGAACGATCTGCCACAACGTCGAATTTTCAGTGAATGGGCCCTAGAAAAGTTGGCAGAAAATCCGCTTTTTTATCGACAAATTTTGTTCAGCGATGAGGCTCATTTCTGGTTGAATGGCTACGTAAATAAGCAAAATTGCCGCATTTGGAGTGAAGAGCAACCAGAAGCCGTTCAAGAACTGCCCATGCATCCCGAAAAATGCACTGTTTGGTGTGGTTTGTACGCTGGTGGAATCATTGGACCGTATTTTTTCAAAGATGCTGTTGGACGCAACGTTACGGTGAATGGCGATCGCTATCGTTCGATGCTAACAAACTTTTTGTTGCCAAAAATGGAAGAACTGAACTTAGTTGACATGTGGTTTCAACAAGATGGCGCTACATGCCACACAGCTCGCGATTCTATGGCCATTTTGAGGGAAAACTTCGGAGAACAATTCATCTCAAGAAATGGCCCGGTAAGTTGGGCACCAAGATCATGCGATTTGACGCCTTTAGACTATTTTTTGTGGGGCTACGTCAAGTCTAAAGTCTACAGAAATAAGCCAGCAACTATTCCAGTTTTGGAAGACAATATTTCCGAAGAAATTCGGGCTATTCCGGCCGAAATGCTCGAAAAAGTTGCCCAAAATTGGACTTTCCGAATGGACCACCTAAGACGCAGCCGCGGTCAACATTTAAATGAAATTATCTTCAAAAAGTAAATGTCATGGACCAATCTAACGTTTCAAATAAAGAACCGATGAGATTTTGCAAATTTTATGCGTTTTTTTTTAAAAAAAAGTTCTCAAGCTCTTAAAAAATCACCCGTTATAAATACCGCACCACATTTTTAGTAGAGGCTTTAGCCGTGGTAACCAATTATAGTGTTAGAAGTTAAGTCTGAAATTGATTAATAATTATAGTTCGTATTTTGTTTTTGTTTTATTAAATAAATAATTTATTAGTGTTAATAAATAAATAAGTTTTTTTGTGGTTCGAGGGAATAATAGAAAAACCTGATTTTGGTAAGTATGGTAATAAAAATAAAAAAAATATATAATCAGCCTACTAACTAAACGGGCTCATTTGGTAAAAGGGTCCACCAGCTGCTTCATTAGAAGCGGAAATCTCGCCAGTGCGTCAGCACGCGGGTTTCTTTCAGCTGGAACGCTTTACAAAATAAAAATAACTTACTAATTATTAAGGCCTTAGGCCAACATATTTAAATTTTTTTTTATCATGCTTAACTTAGGATAATTATGTTACCCTAAAGTTTTTTTAAACAACCACGGTGAGGATGCCAGCGATGTGTGGCATTAATTACACCAATTTGGGTCCGATGTCCAATTCGCTTAATTTAAACTCCTTGTTTTGACGGCATAGTCTAGGCCGTCTCATCTTTTTCGTTTACGTGCGGTAATCTAGGCCACTGCTCGTGTACCCCATCACCCACGACCAATCTACCCCTACTTGACTGAGCTGCGGGTACCTAAGCCGCACGGGGTATAAATACGAGTTATGGCAAACATTCTATGATCCAGTGTGGTCTTCAGCATAAGCTGAGGTTAAACTGTTTCAAATTATTTTAACAAATAAAAATTACCTAATATATAAAAGTTAAAATATATAATTTCTATATAACTTCAGAAAGCAAATTATTATAAAAATTACTTATTCCATTTTTGTCCACTATAGCAGCCACCATTCTAACCACTAAAAATTGCATCTTTCACAAGAAATACCCTTTGCTAAAAAATATTATACGTGTACAATTAGTTTGGAAAAGTACTAATCTTTTATGTTTAAAAATTGTATTCTACAAGAAATGTCCTTTGCTACAATATATTTTACGTGTAAAATTGGCTGTTTGAAAAGTACTAATTTTATATTTAAAATATCGCATCTTGTACAAGAAATATCCTTTGAGACAAACGTGTAAAATTGGTTTAGTTTGAAAATATCTTTTGTTTTTTCTATAATGTTATTTTGACGACTAAATCGTCGTCGATTATTTCAACATGACAGAAAAGATAATTACTGGAAAATGATACACATTGGGATACATCATCACGGCGCGGACACAGCAATGACTTGCCAACCGCACCAAATTCGCACATTATTTTCCTTCATTACGACAACTTGCTTCTCATCTAATCCGTGAGATTTATGGGAAAAATACAAATATCAAATTAGTGAATATATTTTACATCGAGTGCATACAGCCAGTAATAACGCAAGCATGCAGGCGATGTATACGATCGAGGTTTGCATAGAGAGCAGCAATTTAATGTGAATGAGCTACAAACATTAATTCAAACAAATCTGCCAAAACTGACGATACAACAACACAATGCACACAACCGCATTATGAATGCGATTTCACAACAACTTCGCGATTTATTTTTCCTCGATACAACCGGTGGAACAGACCAAACATTTCTGTTATCATTGATTTTGGCGACCATTGGCTCACAAAATAACATTGCATTAGCCGTCGCATCTTCAAGTTTACCAGTTAATTATGGCGGAGTATGCCTATATGTTAACGAGCATATTAAATGTAATGTAGTATCGGTACCCCTCTCAATTTCTCAAAGGCTCGTTTCTGACTTTGAGTTTCTTTTTCTAAATGTCTTCGTCAATAAGCGGAAATTCCTTTTCGGTGTAGTTTATAATCCTCCTAAAACGAACAAGAGGTCGTATGCTCTATTTAAAAAATCGCTTTTAGACATTGAGTGTCTTTTTAGTTATTTTTCCTGTCGGTATGATGAGGTTTTCATTTCGGGTGATTTTAACTTTGATATTTCTCAAGAGACTTTATTTTCTCGTAGCTATTTAAATATGTATCTTAAATAGCATTAATCTTTCAGTTTATAACACTGAAGCGCCCACATACTCTTATGCAACCGCAAGTGGTGGTTCTTATTCTCTCATTGATCATGTTGTCGCTTCTGCTGATAATTCCATCTGTTTTTTCAATCAATTGTCTCTTGGTATTGGTTCTCATCACGATCTCCTTGTTTTTTCTGTTAATTATTACTCTCGTCCTAAACCTAAAAGTTTCAGCTTTAGGGATTTTTCGAAAATTGATGAATCTCACCTTTCATCAATTTGTGGCTCTATTCGTTGGGATGATATTTTTTCTCTTAGTACTTCTACCGATCAAATTGACTATTTTAACTCCTCTATTAATTATGTATTTAATAATTGCGTTCCTCTCACTACTGTTTACTTTAGACCTAGATCCCCCCCTTGGATGACGCAAGAGATTTCGAATGCTATTTCTGTTCGTTTTTCCAAATATCGTCTTTGGAAAATGAGCCCTAATTCTATTTCTTATCTAGCTTATAAGCCATCTCGAAATAGAGTGGTAAGTTTAATTCGTATCGCTAAGCAAAATTTTTTCAAGGATAAGCTAGATCCTTCTCTTCCCTCTAAGATATTTTGGCGTAACGTTCGCAATTTGGGCCTTGGTAGTTGCAAAGGGGGTGCTTCGGTAAGTTTCAAAGCTAATGATTTTAACCGTTACCTAAGTAATTCTAGTTCCACCCATGATATTTCCAATATTGATTTATTATCCGTAGATTCCCTAAATTCTTTTTCATTTGCAAATATATCAATTGATGATTTGCATTCTGCAATTTGGGAAGTTAAATCGCAATCCACTGGTCTAGATATGGTTAGTTTAAAATTTGTTAAGCGTATTTTTCCTAATGTATCAAGATACTTGTTACATATTTTTAATTTTATTTTAACGACCTCGTTTTATCCCGCTCAGTGGAAGTTGAGTAAAATTATTCCTATTCCTAAAATTAGCAATCCTTCTGAGCTTTCCCATTTCCGCCCTATTAGTATTTTAAGTTCTCTGTCCAAGGCGTTTGAATTGGTAGTAAAAAACCAAATTCAATCTCATATTGATAGCTTTAATTTGCTTAGTATTTTTCAATCGGGTTTTAGAAGATTTCACGGTACTACCACTGCTTTACTGAATGTTTGTGATGATATTCGTCGTAGTATGAGTAAAAGAGAAATGACTTGCCTTACTTTGTTGGATTTTTCGAAAGCGTTCGATTCAATTAATCACCAAATTTTGTTTAATAAGCTTATTTCGAACTTTAATTTTTCTCTCTCTGCTGCTAAATTAATTTTAGACTATATTTCGGGTCTTTTTTGACAATTCGTTTTCTGACTTCTTACCTGTCTCTTCTGGCGTTCCTCAGGGGTCGGTTCTTGGTCCTTTACTGTTCTCAATGTACATTAATGACGTTGCATGTTCGATTCGCCATTCTTCTTTTCATATTTTTGCTGATGATGTACAAATTTATAGGAGTAGTCGCTTAGATAATGATTCCATTAACTCTAATATTTCTCTTATTAATGAAGATTTGGTAAGAATTTATAATTGGTCACTATCTAACCGGCTCGCTCTTAATGCTAATAAATCTCAGTCTATTATAATTTATAAAAAATCTATAGATACTTCCTCTTTTCCTGGAATTTTTCTCGATGATTCTTTAATTCCATCCTCTAATACAGTTAGAAATTTAGGGTTAATTTTCAATAAAACTCTAACTTGGGGTGATCATTTGATTAAGGTTAGCAAAACGGTTTTTGGAATGCTTAGTGGTTTGTATAAAGTTGTTGGGTTTTCTGATAGTAATTTTAAAAAGCGTATGTTCCTCTCGCACCTTCTTCCACATTTTCTATTTGGGGATGTTGTTTTGTTTGGTATGCTTCAGGAGAGTATGAATGTTCTCCAAAGATGTTTCAATGCTTGTACTCGTTTCGTTTTTAGTATTAGGAAATATGATCACATTTCGCCCTTTTTGAATTTGATTTTGGGTTGTAATTTAGTTGATTTTTATGAACTTCGCGTTTGTCTTTTTATTTTTAAGCTTCTCAGGACAAAGCAACCTCCCTATTTATTTAATAAGTTATTGTTCAGTAGGTCTTATTCTTCAAATTTACGGTTACTTCCCCCTGTAAACTTGTGTAGGTCTCTTAATACTTCGTTTTCTGTTAGAGGTATTTCTCTTTGGAACTCTATTCCATTAGATATTAAGAAATCGGCGTCGCTTAGATCTTTTAAAACGGGTTATTTAGCGTGGCGCGCTTGAATGACAATACATTTGTATAATAATATTTTTATATTTATTTATATTGTTTTTGTATGTAGTTTGTAAGCATTCACTTCTTGCAGTATCCTCCGTAACAAATGAGCTTGAGCTCAACATGGAGGGTATTAGCATGGAGTGGATTTGTTTTTTGAAAAAATCTGAGGTTTTTATGCCTAATGGAAGTATTTTTTTGTTGATGTTCATTTATTATGCTTCCATATGTGCTTTTCCTCTACTAAAATTGTTATGTCAATCTATTAATAAATAAATAAATAAATAAATAAATAAATAAATAAATAAATAAATAAATAAATAAATAAATAAATAAATAAATCTTCTGACAATGCAGCAACTGTTTTGGCTGGCGATAGAACAGCGCACTCTGCAATCAAATTGCCTTTGAACGCCACGAAAAATTGTCAGGAACCGGAAAAGTTTTAAAAGTTTTGCAAATATGATTTAAAGAGGTAATACAGAGCCATTTGGAGGTGCATTTATTTTGCTGACTGGTGATTTTTGTCAGACTCTACCAGGAACGTGGGTTCCACACCACCTGATGAACTAAACGCATGCCTCGAATCATCTATTCTTTGGCAAAATGTTCAGATAGTTATATTGACCACCAACATGCGTGTCCAACTGTAACAAGACGAATCCGCTGCTCGATTCGCCAAGCTACTTTTAGATCTTGGAAACGGGAAAATGTCAATCGATGGCACCACAAATTGCATTATCATTCCACCAGAACTTTACACAGACAATTGACTTTTTTGTAACTTTACAAAAATCGCCAATGGCTAAGCGAACGTGCAATATTGGCGGCCAAAAACAATGATATCTTTGCTATTAACACAACCATTCAAAATCAAATATCTGGCAATTCTGTAACGTATAAGTCAGTTGAATGCGTGAAGAATCGAGAAGAAGTTCCGGTCGAATTCCTGATTTACCAGGATTACCATTATGCTTCGAAATATCAATTCGCCGCGACTGTGCAATGGCACCAGGCTTGCAGTCAAAAAATTGATGAATAACATTATCGAAGCAACAATATTGAATGCCAAATTCAAAGGAGAACACGTTTTTTTACCGCAAATACCAATGATATCAACCGATATGCCCTTCGAATTTAAAAGATTGCAATTTCTAGTGCGACTCGCATTTGCAATAACCATTAATAAAGCACCAGGACAGTCGCTTCAAGTTTGTTGATTGAATCTACAAAATCCTTGCTTCTTACATGGAGAGCTAAACGTGGCTTCTTCACGCGTCGGAAAACCCCAACTTATTTATGTACGCACCAAATGCCAAAATCAATAATATTGTTTACCCAGCAAATATGTTCATTCGGTAAAAACACATTCAACTGCGATGCAGCCTACGCCGGGTATCAGCTATATGTTGCATATGTCAATACCTTTTGCTACAAAAAGGCGTTGCAGTGCACGCCGGGTACCCGCTAGTATAAATATAAATCGAAATACTAAGGATGTATTAACTGTAACAATGTTCGATCACAGCTGAGGCTTTACAACAAGAAACCGTAGAAGCAAGCACCTCCTTCTACACCAATCTTCAATAGCACACGATCATGTCATAGAAGAAACATAAAGTTGCTTGTGGGATTCAACGATTTTATAATGAATAGAAGAAACGTAACGAACTAGCCTTGAATTTTAAACATTTATAATTTTGTAGTTTACATTTTTCCCACATCATTCTCCTTGCTTTAGACGACGGTTGCCTTTTATATTTCGGGATTAGTGAACATAAACCAATATTTATTTATGAAAAATGGTTTTATTGTTTTTCAAAATATTCTTCATGAAGGTTAATACATTTTTGTATGCGTTTGACCGAATTTTCAAAGCACTTTTCCACTTCGATTGAGATGCGGGGGTAGCCTTTTATAAATCGGGATTGGGCAACCATAGTGCTGCCATCTGGTAACTGTCGTCTCTATCAGAAAGTTTGACATTTTGGAAAGCATTTGTTTTATTACCGCTGCTATTTTCTTTTGTTATAGTGAACTCAAAGTTTCATTTCAGTGCAAAAATGGAACTAAATCGTGAACATTTTCGTGCGATTATTTTTTCAACAAATTTCGACGTGGATTAACTCAACAACAGTGTATTGACAGTGTTTATCAATGGTTTATAAAATTCAAACGTTGCAGCAGTTCGCTCTGCGACGAATTTCGTGAAGATCGTCCAAAATCAGTTATTGTTCCGAAAAACGTTTTGGTGGCCGTAAGAGCCCGAAACCAAATAGCAGGGTATGGGTGTTCCAATATGAGCCAAATCCAACAAATGTTGTTCGCACACGAAACAAATGCATTCGATGCAAATGGTCGACTGTTTATTCGGAAAAACTGGACATGTCGCAACCGTACCATTGGTACATCGTAGAACAGTCAATTATGAATGGAACACAACCAATTGTTTGCCAATAGTCATCGGCGAAATAAGGAAAGCCAACCGCCGACGATGGATTATTCTCCATCACGGCAATGTCAGATCTCACACATCGACACAAAGATTTGAATATTTGAGCGGCCAAAACATCGAATAATGGAACATCCGCCGTATAATCCTGATTTGGCACCCAATGGCTTCTTTTTATTCCCGCAAATCAAAATTAAATTGCGATGTCAACGTTTTACGACACCTGAAGAATCGGTTGATGCGTTCAACATGCATATTTTAGCTATAATAGTTTGTGTCATTACAGTATGGTTCGTTGTCTGAAAAGACATTTGATTTTTGGGCATTTTATTATAAATATCTGTGAGTATCTGGTACTCGTTCTGTATGGCTAAGTTCAATTCTATGTAGTATTTGAGGTGCTTCCGCAAGTTGTTTCAATTATTGGGCGGTTATCCCTACTGAGTTTAAATAGCTTCATTGTAGTGTCGCTAAATGAAACTTGATTCCTTACTAGCCTTGAGGTATGTTATTCATTTTGCTGAATTAGCTCAAAATGGTTCTTGTATTGCTCGGCTTCTCTTTGAGACAAGATTCTCAAAATAACATATCTGCTCCATGGTATTGCCTACGCCTCACTTGCTTCTGCGATACTATAGATAATTTAGATTCAAGAATTCGTTGTCCTGTTGGTAGTTGTTGAATTGCCACTGTAATTGTTGGACGATGAGCTCGAATTTGACCATAATTACGTTTGTGGAGGTTGTTTCAATTAATTTCAGCTCTTTTCCACCTTACGAATTTCTTACCAATACTACGCAAGCGTATAACAATACTCTATTAACTTTGATGTAGTTTTACTTAACAACTTTGTTGCCGTCTAAGAAGCGGCCGTTTTGTTGTTTGGTGGATGTTCTCATTATTATGCCTTACCCATTAATTGTTAAATTGGTGAGGGTGATCATTTTATAACTAAGATCTTGATGTTAGGGATTTAGCGTTACGACGCGGGTTAGACTATCCTTTCCGGAATGTGATCATATCTCATCCTAATTTCTAATTTGTTGGGGTTCCGGATCATCCCTTTGTTTCTTACCGCTGTATTAATAGTAACTACCGTGCCAGCCATTTTCCCAAAACTGCGACCGCATATTCTGACGATTCTTGATCGTCCACCAGGACGGGAGCTTATTTGGGACACTTTGATGTTCTTTTTCCTGAGGATCTATAGCCCGAACCCAATTACGAAATGCCCCAATGTTAATATATTTCATAATTCCGGACCCCGGACCCTCAGTTAAGGGGTTTAGCTTCATTTACTATCTAGTGTTGCCTAGGAGGTTTTTTCATGGGTTTTGGTCGATTTCACCTCCGCTTCCCAAAGTCCGTCGAAATGGAGTGATGTAGGTTGAATGATCTCTAATTGTTGGGTGAAATGATTTATTAGCTCTTACAATATTGGTTCCATTATCGCTGTACATATGGACGTCGATGCCACGTAGTGGCATGATCAGTAAATTACCTAAAAACGATGTGAATGGTCTTGGTAGTAAGAGAGATCATTATGCAGATGCATCCTTTGTAGGATTTATTTCCACAGCCAGTTGCTTAACTGTTGAACTTCTTTGATGATCCAGAACCGTTTGCGAATTATGTGACAACGTGAACATACTTGCGAACATTGATTGCCATCCAGTTCACGTTTGGATCTTGTCAAGCATGTTAGCCGGTTTTTTGTCAAAATGGGTGAAAATACAAAAAGAGTTTCCACAACAACAAAGAAAATTTTGATAACGTTCCAGTTAAAACAGTATTTTATCGTGAACATCGTGTTGGATGAAAAGAAAAAATCATGTATTTATCCTGATACGGATTCGATACGTATCGTACCATCATGCTACTGTACGGGATGAAAGTTTCGACAAAAAACCATTAGATGAAATCGAGAAAAGGTTTTTTTTTTGTTTAATCCATGCAATCTTTTCTGGGGCCGAAGCACTCCCTGCTCTTTCGCGGTTGATTTTCCCGTCTTACTTTACGCAAATTCTACCAAATCGAAGACGTACGACTATAGGACCGATTTAAGTTACCATCTACGCATTGCATAGCTCCATGCCAGCCTATAGTACTGGACATGCAAGATGGGTCGGCCCATGAGTTTTGCACGCCGATAGGGGGTCGTAGTTGTGTTCCTTTTAACCATAGATCGTAATCTGTTGATGAGTCCTTTTGCATCCTGCCCCTATCGGGATTCGAACCCGGTATCTCCCGATCCAAACGGCAAAGCTTTAAACACTGTGCCATTTGGTCGGTCGAGAAAAGGTTGACATAATATTTCACCACATCTGTTCATGTGTTGTCATCCCGGTACAAATTCTTGCAGTTGAGAATGAGTAGTGCAGATACGTATGCAACTGGATCGCTACAGAATGTAAAAAATTTTATTCTGATTTCGTAATTCGATATATGGTAGTCGTATTTACCCTTCGTGAGCCACTACGAACAGCTATCTTACAAACAGGTAATCCTAGCTGAGATGAAGTCATGTTAATTGCCCAACCTCACGGAATTACCCAATCTACGAGGTAGACAAAATACTCAGTTGCTCCGCCTTAATTGAAGTGAGTTGAGCAAGCGTAATCGGAGTGTGTCAAATTAAAATGTCTCAAACTCATGTCCGGATTGTGGATCAAAGCATGATCGCCGCAAATGTCGATTTTTGAATGCCGAATGTCGGAATTTTTTTAAAGTGAGTCATATTGCATCTGTATTGTGATGAAATAGTGACCAGTCAAGTCGATTTCAAAAGGGAGGTGATCGACATCAATTCAATAATACCAAACCAATCGGAGGTGAAAGCTCCTTCCAACATGAAGTCTTCGTTTGTGAAAATCAGGAGTGACAATGTGGCCGAATCTGAACAGGAACCATTGGTGTTATATGAAATTGCCATTTTGGAATCCAAACCAAAACAAGAATTTGCTTAGCGGTCAAATTGAATGGAGCGTTGTGTTAAGAAATTTAGCGTGACAATAGGAATTAACGGAAACCCTCTAAAATTTTTAGTTGACACTGGATCAACAATTGCTATGATTGATAATGATGATTATCATGAATTTAGTTGATATGCCGCACCCATCGTTGTTGTCCGTAAAGCTGGCCCGTATCCAATTCCGAGAGTTGAAGAGTTATTTCAGTGCGTGCAAAGAGGGAAACGATTTTCGAAAATTTACCACAGCGAGGCATATTTGCCATTGAAACCTAACAGTGAATCGAAAGATCTGTGGTAGTATTGACTCTGTTTGGACTATTCCAGTACCAAAAATTGCGATTTGGAAAAGCTAGCGCATGACAGCAGATGACAACGAATGTGAAGTTTGTTACAAGTTGCTTGGATGAAATAATTGTTACAGGTCGAACCGAACATTTAAAAAATCTGGAAGAGATTCTTAAACGAAATGCTCCTGCCATTATTTAAAGAGTTCGAGAGATTGAAGAGATGCCCCGACCAATAAACTTGAAAGAATGGCAAGCTGTTATTGGTACGGTTAATTGTTATAACAATAATTGTTGAACAATTTTTCAGCTTGTCCGCTATCAGCGTGACTGTCCACTAATATTTGCGATAGATGCCTCAAGTCAGTGTAGGGGCAGTTATTTCTCATATTTACTCTGATGGAAAGGAGTATCTGATGTCTTTTTCATCAAAGACGCTTGATGATCATCAGAACAATTATAGTCAGATTGAGAAAGAACCACTTTCGATTGAGAGAATTTATTCTGGTGACGGATCATAAGCCCCTCGTATCAAGGGAAGCCCTTTCACGACTTCCCGTTGCTCCGGATGTGAAATTTATTTATTTATTGATCGAAGTTTGATTGTGAAGCGTGTATGTGTCAAGTGAACGAAGAGTAGACATGCTGATGGCCGAACATCGACAACGAAATCGAAACCATGGGAATATGGTTACATGTCGATTTTGCTGGACCGTTTCTAGATCATTTGTGGATGTTATGTGTGAATAGTTTCTTTCGATATCCATACGTCATGAAGATACCAGACATTACTACCAAATCTAAGGTTCGCGCAATAAAATACTTTTTGATGATGTGATAATGAGACAGCGTTAATATCAGTAGGTTTTCACAAGTTCCGTCGACGTAATGTTATTGATCACTTAACAACTGCGCCTTCCATCGCTCGTCAAATTGGGAGACAGAAAGGTTTGTGAGATCTTTCAAACTCCCCATGAAGAAACAATAAGGAGAAGGAGAAGGTATTGATCCATGCGAAGCTGACTTTCCTTAGCAGTTACTCGATAAATCGATAAATTGGATATACGCTCTCTTGTATTTGGGGATGCGTGGTGATAGTAATTTATTCTTCTGATTTCTCAAATCTTCCTTTAGATATTGTAACGCAATCAGTACAAATGCTGCACCGTTCCACCAGCTGTCTAATGACCTACATTTTTTGGCGGCCATCCCTCGAGATGTTCAGCTCGCAGGATAATCATCTGATCGAATATGTTTTCATCAGTGTATGTTACGGATGGCTTGAACATGTATGTTACGGATGGCTTGTCGCCTTCTAAGTAGCGGGTTGTTTTCAAATCCATGCGAGTATTATCAGGGAGTCGGACCACAGATTGTCTTGGCTGATACAATTTTTGTTTTTTAGAAAAGCGCTTCGCACAGTTAAAAACGAGGGATGGTCTTTTTCTGGGTCACGTTTGTTTTTGCTGTATGTTTATTTGACTGTTGACTCTTTAATCGTTTCATTTTTCGGCGAAATCGACTGCGGTAGGAGATCATCATAACGTTATTCTAACCGCCTTTTTGTGTGTTGGTTAGTATTTGATAGTAGTTGATGTTTTGTAACTATGATGTTTTTTCTGACGATACATTTTCTGATATCCCCTATGAAACTATTCGATTCTATCTCTCTCTCTCTCTCTTTCTCTCTCGCTTTCACATCCCAAGAAGGAGTTTTGCCGCCTGCACTTCGGCTCTTTATCTATCTCGGTCCAACGCATGATCCCGAAAGTTTCGACAAGCTACTGTGTAGACTGGCCTTGTTCGTCGCGTCAGGGTAGTCTAGGTCTTCACCTGTCACGTACGCTGACTAGTTGTTGATGGACTTTTCTTATCATTCGTCGAAATTCAGTCCAACCCGATTTTCTTTGGTAGCAATCTTAACTGAATCATAAACGAATCGAATGACCTTACTTCCTAATGTAGATAATATTCTATCATCGTTAGTGGTCAAGGGCCAAATTTCGCATCCAAAAATTACCACAGGCCTTGTAAGTGCTTTATAAAGTGCAAGTTTACTCGACTGCAAAATATATTTTGATTGCACCATCTTTGACTACGCGTAGACAACACGATTTTCATCTGCTATACGGGCTTTAATATCTGCCTGGACACCACTTGTTGATGTTTTAACTGACTCAAGATATTTAAAGTCTTTCATGTTGTCAAAATTATGGTCGTCTGTTCCGAGATTCACCGCGATTTCAACTTGGTTTCGCGTGGAGGATCAGACCTAATGATCCTCCGCCAAGAAGCACGATATCATCTGCATATCTACGAATTTGGTCTAACTTTTTGAATATACAGCGTGAAGATTCTATACAACTTTTTCTTATCAGGTGCTTGAGTACTAGATTAAAAGACTCTCTGTCGCCCACCTGATGCTATTACGAAGGGATCAGTCACGGTCCCTTCCACTACAATTCTACACAGGGAGTCACACTTTGTTAGCTTACAGAAACAAGCCTCTTTGAAATTTCGAGACATATCAGCGCGACCCTAAGGTTCTCGAGGTTGTTGCTGTGATATGCCTGTTGAAAGTCTATGAAGAGCTGGTTAATGGTTATGTTGTACACCCAATACTTTTCCATGATTCAGGCAAGTACAACATTAACAAGAACTGTGTGGGCGGTGTTTAACTGAGCTATGCTACGATAATTTTCACATTTGAGACGACCGTCTTTTTTATGCAGCGGACTTATGAGTACGGTCTTCCATTCCTCGGGAGCCCCTCTTTTTTCCGGAAAGCAAGGATAAGTTAATGTAGATTAGATACAAAGATGAGCTTCTCCATGTTTTAACAATTCTGTGGCGATTCCATGAAGACTGGATGCCTTTCCATTTCCAGTTCCGCTACTGTAAGATACGGGACGAGTAACTCATTGCCCGGTGGGGCAATAGCTCATATAGGGGTCACTTCGTCGTTCCGATTAAAGAGAGCTTAGAAGTAGGATTGTCATATTGAGATTATCTCTGATGGTTGTGGACGCTCCATAGTGTCGAAGCCTAATTTTTCTCATCACCAGGTCGAATTAATGATTTAAATGAGTTGTCCAATGAGTTGACATTGACGTTATGCCGCATTTCAACCACCTAAATTGTTGCTCGGGAGGGGAGGGAGGATCGATCATTATGCGGCTCCCTTTTGAAGATATGACTTTAAGTACGTCGTCTTCAATGGGCGCATTCAGGACCGCCAACCGTTGGCATCATGATTAGTGAAATCATCGCCAATTTGATTTCAAAATTTCATAGTACTAAACATTTTCATAACGTTGGCTTTGATTTTACTCAACATGTTCCCAACTGTTGGGTGTCCTGAATGCGCCCAATGTGTCTAATAAGTGATTGTTCTGGTGTATACATCGGGTAAATATATTGTGAGTGCGCACTAGTTTGCTTTGCGTTTGCCGCGGAATGTTCGGTTGTTAGGTCCCAAAGCCACCTAAGATAGAATATTTTCCTCCTTCTACTCGGTACAGTAAGCCGGAATCTTGTTATCGGATATTTTTTTTTACGAATGATTGATCCGGTAGCGTGCGTGCATTCTGCCGTTTATTCCGATTTTGTACTAATGGCTTGTAATCAGTGTTAAACGTCGTCCATATTTCAAACAGCATTAGGCACCGCTTCCTCCATAGCCTTTTAACAAACCCGCTTTATTTCGTGGTGTTCGTCCAAGTGCGAGATACAAACATGGTCGCGGGAAATTTTGGCTGCTCCGTAAGATTTTTATTGCACCGTATTAGTACCAGACGTATCAAGCCAGATAACCCGTATAAGGATGACGTTAAATCGATTAACAGCTAAGGTATTGCCTTACATAAGCCGCCTCGTAAGAACACAGGAACGCACACCCAATTCCGAAAAGGAGCGTGGTTAATGCAGCTACGCAATATTATACAACAGTACAAGATAGCACATGAATGAAAGGAAGCGAGGCTTATAGATGATCTAAGTGAAACACGAGCCACTAATCTCTCGGTTGAAAGACAAAAGATAAACGTGAATATTGAATACAATATTTTTAAACATTTATTAAATTTTACAACCAAACAAAAATTTTTTTTATACAAATGCCCAATGCGAGTAAAACTCATAATCAAGGTTTACAAAAGGTGTAGGCCATCTTAATTAAAGTGCTCGGACTGTGCCACACACGTACAGAACTATTTCCATCAGGAAAGGAGGCCATCATTCCTGGATACCATTCGGGTGAATTAGAACCACGGAGTTGAAAAAAATTCTCAACTCGTAACGGTTGCAATTGAAGCTTACATTTAAATATGGCTGGATGCGGTGGTGGTTTCGGTATTGGCTTATCCGGCTCCAATTTCAGGTCCATATTACGTGTTTCATTTGTCGCGACATCGTCTTGCGGATATGGAATACCTTCAGATTTAAATATGGCCTCCAACTGATCCAAAACTTCAGCATTTAACGTATTTAAACTGGCCACTGGTATACCTTTCGGCACCATCGAACCGGGATCCGTGTGATGAACATCAGTTGCGCTCAATTTATTTTTACCAATTGGATGTTCTAATGCTATGTATGTTTGCGTTGGATCGTCGTCAATGAAAAATTTGCTGTTCATTAGACCAGCGAGCAATACAGGATCACGGTCGGGCGTATCCAAAGATAAATCATGTACGTTTCGGTCCAAAACCACATCCAATTCAATTTTCGCAATTTTTTCAAATTTTTGCTTAGCCTCTATGTCCTTTTTTTGATCGCCTGTTATTTTTGGAGCAGCGCAATTTGGTACGGGGGGTTTATTATTTTTGTGGGGCGGTTTAGGCGGCGGACAACACGTACTACTTGAATTTGGTGCTGGTGGTTCTATATGCATTGGTGTTGGTGGTGGAGGTCTGAGAGCATTATGTTGTTGTGGGGCAGGACAAGGTTTTCGAATCCTAGGAGGTCCAGTGTGTCCAGGCGGATCTAGCACAAAATTTGGAAATTTTTGTCTACACGTATTCATAGGTCTACGCCCAACATGGGGAGTATCCGCATCTGCCCTTTTAAACTGTGTACTTGCAGCTGTACAGGATTGGGGCTGGCATCTACGTGGAGGTGAATGATGATTCGGTGGTTTTCGATTGTTTTCACAACTGTTATTGCCATTCACTTTGTGATCTTGAGTCTTTAGTCGTTGGAGAATTATCTTCTTCTGCTGAATAAAATTGTCTAAGTTGCATTTTAATTGCCCTGATGATTTGCTTCCCCCCGACGCATCAGATGTGCACTTTGGCGAATTTCCAACCCGCGCCGAGGATAAAGAGTGGCCACACTCACCCGAAGATCCCGACACTAAATTACTTTCAGTTTCAGATGCAGGGGTTTCATTACTATCCGTGCTCAGTGAAAATTCTTCTTCTCCTTCTGGTACTGGAAGACAGTTCGGTACTTGTCTTTGCCATCCGTCGTCATTTGTACTATCATTATAATCACAATCTTCCACTAATATTCCATTTTGAGGCCCCGACATTTGCCACGATAGGTCTTCTGTCTCACAATCCCTATGATGACTCTCAGAATGCAACTTCATTACTACGGGAGCGGTCTTTGGACAGCTGGGCTTTCGTCGACACTTATCCATTAATTTTGAACTTTATTAATAATTTTATTAAAATAATTATGTTAAAATATGTATAAATTATTGCTACAAATAATTTAATTTAATTTATGAATTTAAAAAACAAAAATAATCTTCCTTTTTTTGTATGAATTCAATTGTAATTGGTAACTACGATTGCGATGGAAAACTCATAGGGTCGTACATTATTTTCAGAAAACTACTTGCCCATCAGTAAATTCGAAAGCCCCTCCCCCCAAGAAGTATAATTGCAGTTTCAATTAAAACCAACTGATACAGTTTTAGAGCCCATTATTGGCCCTTTAAAGACCTAAAATTTTGGTAGTTACCAATAGTGATAGCTCCCATGATGATCCATTACAAAAGAGTGTTTATTGTAGGTTGTAGTTTGTTGTTAACTAATTTACAGCATAACCACGATTGGTAGTTGATGTACATACTTCACTTGGATTGGACTCATTACTGTGTTATTATGCTCTGATCTTTTACATTTCGGTCATTTAACTTTATTTATTTCCAACGTCAACGATAGATAATCTGGAGTGAAAGTCAAGTTTCAGCCGGCGATCTCAAAAGCCTTTAACACTATAGATTTAACACAGGAAATACAATCAGCTGTTACTCAAATAAATAATTGGAACGAAAACTGGTGAATTAAACTAAACAAAATTAAATTAAGTTTATGAGGAATTACACGAGGAGGTTCGGATACATTCCAGTGACCATAAATCAAGAAATAATACCGCATGCGCCCACAACTAATTATTTATAGCCATGCCAAGCTTCGACGAACAAAAAAATTATAAGCAAATATGGAAAAGAATCCATACTTATGGTGGTCAGCGAGATGTACCAAACAGAGCAACATAAATGCCATCCAAAGATTTCAGAACAAAGTAATAAGTAATGTGGTTGGTGCATCCTGGTAAATCAAAATGTGTGCAGCTATCCAAGTATTCATCCCAGAAAAATAAAAAATGTTCATCCAACTATAGTTATATCCCATCCCAGAATTTTAAAATTCATCCCAGAAAATTTTGAAATGACACAAAATATGATAATACTTGATCTAAAGTGTTTATTCTTGAAATATCTGTGATAAAATGGATTTAAATTAATGGCCATAATGCTCATACGTCATAAAGTTATGGGTCATATTGGAGTATGGGAGTATGGATTAATGGTATCATAGTTTGTGCTACTTCAAAATTTTCTGGGATGAATTTAAAAATTCTGAGATGGGATAGAACTGGTCTTGATGTACATTTTTTATTTTTCTGGGATGAAATACTGGGATAGTTTCACACAGTTGGTAAATCAGGAACAAAGGCCTGCATAGATCCCTTAAAATGGACAAAGTATCAAAGGAAATCCCGAAAAATGCACGAAGGCATATAGAAAGAGGTTAACTCTTGAAATCCCGGAACTCAACATTCCGGGTTATCAAAATCCCGAAAATCTAGGATTATAGATATTGATTTTAGACAGTTCGATTTTTTAGCCGGTTAGAATGAAGATCAGTTTGTATAGTGCAAATAGGATTGGTTGATGATCCAGATGAAACTCTGATTTTTGGAAAACGTTCAATTTGAATAAAACCAACACAATTGAAATTAAACTCTGTTTGTATTATGCAAATGGGGGTTCAATATAATTTTCAGATGTGGTGGAAATCTCATTTAAGAGTTTTAGATGTGGTTCTGAAAAACGGCAAAAGTGACAGGATTAAATCATTTCTTAACTGATTGGGATGCAACTCTGTTTGAATGACGAAAATGGGATTCGAATGTGAGTTTATGAAAAGGTGGGAATTGAGTTTGATATAATTAAACCTAAATTTAAATATTAATCCTGAATGAGGTACTGGAAATGGCTCAAGCCGGTAGGTGGAAAAGTCGTGGGTTTTGGGGTTGCGACCTAGATTTCCGCACATTTTAGAGTGAGACACATTTTAGGCGTTCAGGACCCATTTTGGGTATCAACCGTAACCTAATGTCGGATTAATAACACGTGGTTGTTTCAGATTAGGTATCTAGGTTATCATAATTACCCCAGATTAATTAACAAGAAAAAAACTTGTGTTACTATTTTAGCCTAGGGCCCTATGTTCTAGCTATTCCCTCATGAGGTGCCAACACAATCTTTGAAATTCTGGATCTATTCGAAATTTGCTTTCTATGACCAATAATCTGGATAGCGATATGTGATGGCATATAGGTTTGGGTTCTGGATCTGGCAACTTTCTTACGTCCATCTTTCTGTAGATCGAAAATGATATATCAGCGCCTAAGAATAAGTCAATCATAGTTGGTTAATGAAAATTAGGATCTACTTTTAGGTGTGCAAGTCGGAAACTTAGTGGTTTCGAAGCAAAATAGTTGAGTCAAATACTGATGAGCTCCATGGACTGTACGATGACGCTCGCATGCAATCATTCGATCCACCTCTTCTTATTTTGCCAAAGGAAATTGTGTTTTACCATAGTGGACATTCCATTATTTTCTGGTGTACAGAAAATAGACATATTTCGTTCTAGTAATCGCTGCGCATGATTTTTCTGCTGCTCAGGAGGTCTTCTGTCCAGTTCTGCATAAGTTGTCCTATTATTTTCTTTTGTTCTGCTGTGTTGATTTTTTTCACCGGACTTTTCTGTTCTCATTTCACTATTGGTTTTACCTATTCACATTTTCCGCTGATTGTCCTTTTCTTGATTGTTTTTGATTTGTTCGAGAGATTTAGAGGTCTAATTGGAAATTCATCGTTGTGATTCTGTATTACTATGGCCTTTCCGATCATGAATTCTTTAATTCCTTGTTCCGCTTCATTAGCTGACCCAGAACCTCCCACCAATCTTTCCCAAATAACAATTTCTGTATTTGGTGACAATTTTTCTCGATTGACAATTATTACTCGCCTGATAGTTGTTACATTTTAACCGCTGAGCCGTAGTTGCATCGCAACATTACCGTAACTAATGGTAAACTATAAATAAACTCGTCCAACCAGTATGGTTTCGTAACAACCATACTAGTACTTCGTTTTGAAAACTGGTATCCCGCATCTTTATCTTCACTACTTTCTTACCTAGCTTGAATGCCCTGCCGCCAGTCGCTGTTTTCAATTTCAATCCGTTGGATGGTTATGTGCTTCCACTGAACAGCTACTTTGTAACAATCGTTTGTGTTGCTCCTGTGTCTAAAGTAATCACACAACTAAGCTGTCACCGCTTCGTGCTAATCTAGAAATAGGGATGGAGGTTATGGGGCAATCAGTTGTGGGAGCCAGTTTTTGCCTCTTTAAGCTGGCTCGTTGAAGTTTATCGAGCCTTTACTTGGGTCCTTGTCTTTTATCAATATTTTATTTTCCTTTAATTCTCACTGCATTGGAGATGGTGACCTATCACGCTTTCGTCGGGTTTCCCAGCAGTCGCAAGAGATATGATCCACCTTGTCACATGTCGAACAAACAATCCTACTCTCACAGAATCTGGGTGCCACCTGCTCTATATTCCTCTCGGTGTTTATTTAAACCCGTCGTATTTTAAGATGTTTTATGGCTTGATAACAGCTTCTGAAGTCTCATTAATTAAAGCACAAGCTGAGTACGCTAAATGTGCTAGTCGGTCGCTTGATGGGCAAACAATACAGCGTGGGCGAGACATTTATTCAGAGAAAATTGCTCATTTAAGGTTTAGAAAATTCGAAACATTTTTGTGTGATAGTGACATCTAAACTTAAATAATAGCATTAGAGGTAGTTTAAATGAAAAAAGGTAATGCAGATAGTGTCTTTGCTATCACAGCCGAAAAATATTTTATAGCCGAATGATCATGCTACTGAAGTTATGATACTGAAGTTAGCCGAAAAAACCCTGCATTATCGACATATTTCGTATCAGGTGGTAGTACAAAATTCTGTTGATATTCGGCCGAAAAAAATTTGAATAATCAATACCACATAGTTCGAATGTTTAAAGGTCATATGAACAGGATGAAGTTAGACCGTTTCGTAAATAGCTGGATTCAATATTTATAATTTGTTCAAAAATCGGGCCATATTTTATGTAGCATCATAGTGAAATAAATTAAAAGCTGGACGCATATTCAGTGGTAATTTGTACTGGGTGAAGTTAGACAGACTCGTAATTAGCTGGCTCCCATATTTATAATTTGTCGTGTTAGGGGCCAATGAATTTGAGTTGTGGCACTAACAGTGAACACCTGTGCCAAAAATCGGGCCATATTTTATGTAGCATCATAGTGAAATAAATATTTCAGAATGTACTACCACCTCATACGAAATATGTCGATAATGTAGGGGTTTTTCGGCTGAAATTTTCGGCTAACTTCAGTAGCATCGAACGATCACCTTCAACTAATTAGGCTAGAGCAAAAATCTGTTAGGAGCCTTATAATTTTACCAGATTGGTTCAAAACCTATGACATGTAAATTACAATAAATTTAAAAGTTTCCGAAACTAAATTAATAAAATTTTTGTAACTTTTGCGTTACCCACTTTCCCATCGATCCTACGTAAAATTATTATGGCAAGTGGCTTTTAAGTGAAATACAATTCTGTGATGTATTGTAATTTGTGGAAAGTGAATTAATAATAAATAATAATGAAAATTATTTGTTGTTGTATTTTTAAAGGTTAAACAAATATTTGGAAAACTATTCTAAGATTATTTTCAGTATTTCAGGAATATTCCGGAAGCAGTGTAAATTACAACTTTTGTTGTAAGTCGCCAAATTTATAACAGTATCCACAATCCAGTGATACGGGCCGGATTTGGCAGGGCACATTCGTAACAGTGGACGTCATTCTTGTTTTTCCTTACTATTTCACAAAATAAATTTTCTATTTTTGGATGTGTATAGGAATCCGATCTCGAAGATATTTCAGGACAGCTGTGTTAAAACAGTATTTTATCAATGCCAGGAAGAAACATCGATTTAGAAATAGACATAAATGATTTCTTCAGAATGTCCTTATGCCAGAACTTCTAGAATTTCAGTAGCTTTCTATAGCACCATTTAGAAACTGTTGGATTATACCGAAGTCATAATACTTAAGCGAGCGAACATAATTGCCCCAAACTACCAGAACTAGTACTATGCCATACCAGAATTTAAATATTTAATCTTTACAAATACAAAATATAAAAAGTTAATTGTTTTTATTTCGTTATAACATAATGAAATTGAAATTTCCATCATCATCATTCGGTTTGTTTCCTCCATGTTTTTTCGAGGTGTCGAGGAGGAATGAAAAATGGCAATTTCCCTGCAGCTTGTTATTTAATTATGAATATTGAAAACTGAATGATACGCTTGTAATTTTTTTTATCTTTCATATTTTTTTATTTCTAAATTTATAATTGAGTTGGAAAATTTGAGGTCCCTTGATACGCTATCACAGCCACTATAAATGGTTAAACCGTAAATAAACAAGGCAGTTTTTTGGTATGGAGGGAATTTTTTGTTCATCCAATAACAGGAAATTTTTCCAAATATTTCCATCACTCGGCTGGAAAAACCTATTTTCTTCCATTAACTGTAACACCCAGAAAAAAAAATAAATTACTTCTCAGCTACATGTACAGACACCCTAGTACATATACATCCACCTAGATATCAATTATTGGTGATGTGATAGGTACAATGAAAATTGAAAGTCGAATTCGAGTAAAATGAGAGAACAAAACGGGAGTGAAAATAAAACATGACAAATTACATTTTAAATTAATTGGGCATGAAGAATTGTGAAAATGGAAAATATTTTGTTTGTAGATGTGTGCACCTTATCGTATAGTTGATGAAAAAATTGTAATTTTATGAGATTTTAGAAGGGTCTACTTTACCCCGTGTGGTTTCATTTTAACACGATTTTGTTAACTCGCTTTCTTGTCTGTCTGTTTGTTTGTTTTTGTCAGTTCGGAACAAATTTTGTAATCGATTTAACCACGTTTTTCTTGTTCTTGTTGGTCCGGGTGGAATTTTGCAATCGAAATTTAAACCACTGGCTAACTAGAGTTTGATTGGTTGATTGATTGATTAGAATTGTCGGCCAAGACTAAGCAGGGATCCCGGATACGCCGGGCCTACCGTACACCCCTTTTACATATAACAAGATGGAGGGATAGGAAAGGTTATTAGATATGGTAGGCTTGTTCCGGTCACACACACCTAAGTAGTCAATAGTTAGTAAAGCATAAAACGGCACAATAATTTTTGTTTTCTGGATATAAATAATCAGCAATCAAGATCCTAAAAAATTATTAATTGGTAAATTTACTGAAATCAAACTTCATTATTATGAATGATTAACCATTTCCTCCACCCCCTCCTCCAAAAAAAACATACCCCCATTAACATATACATACATACGTCCATATACATATATATACACACATACACACACGCATACACCGACGAATGGGACATGATGCGATTATATCTGGTACTTTCACTACTAGACGTAGCCTCTCCATCCCTACTCCGCTTGACTACGTCCACGCTCGTGTCGGTGGTAACTCGGTTCCAGGCTAGGCCGAGGCAGAAGTCAAAGGAGGGTCACATAGTTCACTTGCAAACGATGCGCTTAAGAGTTATGTGACTTAAATCCTGGAGCGTCTGTCTCACATTGAGCGGCTTCCAGGTCAGCGACGGTACCTCAGAAGGGGCGGCTGTGTACCTACTTGGCAGAAAGTATAAAATGCTAGGGGCGGCACCTCGAAAAAGAATCCATCATGAGTTTAGTTAAGGAGAGTTTGGTTACGGTGCAGGGAGTAGGAAACCCAGTACCGGCTGAAGGGAGTGGCGACCTTGGCCGATGTAACAGATATTTCGACAAGCGAAGAGAGAGGAAGCACTACATCCGTGCATGGGAATAGATCCCCTGGTAACCCGTTTGGTAAGAGTGCATTAATGCAGAGGTCCCCTCAGAAGGGAGCGATGACCAGTACATCGGAGAGATGTTTTTCATTGCCTTCTTTGGGGAATTACAAGGAAGAAACCCAAGAAATAAGGCTAGCCGGGCTTGGGAAAAAATTGAGGAACTGGTGGAGTTCGTAAGACCTCGAAATAATGTTCATAGCGAGATTAAAAAGATGATAAGCATCATTAGCACGAAAAGCAGGAAAGCGTCGGAAAAGCAGTGCCAAACTTCACCGATAAATAATGGCGGGAAGGAGAATTTAGGTCGTCTACGAACTGTGAGCAGGAAAGAGGAGCTGAAGGCGACGACTAACGAAGATATACCACTTGTGGAGCCCAGTAAGAGGAAGTTGTCCACGCCACTTAAGAGTGATGAAAGAAGGCAAAGTAAGAGAAGGGATACTAAGGCTGCTCCGCAAGGTCCTTCGCAAGCACTTCGAATGTCGGAGACTCTTATTAATGAGGACGACGGAAACAAGAAGCAAAAGACCACAGCTACTATGTCGGATAATGGAGATATAAACACTACGAGCTCAAATCAATTGGAGGATGCGACAGTTGGCTCAGAACAAGAATGGCAGAAAGTGAAGGGGAAAAGAATTCCAAAAAGGCGATCACGTCCGCGAAGGAAAAGGGCTCGCCCGGATGCGCTGCTAATGAAGAAGAGTGACGAAATCTCATTTGCCGATCTGCTGCGGAAAGTTAAGGTTGACCCGACGCTAAATACTCTGGGTGAAAGGGTATCAAACATACGTCAAACTTATAGTGGAGACCTATTGTTAGAGCTACAAACTACAGGAGACCAGCCAAAGACCGCAATATTTCGAGAGCAATTAGCGAAAGCGATCGGGGGCAATGCGGCGGTTAAAACTTTGACCCAGGAGGCGTTACTGGTGATCAAAGACATGGACGAGGTTACCACGTCTGAAGAGGTGATAGAGGCTCTGGAAGTACAGTTTGAAGGGGTGAAAGGTGGTGTCTGTGTTGTTAAGTCACTCACCAAGGCCTACCGAGGAACGCAGACAGCGGTTGTTAGCCACCCTAACAGTATGGTTTGGAAAGTGCTAGAAGTGGGTAAAGTTAGAATCGTCTGGGTTTCTTGGCGAATAAGGGAAAAAATAGAGTTTACTAGATGCTTTAAATGCCACGGTTATGGACATCGGTCATGGAGCTGTAGAAGCGAAGCGGATAGATCAAAGCTCTGCTGGAGATGTGGTGAAGAAGGGCACTTTGCTAAGACATGCCAAAAAGATTTAAAATGCATGCTATGCGACGAAACGGACAAAGGCTGTAGCAAACACGTAACTGGTAGTGGTAGATGTCCGGTATACCAGAAAGCGCTGCAAAAAGAGCGTTGAAAATGAAAGTCATCGAAGTCAATCTTAACCACTGTGAAGCTGCCCAGAACCTGCTGCCGCAATCCATACAGGACGTGAAAGCGGACATTGTAATTGTGTGCGAGCAATATAGGAACCTTGATAGACGGTGTTGGGCTTCAGATAGATCGAATCGAGCTGCTGTATGGGTTTGTGGTACCTACCCCTACAGGAAATTGGTGTGAGTTCTGTACCCGGTTTTGTTAGAGCCAAAGTGAACGGCGTTCATATTTACAGTTGCTACGCACCTCCTAGTGCATCGATTGAATAATTTAAAACATTTCTCGATCAATTAACGGATGATGCACGGAGCCACAACTCGGTGCTCATAGCCGGGGATTTTAATGCATGGGCCGTAGAGTGGGGAAGTAGAGAATCCAGTAGCAGAGGTACCGCATTGTTAGAACCCTTCGCATCATTGCCGGTCGTATTATTGAATACAGGAAATACACCTACTTTCTGTAGAGGATATGCAACCTCGATAGTTGACCTAACGTTTATGAGCCATTGTCTTCCCGATAGAGGAGTAGCGTGGAGAGGATAGTAAACCCCAAAGGACTATAGTTAGACACAGGAAGAGAATAGGATGGAAGTCCGCAGCGTTCGATGAAAACATTTTCCGTCTCATGATGGAGGATCTTACTCTATCTGGTACCGCAAATAACAAAGCCGTCCAGCTTATGAAACATGTTACAAGAACCTGTGATGCAGCAATACCAAGAAGGATGGTGGATAATCGTAGAAAACCAGTCTACTGGTGGAACGACGAGATTTCTGAATTGCGTAAAAGGTGCCTGAACGCAAGAAGGCGATACCAGCGTGCTAGATACGTCGAAAACTCTCCCCTTCGACAACAATACTGTAAAGCTCGATCGGAGCTTAAGCATGCCATTAAAGCAAGTAAGCGAAAGTGCTTTCGCGAACTGTGCGAGGAGGTCGACTGCGATCCCTGGGGTAGACCCTATCGATAGGTGATGAAAAAACTCAGAAGCAATTATGCCACTGCATCCACATGCCCGGCAATGCTGTCTGACATAGTAAGTCACTTGTTCTCGCAGCAACCCGATTGTGTATAAGACACACCTCATTACCTCCAGTGAGCGAGCAAGGAGAGTCAATACGGCACTAGCACGAATAATACCGAATACAAGAGGAGTGCGAATGAGCAGCAGAGTTCTGCTTGCCAACGTCGTTATATCTATAATGTGACCAATTTGGGTCAACTAGTTGGAGAATGATACTTATAAGCGAAGAGTAGCAACAGTTCAGAGGCTAAGTGCTCTGAGAGTATTGTGCTCATTTCGGACGGTGTCAGAAGACGCTGCCTGTGTTCTTGCGGGAATGCCCCCAATAGATCTATTGGCCAAGGAGCACCAAACCACGTACCTGGAACCTGGAGAAGATGGAGTGAGTCGACGAAAGGTTTATTCTAGCCGAGTAGGAGCAGCGTAAGCTCAGCCTGCCACACGACGTAATGCCTAACGGTAGTTCCACGGGCCCGAATGGCATGGTTTATCGGGTGTGGTGGCTTAGTCGGTAAGAATCCGACACTCTCACGTGTTTGATATATGGGTTCATAGAAGGTTCCCCTTCTACGCCCTAATAAAAAAGACATACCCACATATGTACTTGACCCGGACGAAAAATTTGTTGAATTATTAAAATTATTTCCTCTTCCTTGATCTCCACTGTTACCGTCGCGATTAGAATCACCAGGTCGCCTTGAGAATAAATCAAGACCACCAGAAGTTCTATTAAATGGGCCTCTACTTGATGGACCTCCATTCGACTGTGCTATTGTTCTATTTCGTATTGATCCTGATCCGTTTCTGTCTGGTCGACCAGAACTGTTTGGTAGATTATTTCGAGGACGGGATCGATTAAGCGCCCCAAATCTGTTTAGTGAACCTGAAAGGTTTCTTGACGGAATGTTTTATTTCAATGGAGGAGCTATATAATTCCTATTGGAAGGTAATCCAGGATTTTCGATTGGCCACAAACGTCTTCTAGCGATTAGGCGTGCTGCGTAGCCAACCAAGTACTAATTGCGAGGTGGTTCATGCGTACATTTGAACTTTTGACACATTGAATGATTGAACTATGCTGTGTATGAGTTTAGCGATTAGCACAATTGCACAAATCTCTTGACTAGGTAGACCCATTGTTTTCAAGGACGCGACCTTGGTCTTGGATGCCAGTATTATGATTTTGACAGATCCATCCGCCAACGTTGTACAAGGATACACCACCGCTGCTTAGGTTTTATCAGAGGCGTCTCTGAACCGGTGAATTTGAAGTTTACTGCGATTTGTCGAATGATTTATCCAGCAATCGATTCTGAGAGCCTGCAAGGATCTCAAACTATCTCGATAAGTGATCCATATTAAAGCTATTGATTTTGGGACCACTTCACCCCACGATACGCTGAGTACTCACAATTGTTGAAGTATGATTTTGGCGATAAATTTGGTAGGAGATACCTAGTCGAGCAGATCAAATATCTTGGATGCCTGCGACGATATTGTTCGTTTGGTTATCGCATGAACATTCGACGTTGAGTTGATTTTGTTTCGGAAACAATCGGCCGAAGGAGACCAATGTAGTCCAAGTGTTTTACCCGAATCGTTCCAATTCAATTCAAGTTGACCTTGAGGCCCGCGATGTTCGATTGGTATCACACTGAGAAGCTGTTGGTCGTTCCAAAAATCACTTCCGCAGTTCCACATCGGAGCAGTTCCACCATTTGCCTCTAAACTTCGATTAAATTCACGAAGTCGTCTGAGCCGGTCATCAAATCGTAGACGTAGAAGTCTCTCGATGCGACTTTAGCTACAATTGGTAATTTCACTTTTTCGTCTCGTACTAGCTGATGGATAGTACGAATTGTGGGGTACGGAACATTAGTAGTACCGTATGCAACAGTGCACAAACGATAATCTCGAACTGGTTCATCTCGAGAAGGTCGCCATACAATTTTCTGACAGAATCTGTCGATTCATCTGTTGGATATCTGTAACAAAAACGAATTTATGTTTGCGAAAACGCGTTAGTATTTCGAAGATGTTCTGTTCTCGTTTTGTGTGATGCGTCGCATACTACGCGCAGTTTGCGTTGCATTCTATCGTGATAAGGAAGATAGCACGTCGGGTTCGGCGAGCTGTCGTGGCCTTTCAGTACTTTCTCCTTATGACCCAATTCCAGGTAGTTTTATATGAACTTGAAGTATTCAAAGCGGAGGAAATCGCTCTTAAAAAATCGACGCTCCATATGTTGTAGCCGAAGCTGCATCCTCTCATAACCTACCAAGGAGTGCATGTAAATTTCGTAGTGCTGTTCGCATTCTGACCCGTCGTGCGTTAGTTCTCGAAATAAACAAACATCCTCGATTTCCCCATCTGAGCATGCTGTCGATGGTTGCCAAAATAAGTTTATTTAGGATAATATTGTTTGTTAGATATGGTAGTGAAACATAGTAAATAAATATACATTCTGTCAAAAAAGTGACAGTAAATGATCATTTAAGAAACCCGCTTAAACGGATTGTAAAAATTGTTTTGTCGCTAAGTAGGCACAACTGTGCTCTATCTTGATGAGAAGTTTGAACACGATTTGTCATTTAGTTTGTTTACAGTGCTCTATCTTGTCAGTTCATCTCAAATGTGTTTCGCGATTTTTATAATGAATAAAAATATCGACCAAAGAATTCGTCTAAAATTTTGTATTGTAATCACTGAAAATGTTACAGAAGGCTTACGGTGAACGCATTATCAAAATCCGTGCATATGAGTGGTGCGGAGCATTCAAAAGCGATCGAGATGTGGTGGAAGATTTGCCTCGCTTTGGTCGACCATCAACATCTTCAACTGAAGTCAACATCAACAAAGTGAAAGAAATGATGACGGAAAATCGTCATTTAGGTTTGGAGAAAGATAGCCGCTGAACCCTCTGTTTATCACGAATCAATTCGTACCATTGTACACGATTTTTGGGCATGAAACGCACTGCCGCTCGACTAGTTTCGAAAGACCTGAATTTTCTTCAAAAACTCAATCGCGTAAAGGTCGCTGAACACATGCTAGAGCGAGTTAATTCCGACCCCACGATTATAAAACACATTATAACTGGTGATGAGATATGGGTTTGCGAGTTTGACATGCAAACCAGCCAACAAACTTTGGAATGACCCCTTCCAATTGAGCCAAAACCGAAAACCGTTGTCTCTGATTATTGCGATGTTGTATACTCAGAATTTTTGCCAGAAGATCAGACGGTAAATAAAGATTATAATCTGGGCGTTATGCGGCGTTTGAGAGAACAAATTCGTAGGAAAAGGCCAGGTTTGTGGTAAGAAAACTCATGGATTTTGCACCACGACAAGACACCATCTCACAAGGCTATCATGTGAACGAATTTCTGGCGAACAACTCAAATTACAACTTCGAGGCACTCGTTTTCAGTCATAATAGACGTAAAAGAGAATTATGGAGGGAGAGAACTGAAGTCGATTCCGGAAAATGTGTTCAGAAAATGTTTTGATGATTGGATTATTCGTTGGCATAAGTGTATTATTTCGGAAGGGACCTTTACTTTGGAGGCGATACAATAAATTTGGATAGTAGTAATGATACCGAACATATTCCCCTCCAAAAACACATTTTATTTTGGTTAATCATTCATATATCAATCGTTAGTTGGTAACCGGAACAATTTCGTTATTGGCCGTTAATATGATTGGTTTGAACTGTTGCTACTCTTACTAACTCATCTGTAACACAATGTAATTCTTTGATCCAACCGAGAGGCCATGTATAAGGTGGGGTTTTCATGTCATGCAACAATACCATATCGCCTACTTGTAAATTTTGACCCTTCTCTTTCCACTTAACTCATTGCTGCAACGTATTTACACAGGTAGTTGAACACTTCCTCCAAAAATGTTGAACTACATAATTTAACTGACATACTAGTCTCTTCTAAATTTCCGTGTGGTAAGGCTAGATCGGACCCAATATTAGGAAATGGGCTGGTGCCAAAGCATAAATGTTACGAACATCTTCATTTGTTATAACAAAAACGGTCTTGAATTCAAAATGCCTTTTACTAGTTGCTGTAAACAAGTTTGCATTTCTGCATAAGTGCGTGTCACTATTCCTCAAAAATGTTGTGAAAGAGGAGGTATGAGACACAATTCAATGCGTTTTCTTGTAGCATATTCTTGTACCTTAAACCAACCTTCGCTTCGAGCGGCAAATTTATCCAAAACAGCAAGAAAGACTTCAGTTGTCAAATCGGATGCAGCTTCAATATGCATGCCTTCGTTGAGAAGACCACGAATATCACTAAAATCCCTTTACCACCTTCGCACGTCTCCCTTTCTTTGTTGCCAAAAGTACCGGTTCTGCATAATCAATACCAGCAATTGAAAAGGGTGTACTTGGTGTAGTTCGGAATTGTGGGTCTCGATAATGCTGTTAATAATAAAGGTCCTGGATGAAGATATTTTTATGTAAATCTTGCAAAATCGTAACAGCAATTTGACGGGTTTTGGACAATATTACTAGGTGTATCGTGTCATAAGAACATCGCGATTTTTGCAAGCGGCCACCAACTCTTAAAACATTAATAAGCTAATGATCTTATCAATCGCGACCAACTAAAGACTTTTGCTATTAAAAGTGGTACTGGGTGTGTTTGCTCTACGTTCTATATTTGGGATTCATTGGCCATCATCCTTCTGAAAAAGATAGCTAGGAAGGGCCCTTAAACTATAAATCATTATTCGCGAGTTTATCTGCCATTAATTACCTATTGACCAGATTAGCTGGATCATCTATCCCCTTTACGTGCTGACAAATAGTATCTAGAAGAAGTGGTGAATTGCCACTACCCGGTTCGCTATAAATGTTTTTCATTTTTTCAGTTCTAATCTTGGTAAATCTTGGCAGACTAACCGGATATATTGGTGCAACTTTACTTTCTGAACTAATCAAATTTAGCATACACCGCCCATTTTTCCTTGCTCTGAAGATGTACGGCTGCGGCATATACAACTCACTGGATTCACAAAATCCATGTATCTGGCACACATTTATTGTGCAGCCTACAAAAGGAGGAATTTTCACTTCATTTAAAAGGTTTAATTCATCATAAATGTTTCTCCATGAGCTTTGTAGAGCTACTGTGAGGGGTTCATCCCAAGTTACTTTTTATTATCGCTCAACAATCTTTGCATGCTTTACTTAAGAATCCCAAAGGTTCAAAATTTTCAGAAGCTATAGAGAGAATATTACGTTTGGTGCATGACTCATAAAGCACTTCTAATATTTTAAACAGAAATATTACTTCTGTATAGGGTCGCCATATAAACCTGACATTTGTGATATTTTTCCTTCGTCTCTGATTAGTGCAGGATCCTTTAAGTCATTTAAGGCGTTTTTATGATAGGCGTCCTCATCACCTGTCATCAAATCAACTACATAAAATTTCTTTTAATGATATTTGATACTTCAGAATGATTAGCTTTACATTCTTCCGCTATTTCCAATAACACTCGAATCGCGAGGAACGGTGCAGAAGATATTCCGTATGTTACGGCTTGTACTCAGTAATGAACTTATTGGATCATTTGATGCTTGGGATCGATCTGCACAATCTGCACAAATGTCTGCACAAATAACTACCTTAAACCCTCGAAACAGTAATAAAAATCACGCAGTGACCACAGTGTATCACGCAACAAGCAATACTTCAGTTAAAGTGCCAGTTGACCCATCAAAAACCACTCCTAATTTAGTGATCAAACTATTTTCCTTGAGTACCCCATGATGGGGTAAATAATAAAATTGAGTATTACCTATATTATCACATCGTCAGCTGGAACCTTTCGCATATGATTCAATTGTAAAACTTCTTCCATAAACTTTCTGATAGAACCTCAATTGTCTTAAATTTCCTTTCCATTGACAATAGCCGTTGCCACGCAATATTATATGATTGACCCAGGGGACTTCCACGGTAATTGCACCATAAAGCGATCTTCTGGTGTTTTACGATACGTGGATCGAAAATTTACATCACATGTTTGTTCTTCTGGCGTCCACGGTATATCACACGGTATATACTGAACTTAACCTATTTTCCAGACCCAAGCAGCCAAATGGATTCCAAATTCGTTGCCAATTGAAGATAAATTATTTGATTAGGACAATATTGCTTGTTGTTAGTGGTGAGATATGGTAGTGAAACACAATAAATAAATTAGCGAGCAGTATACGTGAACGGTGGTTCGACGTGGGTCACTGATTTTGAGATAAAGATTCGACGGGTGAAGATTCTGTATTCGGGTTCGAATTGTGTAGCAGCGTGTGCTGTCTTTTTTTGCAAGCCGTCGAGTATACAATGAATACGACGGATGACGGAGCTATCTTTTTCGACTGTGATGAACTCGATTTTGTTATGACCATGAAAGTCATCTCCAGTGATTGCCATCGGATGTTCAGAAAATCGAGGAGATTCGGCATCCTACAGCTGATTCAATTTGTAGTGCAGGGCCTCGTTCTAAACTTTCGCAGGTGACTTTCGATGAGCCGACGATGATTGTATCAATCTCGAAGAATGCACAATGCTTCTTGGTGAGGCTCACAGTCTTGAGCAGCAACGCAACGTCTTCAGTTAAATTCACCTTTAGGTAGATTTTTTTAGTCCGTTATCAACATTCCATAGGAAAATTCGTATTGTTATATTACAATAATAGGCATTGTAAACCAATATCAGTGCTAGTATACATTTAGCCGTTGCAATTGAGAAATTGTAACGTTTTCGTCCCTAATCGCACTTTGATCAGTTCAGCACAATATGGCTGGAACTTGGAAAGAACTTCGTCGCAAAGTAATGGTGGCAGTGGTAATTCTTGTATGTAGCGTACTTCTTGTATGTAGCGTACTTACGTTTTAGTTTGTTTGTTTGACGTCTTCTACTTCCGATCCGCACAAACATTGACATTGATCTAGTATTTTAAATCTCTGCCGGTAGGCTTAAAACTTACCATGTCCAGAGATAACTTGGCTCATCGAGCTCGTCAGTGGTAGAATTTCAATTTGAGCCGAGCTTTTATATCTGAAATGAAGCCTAATGCATGCCTACCATTGGCTGATACATTCCACCTTCTTTGCCATAAGTCAATCGCCATCTTCTCTATTTCAGTTTTGTTGCTATATTGATTATGTGATAGTAGCTAATACATGAACACCTATTTCATTTTGGGCATATCTTCGTAGGTAGTACAAGTGCATTCGCTTTTTGATTAGAATATCTAAGCAGTCGCGGCACACGTGAATAGCGTCTCCGCCACACTTTACGCCAATTATTACAAGTGTTTTGTCATTCGGTTCTCATCTCTCTCTTGACACTCTCACCAAGGAATGAAATAGCTTCTTAGCGTTTTCACAGACTATTCGAACGTGAGAAGTTACCCCCATACGTTCATCTAGGTTACCTCCTAGATACCTCACAGACTTGACCATTTTCAGGTTTCGACCGTTTAAAGATATTGTTGGAGGTCGACAAGAGTGAAATTTGCCTTTTAGCTGCAGCATCACTGTTTTCTCTGCAGATAGTGACATTTTATTTGTTTCACATCATTGATTCAGTTTGTTAATTGCTATTTGACCCTGACGCTGAAGTTCGAGTCATCAATCAAGCTTGTGTTAAACACGATATTCCAAACTAGAGGACCTCGGATGGAGCCCTGAGGACGTCCTTTTGTAATTTGTTTAGAAACAGAACCTAAAGTCGCTCCTAAAACATTCATAGTGTTTCTAGGGAGATTGTAGACCGATAAGCTAGCGATGACACTAGGCCACGTAAGGTTATCAAATGCTCCGCTGATGTCCAAGAATATACCCATAACATATTTCGAACTTTGGATTTTGACAGTGTTGATTAGGCGGACTATCGCATCTTCAGTAGACATGCTACGAATTGTTTGTCCGAGAACAGTCCGCTCTCTCTGTTTCGTGGTGTAATACGAATGGCTAGTAACCTTTCTAGGAGTTTCCCCATAACCGGTAGCAACATTATGGGTCTATAAGATTTCGAAGAAAGTGGATCTCTATTGCCAGGTTTCCTGATTACAACCATTTCGTTTAATATTTCGCAGCTGTTTAATAGTTTTACTATGCTACGCCCTATGATGGGCCATGCCAGCTGAATTACGCTTAAAGCAAGTAAGATCACTGGTGACCTGTTACCACGTAAATGGGGGGTCTTCAGCATCTGTGGATGCCCAACTGCTATTGGTGGCGATCTCGCGCATCTCTGCTTGAGGTCCAGTTTCGTCTGGTGTTTCGTCTGGTAGAAGTGAGTTGAGTAACTCAAAGCGTGTGTCATGACACGTATCAGTGACGACTCCATTTGTCTTTCTAATGGTATTCAACATTTCAAGAGATCTAGCTTTGCCAGTGGCAAATGTGTATACAAGGCCCCATGAAAACTACGTTGCATTGCTTTAAATACTTAATGAAAGTGTTTATTTCTTGCCTCTATAAAGAGAGTCAATTTCAACTCTTTTGCTCTTTGGTCCCTTTCCGCCTGGTTTACTCTTCTTAGCTTCCGCATACAACATCTTAGTTGCTTTAGATTATAGTTCCATCAACTATTTCGTTTCTTGGCTAATCTCTTCTTAGGAATTGATTTGTTGCAAACACTGGTTGATTGTGTTGAGATCAACTCGACACGAGCATCAATTTCATCTATCGAATTAACTTCTGGAAGTGCTTCTACACTGTCCCAAGAGCCACCAAAGTGTCTAGCAAATAGACCCTAGTTAGCTGTCTTAATGTCAAATCTCGGATTTTTGATACTAGCAAGCGGACTATTCTGAGGATGAGAACGTCGTTCGGTTTCCCTGCAAGTTCATTATGAAAAGGTTACTCTTGGGCACGAAGTACTCTACTTTTCTTCCGTTTACCTTTGGGTAGTGTCACTTCCGCGAGTTAGTCATCTGTTTGTGGTTGTCGCCGAGGTCGACGAATAATTCAGTCCAATTAGTGTATTCGCCGTTGAAAACTGGAACGTTGATACGAGAAGCCTTTGTATCGAGCGACTGCTTCGTTTGCAGTGGTTGGACGTCACTTCGCGGGTTCTCGACAGTGGATGATAATTTTCTCTTTATGATTTCGAAGTTTGAGATTGTGATGAGGTATCAAACTACCGCTTGAACGCGCGTTTACCGTACCCTCCCTAGAGTCGTCATTTGGTCGATATGCGTCCTGGCTTGAGAGAACGTTTCGAAATGAATCAAATGTGATTAGTTTACAAGTTTGCTACTCGCTGTCAAACATTGACATAAGACATTCCAATCAGATTTATTTATTTTGAAAATTTTATGGCCTCTAATCAATATTCATAAATCATTTTATCGGATCTCGAGCTATGAAAAACAAATAAATGAGTGCCTTTTGTGTATGAATGAATGTATGGATGGATGGATGGAAGGATATGCAAATAACATGAAGGGATGATGGAGATTTTTTTTTTAAAACCAATTTTCATCAAACCGAACACTTCAAACAAGTTTACAATTATTTTATTTTTATTTTTTAGTAAAAGGACAATCAAGATGAACTTTTCTGAATACATATTTTGGGATCCATGAAAAACCGACAAACAAACAACGACAATAAAGTTTATTTCGAACAGAGAAACCTTTTTTGTATGTTTCTGATTTGTTGTTTACTTTTTTTCAATTTTAAGTCTGTTGACCGGATATCGAATAGATCCTATCACAGCTAACCAAAAAGGACAAAAAAAAAAATTGGAAAAATAGAATTGAAAATAATACCCATGGAAATGGAAAGGAAAAGAAAGGCACTCGAGTACAACATGGCCACAACACAATAATTTTTTTTATGTCCTTTTTTGTGTTCATTATTATTTATATACCGTCATTGTTGTTGTTGTTTTTGTGTGCAGTCAAGAAAATGGAAAAGAAAATTGAAAATTAGTTTTCGTTTTTTTTGTAAATGTTTGTTGTTGCTGTATATGGAAAATAGAGGGAAAATTGAATATTTATTTGAATTCGTGATAATGATATGATATTAAGAAAAGCAACAAAAAAAAAATGTAAAAGGAAACAGAGTATCGTGTATCATTTAAATGGATATAATTTTTCTTACTATAGCAAGTAAGCAGAAAATTAGTTTTTCTGGGTAGGAAGGAGGGTATATTTTTTTGTACATAGGCTTAAAATGAATTAACAAAATGATCGGATTTAAAGTATGCATGGTTTAAAATACAAACGAAATATGGTTTGCCATGAAATCGTCGGCAATTGAGTTCTTCAACCAGTGGCACTATTCTGGGAACTCCCCGGGAATAGGGAACTGGGGGAAGAATTTATATGTAATTTCTGTTCAAATATTTTTTTTCCCGGCCTACTGAGAATGAATTTGATGTAAATATTTATAAATTGTGAATAATTTTTCCATATCTAAATTGGCAGGGAACATTATTCCACATTTAATTTTGTTTTCAAAAAAATTAACACTAAATTTTTACCTCAGCATGCCAGAAAAAAAAATGTTTAAATAAAAATTACATATAAAACCTTTCCCCAGTTCCCTAATCCTGGGAAATTACCGGAATAGTGCCACAGTACAAGTTAAACTGGGATATATCACCATCATATTGATCTTAATTCCTCATCACGAATCAATGTCAATCGTGGGATTACTGTAAAAAATAATCAGCTGTTCGTGAAGGCCAGAAAATTTTCATTTGAGAATTTATTTTATTTTGTTTACCTTGAATTTACACGTTGGCAACTTTTCAATGAAAACAAAAAAAAAATCATTACGACCGACTTGTGGCTCGCATTTATAACCGACAACCCAAAATGCTGTAAATAAAAAAGGCTTCTGACGATATTTGTCGTGTCGTAAGTCGAAGTCGTAATGCTTACATAATCCACCCGCAGATTACAGATTCATAGTCGAGTGTGCAATATCATAATCTATTGAATTATACAAGAGAGTTGAGTGTACAAGAGGATCAAATTTTATATCCATAATATGATTGCTCCAGTATATTTGATAGAACTATAACAAATTTTCTAACTACTTCTGACTACTAGACATTTGAAACCGGGTCAATTTTACAATTATTACAATAAACCTTCAATCCTAGTGTGCCGTCGACACAAATCCCATTTATAGAGAAAATCAAACAATCACCCTCAAATGCATATTGAACAATTTGGACCTGACAGAAGTCACAATCTAATAAATGACGCAATTAAAACCAGTTATGAAATCTTGTGGCCACATTATCGACGTTTCAAATGTACAATCAAGATCCTTTACTTCTAATTGTTTTTGGCGACGTTGGCATGTATATGATTGATCCGATAAAGGTCCAATCCCCCGCTAAATTATCATATGACATAACAGAACTCTCATTTTATGCTGATTCTCAACCGTCCATTAAATGAAGAGACCAGCCGTCCAAGCGACAACCAGCTTGGGAAAAAGGTCGAGCACGAACACTAAGTGGAGTCATTATTGAGAATCTTGTCTACGGCAAGTCAACATCGAGCAACATTATGTAATCAAAAATCACTTATGGAAATACACCATAAAATTCGTAAAAGAGGACAAATTAATATTTTTTGAAAAAGATAGAAACAAATTTTTTTTAAATACAAATACAATATGTAACCAACTACCTGTGCTCTTTTTAACAGCTCCTATTGTTCCAGAACATTTTTGATCAAATTCTTAAATTACAGTAATTTACCCGGTTCTTCAATGAGGTCACCCTGGGCAAAATAGAAATTTTAATGGTTTTAAATTTAAAATGTTAACACAGAGCGTAACTCAGAACCGGTTCTTCTGACAAAATTAAAATTGAATGGCACTATCACCTACAATTAACAAACGGTTAACGGGTACCTACTATTAGCAAACAGTGCAGTAATGAGAAGCTAATTGGTAATGAATATTTATTGCTATAAAATTAGTAATATACAGATAAATCGAGAACAGTCGTCTTGACAGACAAAAGATTTAAACTTCAGGATGTGTGTTGTATAAACTATCGGCTATCATAAGCTATCTTACCACGTGGGTAACTGCAGCAGGGAAACTTTCGAATTTCAAAATGAAACTTTGCATACCGATTAAGCCCAATTTGTGCTAATTAGTGCTCACGGGAAAAAATTAGTGCTAGTTCAGGAGCCGAAAAAACGGGAAAAGAAAATTTCAAATTTCGCCTAAAAGACGGAATAGATAAACCCGATTTCTAGAAAAAACCAGAAATAATTTATGCCTAATTTTAAAACTTTCTAAAGGCCGCTAAACTGATGAAATTTGTGCTTATCATAGAAATATAATTTTCATAAATTTTCATTCATAAATGGAGGAAAACCAAACCAGCCCCTGAAAAATACTATATTAAAACAAAACGGAGAAAGATCGTTCAATAAAATTTGTGATGAACAACAAATAAAACAACAGAAATAAAATGTTCTAAAAGCCAAGGCATAAGCAATTCAGATAGTATATTCCTGCCATGTTGGTTCCAACCAATAAAGTTGGCAATTCTGATTACATATTCCGATCAGATATGTTCATTGCCTTCCCAAAAGTTTAGTGGATGAATTTGTGCTAATCCAGAATTGGCCCAATTTCATTGAATAGCAACGACCGTGGAATGAACATTTTCTGACAAAAAGTGTTCTAGAAACCAATGAAGTTGGCTCTTATGATTGCATATTCCGATCAGATCAGATGGCAATGAACATACCTGATTGGAATATGCTATCAGAATTGCCAACTTCATTGGTTTCTAGAACACTTTTTGTCCGAAAACTATTCATTCAACGGTCGTTGTAGTTCAATTGAATTGGGCCAATTTTGGATTAGCACAAATTCAGCCACTAAATTTTTCGGATGGCAATGAATATATCTGATCGGAATATGCAATCATAAGTGCCAACTTCATTGGTTTCTAGAACACTTTTTGTCAGAAAATGGTTCATCCAACGGTTGATGTTGTTCAATGGAATTGGGCCAATTCTGGATTAACACAAATTCATTCACTATATTTTTCGGATGGCAATGAACATATCTGATCGGAATATGCAATCATAAGTGCCAACTTCATTGGTTTCTAGAACACTTTTTGTCTGAAAATGGTTCATTCAACGGTCGTTGTTGTTCAATGGAATTAGGCCAATTCTGGATTAGCACAGATCAAGTCACTATATTTATCGGATGGCAATGAACACATCTGATAGGAATATGTAATCAAAAGTGCCATTCAACGGTCGTTGTTGTTCAATGGAATTGGGCCAATTCTGGATTAGCACAAATTCAGCCACTATATTTTTCGGATGGCAATGAACATATCTGATCGGAATATGCAATCATAAGTGCCACCTTCATTGGTTTCTAGAACATTTTTTGTTTGAAAATTATTCATTCAACGGTCGTTGTTGTTCAATGGAATTGGGCCAATTCTGGATTAGCACAAATTCAGCCACTATATTTTTCGGATGGCAATGAACATATCTTATCGGAAAATGTAATCAGAATTGCCCAATTTATTGGTTTCTAGAACACTTTTTGTCAGAAAATGGTTCATTCAACGGTCGTTGTTGTTCAATGAAATTGGGCCAATTCTGGATTAGCACAAATCCAGTCACTATATTTTTGGGATGGCAATGAACACATCTGATAGGAATATGCAATCAAAAGTGCCAACTTCATTGGTTTCTAGAACACTTTTGGTCAGAAAATTATTTATTCAACGGTCGTTGTTGATCATTGTAATTGGGCCAATTCTGGATTAGCACAAATTCAGTCACTATATTTTTGGGATGGCAATGAACATACCTGACAGGAATATACTATCTGAATTGCTTTTGCTTTGGATTTTAGAACATTTTATTTCTATTGTTTTATTTGTTGTTCAACACAAATTTTATTGAACGATCTTTCTACGTTTTGTTTTAATATAGTATTTTTCAGGGGCTGGTTTGGTTTTCCTCCATTTATGAATGAAAATTTATGAAAATTATATTTCTATGATAAGCACAAATTTCATCAGTTTAGCGGCCTTTAGAAAGTTTTAAAATTAGGCTTAAATTATTTCTGGTTTTTCTAGAAATCGGGTTTTATTTATTCCGTCTTTCAGGCGAAATTTGAAATTTTCTTTTCCCGTTTTTTCGACTCCTGGACTAGCACTAATTTTTTCCCGTGAGCACTAATTAGCACAAATTGGGGTTAATCGGTAAGCAAAGTTTCATTTTGAAATTCGAAAGTTTCCCTGCTGCACTTATCCACGTATCATCGACCCTAAGTAATCGAACTTTCCTTCTCACTTACCACACGATTGCCTTCTAGTAACTGACATTTTTTTGATCACAACGCTATGTGAAGCACATTTTGGAGGATATAGGAACAATTCCTGTATTGCATTAAAGTTGGGCAGTCTTATCTTTTCTTAAATTGACAATGACTCCTCTATATTTTATAATTATTTTATCTATAACTTTAAATTTTCGCTTTTACTAATAATATGTCTCCGCCGTTTATAATTGGTTTCGTCGTTTCCATATTCTCCTCCGTATGCCACTACACATGCCATTACGAATGCCATTCTAAAATGCCATTACAAATCAGTATTAGACTTACACTTGAGCCGGTAACTTCGATGCATGATCGCCTAATAAAATTATTGACACTGACTGAACTCGAACCCGCAACCGTTGGATTAATACCATTTGGTGTTAGACACCTCTACCACTCGGCGAAATTTCATGTCAGTCGATATCTTTCGATTTTCACATAAATTAGTTAGTAAATGAATATAAAACTGACGCAAAGTTTTTCTGGACCTCCAACTTAAGCCAAAATTTAATCAACGCAAATCATGAATCCATAATTTGGTCTTAATTGATATCAACCTACTGAACTGATTTTCTATATCTTCATTAACACTCGCCTTACAGTAATTTTCTAATTATCCACGACAGAATTTATATTTTAACTGAATTAATCCCGGGTTCTCGGAAAATTAAATTTTATTGCACAATTTCCCTTTTTGTTATTGTTTGAAGATATACACACGCACTTTAAGCCTAATTTTATTGCTTGATTATGTTTCCATCATCAGAAATTCAAACAATAATGAACGGGACCGCCCTCAACTGCCACCCCTCATCAACAATAACAAAACACAATCAGACCCTTATTTAATTTTTTATTTTATTACTTCTTAATCTTTTTTTATTGTTATTTTCTATTTTTCTAAGTTAATAGCAAAAACACAAACAGAAACAAACAACAAAAAGTGGAAAACTCTAATTATTCAATTTGCAATGAATGAAACGATAATTTTCTTTAAATTTTTTTAGTATTTTGCTTCATCTCATAATGCCAACAACAACAACGACATCAACAGTACCTACCAAATGATGTGATAAGAAATGTTTAAAGAAAATGACTAATTTTCATTTAGCGCGCTCTCCGATGAAGGTGTGCACCGAAAGGAAAAATGAGAGAAAACTTTTTTATTAATTTTTTTTCTTGTCGTGCTATTTTGATATTGTTGTTGCTCTTGCTTGTTAATTTTCAGGTTCATTTGAAGTCGTTTGTCAATTTTTGTAATTTTTTCCATCTGTGTATGGCAACCATGAATAAAATAAATCAATTACGAGATTATGATTTTGTGTTGATATTCGCCATCGCTCAGCAAAGTGACACAATCAGCTTTATCATATTTGCATTTGTTGCATAAATTAATTTAAAAATGGCTAATCGTGTTAAAATGCAATTCAAATCACAAATATTAAATTTCAATATACATTATAGGTGTCAGATGCAAGGATGATTTAATAATAATATATAAAATCTAATTATTCGGTAAAAAAAAATCGATTTTGATTGGAAAACCTTCCCAATACATTTTATATCATGTTGTAAACTACCTGAGCGGCAACAACCATAAATTGTTCACCTCAACTCTCAAATTGATTACACAAAAAATAACTTTTTAATCATTTTTCAATTTGCTTTTATAAATTGAAAATTCTAATGAAGAAAATGCTCATGTATGATATTAAAAAATATGTTTCTGGTAAGTAAAAATAAATGTGTGAAAAATTACAGTTTGGCAGTAGAAATTTAGATCTTCACCCGCTTATTAATGAAGGCTTAGAAATATTGCCCCATTATAAATAAAATTGGTGTGTCTGGCTTTTCGGCATCTCTAATGAGATAAGTAATCATAATCAAGTGTTTTTAATTTTTATTCTGTCCGCACCAGTTTTGATGCCCGACTTTTTGATGCCAAAACCACACAGATTTGTATCCCTTTGGCTAGTCTCTTTTACAGTTTAAATATATTTTCATCAAATCAAGATTGAATATAGTCCTTCCATCGCAGTCGTCTTACTGGGTTTGTATATCATCAAACATACGACGTATCTCAGCATTTTGATGTATACTACCACGTTGCAAGTATATTTTCTCGCGTGTTTGCTAATTTCTTTACTCACGAAATCCATCTTCAGATCTCCACGGAGATTGTGAATTTTTATTTACCATAGTGCATTAACTATTCCACGTATAACTTTGGTTTGAAATGACTGGATGTTGTTGACAGTCATTTTCTTTGTACAGCCCCAGAACTGAATACCATAAGTCTACACAGGTTTTAGCTTAGGATTTCTACGTTAGAATCCATATTTCCATATTTAATGTTAAGCGAGAATAGTTATCTGTTTTGTTTTTTCTATGCTCTTTCCAGTTTAGTTTCGCGACTAGGGTCATGCCTAGATTTGTTGCCGTACTAGCTCTTTGCAATTGGCGTGTGGATTCTTCTATGCTATCAGCGACTGCGAAGATGGCCGTATCATCTGTAAACGTTGCTATGTTAGTCTTCTCTATCTGCTGACAATTTCCTTATTTCCGAGATGCGCCATCTAATTTAACACGAAAATGTCGGTTTGATATACCGGATGATTTTTTAAGCTGAAACTTTAAAATATCTCGGAAAATAATCACTCTACGAAAAAACGTTCATTATGATAATTTAATCATTCCGGGGGGGGGGGGGGGGGGGGGGGGGGGAGAAACATTAGTGCTAAAATTAGTACCCCTCCTCCCCTTCTCGTAGGGGTGGTGGGGGTTACAATAATATTAGTTTCTTCACAAGTCATTGTTCAGAAATTAAAAACTTAAGAAATACAATTTGTTTAAGACTAATTTAGAGTATTTACATTGAAAATGTGTTAATTTTAATTGAAATGTATTGCAGAATCGTATGCATAGGTTCTCAGTACGAGTAATCGAAAAAAATTAATATCGTCATTACAGCACCATCTATCATGAATCGAAAAAATGTTTCAAAGAAATCCTACGTACTTTAAGGCGTAGAATCCGAATCTTCAATAAAAAATAGGGGTTCCTATTTTAATTTGAAAGTTACCCCCACCCCACTTACAAGACGGGGAGGAGGGGTACTAATTTTAGATTAAATTTTGATATAGGATATTTTTTTCGTAGAGTGTTTGGTTTCCGAGATATTTGAAAGTTTCAGCGTAAAAAAATCACCCGGTATAAGGTTTTAGTATTTCATAAAACTGCTTTGCTAAGTCCCTTTCTAATTTATATTCCAAGCCGTTATGCCATACTTTGTCGAAGGTCTGTGCTACATACAAGAAGCTACAGCTTAAGCTACTTCACTTTTTTATTTTCAAGTACATCTTCAATTATGTTTGTATTTCGATGTACTTGTTCTATTGTTGGATGGTTTTCTCTGTAGTTGAATTAATTTGGAGGAATGAAATTTCTTTCTTCTAGTATTAGTTCAAGTCTCTTAAGGAGTACGGGACAAATTTTTGTCATTTAGTATTTTGTTGGGTTTGGGTATTGTGATTACTTCAGCGACTTTCCCTCGATTTGGAACACGTTTAAGTCCGAATACTGCATTAATTATTTGGGAGAGTTTACGTAGTCCTTTTTCAGGAAGTGCTTTTATTATTTGTCCTGTAATTAAGTCATTTCCTGGAGATGTCTATGTACTAAGGTTAAGTTTAAATTCCAATTGTATTTCTTGTGATGGGACAGGAGATATATTGTACATAGTTATCCACTTTAGTTACTGGTGGTATGTTTCATCGCTGTTTGTCTAAGTAGAGGCTGGAATGTGTTCTCGAGGTGGGTTGCAAACAAAAAATCTATTTGCTTTGCACGTATAGCCCATGTTCTATCTTCATTTTTAACTTGCGGAAGTTGAAGTTTATGTTGTTTTATAGTTTTTGTTGCTTTCCAAAGGAAATACTCGGTAATTTTTCCCCAGTAAGTAATAAATGCTTAGGTATTTATTAATGGATTCGTTCTTTGGAAGAAATTTGGAGTTGTTTTATATTCTGGCGCTCAACTTCTTTGCCAGACCTTGCTTGCTTTTCGTTTTGCTTCAACCAGTTCCCTAACTTCCAGAGGTTCCCTAACTTCAACCAGTTCTCTAACTTGATAGGGTACTACTCCATGCCGCTTCTTGTATGCTGTTGTTGAGTTGTTCAAATTCTTCTTCTAGCTGTATCGAGTTTTTAATTGGCACCTGAAGATTAATATTATCCTAAACTAGTTGCTGGAATTTCTCCCAGCAGGCTTTATAATTGGTTAGCCAAGGTGGGCTGGTTTTCTTAATGATCGTTGCACTGATTGTCGTAATAACAGGTGTGTGATTTGACATAATCCCCAAGACGAAGTAAGATGGGTTGCCGATAATTTCTAATTCTGGAATATGTTGCATTAGCCCTTTTGCATTCCAGGTTACTATTCTTAACGTTTTATTTGTGGTTGTTTGCATCATGTTAGAAGAGAATGGATGCCATTTTATTTAGAGAGTCTAGTTTGTTTAACCTGTTGCTTAGAGCTTCAAGGTATTTCTCTTGTTTAGGTAGCTGAATGTAACTCTAAGTTACGATGCTTCTTAGTATCTTTTGGAGCACTGTTGTATTTTCTGCAGAGTCCTTCAAGTAATTGGTTTTATCATTGCCACTTGCAATTATAGTTGAATAATTTTTTCTGGTATTCCTGGATTTTATTTCCGGGTTTTATTTCTTAAAAATTTTTAGCTCCTTACCTATTTCACATCCCCTGTAGTTTGTGGGATGTGTTTTCTTGAAATTAACACATTCTGCAGCAATATCTTTACTTGAGCGTGATGCTTTCCTGTACATTTCACCAATCTATAGTCTTTTTGTGGCAATATTTTTACGCACGTCAATGACTTTATTTTAACTCTCAAGTTTAGTTTGGTTTCATTTTTCTTTCTTATTGACGTTTGCATCATTTTCGATTTGATGGCCCTGTTGCTTGGGATCCTCAATAAGTTAACCTATTGCGAAGGTTGGGTGAAGACCTATAGCCATAACTTTGATTGGACGATCATTCTTATCCTCGTGGGTGTACCATTGATCCTGTCGGAATCTAGCTTTGTGGTCAAAGCTCTATAGGTTTCAGAGTCTGCAACTTTAAGTTTCCAGACGCCATTGTTTAGATATACGAGTTTGTACTTGGCTACAGTAACCAATTTCATAACCGATTGTACAGTGGAACAATTTGATATCCCAACGACGTTAATTGGTGGAGGTGCTTTCTCGTTTGGTTTAGCTGGTTGTTGTTCTAGAGCTAGTTTTTTTGAAGTTGTTGGTAAAGTTTATGTCATTTCTAGTGAGTGTTGAGTTTTCCTTTTCTGGCTTGTACTTTTACTCCGGTTCAACATCCAGTTTACTTCTTTTTCTATTTCTTCTTCATCCTTACCGAATGGATAAGAGTCATCATCGATTGCATGTTTAGGTGTCGTCCCAAGTGCTGCATGTGTTTGAACTGGTCTTTTGAGTACTTCATTCACTTTCTTTAAAATTTAAAATTCTTTTTAAACTTAGCCGTAAATTCCTCTATTTCTCTTAATTGCTCATGGAGTTCAACATTTTTCTTTTCTTTTTCTGTTCAACAAATTTATTTCCAGTTGAATATCTTGGTGATCATGATAATTTGAGCTTTGTCCATATAGGTTAAGAAATAATTCGCCCACCCCACTATTCATTAAGACATAAGATTCTGCATTTGTTGTGCCAATTACTGCTTTTTGCCAAGTTATACCACTGGCATTTGGTCCCTGGTAGTACATTGGTACTACCGAAGTAGTACCTGCTCTCACGACGTGGACGCGGCCGTCTATAGGTGTACACAGAGACAGCCGACGTCCTCTGGATATTGTAGGGTGAGGACCACAAAAATTACTGTAGAGAAAATTTGTGATGCCGAGATACGAATAGTCCAACCCAGGTGATGGCCTATTGTTACCAGAATTCATAATTCTGTGCCAGAGGAAAAATTTCTTGTTTGTTCTTTCAAAAAATCATATCGAAGTCTTCAAATGGATTGATATATGATTATATATCCTCTAAAGCTATCAAACTTGGTGGATTATTTCAAACAGCTTGGACATCTAATTTACGGTCAGATGGACTTCTCGTAAAAGATTTTGAATGGGGTGAAGCAAAAGATTTTTTCAATAAAGGTCAAACAGTTTATATTACAATACATATACTGAAGTACCTCTAGACAGCAATGAGGTTCGATGATTTGCTTATCATAGAAATATATAAGCATATTCCGATCAGATCACATGGCAATCAACATACCTGATTGGAATATGCAATCATAAGTGCCAACTCCATTGGTTTCTAGAACACTTTTGGTCAGAAAATTGTTCATTCAACGGTCGTTGTTGTTCAATGGAATTGTGCCAATTCTGGATTAGCACAAATTCATCCACTAAATTTTTGGGATGGCAATGAACATATCTGATCGGAATATGTAATCGGGATTACCAACTTCATTGGTTTCTAGAACACATTTTGTCTGAAAATTGTTCATTCAACGGTCGTTGTTGTTCAATGAAATTGTGCCAATTCTGGATTAGCACAAATTCATCCACTAAACTTTTGGGAAGGCAATGAACATATCTGATCGGAATATGTAATCAGAATTGCCAACTTCATTGGTTTCTAGAACACATTTGGTCAGAAAATTGTTCATTCAACGGTCGTTGTTGTTCAATGGAATTGGGCCAATTCTGGATTAGCACAAATTCATCCACTAAATTTTTGGGATGGCAATGAACATATCTGATAGGAATATGTAATCGGAATTGCCAACTTCATTGGTTTCTAGAACACATTTTGTCTGAAAATTGTTCATTCAACGGTCGTTGTTGTTCAATGAAATTGTGCCAATTCTGGATTAGCACAAATTCATCCACTAAACTTTTGGGAAGGCAATGAACATATCTGATCGGAATATGTAATCAGAATTGCCAACTTCATTGGTTTCTAGAACACATTTTGTCAGAAAATTGTTCATTCAACGGTCGTTGTTGTTCAATGGAATTGAGCCAATTCTGGATTAGCACATATTCATCCACTAAATTTTTGGGATGGCAATGAACATATCTGATCGGAATATGTAATCAGAATTGCCAACTTCATTGGTTTCTAGAACACTTTTTGTCAGAAAATTGTTCATTCAACGGTCGTTGTTGTTCAATGAAATTGGGCCAATTCTGGATTAGCACAAATTCATCCACTAAATTTTTGGGATGGCAATGAACATATCTGATCGGTATATGTAATCAGAATTGCCAACTTCATTGGTTTCTAGAACACTTTTTGTCAGAGAATTGTTCATTCAACGGTCGTTGTTGTTCAATGGAATTGGGCCAATTCTGGATTAGCACAAATTCATCCACTAAATTTTTGGGATGGCAATGAACATATCTGATCGGAATATGTAATCAGAATTGCCAACTTCATTGGTTTCTAGAACACATTTTGTCCGAAAATTGTTCATTCAACGGTCGTTGTTGTTCAGTGGAATTGGGCCAATTCTGGATTAGCACAAATTCAGCCACTATATTTTTCGGTGGCAATGAACATACCTGACAGGAATATACTATCTGAATTGTTTTTGCCTTGGATTTTAGAATATTTTATTTCTATTGTTTTATTTGTTGTTCAACACAAATTTTATTGAACGATCTTTCTCCGTTTTTTAATATAGTATCTTTCAGGGGCTGGTTTGGTTTTCCTTCATTTATTGATTGATTGATTGATTTTGAATGTACGACCAAGTTCTTAGGCTTGAGTTCCCGGATGACGCCGGGTCCACCGTACATTCTTTTTTACACATAACAAAACCGAAGGATTGGATAGGTTAGTTAAGTGGGACAGAATCGGCCCGATTACAGACACCTAGGTATAGCCGATAGTTAGTAACACAAAGACAACACAATTCTAATCTACTAGATGAAGGATAAAGGCTTAATAGGTTAATGGATAACGATGGTATTGGTCTTCAACAATTGCTTCTTTAAAACGGCAACCTAAGAAAAAATATTATTGTAAATCTGGAATTTTCCTGAAATTTAATTCTATTAATACTTTTCGCCTTCCTAACCAAAATTGGTTGACTCTTCCCGTTACAGACACCTATGTAAAGTCGTTAGTAATAAAATGACAACTGGTTTGGTTTTCCTTCATTTATGAATGAAAATTATATTTCTATGATAAGCACAAATTTCATCAGTTTAGCGGCCTTTAGAAAGTTTAAAATTAGGCTTAAATTATTTCTGGTTTTTTCTAGAAATCGGGTTTTATTTGTTCCGTCTTTTAGGCGAAATTTGAAATTTTCTTTTCCCGTTTTTTCGGATCCTGGACTAGCACTAATTTTTTCCCGTGAGCACTAGTTAGCACAAATTGGGCTTAATCGGTATGCAAAGTTTTATTTTGAAATTCGAAAATTTCCCTGCTGCAGTTACCCACGTCTCCTTGTGGGGTCGTAACATCATTTCATTTGTAGTTTTGTTTTGAGTTTTTGGTTTTGTTGTAATCGAATGATGGAGGTATCTACTGATGGCATTACCATCTACCCTTTGAGATTAACACTAAAGTGTCATTTTATTATGAATTAGTCTTAATCTTCTGTATACATCTAGGTACATTGTAACACGTAGACTTCGAATAATTGTGAGAGCGAGACCAATGAGTACATCGGGTGCGGGTGTGCAACAGCTAAGATATAGAGGAATATTTTTGTTGTGTTTTTCTCGTTTTGTTGCGTGTAGTTGATGCGTGGTGAGAATGAGCGGAGAGGTTTTTTCAGCAGACATTGTACTTGTCATTCGGGGAGATGCGGTCGTTCCTGTCGATGCAATTTTGGCTAAAGTAGCTTCAGTATTTTTTTTGTGTTCTGTTCCACAGTGTAGGCCAGGAATATGCAAGCCACAACTTCACCACGGCCCAAAACCTTGAGATCTAGTCTTCAAAATCACCGTTAGAGAGGCCTCTGCATATTTAGATAAATCTGCGGATCCGTTTTTCGTTTAACCTCAGAGATATCCGAGCTACTACTGTACAATATCTTTCAAGAAACAAAATCTTCAAAACTTTTTATACGTTTCCCGTACAAACACTAGAAAAAAATTTCAATCTTGATAAACAAAAATAAAAAATAAAAATCCGTATCCCGATTTTTCTATTTATTAAATAATTTTTCGGTTGAATTAATTGCAAATTATTTCCTTAATTTTCTCATACTTTTCCTTATACGAGTACACGAGTATATGCCGTTATGTGTGATAACCCGCGTTAAAATTTTTATCTACATACACTTAAAAAAATCAAGATCGAGACGAGAAAGTTTAATTTTATATGGTAATATTTTTTTGTTGGTGTCTGATAACAAAAATTATAAAAACTGAGTTTTTCCAGGAAAATAGATTTTCCGCGAAATATAAAAACAAACAAAACTTGAGTAACTTTTAAAATTAGTAAATTTTTAAGTTAGAAATACTCGTAAGAAGAAAATATTTTCCAAGCCAATCAAGATATGAGATTATAACAATTTAGCAAAATAATTCTTCTTCTATACGTATCATTTTAAACGGAAATGGTAAGTTGGGGGGGGGGGGGACTGTTTGAAGCCAAGCGCTTTCTCGATTTAAAATTTAATTAAACATTTCCGTTATGCGATAAAATAGAAAATTGAGAGCAGGAATTTTATAATTCGATCACTTTTCCCTTATTTAAGTGATGATTTTCATTTTATTTTGTATGGTTTTCCATTTTCATATATACGCATGATGCACGATGGAACGAGGAAAGAAAAAATGGTGCTAAGTGTTCATCTGGAAGTTCATTTTTTGTTGAAAATTTAATTTATAATTTTTTTTATACAAAATATTTATGCCAGTGGCATTTTTGACTCTTTTAAAATGTTCGTAGTAGCAGTTTTGTGTTCCTTCAATTTGTTGCTCAATAACTTTTACGCACTAAAAGCAAGTAGGAAACCTATCAAAAGACATCCATAAATGATATAACAAAATTGTTTTAACGGTAAATCTCACTCACCTTAACACTTTTACTTGTAAAATCCTCCCTAAAAATAAAAGCTTATCTACGTAGGTACATGATAACAGTACAAAGCACATCCCCTTATACAATAACAACAACAGCAACGACAACAGAAACCGATTTGAATAATCATTTCCATTTTATGTTTTGTATTTTATGGAATTCTTATGCTTTTCTCATCTTACTTAAGAAGAATAACATACAAAGTACAAAAGACAATACACAGTCGTATATAATACAAATTAACAATACATATTATTATGTTTCTATGCTTATGCTTATCATTGAAGAAACATACAAAACATTATTAGAGATTTAAAGTTTTTTGGTTGCTTCTAGCAAAAATTTAAATATTTTTTTTTTTGGGATATATCTGGTTCCTCATTTTTTCCGACTTGTATGTGGTTGTGGGATACACGTACAAAGGGTGTCATTCTCATCTTAATAGTTTTAATATATTTCCCCATGGATGATATGATAAGATTTTTAATCAATTCGAGTAATATCAGAATCATTCCCGAGTTGGTTATGCGTGGAAGAGGGATTGAGAAATGGTAAACCTTAATTCACTAAGTCCTAATTCACTAATAATCCTAAAAAAATAACGAACTAAACTAACGAGCCAAAATGACTGCTAGACACTTGCAGGAAGAGCGCAGGATATTTTGTTCGAACCTTCGTGCTTGTATGAAGACCCTGAGCAACCTAATGGCCCAGACACAAATAGAAACAGACAGTGTCTCTGCAGATGACCCAGATGGGAGATTAAACTAAGAAAAACGTTCCGAAGTACAAAACTCAAAGATTGCCGCCCGATTGCTCGGGCAAAGGCCTTGATAGTGGATGCTGTGCGGGCTTACGCTATAGATCAAAAATATAACTGCGGCTTGAAAGTAGGAGAAGAGAAGGACGAGGGGAAACCAGAGGGGAAACAGAATGCGGAATAATGTGGCCCAAGGCACTTCGGAAAACCTGCTGTAAACTGTAACCCATATTTTCCAAATGTGATAATCATTCGTCAAACGAACCAACTGAAATTCTAAAATAATAAAATTTTTTGGCTGAAATCTGTATCAGACGTAATTTATGGTGTTGGGCCAATTATAACTATTGCAAATAATTCCTAAGTAAATCCAGCAAAAAGTTTAATTCCAAAACTGAATGAGCCTATATGGCTTTTATATTATTTTTAATAAAACCACTTAGTTCGAAACAACGGCTTTTATATTTTTTTAACAAATATTTTTTTACACACTTTTTTCGATCGCCCTTTTGGGGAAAAGAAGAATACCACTGCTTTATTCAAATGAGTTTTCGTTGTAACAAAAAAAAGTTATTAATACGAGATTATCAATTTGCGACAGGTTGACCATACGTATACGTTGTAGATTAATATGAGGACAAGTGTATTATGGTTTTATGTGATGACTCCACATTACTGGACTCTTGGTGAAAACGTGCAGGTATTATAACTCTTCTTCCTGTCCTTGTAGTTTTGATTGGATTTCTGATGGAGTACCAGCTGTTATTCCTGAACGATCGGGAATTGTTATCACTTTCGGTATTACAATAGAAATGTTTGATCCTTTATTGTTGATTTTTACAACAAAATATTTTTCGAAACAATTCACCACTTCATATGGGCTTCTATATGGGCTTCTATATGGGCTCCTATATGGGCTTGGTAATGGGGCACATACGCTATCCGTTCTCACAAATTGCAGTTTGAAATTTTATTTTGCACGAAAACTATCGCGTTGTCGTGATGAGTGGTTGTTGCAGGTCGAATAGTAGACATCATTCTCTGAATTCTTTTACGAATTCAGATTCAGTTTTTCCTTTTTTCGTTGGACAGAAATATTCTCCAGGAACACGTAGGGTTTGACCTAGTACCAGTTTGACCTACGACCCGTAGTCCCAACAAAATCAATGACACCAAGTTTGACCAGTCGTCGGTTTGATGACATTTAATGGCAGTTTTTAAAGTCCTATGCCAAGGTTCAATTATCCCGGTAGCTTGTGCATGGTATGTTGTGGTTCTCAAATGTTTTACGCACAGAATTTCGCTCTGTTCTCTTAACACTTGCGATTCAAACTGCCGCCTCCTCGGAACTCCGAATTGTTAAATACATCTTGTGATAAGATGTCTAGCGACAGATTCCGCTGCAATATCCTCCACTGGAATTGCAGTGGACCATCTAGTGAACCAGGCGATGACTGCTAAACAGTATCTATTTCCAGCTGAAGGTGGCATGGGTCCAATAATATCGATGTTGATGTGTTCAAATCGCGAATTTGGATGGTTATACTTCGAAATCGGGGATGTGTTGTGTTGTAATATTTCTGATCGGTTACAATGCATACATCCCTTTACGAATATTTGATAATCTTTGTTAATCGATGACCACACAAATCGATCGTAAACTAATTTTTGATTGAACTAAATTCTGGCCGAACTCGTTTTTGTTTCAAAATTTGGCATGACTAACCGACTTAACGATAATGAAATGTTTGTCGCATTTCCGTTCAATATTAACTGCAATTCCGGATCTTGTTGCTGTGCCGCTGCCAAGTTTTCGAAATTTCGATCGCCCGTTAAATGTACCAAACTTATCCTGGACAATAAATCGGCAACATTATTCTCCGAACCAATAATGCAACGAATAAACCCCTAATGGTTGGAATTTATTCCCATTTACTGTAGTAAGAAGTTTTTGATGTGCAATAGCAATGTCGTCGATGTAACATGTAAGGGAACACGAACGGTAATTCTTTTAATACTTCGTTTATTAAGTGTTGCTGTGTCTGCGCCGCGTTACAAAGTCCGAACGGAGTTAAAAGGAACTCAAATAAACCAAACGGCGTTGAAATCGAGATTTTTGGTATATCCGCTGGCTTCACCGAAATTGGGTGGTATGCCCGTTGAAGATCGACTGTAGAAAATATTGTACAACCATGCAAAATGTTTGAAAAATCCTGAATGAACGGAATCGGGTAACGATCCGGAACAGTAATTCGCATTCAGGTGGCGGTAATCGCCGCATGGGCGCTTTTCTTCATTCGAGAGTAACAGTCCCGGTCATTCAGGAAATTCCCATTTTGGTACGGACAATTTCTAATTTATTCAGGGCGACACTGGGTAGCCTGCCGTAATTATGTGATGAATGATATTCACTTTTGATGGAATTCTGTGATCGTGATGTCTTTATATTCTCGTAGAATCGTGGCGTCGTAATACCTAATAACTTTTCCGCTGAAGGTGTATCTTTTGTTGATAATTTGGTCAAGCTGTGTATCAAGCGATTTCCTTTCATGTCGATTACCAACCCAAGGTGTTTAATAAAATCCGCTCCAATGATAGGTTGATTTACATCGGCCACGATAATTGTCCACGGAAATACCCATCGCAATCCGAAATTTATTGACATTCTCCGTTCAGCGTACGTGTCAATGGACGTGCCTTTTGCAGCGAAGAGTTTTGTTCGATTTGATGGTTTTTGCTTTTAATTTTTGTTTAGGGGAAAACAGAAATGTCTGTTTCTGTGTCGATTAAAAACTGTTGATTCGACTTTAAATCCGAAATGTATAAACGATTAATCAAATTTTCCGATTAAACGATTTATAATTTTCAATCAAATTTCCTCTTTAATTCGACTGAATATCTAGTTTTTGGTACCGAAGTTACACGGTTTCTTACATTTCCGTGCTCTTTGGCTGAATTTGAAACGCCACCAACACTATTCATATCTCGCTGTGGTTCATGTTGAATCATGTGTTGTGGATGACCCTCGTGTTTCTGATCGTGATTGAAATTTACCAGAATTGCAGACTGCCATTGCAGTACATAATGTTTAGGTTGACGCTACTGGTTTTTCAACTGAATTAATTTGGTTAAAATCACCCAACTGTATTAATTTGTCGGCGATTTGTACCAGCTTCGAATCGGATTCGGTAATTGTTGCATCCAAATTTGTTTAAGCATTTCGACTCCACCTTTTGATGTGCCGAGTGAGTGGCCAATCTCAATCATAGCTTCTCTCTGCAAATTTCACTTGTATTCGAGCGGATCAGACTACAGGTAAATCATATGAATTGGTTTTAGACACTCATGGTTTCTGTTCGCAAACACAAAACTATAAAATGCCTTCGGTCACCATCCCAGGATCATTTAGCGCCAAGTAGCATTAACTTCAAGAACCCTTCTCTTGTTTTGCGTTCTAATTTCGATTTTGGTCTGATTTTCGATTTTGATTCTGCTAGCTTGGCATGAAATAATCTAAAGCTTGGACAAGAACGGGTGGAGGCCACAATTTTTTAATGGGTTACTTGATTATTTCATAATGAGCCTACAATTATTTGTATGTCATTAGATCTTCGACCTCGGTTCTGCTAGCTTTGAAGTGGCAAAATTCTTATTAGAATCAACTGGTCCGTTGAAACAAAAATTTTTATGAAGCATTTAATTAGACTAAAATTAGCTTTTAATTTTAAAATTGTTTTTAAATAATTTTTAAATGACTTTTGCTAACTTTTTCTATCTAACAGAACCCGTTATTTTAGTTGGAAGAGATGAAGGCTTAAATTTAAAAATACCTTACTAGTTATTTTCTGTTGGATGGGGTCTGCTTGCTTTCGGAGTAAATCTTTATAAATTTGGAGATCCTAGTGATTTTTGGCCGACATCGGTCCACCGGAAGAGAAGGCTTCCGGAGCAATTATTCCGTTTAATACAAAACTATTTTGCAAAAGTAAAGTAAAGGCGGATTAACTATTCGGAATTAATTTTAGTACTTCAACTTTTTCCATTAATTGGGCGATTCTTGCAAAATTTGGTGAACATCTGTGGGCCGGAAATGGCAGCTTCAATGGAAGCTATTGCCATTTTTTCAATGATGTGTTTACATAAAACGACAAAGAATTAGAAGAATTTATTTAAAAATTTGAAGATTAAGTTTTCAGCTTGTGGGTTTACTGAAATTTAAGCAGGGTTAATGTTTTTTGATTATGGTGGGTTTTATTTTTCGCTTTAGAAATCAAGAGTGCTGTATTCGAGATCTACGTATAAATTCGTAGTAAAGAAAGTCGGGTGGTGGTCACAACATATTCACTCACTCCTTCTATTTTTTTGATTTGTGCTGGAACAGTCTACTGTTTTCTTCGTCCATCAATAAATAAAATTCTAGAACGATTCGAAGTTTTTTCTGGCTCTGCAAGCCAATATCATACTAGATTATCATGTAATGGTTTATTTTTTGATATGATTGTAAGGGAAATTAAATAAACAGAACCAAGCTGGTTACTTAAACCTAGAGATTCATGGTGAAAAAGGAGGGTAGCCTTAGTTGTTTTAATGGTAAAACCCCATGAAATATTCTTACACCAATTCTTAACTGAAATCTAAAGTAACATGTAATTTCATGCGATCTAAAGCCGAAAACTCTCAAAACCGGTTGATCTTTTACCAATGGGTTCGAGTATTAGTAGGATGTTTATAAGCTCGTACACTTACCAAGATCTCGGACTTCCACAATTCATACTTTTTCGGACTAAAATTTATCTTAGCTTTTCCTTTACAATGAGAGTTTTATTTTTCTGGTCTTGAAAACCTGACGCGTATGCCTCTTTGTGTTATGTGTGTGCTTTACAAACATAGATTACGTAATCCGGCTGGTAGCTGGCTTGCCTAATACTGTTGTAACAGATCCAGATATCACAGCTTTTACCATCATGTATTAAATCTGTTAAATTCTGTAAGACTAAGCCCGCATTTTTGATAATTGCTGAAATGCAACAACTGTGGTGGACTTGGTCTTTGTTGATTTGCGGCGGGGCAGTACTCGAAAAAGTGGCCCACGAAAATAAAATAAAATATGTTTCAAAGCTGTAGTTGTATCAAACGCTCGACAGCAAAGATTTTATCCGCATGGACCGACAAATACCACGGTCATTAACTAATCTTATGCCACTGTCCAGCCCAGAGACATTTCCCCTAATCTCAAGCCGCCACTCTCAATTTAATGAAAGGTGTTGATGCCTTCTTGCAAACTGAGCGCAGGCATGAGGTTTAAATCAAGAAACTTCATCGAGAGGGAAAATACCTGGTTGGAAAACTGGAGAAAGTGCAGAAGAGCGGAAAAACAGTGGCATCTTCTTCACTAGGACGGATGGTGGCACCACTGAGATTTTTAATAAATAAGTAGATAACGATGGTATATCGTGAAGAGAAAACCTCATCGAGCAGGACTAACGAGGTCAGCTGCACTACAAATTCAACTTAAACAAAAGCATAACTTCATCTTCCTGTGCAGAGATTATGAAAATAATACCAGATCCTGGTACTAACTGCTGCAAATCGGTAGCCAAGAAGTGGGAAGCCAAGGGGGACCTATAAATCCTGAAAAGCTGGTCAAAAATCTATAATAGAAAGAAGCGATTAGAAAGCGATTAGAAAGCGATGATGATCTTTTGCACGATTGCTTCAAGTTCTACAAAGTCTCGCTACAAGGCAAAGATTTTAGCAGGGGTAAGTGCTCAGCGCAAATGAAAGCCATATCAAGCAACAGCAGGAAAATAAACTATTTCGTCACCATATTGGGCAAAAGTTCAATGAAAATCAGATCTATTAGAAGAGTGCAATTTCTACTGGAGGCCATCACAGTTCTGGATGTTGTTCTGTGCATTCGAACACCATCAAAAATTAGGCTGATTAATCACAGGTACTACTCCATGTACAGTCAACCAATAAACCCAACTCCCATTCCTTAACGGACCGGACATTCAACTAGATGACAATGGTATTCATCGGCAGCTCCATGCATTTTGGGAGGTTGGAAAAATAGCGGAACCGGTGAATCAGTATGGGGCTGATCATCCTTGTGACATATATTAAGATCAGACAACCACAAGGAATCCAGATGGTCGCTGTGTGGTTTGATTACCCTTTAAGGAATTACGTCCATCGCAGTTGAGAGAAAAAGGTTTGACGATGTCGGAAATTTTTGACTCGTATAAGTCATTTATGAACGAATACATATCCTTGGGCTATATGACTTACATACCGTCAAACGAGATTTCTGAACGTGATGACGAAAAATATTTTTTACCTCATCACGCAGTCGTCAAGGACAGTAGCAGTCTTACAAAGTTAAGAGTTGTGCTTGACGGTTCGTGTAAAACGAAACACCAAGTTTCGTTATTCGATTTACGGATTTAACTAAAACTCTGTTAAAGTTTCGACAATCTGTAATTGCCCTAGTTGCAAAGGTGGAAAAATGTACCAGCAAACTCTTGTGAACCGTACTTTGCAGTCCAAATTCTACAAACATCGGCAGAAATGTATCAAGATTTATATCCTAAGGGGACTACATACAATAAAACACGATTTTTATATTGATGGCAGGCTCATTGGATGCGGCGCCTTTGGAGATTCCGTTATGCTCAAGCATCAAGCAGAAACTTACTGGAACCTAATTGAAGATGGGCCATTCATAAAATCGTTGGGAATCATTTGGAACTCGGATCCCAAATAAAACTAGCTGGATCAAGCGAACACTACTTTTTATTGTATCTGAAGTATACGATACCTTGGATAATCTACCACCAACAATTATCGTATTTAAAATATTGCTGCAAACAATTTGGTTATTGAATCTCGATTGAGGTGCCAAGTTCCCTAACCACATTCGAAATTCATGGCAGTGTATATTTCAATCCGGCTCCTGAAAAAATTCAAATTTCCAGATGATTGACAATACGGAGAAACCTAAACTAATATTCAGTTACACGCATTTTGTGACCCGTCTTAACCTGCGTATGTTTGTGTGATTTATCTACGATCGATGTACGATATTGGGGAAGTTATTGTCAATATTGTGTATGGAAATAGTAAAGTCTCCGCTATAAAACAAATAACACTTCCTATAGATTGGAGCTTTATGGGGGCTGTACTTCTTTGTTAATCTATTAATATTTGCATTCAATCTTTAGCTTCTAATATGCTTGGAAAAACTCAATGAACGTCCTTCATTGGCTGTCTGATGTCCCTAGAAGATGAAAAGGTTTAATTGGAAATCGAACTTCATTCAACCTGCAATTTAGCATCTAAAGAAAACCCTGCTGATATCATTTCGAGAGGAGCAAAACCACAATATTAACCAAATAACTAAATTGGCTGTGGAAACCATAAGACAGCGGGCCAAAACCAACATCAACCACAGTATCTAATGGCGAGATGGTTTTAGAGGAGAGGCTAAAGTATGTTAACGCCATGACAGAACCAATTAGTGAAGATGATGTTATTTCAAATCTTCTAACACAATTTTCCAGTTACTCCAACCGAGCTGAATGCTGCTGAAAATGTAATTATTCGTAATATAGAAAACAATATTTTATACCAAACTGTCTCTTCTCAATAAGACCTGTACGATGCCATCAAAAAACCCTTGTCATCGTTAGATCCTTTAATAGATGCAGTTAGATTTTTGTGAGTTGTAGGGTGTTTAAAAAGATCAACTATAAGTTACTCGGCAAGATACCCGGTCATCTTGCCTATAACAGCCATACATTTTATGAATTGATAATTCGTGCCATCCATACAAATAATATGAATGTAGGTAATTCTTTAGAGGCAAGGCAAGAACCGTAATTAAAAAATTCATAAGATCATGCACAGTGTGCTCGATTCTGTTTCAACAAAACAGAAGAGAATTAATATATTTATCTCCTAGCTCCGTATGATTTTCTGAAAGGTTAAGATTAGGACGTTCAAACTTCTAAACCATTATAACTTCTTATGCTCGTGTCTACACTATCATACAGAAGGCATAGGTATTTGGGCGTGTACAGTACGGCCAGCCTTTCAGATCTCACGGACTGTGAAGCGCGGGATATTTTGCACTAGGTACGTAGCTCCGAATGGTTTTGAACAGGGGTAAAGGGGAAATAGGATCCTGTGGTATCACAACGGACCACTACTGGTCTAAGTGTGCAGAAGCAGTCACTCCGACATAACCTAACCTAACCTTGGCCTAAGTAAAACACACATATATGGTGGATGCGGTTTTTCGGTCTTGATATGTTCGGCAAAGTTGTTTGTCTTGACTTGCGCAACAACTTTGCTGAAGAAAACATAACGAAAATCTTAATGGTTCAAAGGCTATCAACGTGAAAATTAGTGTATGTTTTGACAAATTTATGACTCAGAACAAAAACATGGGACGGCACCATTGAATTCAGCGTACTCGAATTAAGTTTACCCTCTGGGTGCCCAGCTTGTCACTTTTTTCAAACTAGCACAGTGTATTATCTAAAATGTCTATTGTTAATTCGCCTAAATGTCATTGTTTGCTATATTTACCAATCCATCTACATTTTTTTTTGTTGGTGTGGGATTAAGTTAGTTCTAACTTCAAACGCTTATACAAGCGTGTAAAATTTGTGCTAAACTAGTCCTAATGTTAGTTCTTTCCTAGTTAGGTCCAGCTTAACAGTTAACACACATAAGATTCGCTCATCTTTTTTCTTACACTAATCAAATCAATTCAAGATTTATAATACAAACGGAAATATTCTTAGAACATCCCCACTCGTATTGTTTGTTTTAATACTATTGGCACTATAGTTTAAGTAATTTTTCATTTACTTATACTGTACAGCACAATGAATGTTAAATTTTGTATTGCGGTTTATCTTATTTTGCCGTGTCTTCCGATTAATAATTCAAAAACGCACAAACAAAGCCCCATACTCGAAACACCGACAAACAAATGGGAATTGATACGACAGAAGCAAAAATGGAGTTGAATACGAACCATCAAACAGTAATGAATTATTTTCGTTTTATTTTTTTTTTGTAAATTTTATCATTTAATTTTCCTTTTCATTTTCAGTATAAATTTATTATCATAACCACCAAAAAATAAATAATAATAACAATAATCATAATAATAATAATAATAATGATAATAATAGTAACAAAACACCCAAGCGCACAACACAAAACGTGATGTTGATTACTTTTTTGTTCGCTGGAAAAATCGTACAAAATTTTTTTTTTTTTTTAGAAATATTTTCCATCTTTTCCGTTAAAAGTTAATGTCTTTCTATTCTATTCCATTGTATTACACATTATTTTTTTCTTCTTCGCATCGTCATCATCATCATCTCTTTATTATTACTGTTATTATTACAATAATATGCAGAGAATATGAAGACGAGAGATACAAATTTCCCGGTTCCTTTCATTTTCTTTATCTTTCGGAAAAACAATTTTTTTCGCTTCTTTGTATTCCATATGTACGTTTTGTGTACCGAACAACCTTTAAAATAATTACCAAAAATAGAAAAAATTTTCTGAAATCAAGAAGTTCAAGTATTTTCTCGTACTTCGAACCATCGCACGCAATGAAGACAAAAAAAAATGAAAAACGCAGAATTATTGAATTTTCTTTGGCGGTGGTTGAGATAGTGATATGATTTACAATTTGTTTTAGTGTGGTTGCGACAATGACGATGATGATGATGATGATGTTGATATTCTGAGCAGGGTGTATCAACACAATGGCGAATATTTATTTTCGGCACAGTAATTAGCAATTCCAAAATGTTTTGTTTTTTTAGTGAATATGTTTATAAAAGCAGCAGCAGCGGAAGTCAATAATTTGTAAACAAACCACATGCTACTCGATTTTTAGATGAGGTAAATTGAATAAAGTAAAACAATACTCGAATGATTAGTTTATTTCAATATTAATTTACTTTTGTTCTGATTTTAGGATAATATGAATCTAAAAAGGAAAATTGTTGAACACCGAATCGTAAATCAACTTACTATGTAAACGCAACATTCTAAAATGAAAACTTTGCCTAGCGGGAGATTAGATAATTATTATAAAACAGTTTGTAATGGTCAGACCGAACATATCATCTCGGTATTATGGATGCCCGGCATTTGCGGCCTTTTTGGTTGCTGGAAGATGGCGAATATGTACGGTGGAATCTTTAAGAATTGTCTCACAAGTTTTCCCCGGTATGGAGATTGGCTGTCTAATAACCCACGCAGTTTATTACCCAAGAATTTAATTTCTACCCGTTTGTATCATAAAATAACAAAGATTTAGCAATTTGTGATTTAAACTGTCCCCTTGACCGAAATTATTGACGGGATCTGGCGATTGATTTGAATTTGTATTGGGGATATTTGGTTTGCATGTGAAAATTTGTAAAAGCTGGATTTGTCTTCTAAGATTGTTTTAGAATCGAACGACATCTGCCGTTATTGTATTGTTTTATCCGGGGCATTTGTGAGCTGGAAGAATTGCTTCGGGTGCGTTCGCCCCCACCTTCGAGTTTCCCAAAATCCTTCGACAATGCGGACAATAAGGTTTAATTATTTCCGGAGTAGCACAACCGAAACAAAAGGTGCGTACTATTAGCATTTAAATTGTATAACAGCCAGTCTATCCTGTTATCCCGATCTTATATTTTGGGCAAATATAGGGTGGGCCAAAAATTTTTTTTTTTAAATGCAATAAAACAAAAAGTTCTCATTATTTTTTCAAATTTATTTTTTCATTGTTAAGAACAATCCTTCCGATTAATTATGGAATACTATTTCATTCATATGACTGCCTCGGCTGGCCTTGACGTACCCCATACGGTCGGTTCAATTTTACAGAGCAGATTTTCGATGGTATGCGGCATTATGTCTTCAATGGCAATGCAAATATTGTTGTTGAGAGCGTCAATCGTTGCTGGTTTATCGGCGTAACACTTATCTTTGACGACACCCCAAAGATAATAGTCCAACGGCATCAAATCATAGCTCTGAGGCGGACAAATCACATCAGCATTTCGGCTGATAATTCGATCTTCGAAGACAGTGCGCAAATGATCAATTGAAACGTGTGCTGTGTGGCACGGAGCGCCGTCTTGTTGAAACCAAATGTTGCCTATGTCCTCCTCTTCAAGTGCCGGGAACAAAAAATCGTTTATCACGGCACGGTAGCGCTCACTATTGACAGTAATGGCGGCTCCTTGCTCATTTTCAAAGAAAAATGGCCCAATGATGCCACCGGATCAAAATCCGCACCAAACAGTCACTCGTTGTGGATGCATCGGTTTCTCTACGATCACGTGCGGGTTATCCGTGTCCCAAATGCAACAATTCTGCTTGTTTACATAGCCGCCAAAATAGAAATGCGCCTCATTAGAAAAGATGATTTTTTTACCAAAATCGGCATCTTCTTCAAGTCGATCGCAACCCCACTCAGCGAACCGAAAACGCAATGGGTGGTCTCTTTGCTTCAATTCCTGAACCAATTGAACTTTATACGGTGTCATACCAAGGCCTTTATGCAGAATTCGTCGCAATGTTGTGCGTGAAATGTTCAATTTTTGAGCACGATGACGAGTTGCCGTTCCCGGCTCACGCTCATTTTCGGCTACAGCATCAACATTTTCGGGTGTACGCTTGGTTGGCTGCTTGGTTCTTGTTGGTTTATTACTTAGCAAGCCTGTTTCTTTAGCTTTATTCTTTATGATTTTCGAAGTAATGTTTCAATATTTCCCAAGCGTTCTTCAAGCGAATACACAACCATTTTCGTTCAGTGGAAGGATAAAACTAACTTTCTGTCAAATCAGAAGTGACATAACCCTTACCATACTCAAAATAACCACTAGTTCAAAAATATAAAAATCAGTTCGAAATTCGGCGTATTGGAATTTTCATTTGGAGAGACCTGGATAGGATAGTATTATAGAAATTAATAAATTTCTCATTGGAGCGGTGTTTCTTAGAATCAATACCACGACGTATCTTTATATCCATACGTCTGTCAGAATTTGATTAGATTAGTTCAGATTTGAGAAAGGATCACTCCATACTACCGTACCTTTTGGACAAAATCCTAATATAAATCTGCGGCGATACCTATGAGGAAATAGTTGTTGGTGACTTGTTAACAAAATTTTTAATGTTGTGTGCCATCGATTGAAATCAGCCATTTTCTCGGGACTCGAATGAAAGCACGATACATGTTAGGCTGTTTTTGGAAATGATAGTTATCACTGTAAACATTCGTCGCAAAATTATCAATTGGCGGATTTGGTGGTGACGGTACTTCGTTGCCTTTATGAGTATCTGGTTTCGGCATACGATGTGAGTCGTTTATTATAGGTGGTTGCGGTGGCTGATATAAATGAGATGGTCAAGGTTGATTATCAGATCTTGTAGTTGCGCCACCTACATTTGATTTTGTAATCGGAATTCCTGAGAATGTGAATAAGCCATTTTGATGTACATTTGTAAACATTAAAACCCATCTGTTTTTGACCCGTTAGGAATCGTGGGTTTGCTCGTCGTTGGGTACCTCGGTCAAAAGCTATTAAAAATTTGATATTGCATATTGTTTAATTCCTGATTTGATTGACGCGTTCATAATTGCCTACGCACTCACATGGCTAATATATTTATTTAATATTATTGGTTAATCTCATTCGATGAAAAACATTTTAATTAGGAAACTTCGTAAACACCTTGCTTATATTCAAGCAAAAAGAAAACAATTGGGAAAATAAATTTTATTAAAAATAAATTTTTCATTATTGATGATCTAGTGGTTGTTCCGGCTCCACATAAAATCGCCTGCTGGATCCACACTCGTGTCAACCCCAAATGTATGCGAAAAGATATAGATAAACCGACCAAATTGCATAGTGGTTAAAGCTTTGGCATTTGGATCGGGAGGTACCGGGTTCGAATCCCGATAGGGGCAGGATGCAAAGGGAATTTTCATCAACAAATTACGATTTGTGATGAAAAGGAACACATCTATGACCTCCTGTCGGAGTGCAAAACTCATGGGCCGACCCATCTTCCATGCCAGTATAGGCTGGCCTGGAGCTATGCAATGTGCAGATGCTAATAAAATCGGACCTATATCCGTACGTCCTCGAATTGAAAGAGCGAAAGAGTTGGGAGAGCCTTGGCCCCAGAACAGATAGCACAGATAAAAAAAAGATATAGAGAAACTGGTACAAGGTATACCAAAAATATATTTCAAATAAATTCGTTTCCCCTATGATTATCAATTATCGATAACCAACCATAATACCGCGTGTCCATTTAAAATCGTTACACATTCTCCACTGGTTTAAGTGTTTTCTCAGTGAACCATTTAGCATTAAACTGAACTTCAGATTCATTAGTTGATTCCTCTTGTGATTGCCTGTCACCAACTAGTAGTGTTGGTAGATCTTTTTCTGGTCCTAAATCGATGAGGCGCTATAACTTTCGAGTATTCGATCCTGTATAATCTACTGCTAACATGTAATAGTCGTTGAGTCGTTGATTTTTAAATTTTCGCCTCGAACACATTTTGTATTTCCGTATAAATCTGTCGGAATTTAATAGAAAGCGCCCAGGTATATTCGGTTTTAATACTGAATGCGCTTTTTCATCATCCAAACGTTTTACCAGTTCGGTCAGATTGGTTAGTACGTTATTCCCCTTAATATCTCTTACCGCACACTCAAGCTAGAATTCGCCGTGTGTTAAATGATCGGGAATCATTTTTATTTAATAATATTTTTTTTGGGACCAAAACGTCAAGCTTATCAATGACCGACCCCTAGTATAACAACAAAAATAGGTTATGACTTACAAAAATTTAATATGAATATTTAAAAGTTCTAAAGCAAAATTATGATGTGTATTATTCGAAATTACGACAAAAAATAATTAACTAATAAATGTAAATGTTGGTAATTAAGAATATCAAAAACTTATAAATAAACTGGTTTTAATTAATTAAAAATTTGTTTATAAAGGGTGTCCCAAATTTACGCAAGATTTTAATTAAATAGAAAATTAATTGACTTAGTGTTTGCCAATAAAAAAAGAAAACAGAGGGAGGGGGGGGGGGTCGGGGGGTTCAGAGAACCCACATGCGATTGTCGAAAAACAAATACATTCACAACGTATGCGCACCGACGTATTCACATCACTAGCAGTGATTTAGGTGCGGATTTTGGGCTTGAGGCGTCATTGGACCATATTTTTTTTTAAAATGAGGCTGGTCAACAGTTACTGTTACTAGTGCTCGATATCGCGACATGATAACCGAGTTCTTTCTGCCTAAATTAGATGATATTGATGTGGATGACTTGTGGATTGAACAAGACGATTCAACATGCCGTACAGCCCGTGGAACAATCAAATTACTGCATGAGACATTACCTGGTAGTATAATCTCTCGTTTCAGTGATCAAAAGTGGCCCCCTAGATCATGTGATTTAACACCATTGGATTTCTATCCATGAGGTAATTTAAAATTAAAGGTCTATGTCAATAAGTCCACATCCACCCGTGCTTTGAAGGAGAAGATTCTATTTATTTATTTATTTATAAATGACGCCTACAGTGACTCCAAACGGCACAACAAAACAATTGGTAAACAAAAAAGAAATTACGCCGCATGAGCTCGACTACAAAAGATTATATAAAGCTTTCTTGAATTTATCGACAAGTGATAATCGAAAGCTCCGTACAACTTGTTGAACACCCGCGACACCCTCGGAATTGGATCAGAAAGACCGTAGTTCTTTACCGCTCGGTCGATGCTACGTCTCGGCGATTGTCTAGACGTTGCAGTTTCAAAAGATTACATCGATTCTGATAAGGCGGAAGAATGTAGTCTACGGCCCGACTGGATGGTAAACGTCGTTGCGCGAACAAAATAAACTCTTTCTGGATACTCTCAATCCTCTCGGAATGACAGTGGTAGGAGGGTGACCAAACAGGAGATGCATACTCCAAAATAGACCGAACAAAACATACGTACATATATAATGATGTCAAAGTTAACGGGTCACGAAAGTCCTTGCAGTTTCGTTTATTGAAGCCAAGCATAATGTACGGCTTTGAAATAATGGCGTTAACATGTCTGGTAAATGTAGCGTCAGATTCAAAGATCACACCAAGATCCGAAATGAACTCAACCCGATCAGTGGTTTCGTTGTGCAGTTGATATTGATAAAAAACATGCGGGCGGATACGGAAGAAAGAAATAGTTTTGCATCTACTCACGTTTAAAGCCAGTAAGTTGTTAATTGACCAGCTGCAAAAGCGGTTTAAGTTATCTTGTAACATTTCGCAGTTTAACACGCTATAGACCCGGGCAAAAATCTTTATGTCATCTGCGAAGAGGAGGCAGTTGGCAAACTTAAAACATTTTACAACGTCGTTAATAAATAATGAAAATAACAGTGGGCCGATATCACTACCTTGAAGCACGCCGGATGGCGCCCGAAATAATGGGGAGAAAGGATCCAGAATCCAAACAGATTGCCAACGATCTGAGAGATAAGAACGCAACCAGTCGATGGGAATGAAATCACAGTCGAGACTCTCCAACTTGCTAATAAGAATGGAGTGATCAATCACATCGAAAGCCTTTGCGAAGTCTGTGTAGACAACGTCGAGCTACTGCTTGGAGTTTAGACTGTCAAATAGATGACCACAAAATGAGGACAAGTTAGACACGGTAGATCTACCGGGATAAAATCCATGCCGAAAAGGAGAAATAAGTCTCTTGGTATGGAAGTGCAATACTCTGTGAACCAAGGACTCAAACAGTTTGGGTAAGACATAGGGGATGGTGATCCCACGATAATCTTACCTCACTTCTATTACCCGCCTTGAAAATTGGATGAAAGCATGATATTTTCCAGGGATCTGGAAAAATACCACGATGAAGGCTTTCGTTAAACAACAGGGCATCTTCAGGGGCCAGACTTACGGCACAACGTTTGAATAGGATCAGTGGGAGACCGTTATAACCCGCTCCTTTGCTAACATCGAGAAGGAGCAGTTGGTTCAGAACCTCCTGTTAGGTAAGTTTGAAATGATCGAGTACAATGGAGGTGGAAGAAGGGGAGACCCGGTGTCTGTTGACCGAAGTGGTTTGTAAACCAATACAAAGAACTTGGCAACAAATTGCAAATGTCGGATGAAATCGGATGTTAATGAAGTTCCAAAATTTTTTGGGATTGGATGTCAAAACTTGCTCGATGTGCACTACGTAATTATTGAAAAGGAACCAATTAAGGGTCTTAAATTCATTCCGGGCGTGAACGAAATCGGGATGGTATTCTACATCGTGAAGCCTGTAAAGGGAATGAAACTTGTTGCGTCGTTTCTCGAGCAGCATCAACTCGGTATTATACCATGGCTCTTGAAAGCCGATTTATTATTGATAACCCTTGGAACGTGTCTCTGGATACTAATCCCAAAGCTCGTTGAATCTGTGTACCGTGTCATTCAAATCCGCACCGCGCTGTAAAAAGTCCCAATCGACAGTGCTGAGAGATACACTCAAGTATGCGTAGTCGGTCGTTCTAAAATTAAAGTGAAAATCGTTTGAAAAATAATTAGTTGCACATTTAGTATAAAAAATATTTATGGTAATTTGCGTGTGGGGAATGCTCTTGCATCCAGTGAAGTCCAAGCACGGAGCAACATCTTCATGCAAGACGTCGTTGGCAAATAGCAGGTCCAGGAATTTCCCTCGAGTGTTACTGAAGTGGGTAAGCTGCGTTGTTGATATTTATGCAAAATGGTCATGGACAATTTCGACAAAAGAGTGCGTATGTGCCAGCAAAGCTGTGGAAGTCATTTGCCCGATAAGCCATTCCATACATAACCCTAAACTATGTATTTTATGTTTCAATAAATAAAAATAGAATTGAAAAATTCTGTGTTTGCTATTTAATTCAAATCTTGCGTAAATTTTGGCACACCCTTTACTAAAATAGTCCGGTATTCAGGAAAGCTAGAGGGTGGCCTAGAGGTAGAACGTACTTACTTCAAAATTATAGATTTCTTTATTTAAAATTATTGATATTAGGTAGATTGATCGTCGATGCCAAAGAATTGAATAAAATTAATAAAAATCTACAATAAATGTAATCATAAAACGGAATTCAGCTGATGATCACTCCTAATATAAATCAATAATAAGACACTCAGGATTCCGAATCATTAACCTAAGATATTCTAGAAGTTGTGAGATCTCATTTCACATCAGTTACCATAAATTACATAAACACTATTTTAATTACAAAAGATGAACAATCCTTCATTACAAATAAAACACTTAGATTGGAAACTTGTTTGGATTTGAAGCATTGTTCTTAATATTATGAAGGAAACAAAATTGAAGTCTTACAGGCATGTTATGTTCGAATATTCGACTGAAAACCCTAGATGGAAAAATAATGCGATAAACAAAAACAACCTACAAGAACTACTTGAAACATCAAACCATCTCAAAACATCAAGGTCTTGGAAGTCATATAAATTTGAATGGAGCCTTATCGAAGCTGGCAGATTGTGTCAATCCTAACATACGGGTAGCACGAGAGAGCTCACCATAGTTCGCCCTTTTCATTATCAACCCAAAAGATTAAGAACCATTTCTGGCCAATGAAGTTCTAAAGAGCTGGACATTTTTATTTAACTTCACTTAAGATTTTCGAACTTGATCATTTACTCAAATTTGAACATACGGCTGGTGCTGGCCACTTGGTCAGTATTCGTACTATCACGTGCGATCTCAAAACATCAATCACTACTTCCGGTTCAAGAAGGTCTTGGAAGTTATAGAGGATTTATTATGTTAATCCTAACATACGTGTTTGTTTTACATAAACAACAAATAAACGAAACATGTAAAATGAAGAACTGGCGTGGAATAGAATAATTTCGTATAAATAATAAAAACAAAATTAATTGGGACGAAAAAACTGGGGTAACTTCATATCCTTTCCCTATGATGTGTTTTGTTCATAATGTACCATGGAGGACATTCACACTTCCTCTAAATTTTACATTAAAATTCAGGATATTTTTATGTAGAGGAGCATGAGTCTGCTGCCAGTTTTGCTGCTTTTCGTTTCCGGTGAGGAATAGGTGAACTTTCCCATATTTACTGCGTCTTTAATTTGCAATTCTTTCATTTTGAGGTCTTCTATTATAGTTCCCTTCTTGCAGGTGGGATGAAGGCCTCCGGCCATATCATAATTTCTCGATTAGTTTTTTGTCCGAAGGTATATCACATTTCACTTTCTTCAGTTAGGTTCGTGGCTAGATCTCTAAAGCATCGGAATCTCTTGTATTTATCTTTCAAACATTATTGTTTAGTGCCATTACTGTATAATCGTTTTTGGACATCGATTTGTATTCCTGCATTGTTCTTGCTGCTGATGTTGTTGAGTTAAATGGATAGTTTGGTAGTTTCATTGCCGTTGCTTGTAAATGCTCCCCAACTACTGGTGAGAATTCTTTCTTCGTTTTTTTTCTAGGTTTATTTCACTGTTTATGGATGCAATAAGTATCTCTTGCAAGTTTCTCATCCTCTGTATGAAACTCAGCGTTAATACTGGCATTTGTGCGGTTTTTGTTATAACTAGTAAGAGAAATTTCTACAACTTGTCCAGCCTGGTTATTTTCACCTCCTCTTCTTCATTTTTTCACTTATCGCTTTAACGGCTAGGTTTTGATGCCATTTTTTCTCTTTCACTAAGTCTTCTAATTAGTTGGGTAATGGTTGACTCACCTCAGACTTCATTGAGCAGACTTCGTCATCCAACTGAGCCGGGTGAATTACCCAATTGAGCAGTTGCGGGGTACTATCTGATATATAAATTGTTATTTGTTGTGAACTCATTGCCGAAATAAGGACTGGTTGTTACAGCAGCTACCAATCAATCAGTGATCAGTCGCCAGAGCCTCGTTAGTTGATTAGCAGAGAGCACACGCGCAGCTGAGGTTGACACTTGGGCTGTTATATAGCAGTATTGTGTCGTATTGTCTACACTCCGTAGATAATTAGTATTCTACATGTGTAAAGAATGTATGTAGACAATTAAAAATTCTACGTTGACAATGTAGAGAATGTAGACAATGTTCGAGTGTTTCGGTTTCATGGAGTTCATTCCCTCCTCACATTTGAAAAACTTGAACCCAAGATTTTATATGGCTATGACGTTTTTCTATGTAAATAATATGTGATGCTTTGCTCGAAAACAGAATGATAGGAAAAAACGTATATTTCTTACGTATTATACTTTAGTGGTGTTAGTACAAGTTTGTAAAAATGCGAAAAAAGCCAGAGTCTATCGACTCCCAAATACAGGGCTGTAAGAATAAACTACTTTGAGCTACGGTACTTCAACGAACAAAATCATCACTACGCAACAAAATGTTGAATCACCAGTTCGTGGAAGAATTAATAAAACCTATCAGACACAGTGCAAAGTTTATTCCAGTAAATACCGCAATATTTAGGTATATGAAGCTTGTAAATCGAGCAGGCAGGGAAATATTCTTGTACCCGCCATATTTGTATGCCGCCTTTTTGCTTAAGAAATGCTCAAACACAGCTGGAAATTCTTTGAAAATGCTCCTATTTTCAAGATTTCTCGACTAATTACTCGAAGTAGATTAGATTAAAGAAGAAATGTTATAGCATCGTGCTGAACATCTGGGATTAAAGTTAAGAGAAGTACCGGTTTACGCTTATTTACCGATATGCAAATCACGCGATCTGCTTCAAAATATTTTTTTAAACGATTTCAACAAATACGCGAAAATTTCTGTTAATCCAAATACTTAATGAAACAATTATTTGATAATTAAATAATTAATGTTACTGAGCCTAGATTTGAAAAGGAAACGTATTTTAATTTATGGGAATAGCTACTTTGTCCCGATATTAAAAGCATCAGTTAACCAAAGTGCCGATTAAGGTTGGTTACTACTGCATTGCTTTGATAAACATGAAATGAAACGTAATATAATTCCGTAAATTCAACAGATAAACTTAGACAATGCACCTACGAGTACTCTAAAATAACTATGTTCCTGGCGACCGAGAATTATACAACTATAGTTGGATACAAGTTTAATCATATCAGCGGTGCTCATTTGAGCTTGTGGCAGGTGCACTTTGAGAAACAAATTTTAGTACACAGCGGTTTAAGAAAATCTCAAACAATATTAGCCGGGTTCCATTTGCGTAAGCAGGGCACTCGCAGGTACTTCTAGCTACTAATACCTACTCAATAAACAATTGTATTTTCTTAAGGTTCCCATACAGCAGCAATCATGCTTGGCAAGCATTTTGATAAATTATTACCAGACTACAAAACCTGTTTGATCAACGTCAAACATAACGTGTATAATTTCGAAAAAACGTCTGAAACCAAAAAAAATATGGATGGAAATGGCTTAAAATATCTCAAGGAGCTACAGTTATCTTCGCTTGGAGACAATATAATTTTAAGAGCTGCGATATCACCAGCTGAATGGTTTTTCACCATCACCACCACCAAGAACATTACGTTTTTTACAACAAAACAGAGTTTTTGGAAACTGGAAACATTAAGGTAAGTAAAAACTGTGATGAGCAAATTATAACATAAAATCCAGTTCTCTCCCACAACATCATATTGGTTATTGATACATTTAAAATGGCCACACTATGATATCTATCACTTTCCGTTTTCGCATCTGTAGTACACTTTCAGTAGCGTCTTTATGGCTGTGGTAAATATAAACTATTATTAGTGGATATTGGCGCTAACAAGAGAGTTTCGGATAGTAGAGTGTTCGCAAACACAATTTTTAGGAAACAATTGGATAAGAGACATCTAAATATTCCTGAAATCGAAATAATTGGAAATGGAGATTCAACAATGCCGTCCGTTTTTGTTGTGGACAACGTTTTTGCTCTGTAGGAGAACATAATGAAACCTTATTTGCAAAGAGAATTAATTAAATGGAAATAATTTATAATTATAGATTATCTCGGGCTCGAAGAATTGCAGAAAACAGTTTCGGAATACTAGGCAGCAGATTCCGACTTATTTTAACGACCATTAACCTTGACCCAGATAAAGCATTAAAAGGAGTATTGACATGTTCTTATATAATTACTAACGTAGGAAGCAGGGAGCGTATTTGGAACAAGGCTTAGATGTGGAAGATCGTTCTAACCAAATTGAACAAGGTATCTGTAGCTTAAGAACACAGTTTTTTGGTTTGAAGCATTCAACAAACTGAAATTCTTCAGTATGATAAAATAATAGAAAACAAAATGTCAATCCTTATGACACCACTAATGTACTGTTTTACTAATAAATATTTAAAAACTACACTTACTAGGTCTGTTTAAAGATTCAAGTACACGTCTTAAGTTTCTTCAAAACACCACAAACTGAAGATGTAAATGATACTGTACTCGTGCCAATTGTTTTTTGCTGTGTCATCTTCTTTAATACGCGCCTAAAGTTTGTACGAAACCGATTTAATTTTTTTCACACTATATCACGGTCTGCGCGAGGTTCAATCGCTTTTAAATTATCGGCGGAAGTGGAATAACTTTTTTCCTTTTTATTCTTATTCTTGTAGTTATCACTGTTTATACCACACCGTTGGAAAACTTTTATATTAATTCAAAAACTCCGAATAAAGTTCCCTATTATTGCCGGCCGGCTACTGCCATTGTATGAATTTAAATATTGCAGTTGTCAATCATTTTTACAGGATTGCGCAAGCCTTCAATCATCACCATATACTCCCAAAATGATTGGTGTATGGCCACTTATATGCTTTACTACTAACTAATAAATTTGTATTTCATTGAACATCTATACTTACAGGTACTAACAAATAGCTTGCTAATGCCATGGAACTCGGCTATTGTGTGTAGATGTTCTATATCGAAAGTAAGTGAATGCTGCAAGTGGGGCCATGTATAACAGCCCACCAAAGCAATTGAAAGATTAAATGGATAAGAAAATGGTGACAATCGGAAGGAACCGGTGATTCATCGGAGAAAACCAAATTCGGCAAATCGCCACTTTCGTGCAAGCGTAACAACTCCTTTGCTCTTTCCATTCTAACTTTTTTTTCGGTGAGCATCGGTGAGACCATGCGTTTTATGGAATTTCAAGGCCTTTAGTCTAAGATAATTTTTCAATATGTGCTGCACCCGTTCGAGCGAAATGTTCGCCTCACGAGCGTTTTTTACCGCTTCGGCGCCGGTTACGAGCCAATTTGGTCTTCACCTGCTGAATGATATCCGGCGATGTTGCAGTGCGTTTCGGTCCACCATTCGTTTTGCAATGCTGCCAATATCGTTATAACGATTTATGGTGCGACACACAAACATTTTATTCACATGCAGATGTTTTAACTGGTTAACAATCTGCGGTTGTGGTTTTCCAGCCAAATATAGAGCAATCACACTATTACGCTTGAATACCATTGCGGATAACTTTTTTTCTGAATATTTCTTACTAAAATGCTTTTGTACGCTTGTGAACAATGGAATGAACTGTTATTAGTGTAAATTTGAGCGCTCTGTCATAACTGGTGTGACAGCAATGACAGTCTGAAGTTGGTAACACTTCGTGTCAGTCACCCGGTATATAAATATTCGTAGAATCGTAGCTATGTGCATTTTGGTTTTAAGTATTTTTTAGTGTTTTTGCAATGCCGCCATGTCAAATACGAATATAGTTCATCTGACATCTCAAACCGCCGAACATACTTTTATTGTTCTGCTTGAAACTTTAAAATCCAATCGGTTTTCCATGGAGTTTCTAAGACAAAATTTAATTAGATTTTGTTCTGATGGTGCCAGTAGCATGCTCGGTCGAAAGTTAGGCGTTGCGTCCAAATTAACACAAGAATTTTCATATATAATAGTTTGGCATTGTTTAAACCATCGCCTTCAGCTATATTAGATGACGCAATTAGAGAAATAAAACAAATTAATCATTTTAAATCATTGATCGATAGGATTTACACCATATTTCATCAGTCTAATAAAAATCAATTAGAGTTACAGAACATATCACGAGATTTGGGAATTGAGATAATAAAAATCGGCCGCGTTTTAGAACCTAGATGGGCAGCTTGCAATTGAATGTCTTGTCTGGCTGTTTGGCGTGCTTATGTCCTTCTGTATAATTTTTTTTATAAAAAATTCAAAATATTTTGGTATGGCAAATCGACTGGCAAACAAATATTTCATAAAGGATTAAGTTTTGATGATTGATATCCCACAAGAAATCTCTCACCTATCGATCGGATTACAAGCTAGATTTGTTTCTATCCATAAGGCTGAAAAACTAATAAAACGAACTATTACCATGATGTACTTGAAAGATAATGTCGGAATTTTTGAGAAAAAACTTGTTGAAATTTTTTTGTCAGATTCTTTATCAGAAATCTATTTTGCATAAAACAGAAAATTTGAAAGTCTGCCAAGGAAAAATTTGAAAGTCTCCCAAGGAAAATACTTATATTAGAAACCATAATCGAAAAACTAAATTCCAGATTATTTAGCTGTGGACCATCAGACTCAACAAAAACCAGGACAATAATGACATCCCTGAAGTATTTAATGTACTCGACGAAAATTCTTGGAATTTATCTGAAATTACTTGTCTATGGAGAAGAGAAATTAAAGAATCTGATAGAAATAATTCTAATTCTAATAGAAAAAATAAAAGCGACGCCCCCGAAGCAATAAAAAAACAAAAAATAAAATATACTATAGCAATTAGCTCAGCAGAGGCTTAACAGGGACACTGATGAACATAATTTGTGGAAAGAAGCGGACTAATTTAACTGTGGACCATATTTCATATTTAATTACTATAAATATGATTGATCCGCCACTTGAAATATGGAATGCTAATGAATATGTGAAAACATGGTTGAGTACCCACCATTCGGCGGACGATACCGTAATTCGAGTTCCAACCAAGAGATACCAATACCACAAACAATAATGAAATTATTTGGAAACTTTTATAATTTTTCATACATCATATAAAAAAATATGTCTAGATTTTTGATTTTGGCGAACCGGTAGTAAAAGTTTTGGCAGCTCACCACTGCGTAATAGGAACCAGATTTGCCAACTGATGAAGAAGCACCCTAAGATTAAATTAAAACAGTACAGTTTGAAATTGTGTGAGTTTGTAAACGAGAAAATATGCGCCCCCGAAAAACAATTTTATGTTCAATAGTTCAGTATAGTAATGACAAAAATGCTCGCAAAACTGGCAAACAGTGAACAAAATCATATAGTTGGTCAGTCACAGCCTGTTCTAATTACAAAAATTATTGATGAGAAGAATTATTCCATTCAAGGTTCAGTTGACATTGCCAATTCATTCAACAATTGTTTTACTAGTGTTGGTGACTCGACGCAGTCTACTTACCAAATTGCACAAAACTGAAAAAATCAGATTAATTACAGAACACTATGACATAATGAGTAGTTTCCATTTCTCACCTATATCATCTGGAGAACTGTATTTAATAATTAATTCTCTTAGAAATCGATCGGGTCCTGGTATAGATGGGATGTCTAATTGAACTGTAAAAAACGGCTAGATTTCGGTTGATGTAAATCGTTTATATTTAGTCTAAGTGTGGTTACAGGAGTTTTCCGACTTCTTTAAAGAAAACCGTGAAAAAATATTTAAAAAAAATGACAGAACACCTTTAAGTAATTATCAAAAATATTTGAAAAGTCTATGAAAGTTAGATTTGTAAGTTTTTTAGATAAATTCAATTTTCTATCACCCTTACAAATTGGTTTTAGAAAGAACAGAAATACGGAGTAAGCGCTATTGTCATTCTTACGCGTCTGTTTTATTTATAGACCTGACTAAAGCCTTTGATAGAGTAGAACCTCCTACTCTTTTAATTGAGCTTGACCGCATTGGCTTTCACGGTACAATCCACAAGTGGTTATATTCATATTTAAATGGCCGTACTCAGGTAGTTAAAATAAATTGTCATTTTAGCCATGTTCTGCCGATCAAGATAGGGGTTCCTCAAGGTTCAGTTCTTGGGCCGCTACTACTTCTAATTTATGTAAACGGCACGTTTAGCAAAGAAATCTGTAGCCCCCATAGCATTTGCTGATGATTTTTCGTTTGCCAGTAGTCTTAGCATTCAAGATAATATTAAGTATATTGAGAGTGATCTAAATATGCTCTCGGTTTGGCTTAAGGCTCATAATCTTCTTCTAAGTGATAAAACTAAAATATTACATTTTCGTCAAGGACTGTCATCGCTATCAGCCATTAATTACCACGAGTATGGTTGCTATATAATCTGTTGTTCCAGTGGATGTTTCTTGGTGGACTTGGTTCATGTATATCGTTATCTTGGCATTTTGATACACGAACATTTAAATTGGAAAGCGCATATTGAAGGTGGAAACTTGCTTTTATTGGTAGCAACGGAAATGTACGTCTTGCGTTCATATTGTAAATTATATTTACTTAGAATTGTGTATTTCGCACTAGTTGATTCAATTCTGCAATACGGACTATCCTGTTGGGGTAGTGCATGCAAATTCACATTAATACCATTATTTAACACACAGAAACACATTGCGCGAATTATGAGTTTTAAAGAAATGTGTTCACCCTCTTGGCCCATATTCCAAAATCTTGATATTTAGCCACTACGTCACATGTTTGTCTTCAAGGTTTTAAATTTTTTTTTACAATATTAGCGGAAACTCTTTTATTAACTATTCAGCCTATAGTCTTCGATCTAGTCTTCTATTCAGAAAAAATATTCCAAAATATTATTCACATAGGTGCTGCACTTTATCATTATTTTCAAAACAACTAAAACAGTGGCTTAGAACAGCCAAGAATATTGATGAGCTCCTCAGCTTATATATTTGAAACTAGTACGAGTAGAGTTACACTTTTGTTTTTGTGCAGATATTGTATTATTATTATCATTACATTATCTATTTGATTTATATATTTTACTATTATATTGGAAATTCGCAATTTGAAGTAGAAAATGGTCCAAAAAACATTTTATTTCCAAAAAAATATTTGGAAAACCACAATAAAAAGCAATAATCTGCGGCAATAACATTGCCTACATAAGCATGAATTATCTGTGCTATTTTCGATACCAACATGTCGAAAATTCCAGAATACACGTGGGTGCCCAATAATAGTATATAAACCTGCTAGACCGACTCTCCTTACACCCCTCCTACCGAGAACCATAGAAATAAAATATTAAAACATATTTCTATAGATCATGTTATCCGAAGGTCACACTAATGAATCTTGAGAGCAACACTAATAAATCTGGTCAGCAGCACTAATGAATCAAGCCACCATATTTAAGATTGATTGATTAATTAGACAGTAGGGCCAAGGACAGTAAATTTGTTTTTGTTTTATAAATCAGAATGAATCGGTTTCAGACATTTTGTAATTGCACGACACAAGAAAACACATTCTTGTCTACTAAATTTCGTCACCAGGGCTCATTAATAGCACTCGGCTTTTTAAATACCATTTAATTATTTAATCTCTGCTGATACAAAGATTAGAAGAGCTAGATGCTTTTCAAAAATAAAATAGTTTTTAAGTTTTTTATAGTTGTAAAAAGATTCATATAAAATATATTTTTAATTTGAGTTGTGGCCTACAAAAGGACTCAATCCAGCTGCTTTAGCATAAATTGGTAAGGCTTCCCAAATGACATTCACTAAAAAATCACAACATTTGTTAAGTTTATGTGCAATTACAACAAATCTTTCTCCTACAATATTCGTTTGCACCGAAAAATGTTCTCAACGATTCAATCGAGTATGAAAGCTATATTATACGATTCCAATCAATAAGGATAATTTTCATTTTATGTATGTATTTAAAAAATTCCTCATTGTCACTCCTCCATCCTTTTATGAATTTCTTGTACACGTGATGCAACAACAACAAAATAATCGCACATAACGAAACAAGGGTGTTATTTTCCATTTTCGTACCATTTACAAAGATCCATATGAATGACATTATTACATATTAGTACGAGTATGTTTGTTGATAACAAGAAAGGAAGAAAAGAATAAGATTTACACAAAATGAAAATTTTATCACTTTGTGTATGTACCTCTCTCTATACGAAGGAACGAAAAAAAAAATTAAAATATTTGAACGTTACCAAAAAAGGATTTAAATTTTCATCTTGTGTTTTGATTTATTTCTCAAGTGTTTATTTTCCTATTTTCATTATTTGTTCATGCATTACAGATTTGAAATTTATAATAGATTTTTTTAACTACACTCGTATGTTGCGTATTCACAATAAATTGCAAAAGAAAATTAAAAGAAAAAAGTGTTGAAGTCTTTACGTAAATTTTGTGACCTACATACAAATAATCATTGTAACAACTGTACATCCCTAATTCAAAAACATTGCAACAGTAAATTTCTATTTATTTATTCATATGATCATATGATCTGGCTTTCTATTGTGTTGTCCCTAATTTATTCGCTCTTTCAGAGTAGCAGTACGGAGGCTGTATTGTTATATCTGTATTATTGTTAGATTTAATTTGAAAATTTCTATCCCTTAAATATATCCTCGATAAATAAGTATGTAGTGGTTGGTTGGGTGGAAAAGGGGATTGATATAGATAAACAATTTTTCTATTATGCTATTATGTTTCATTTATATATAGCCGTGCCATCAGACGAACATTTTTTTGATCCAGATATCATTTGACGGTGTGATTAAAATGAATCAAATCGTTTTTTACTGTTTTGATTGTGCATTGAAGGGAGAGTTCCATCTTCATTGATATTTTAACCGTACTTATGAAAATGCTAGTGTGACCAATATTATCTATTGAATTGATGCATGCATATTATGAAAGGGTATAATATGGTGTAAATGGAAGGACATCTGACGATTCTAATTGATTTTTTGCGAGTTGAGTTAATGGATTTATAAAGGATTGCAAATTAAAGTATAATTTAAAACAATTGTTTGATCATTGAAGGTTGGAATAACAGTGGGACACTCTTTGTCTGGAATTTTCACTACTTTGATCTAACAAATTATAAAAAATACATCGGAAAGATTATCTTCATACCAAAATATTTATTTTGTTGTCAATAATTATTTATTAATTTTGACAATAATGTTAACCACTGTACCAAAATCAGATTTACTGTGTTCCATTGCAGTGAGCAAACTACTCAGAACTACTTATTTATCCAAATAATTTGGAAATCGATGCAGTGAGATTTTTAATTAAGGTTATTGTTCAACTAATTGATGAACATAGTAGCGGCACCAGTTTACTTTACGCTTCGCCAAGCTCGACATCCCTTTCATCTTCAGACTCGGAAGAGGATCAAATTGTAAAAAGAGTACGGATAAAACATTATTTAGAAGTAGTCCCAAAATATACCGATCTTCAATTCAAACAACATTTTCGATTGTCCAGAATTGTTACAGCAAAAGTTATAGGTATGTAACTATAAATGTGCACTAATTTGGTTCATTATTTCAGAACAATACAGCATAACGTTTTTGCATGACTTTGAATACGGTGGGCGCTCGAAAGTTGGTCCGGAAACTGAGATATAATACTGTGGGCACAAAATAATAAGACTTTGTTCATAATTTTAGAATTCTTTATTTATTTCTCCAAATCTATTTCGTCCCCCTCAAAGTAACCCCCCCGGCCTCAATACACTTGTGCCAACGTTTTTTCCAATCCTCGAAACAGTTGTTAAAGTCAATTTCCGGAATAGCCTCCAATGCGCGTAGCGATTCACGTTTAATGTCTTCAATTGACTCAAAACGGTTTCCCCGGAGCGGTCGTTTGAGTTTGCTGAACAGCTAGAAGTCACACGGAGCTAAATCAGGCAAATACGGTGGTTGCGGAACGATATGGGTGGAATTTTTGGCGAAAAAATCACGTAAAACCAATGCAGTATGAGAAGGTGCATTATCGTGGTGCAAAAATCAAGACTTGTCGACCTATAATTCCGGCCTCTTTGTACGAATAGCTTCGCGCAAACGACGCATAACACTCAAATAGTATTCCTTGTTGACAGTTTGGCCGGTCGGAAGGAATTCGGAGTACACCACACCTCGATAATCGAAGAAAACTGTCAACATCACCTTGATTTTTGACTTGCTTTGACGTGGTTTTTTCGGCTTCGGCTCACCTTCGGCACAATATTCGGCCGATTGATCGTCTGTTTCCGGGTCGTAAGCATAGATCCAAGACTCATCGCCAGTTATAATGCGTTTCATGACATCCTGGTAGTCGGAAAGCATTGTTTCACAGACGTCAACGCGACGCTGTTTTTCCAAAAAATTGAGTGATTTTGGAACCAATCGTGCTTTCACTTTTCTTAGGCCCAAATGATCTTTCAAAATGGTTTTCACTGATCCTCCCTGAAGCTCTCTGACTGTTAATCGTCGATTCTCGAGCGCCAATTCCTTGATTTTATTAACGTGTTGATCATCAGTTGATGGCCGTCCTAGATGTGGTTCGTCGTCAACACGTTCTCGACTCTCTTTGAACAATTTGTACCAATCAAAAACACTTGCTCGCAACATACAATTCTCACCGCACACAAAACTTAATGGAACTTCTTTGTTGAATAATTTCACTCATTGTAAAAATCGCCGAATGCACTTTTTGTACTTCAGAAAGACAAGCGTATACTAAACAGTAATGATTATTTTGATGTGACATTTGGCACAGATGTCACTGACAGTCATACCAACATAGAAAATAAAATATTTCGACGAATGGTTCTCCGCGCGAAATTAAAATTAAAAAGTCTTACTACTTTTTGCCCACAGACAACTTTCCGCCAGGTCAACGTAACTAGGAGTTCTGTTCATCGAATGCTTTATCGTGTTGTAAAATGGATGGTCAAAGAAAGCCACAGATATATACTCGTAGTATCGCCAACACCAATAGAAATGAAAACCAACCAAACAAATTTTGCAAGAATGAAGGGCTTACTTCGAGTAATTGGAGCGATAGATGGTAGCTATATTAGGATTAATCTCCCGAAAAACGTTAAAGATGCCTAATATATATAATAGAAAAAAGTTTTATAGCGTATTATTGCAAGGGGCTGCAAATGCAGACATTTTTAACCACCTATGGTTAAAAGGATTGTTGCGAACATCTGTATTCTACATGCGTATTAGTTACTTAGTTCCCCGCTACAAAGATTTTGGCAATATCGGGAAGGTCAAGATGATTAGAACCGTGATCAATTTGGAATTCAGGATATTCTCGAAATCTAGGAACACTATGCGTATATCATCAGTTGCAATTCCCACAACAATAGAACATATAAAATAGCCGCCTTCCATGCACCTGTACATAGATTGTTCAACATTTATGTCAGAACCTCATTTCAAATCTGACCAGAGATACGTAATTGATGCTGCAAGTTTAAATGGACGAGACGAGAGATTAATATAATTGATTGACTGTTAATAGCCCCCCCCCGATAGGGGCAGGATGCAAAAGGAAATTTTAATCAACAGATTACGATGTGCAAAACTCATTGGCCGACCCCTCTTCCTTGTCCAGTACTATAAGCTGGCATGGAGCTATGCAATGTGCAGATGGTATTAAAAATTAAAATACGTTAATATAAGACGGTAAAATGAACCGCGAAAGAGCAGGGAGTGCTTCGGCTCCAGAAAAGATGGCATAGATTAAAGAAAGACCTATTAGCAATAGAAAAACCGCACATAAAACACATAAATTGTGTATCCGCCTCAAACAGTACGACATCGTTCTTATCACGAGAAGCAGAAGTATGGGCTCCTTCATTTGTAAGACACATATATCAGTAAGTTATGAATTATATGCTGCCCAGACGATTCGAAAAACGATTAGATGAATACTCGCAACCAGTATCAAGTACCTCGATGTACGGAGAAGGGACTAACTATTTGTCGAATAATCAAGGCAAATCAATCTGATAACTTTCAAAACTCTAAGATTATACAAAACTGTAGATGACAGACAAATGGAAATCACTTTTCATGGATAAATACTGTTACGAATTTGCCCTGCAAATCCGGTTCGTATCACTGGATTATGTGAATATCGTTATAGAATTTGACGGTTACAAATTCTCGTTTTCACTTCACTGCAAAACTTCACTAAAAACACTTCACAATTTCGAAATATTTACGCCACTTCTGGAATATTCCGTCAATAATTTTCCCACTCTTATTTTATTTTTACTTTACTTTTACTACACCATTTACAGCTTTTCATTACACCGCTGTTTTCACTTAACACCACTTATTATTTTCCCGCTATTCACTTTCGTTTTAACTCTTTCGCGTATTAGACATTTCTATCGTCCGATATTCCCGATTCCGCGTTGGCCATTAGTGGTTATAATTTGTTCAGACGTGATAGAGCTAATCCACCAGTTAATTATGGCGGAGTATGCCTATATGTTAACGAGCATATTAAATGTAATGTAGTATCGGTACCCCTCTCAATTTCTCAAAGGCTCGTTTCTGACTTTGAGTTTCTTTTTCTAAATGTCTTCGTCAATAAGCGGAAATTCCTTTTCGGTGTAGTTTATAATCCTCCTAAAACGAACAAGAGGTCGTATGCTCTATTTAAAAAATCGCTTTTAGACATTGAGTGTCTTTTTAGTTATTTTTCCTGTCGGTATGATGAGGTTTTCATTTCGGGTGATTTTAACTTTGATATTTCTCAAGAGACTTTATTTTCTCGTAGCTATTTAAATATCTTAAATAGCATTAATCTTTCAGTTTATAACACTGAAGCGCCCACATACTCTTATGCAACCGCAAGTGGTGGTTCTTATTCTCTCATTGATCATGTTGTCGCTTCTGCTGATAATTCCATCTGTTTTTTCAATCAATTGTCTCTTGGTATTGGTTCTCATCACGATCTCCTTGTTTTTTCTGTTAATTATTACTCTCGTCCTAAACCTAAAAGTTTCAGCTTTAGGGATTTCTCGAAAATTGATGAATCTCACCTTTTATCAATTTGTGGCTCTATTCGTTGGGATGATATTTTTTATCTTAGTACTTCTACCGATCAAATTGACTATTTTAACTCCTCTATTAATTATGTATTTAATAATTGCGTTCCTCTCACTACTGTTTACTTTAGACCTAGATCCCCCCCTTGGATGACGCAAGAGATTTCGAATGCTATTTCTGTTCGTTTTTCCAAATATCGTCTTTGGAAAATGAGCCCTAATTCTATTTCTTATCTAGCTTATAAGCAATCTCGAAATAGAGTGGTAAGTTTAATTCGTATCGCTAAGCAAAATTTTTTCAAGGATAAGCTAGATCCTTCTCTTCCCTCTAAGATATTTTGGCGTAACGTTCGCAATTTGGGCCTTGGTAGTTGCAAAGGGGGTGCTTCGGTAAGTTTCAAAGCTAATGATTTTAACCGTTACCTAAGTAATTCTAGTTCCAACCATGATATTTCCAATATTGATTTATTATCCGTAGATTCCCTAAATTCTTTTTCATTTGCAAATATATCAATTGATGATTTGCATTCTGCAATTTGGGAAGTTAAATCGCAATCCACTGGTCTAGATATGGTTAGTTTAAAATTTGTTAAGCGTATTTTTCCTAATGTATCAAGATACTTGTTACATATTTTTAATTTTATTTTAACGACCTCGTTTTATCCCGCTCAGTGGAAGTTGAGTAAAATTATTCCTATTCCTAAAATTAGCAATCCTTCTGAGCTTTCCCATTTCCGCCCTATTAGTATTTTAAGTTCTCTGTCCAAGGCGTTTGAATTGGTAGTAAAAAACCAAATTCAATCTCATATTGATAGCTTTAATTTGCTTAGTATTTTTCAATCGGGTTTTAGAAGATTTCACGGTACTACCACTGCTTTACTGAATGTTTGTGATGATATTCGTCGTAGTATGAGTAAAAGAGAAATGACTTGCCTTACTTTGTTGGATTTTTCTAAAGCGTTCGATTCAATTAATCACCAAATTTTGTTTAATAAGCTTATTTCGAACTTTAATTTTTCTCTCTCTGCTGCTAAATTAATTTTAGACTATATTTCGGGTCGCTTTCAGGCAGTCTTTTTTGACAATTCGCTTTCTGACTTCTTACCTGTCTCTTCTGGCGTTCCTCAGGGGTCGGTTCTTGGTCCTTTACTATTCTCAATGTACATTAATGACGTTGCATGTTCGATTCGCCATTCATCTTTTCATATTTTTGCTGATGATGTACAAATTTATAGGAGTAGTCGCTTAGATAATGATTCCATTAACTCTAATATTTCTCTTATTAATGAAGATTTGGTAAGAATTTATAATTGGTCACTATCTAACCGGCTCGCTCTTAATGCTAATAAATCTCAGTCTATTATAATTTATAAAAAATCTATAGATACTTCCTCTTTCCCTGGAATTTTTCTCGGTGATTCTTTAATTCCATTCTCTAATACAGTTAGAAATTTAGGGTTAATTTTCAATAAAACTCTAACTTGGGGTGATCATTTGATTAAGGTTAGCAAAACGGTTTTTGGAATGCTTAGTTGTTTGTATAAAGTTGTTGGTTTTTCTGATAGTAATTTTAAAAAGCGTATGTTCCTCTCGCACCTTCTTCCACATTTTCTATTTGGGGATGTTGTTTTGTTTGGTATGCTTCAGGAGAGTATGAATGTTCTCCAAAGATGTTTCAATGCTTGTACTCGTTTCGTTTTTAGTATTAGGAAATATGATCACATTTCGCCCTTTTTGAATTTGATTTTGGGTTGTAATTTAGTTGATTTTTATGAACTTCGCGTTTGTCTTTTTATTTTTAAGCTTCTCAGGACAAAACAACCTCCCTATTTATTTAATAAGTTATTGTTCAGTAGGTCTTATTCTTCAAATTTACGTTTACTTCCCCCTGTAAACTTGTGTAGGTCTCTTAATACTTCGTTTTCTGTTAGAGGTATTTCTCTTTGGAACTCTATTCCATTAGATATTAAGAAATCGGCGTCGCTTAGATCTTTTAAAACGGGTTATTTAGCGTGGCGCGCTTGAATGACAATACATTTGTATAATAATATTTTTATATTTATTTATATTGTTTTTGTATGTAGTTTGTAAGCATTCACTTCTTGCAGTATCCTCCGTAACAAATGAGCTTGAGCTCAACATGGAGGGTATTAGCATGGAGTGGATTTGTTTTTTGAAAAAATCTGAGGTTTTTATGCCTAATGGAAGCATTTTTTTGTTGATGTTCATTTATTATGCTTCCATATGTGCTTTTCCTCTACTAAAATTGTTATGTCAATCTATTAATAAATAAATAAATAAATAAATAAATAAATAAATATTGTAGCTCTTGCATGGCCTACTAAAACTGACTGACTGTGTTCGTTGCATTCAGATTTATAAAACGATCGAGAATCATCTGGATCTTTACAGAAATAATATACTCGGCTCTGTTCTACACTAATTTAATCTACTACACAACAAAACCGTCATAAAATTATCTTTAACGCGACCATTGCTGCCCTAAGGTGACAATTGGTAGACAATCTGCAATTCTCACTCGCCTTGGCCGGTATATACTCCAGATATATTTCAATGTCCTTTCCAATGGAGCTTCATCCGATCCTAAGACGACCGCTTCAATAATCCCACACCGCACCTGCAACGATTTTTTAATTTTTCTGGTAAGTCATACTTACCGACATCATCCATGCTTGATCTCAACACCTCCAGTATAATAATTATAACTTTCATCAAGTTTGATACACCATCCTGGGTTGCTGTCGTTCTCCGCTGTATAAATAACCCTCGCACCAAACTCATCAAAACCATCTCCAGCAGACGTCATCCTCACTAACCACGAACACCACACTCCTGGCTCCCTCTGACCAACAAATGGCTCACTACGAGACGTCGATTCTGCATCCGGTCGACCATCCAAAATCCTGAGTATTTCGTTTCTTTCTTCTTGAACCGAATTAACTTTTTATATTATTTTTTATATTACGTCAAGTCTTGCATTGTTTGTAGCGTCTCTTTACTTCTTTGATCCAATTTTTGGTATTCCTAAAAATAGCCTCACGTATAATTGCAATATTAATTCATTTCTGAAACAAATCTTCGGTAAATTACGTTGCTTTACTTGGAATTTAAACTCTTTAACCATTTTAAATCCTTAACACAAGGATTCGTTACGGATTTGGCCATAATAACACTGATTCTCTTTATTAACACGGTACAATTTATTTCTCAATAAATTGCCACACAGTTCAACACTTTGACTACTTATTTTAATTTCACTGTTTACTTTTTTACAGTATATCTGTCGTTTGACACCAAATAAATATCTGCCATAAAAATTACACTGCCCCGATGAGGTTCGAACCATAGATCTTCACCTCACCATCCTGCAATCTTAACGACGACTCTGATGTGATCTGTGTGTGTGTTAAGCATAATCGTCACATTACCCCCACCTTAATTCTGTTCGTCCCGAACAGATTCATGAATGCTCCCGGCGTTGTAACGTGTTAACTTATCGATGTGAACCACCTTCATTTTCATCCTGGGACTTTGTTCAATCCGGTATACAACATCGTTGATCTGCTTTATTACTTTGTAAGGTCCTTCCCAATTTTGTTGCAGCTTCAGCGATTTCCCTTTTTTTCGTTTGGGATTGTAGACCCAAACCAAATCTTCTTCCTTAAATCCTATGCTGTTAGGCCGCCGGTCATATCTCGTCTCGACAATAAAGTGTCCCTTACTGCAGCGTGTACGTTGACCATCCTTTGCCTTAACTCTGTCGTGTAGTCTTGCTTAGTAACCGGCTCCGTCTCAGGTGATCCAAATTTAACATCACATGGTAATCGGAGTTCTCTGCCAGTGATCTTCGGTATCTACTCTGAACCTCGAAACTTGCGCAATGTGATTTCTTTGTTCCTGTCTCGAACAGTGCGTACACTGAAGACTACATGGCCTGCTGGACATTCCATCTGCGTTGTTATGTATCAACCCTCGCCTGTGCTCGGTTTTGAACGTGTAGGTCTGTAGTCTTTCGATCCATCTCACAAATTGTTCCTCAGGCTCCTTAAACTGCATTAGCCATTTCAGAGCTGCATGGTCCGTTCTTAAAGGAAATTCTTGTCCATACAGGTATTTATGGAAATGTTTGACAGTATCGACCACCGCCATCAATTCTCTCCGGGTTACGCTAGTAAAGGTAGTATGATAGAACCCGTTCTGTACCTCCCTGGTTTTGCGACAGCACTGCTTCTATTCCCATATTACTGGCATCGGTATCCAAGATGAAAAGATCTCCTGCATGTGGACACGCCCAATTTGGAGAACGGCATAACTTCTTCTTTCGCTGCACGAACGCGTCTTCATGCTGTTTTGCCCAATTAAATGGCTGAGTTTTCTCCGTAAGTCGATGCAGGCTTCTGGCGACATCCGCAAAGTTCGGAAAAAATCGTCTATAGTAGGAACATAGCCCTAGAAAACACCTCAGCTCGTGTATGTTTCTAGTTTCTAGGAGTGCGCCACTCTTCTACAGCTGCTAGTTTTATTGGACCAATTCGCACTCCTTGCCTTAATACAATGCTGTGGTGCTCGTTAAATGTTCGTCCTAATACGATTATGTCATTAAGGTATACTAAACATGTTCTCCAATTGAGACCCTGTAGAACGTGCGCCATCAATCTCTCAAATGTGGCAGGAGCGTTGCATAGTTCAAATGGCATTGAAGTAAATTGGTATTGGCCATTACCTGCAGTAAAGGCCGTCTTTTCTCTGTCCTCTTCATGGATTGCTACCTGCCAGTACCCACTTGGTGATCCAGCGTGCTGAAGATATTTGCTCTCGATACGTGTCAAGGTGTCGTCAATTCGTGGCAATGGGTAACTGTCCTTTTTAGTTACTTCATTCAGCTTACGGTAGTCGATGCAGAACTGCATCGAACCGTTTTTCTTTTGCACGAGAACCACCTGCGAACTACAAGGGCTGCTAGACTTCTCTATTACTCCATCGCGGTCCATTTTCTCGATCAGTAATCCGGCCTCCTGATGTTTGGCTAGCGGTAATCTCCTTGGCGTTTGTTGTATTGGCGCTGTCGATCCGATGTTGCACTATATCAGTTCTTCCCATATCATCATCGTTCAAGGCAAACACGTCGGCCAATCCTTCTAACACTCTTACTGCCGCTTTTGCCTCCGTCCCTGCGAGATGATCACATAATAAGTGAATGATCCACTTCCTCGCTGGGGCTATGGCCTTGTTATGTTGTTCTCCCGTTCAGCTTTGCCAATCACTAACCCTTCCTTGATCACGCTTACTGTTGGGCTCACATTCATAACTCTCACTGGTATCTTTGGCATGAGTTTCACCACGGTTCTTCCGCATAATACTCCTTCTTTGCCACTACCTCTAACTTGCTGTTTCCAAGGTCTCCGTTGATTCGGGCATAGATCACTTTGTCGGACATCGGTTGTATCTGTATTCTTTCATCTGTAATGACTCGTAACCCGCCGTGATTATTGTTGTCCACTTGCAAGGGTACCTCCACATTGTGATATCTCAACACTTGGTTCTTTAGATCCAGTAATATCTCGTGCTCGGTCATAAAATGTAGGCATAAAATGCATTGGTCCATGCCGGCAACAATGAATATGGGCTTAGATCGTATCCCTCCGACTGTGACTAATAGTGAACACTCTCCTTTCTCTGCTGCCGCATCTCCGGTTGCTGTTCTTAGGTTATAACGAACCACTTTTTCCATACGCCGTGGTGACACCATGTCGGGACGTAGCACGGATTTTGAAGCTCCGGTGCTCAATGTGAACGTGATTGTTTCTCTAACTCGCCGTTGATAACTAAGCTGTTACAGTCCTTCCCAAGTTAGGTAATTAAGACGGTGATCTGCTGCGGCGTCTGCTGTTCTGGAAGCATTGTGCTGGTCTTCTCATCTTTGCATCTATCATGGCCTCTATTTGTACTATATTCTCGTCATCTAATTTTCGCAGTTTAACGGAATCGGAGGTAAAGCTGGCTTTAGCTGCCGCGTATTCTAGAGTTGGTCCCAATACTTCGTTCATTCCTTTTCCCTTTGATGTCGTCCGCAAGTGCAGTTTGAGCTGGTAGTCTCTTACAGCGTTACTGAAAGCATCTACTGTTAACTCATGCAGGACATCACTCGGCACTTTACAATACGCTTGGCGGCTAACTTCGTTATTTCTCGTTCCATATCTTGTAGACGTTCGCCTCATTGTTGCCGGCGTTTATGAAGCTGTATTTTGCGCAACTCTTGGACATGGGACTGTTCGTACCTCAGCAGCTCCAACTCCTTAAAAATTCTCTCATCGTTTAACTCTGCTGCAGGTACAATCGGTAGGACATCTGCTGCTTTGCTTGAAATTGTAGCTTGAAGTTTGCTATTGGAGTTTCGCCATCGAATAAGAGGGGTTTCAACACTCCTTTATGGCCTTCATTATGCAGTTTGTTTGATGTAGTCGTGCTATTTATTTGGTTGGGATATATCGTTTTTGTTTGTCGGACCTTTTCCTGGCTGGCTACGATCTGTTTGACCCAGCACTCCAATTGTTACATTTGTCCTATAGCGTCTGCCTCTAACTTCTCTTGTTGTGCCTCCAATTTTACCAGCTTCTTATCCTGTTGCTGAAACCGCTCATTCTTAATCGCATTTTGTTGTAGAACTTGTAGTGTCAACTTACTAAGCTGGTCGAGCTTTGTGTTTTGTTGTTGGCCTTACAGTAAGGCGTTGAGTATAGCTCCAGTATTTGCTGGATCCGCTGGTTTTCCGTAGACGTCAGTACTTATCTTGCTCTTCTTCCACTGCTGTTGTTGGGTTCGCTTTAGTTTCGGCAGTTTCCCCATCCTTTTCTTTAATTGGGGTTACTCTGGTGATGATCTGTACTGCATGTAATGTTGGTCGCGATTCAACGGCTTTCGTGTCTCTGCTGCTACCACCGTCCGGGCCATCTTTAACTGCATTTTGAAGCCTCGCGTATAGCTCCATCTTATTGCCAATCGTTGGCAATTCTCGCTCCTCCAATTCTTCTCGAAGTTGTTGAGATGTGTATCCGCTAATGTTCTTCAACATTGTATATCGCAAATAATCCCACTTCTGACACCAATTTGTTATGAATTTCGTGCTTCACAAGGATTCGTTACGGATTTGGCAATAATAACACTGATTCTTTTTATTAACACGGTGCAAGTTATTTCTCAGTAAATTACTATACAGTTTTCAACTCTTTAACTACTTACTCGTAGTTTGATTTTTCACTGTTTACTTTTCTACTGTATCCACTTGATCACTGGTTAAATAACAACTGACCTATGCTGCGGTTTTGTCCCCTTTTTATACCCAGAAATGCGGTTTTTGATCTTTCTATATTGCGCTGTTGCAGCAAAATTGTCCATATTTGTGTATTTATTCGAGGCGAATCTGTAATCGTTGTTGTAATTGTACACGTCTTCTCTCTCATCATGCATTTCCCCTTTTTATATTCCATTTACTACTTCCATCGGTCACGCCCATCTTCTGGAATATTTCTGTGTTTTGCTGAGTGTAACAATCGTCAGTCTGCATTTGTAACTCACCGCGTTAATATCTGTCGTTTGATGCCAAATAAACATGGCCCATACAAATTACACTGCTCCGATGAGGTTCGAACCATAGATCTTCACCTCACCATGGAAATGGAATATTCCCGAAATAATCAGACAACAACAAATATTTTCCAAAACTATTTTATATTCACTACTCACCTGGATCTTTACATAAATATTATTATCGATTTTCTACTAGACTACTATGATCCGCTATACAACAAAACTGTCTCTAACGCCACTACTTTAACCTAGTTGTCACTAGCAAATTACCTATCAGCGATATCATAGCAATAATAACACAACTTACTGAACGCTACACCGAGCTCAATAATTGCGAACCGGTATCAAAAATTTTGCCCTCGGGATTTTTGCAGATTTACCATTCGCTATATCGGCGAATTAAAAAAAAGTGGTTTTTAAAAAAGCACCGTTTATTTGTGCGTCCTTATGTGTTTAGTGCCGTGTCCACTAAATGTTGTAGCTTCTCTATAGTCAAAACGAATTGACTATCAGGATGAAACTTCAACCTTAAGTCTTTATCATATTGTAAATTGCGAGATTCTGGTGATTTTGGTCAAAATCGGTTCACCGGAAGTGGCAGGTTCCATGGGCAGATTCCGTTTTTTGCAAATATTTTGAAATGTTTATCATTCACGTGAAAAACGATTATGAACTAAAAGTTTCTAAATTAAATTGGCAACATGACTTTTTCCGTAAGTCTGTGTGTGGTGCCGTACCGATTAAATGTCCTAAACTCCTTTAGATCCCAGACGGATTGGCTGATCGGGATGAAACTTAATATAATAATTAACGTTTTGTCATAAATTGGAAGATTCCAAAGATTTTTAATCGAAATCAGTCTACGAAGGAAGTGGGAGTTTCCATAGGAGCTTTCTTGTTTTATTGCAAATATTTTGAAAAGTATTTCATTTACGATTAAAATGGCTACGACCTAAAATAATATAAATTGCAACAATACCGCTCCAGATCATTTTTTCAAATTTTGTTTCGCGGAAATGATGATTTTTGACAAAAACTGTTTTTTGACAAAAAAATACAAAATCGGCTCTTTACAGCCCAGACGGATTGATTGATCGTGATGGAACTTAATTTTTTTTTTGATAAATTGAGAGATCCCAATGAATTATGGCCGAAATCGGATCACCAACAGTGACAGCTTCCATAGTGCCATTTTCATTTCCTGCAAATATTTTCAAAATATATCATGTTTGATTAAACCAATTACACATTAAAATTACGATTTTTGGCAAAAAACTGTTTTTTGTTTAATAATTTTGATATCGCCGAAGTCAAAAGAAGTAAAAGTAGTTTTAAAATATCTCTGTGTGTTTTTGTGTTTGTTGTGTCTTGCAGACACAGACATTTATGTAGCTTTTCCACAGCCCAGTCGCATTGACTGTTCGAAATGAAACTTCAAGCTTAAGCTTTTTTCATAAGTTGGAAGATCCCTGTGATTTTTCTCCGAAAGCAGCCCACAATAAGTTGCAGCTTCCATGGGGGCTATTTCTTTTATTGTAAATATTTGGAGACGTATATAGCATTTACGAAAAAACGATCAAAACTAATGGATTGTAAATTCACTTTCAATCAACATTAGTACAGATCATTTTTAAATTTTGCCGGAAATGACGAGTCTTTTTAAAAAAAAAGCTTTATTTCACCAAAATTCGACAACTCTTACAGTTCAGAAGAATATAGAAATTGCTGGTCTGTAAATTACAATGATATATGGCACCTAAAACGTCAATCAGTCTTGATTTAAATATTTACAAATAAATAACTGTAATTGCTAAAACAATACGACAAACAATGTTAACAATGAAAACACAATTTTCAACAGTATATGAAAATTTCAATGAAAATAGTAAAATTTTTACAAAAATTGAAACAATGAAATCGGCAACAAAATAACGGAAAATAAAAGAAAATTTTGTTTTTCAATTTTTCCCAGCAAAACGTTTAATGAATATATAATTCAAAAATAAATTGTTGACGTTATTGTATGCGAATGCTGAATGTTGCAATTTGGTGTTTTGTTCCACAGTCATCATCCAATGTCGGGTGTGAATATTTACTAGTACAGTGGTAAATATTTATGTACAGCATGCAATCAAAAGACAAAACAAAAAAATTGAATTTTGATTGATATTTTGACGCCTTGTATTTTCACAATTTTGCACTCACACACACACACACACACACACGCACACACACACTATATACACTTTTTGATTATATTATATTTGATTATTGTGTATCCTTTTATTGTTTGAAAATTATCCCGAAATATAAAAGAATACAATTGAACAATGGAGAGTAAAATGAAATCAATTTTTTTTTATATTTTGAAAACGTGACAAGATTTTTCCACGCAATGTGGAAAATAATAATCAAAAATGGAAAATTTTTATTTTGCAGTTTGTCCATAATGTATTCGGGTCGAATTTTTTATTTTTTTTTGGTTTTTGTCATATTAAAATTGGTTGGGCGGAAAGGATGTTAAATTATCAATTCTACCGTATTTATTTTTTGTATTTTGAAAAAATCAGAATAATTCGACGAAGGCAAAAGTAATTCACAAACTTTGTTAGGGGAAAGTAATTTTTTCTCATTTTTGGGAAAATTTATATTTTCCAGTCACTTAGTTTTATAAGATTTTCCATTTTCTATAATCTACATTTTCGTCATTATATGCCGAGTGGATTTTTAAGTGTAAATTGTTTTTTATAATTTTATTAAATCTAATTTTTGGATTATTATTTTTTAAATTGAAAGTTAATTGTTTACCGTCTTGAACTCGTGATATCTGTTGATAAATGGTTTTGTGTATTTATTTTACTTCCGCTACATCGCATTGAGGGATTTGGCCGCCATATTATCGAAGTTACATAATTAAATTAGTTTTGGAATAATGGGTGATAGTTGAATACTAGCCATGTCCTGGACGTGGCGTACTTATAGTGTAGGGGGATGATTTCATTTTTCCGTTTATATTGCTTTACTAAAAAAATCATACTGAGCGAGTCCATATTGAAAGGATTTAGATACCGATTGACAGATCAGGCTCTAATGAATTACTTCTATATGATTGCATTTTGGTGCAAACTCCGAGATGTCTTATTATTGGCCATAATGAGATGGCCATAATGGATATCCTGTTGAGCATGTCCATTGAAAGGATTCACACACCGTTTGATAGGTCAGACCTCAAAGAATTACTGATTGCATTTTAGTCCAATCTCAACCCAAAAATCTGAGAACGATGAGAGGTTTCCTCATAAGGACGTACTGAGTAAGTCCACATTGGAAAGTAACATGATTTGTTTGATAGGTCAGACTATTAGGAGTAGGCTCTAAGTGGTGGCATTTTGGTGCAATATATGCGATGTCTTGTTATTGGACATATTGAGATTCACTCCATTGTAAAATAGAGCCGATGAGAGTTTTCTTATATGAATCCCATATTGAAATGATTCGCACACCGTTTGCTATAGGTTAGAAAAATCACGAAGCCATTGAGAGCTTTGTTAATAAAACAATCATACTGAGCAAGTCCACTTTGGAACGAAGCATGCTTCGTTTGAAACATTAAACAATGTGAAGTTAGCTCTATATGGTGGCATTTTTATATAATCCCTGTGTATTCGTGTTATTTGGGCATCATGAGATTCATTCTAAATTTAAAAGAGTAAGTCTATAGTGAAATGATCCATACACCGTTTAAAAGGCCAAACCACAAGGAATAACTTCTATATTATTGTATTTTGGTGCAAATTATATGATGTCCTACTTATTGACCTAAATGGGATTCGCTCAAATATCAGACAGCAAATGGGAAATTTGAACGAACTTCATTTGATAGTTGATAGTTATAGTTATTGGCAGTTAGCTCTATATGGTTCACATTGTACTGTATACATACTTTGCATGAACATCTGTCCATCAGAAATCTGTGTTCAAAGTGGTGCTTGCTCACATTTGACCAAAAACAGCAACTCGTCGATAATTCAGAGCGTTGTTTAACCGCAATAAATAGGATTTTTTGCATCGGTATGTCACAATGGATAATTGATAATTTGGCGCGCTGTCAAAGTATTCAGCTCAGGAAAACAATTGTTGAGCATTAAAAATTAAAATTTTATTATTTTTATTTTAAAATAATGGTTGTTTATTGTAAAATCCGTTTATATAATACAATATTTACATAAAAAGCTAAGAAAAGTATAAAGTAAAATAAAAATTCAAACAAAAAAAATTACATCAGCATTCGTACAACACTACATTACTTTTGTGTTTCCAATAAATGGCTGACCAAATTAAATGTGTGTCCTGCAAAAGCGCAATTAGCGAGATTCACCAAGGAATTAAGTGCACCAGATGTCATAATACGTTCCATTCACGCTGTGTTGGGTTCTCTGGTAAAAACAGGCAGGAAATTCAATAGATCGCCACCATTTGGAACTGCTGTCAACCAAGCTCCCTAGTAACTGTCAGCCCTAAAAACAACTCCGATTTAAAGAAGCAGGCTCCTGTTGATGGTACGCCTCCAACATCTCAAACACCACAAACATCACATATTTTGAAATCATCAGTCGATATCAATCAACAAAGCTTTCAAAGACTTGAGCACCTAATCCTGGATGTGAAAAAATCTCTCCTTGACCAACTATCGGTGCTTCGTGACCAAATAGTAAATTTATCAGCTGAAAATACGGAACGGAAAAACAGGGTCCAGGTTGCACAGGAAAACAACGAAGAGCTCCATCACACTATTAATCGCCTGGAAACGGAAGTTGAATATCTGAAAGAAAAAGGCAATCTAAGCAACATTGTGATTTCTGGAATACCGGATAGATCGATTGATCCTCTTACCTTAACTGCAAACATTCTTAAAACAATCAAAGCCAACGTATCCAGTGACTGTATAACCAGCGCACAATATATCGGGAGAGAACTCGTGTTACCATCCACCAGCACAGCACCCAAAACGCCTAATCATTTTCTCCTGGTCAAGCTTAAATCCATCACCATCAAGCAAGAAATAATAAAAAATAAGAAAGTATATAAAAATCTATTTTCGGATCAAATTGGATTCAAAACTGAAAATATCAAACAAATCATCTTACCGCTAATAAACTCCAACTATTTCGTGCTGCTCGGCAATTTAAAATAGCTAACCAATTCCAATTTCTCTGGACCACCAACAATCGGATTTTACTGAAAAAAGCACCACAGAGTAACACTATTCACATAAAAAGTTCAAACGATTTAGATAAAATTAAAAATTTGATTAATTAACTCAAATAGACTAATTTATCGCTTCACTTAGAATTATTTTCATATCGATTTATTGATTACTAAACACTAAACACTATTATATTATATTTATTATTATATTTATTTATTTTTAGTTAAAAACTTAAAATTGCACTATAAAATATCAACAAACAAAAACATAAACAAACGAGTCAGCTGTTTCGCTTTATGACAGATAGAAATACACACATAAATACAAATGGCATTTCTCAAATAGCGGATTTAGTTGATAGCGTGAATTATGAACTCGGATTTAAGTACGGTCGTAAAAAATTGGAAACGGGTTATGTAAATATTGTATATTTCAATATCAGGGGTTTGAAGTCGAAGATTCATGAGATGGAAAATTTCTTATCGTTGTGTAATTATGGGACCGAAATCATTGTACTAGTTGAATCATGGATACAATCTGATGAGGTATGTTTAATTAATTTTCATGGTTATAATACGTATCATAGTTGTCGTACGGGTAAAGGAGGTGGAATATGTGTTTTAGTTAAAGAGAATATCAAATGCTCTGTAATTTTTGAAAAAGATGAGCTGAAAAACAATTTTCTAGTTTTAAAATTGCTTAAGCAAAATATGCATTTAATCAGTATATATAGATGCCCGGGATCAAATGTTGATAATTTTTTAGAGTCCTTTCAAACAATTTTAGGGAAATATCCGAGAGCGATTGTAGTAGGGGATTTTAATTTAAATATTTTAGATCCAAGAAACCCAAAAATTAGCAAATATTTAGATTTACTATCTGTAAATGGCTTCATGCTCATTAACAAATTAGCATCAAAATTTGCCACAAGAATATGCAACAGTACTTCCACTATTATAGATCATGCATTGACTGATCAATTCGGATTAGTACACAGTTTTGCATTGGAGGATGTATCATTCTCTCACCACAGAGCAATTCAATTAGTCTTAGATGTACAAGCTAGAGAATCTAAACATTCACAAATATTTAAAATGTTAAATTATGATTTGGCTGCGAAAAATCGTTTTGGCAAAAAAAAGAAACCGTCGAAACTGTGGGCGATCTGGTAAGCGGGCTCGAGAATGTCGTGAAGGATTGCATGCAATATAAGCGTAACACACGACGTGTGGGTCTGAAACAACCGTGGATGACCTTAGATTTATACCGGGATATCAAAACTAGGGACAAATTATTTAAACTAACTGTAAAATACCCTGAGTGTGGACATTTAAAAGTTAAGTTCAATCTAATAAAATCCTCGATGTAACCAGAGTACGGAAAGCTAAAAGAGATTTTTACGTAACTAGACTAGAAAATTGTATTGGAAGTTCGAAACAATTTTGGAATCTATTAAAGTTGGCCATTTATAATAAGACACGTGAAACTAAACCAAAACATATTTCGGTAATGTTAAATGGCTCAGTTAGCGAGTAGCGAGGACCCAAGGGAAGTTGCCAACGCATTCAATGCTTGTTTCATACATGCATGCGATTTTCCGTGGCCAAATGTAGTCGTAATTATGCCAGAATATCATATAGATTTTAAATTTGATACAACCAATGTGAGTGAAGAGGAAGTTAGTCGAGTCATTCAATGTTTGAAAACAGCTGCAGCCACGAGGCGGGACGGCATATCAGGCAAGTTCCTTCAATTTTTTCAAGAAAAATTGAAGAGAGCGCTAACTAGCTTGATTAACAATTCGTTGCTTGAAGACAAGTTTCCGGAAAAACTAAAAATGGCAAGAGTTGTGCCGGTATTTAAGGGTGGGGATGCACTGGTGCCAACCAACTATAGACCAATATCTATTTTAGGCTCAGTCTCAAAGTATTCGAAAGAATAGTGAATAACCGGTTAATGAAATTTTTGAAGGCGAATAATATTTTAGCAAGAGAGCAGTATGGGTTTACGGAAGGCTCTAGTACACAAGCAGCATGCCTTGAGTTAACTAGTTTCATTTCGGAAAATTTTGACAAGAAACGGATTGTAGCATGCTTATTTTTGGATCTACGAAAAGCGTTTGATTCGGTATATTTGTCATGGCTCCGATCATATCTTAAAGCTCGTCCTCAGGTTGTAGTTGTTAAACAAACAGAAAGTGATATGATGTGTCTCGCAAGGGGTGTACCGCAAGGATCCATTCTTGGGCCGGTCCTTTTTAACGTTTACATTAACGACATATGCAGACAAAACTTTAAGGGCACATTCCAGCTATATGCTGATGATGCTGTTAGAAAGTATGAAAATACAAATCTTAAAGATCCTTTTGAAGATATGCAGATGGATTTGACGTTGCTAAACCTGTGGCTCAATGAAAACAGACTTCAATTAAATGCCAAAAAGACTAAGTATATGATATTTACAAATAAAAAAATATCAGAGGAAGTTATAAGAGAGCTCAGCCAGCTGAGTGGGCATGATGAAACAAACGCCTATTTTGAGGCTAAAGATAATTCGTTCTAGTCGTGAATGTATACCAATACAACAAAAAACAGGGCGTTCTGTTTGCTTTTTTCTAACATTGGCTAGTTGTCGCTCACCTTTATATTTAACATTTTAAAAAGTAATTAACATTTCAAAAACTAACAAATTTCGTTTTGGCATATCCGTCTAGCTCAGTTTTCCAAAATATAAGCGAAGACGATGATTTTTGACAAAACTGTTTTTCAACAAGTATTCGGTCTCACCTCAGCCGAGGTTGATAGACTGGTTAGAGTGAAACTTCATACTTTAGCTTTTTCATAAATTTAAAGATACCAGTGATTTTTGCCCTAAATCGGTCTGCTGTAAGTGGCAGCTCCCATAGGAGCTTTTTCGGTTGTTGCAAATATTTTGAAAATAACATACAAAAAATCGGCCTCTTTACTGCCTAGACGGATTGATTGATCGGAATGAAACTTCATATACATTAGTTTTTTCTTTTTTTTTTTAATCCCAGTGACATTTAGCCAAAATTGGCAGACGGGAAGTGGCACCTGGAGAGTGCAGTCCTAGTACTCTCTTGGTCTCTAAATGTATCAGCCGAAGTAGTGGAAAAGAGCGGAGCAAATTTTGTTTACAGTCATGGACACTACATGTCACAGCGAGTCATTGGCGCCTTAAAACTAATACTAATTCAGCGACTGTTCTCCAGGTTTGGGGCAGCTTAAGCGGGCGCTATTGTATCACGCGGCTTGCTATTTAAATGTGTTCAAGGTAGGACTGGATACCTTACCTACATACGTCGCAAGTGGGTTAAGCGGCAGGCTTTCCTCATAAAATCATCTCAGATTATCATATCGCATAAACACCGCACAATTATTTCTCAACGGACAATCCTCCGAAAACACAATTCTTTATATTGTAGATGGACAATTCTTCATATAAAGAATAAGTGAAATTTTTAATTAAAGTTTTTTATTTAATTATTATTATCAAATTAAATTGTCATCGCAACATCTGGCGGCCTCAATCCCGGTTTTTACCGTACTGGTGTGTCATATTTTGATTTTTTTAGTGGACTCAAACCCCACCAGTGGTAAGCACACTATTTTCCCGAATCATCACTGTCCTCTGGTTGTTGTGTTTTTGTTTAGAAATACGTGTCTCTAAGATACGTGTCCCGAAGTCCGATTCATATTTTTTTAAGTGTGTCAAATTTTTTTTATGTGTGTTAACCGTTCCATTTTCTTTTAAAAAACGTGGTAAATAATGTTCGACGCGAACAACATAAGCGACGACAAACATTAGTTTGCGCATACAGTGCAGCTCCTATTGGCAGCACAGGCGGAAAAGGTCGATATCTACATTACTGGGGCGCGCTCATAGTTTTTGGAATACCAGAGTAACCGGATTTTTTTAAGTATATTACAACGCTCGTGCTGTTGAATTTTTGCGCTCGAATACACAGTAAGAAAAAGCAACTTCGCGCTGTATATTTAATGAATCAGACCAAATTCAAATATGCAGATGGTATCGTGCTTCTTGGCCGAAGACCTAGCGATATCAAGAGCTCGCTTGGAGGTGAACAGTAGTAAAATTAAATTCTTATCAACATCCATGAGTATCTTAATGGCACATCTCGGAATCACGACCATAATTTTGATAGCCTAGCAAATTTGAAAATTTGAAATACCTTTCAGAAATGAAAGCCTGAATTGCTGCCGGACACCGAGTAGTCTAGACCCAATCAAGGCTACTGCTATCTAAACATCTTTTGCAGTCGTGAAAGCTTGCGCTTTAAAAGCACTCACAAGACCAGTGCTGGTCCAAATAAACTACGAATCACGAATTCGTATGAAACACGAGATAAAGCCATTTCTTTAACCCAATCGTGTTAGATGGCTGGACTACTATGTAAGGTCCCTACAACAATGTATGATAAATAAATAGTTTCAACAACAGCCAGCCCATGTACGGCGCACAGGAAGACCCCTACTGCCCCGGTGCGACAACAACGAGTAAGACCTACGCATGATAAGATGTCGAAGCTGTAGGGCAAGGGTGATGGATCGAGATGGATTAATATGCAGACGGCGAATTCCCGTCATTGGATTCAAAAGCTAGGGAGGGGGTTTGGAAGTGGCACCTTCTATAGGAGCTTTTTCATTTCTGCAAATATTTTGAAAATTATAGTATTTACGAGAAAAAATAATAGGATCTGAGGTGTCTGGCAGCTTCCATACGAGCATTTCCGATTTTTCACCGGAAGTGACTGCTTCAATGTAGTTTTCCCGTTTACATGCAATGTATTTTGAAAAGTAAATCATTAACGAAAACACGATTATGAGATAACAGATGCTAAATTAATTTTGCAACAATACTGGTCCAGAACAGTTTTTTCAAAAAGCTGTTTTTCAGATAAAAAAATTGGTCCCGGTACAGCTCATACGGATTGATTGATCGGGATGAAACTTCATAAAAATCACTGGGGTCTTCCAATTTATGGAAAAAGTTTAATTTTTCCAAAAATCGGAAGATCCCAATGATTTATGGCTGAGATCGAACTTAGTTCAGATCATATTTTAAATTTGACCGGAAATCACGAGTTTTGATAAAACACTAAATTCGGCATCTCTACAGACCACGCGGATTAACCATAATGAATAAAACTTCACAGTAAAGCTTTTCCATGAATTGGGGAGCTATACGAAATAAGGTCGACATCTGTGTACCCGGTGTTGAAGCTTCCGTAAGAGATTTTACAATTTTTCCAACGAAGATTACATTTTTAACAAGGGTTGATCTTGTTGGTTTTCTGATGTGGTTTATTCGAGATCAATGTATATTTGTCTTAAAAGGGAGTCGGGTTTTGGCCACAATAATTACACCCCTTTACTTTTCGGTATATGAAATATGAACATTGTTGATCTCGAGTATTTTTGACTAAATGTCTGTCCAGCTTAGACAGATAGACTGATCGGTGTGAAACTTCATACATAAGTTGTTTTCATATGTTGGGAGATCCTTGTGATTTTTTCCGAAAACGGACTAACGGAAGTGGCAGATTCCATCTCAAGCAAAATTAGTTTAGATCAAACACTTTATTTTAAATTCTAGGTGGATTGACTCTTCGGAATGAAACTTTCATTCTTAAACTTTTTCTATTAGGCTGGAGATTCTTGCGATATTGGTTTGCGAAATTTGTGCTCTGCGCCTTCCAGAGAGGAGAGCTTTCTAAATTCTTGCAATGATGTTCAAAAGTTTAGCATTTACAAAAAACAACAAAGAATTAAAATAATCAAATAAATTTAAAATTTAAGTTATAACATTGGTTGGTTTTCTGAAATTGAAGCATCAACAGCGGTTTTTGATTATACAAGACAGTTTTCCTAAAATTTCGATAAGATTAATTTTTCACTTTAGAAACCAGGCGAGATTTGAGATCTATGTACATTCGTGCCAGTGTATTGCCAAGGGAAAATTGCCATTCGACAATACCAATCCCAGTGATCGTGAGATATCTGTGGAGAGTTCTGATCCTGGACCTGACTTTCAATACTCAATGGGGGTGGTGTTCGTGGTGATCTTCACAGTCGTTTGGCACTTGGTTGAACCGTTAATTACCGAGTCATCTTCATCTCTCGTATTGAAATCGCCTTACCCTTGTGTCCAATAAATTTGTAACTTTTTCAACGTTGTTGTCGACAGGTGATTGTTTTCAATTATTATTGAGTATTGCATTATTGTCAATGGTTCTAGGTGACTCAAATAGTACTAGGTGACAAAAATGAAGCACAAGTGCGTTCATGTAAATATCATTAGTGGCCAAACCATGATGAATCAGACTCCATATAATTTCGAACACAATATTTATTTAATATTTATTAATTAAATTCCATGTCATATTGACTTTGTGTGTTATCAAATTGACGTTGAGCGACACCTAAAGTACTATCATCGGGAGTCGACGAATCCTTCTTTATTCCCCAACAAATGTTTATGTCGACCATACTTAAATTAATCCGGAACAGAATTATTAAAATCAACTATATATTCGGTGAACGGTACTATCATCGTGATAGTGGCTTCGGCGAACCCTTAAAATTCCAATTCCCTAAAAAAATGTGTTTGTCATCTAATGACAATCTGACGTATCCTTTGATATTACCATTCATGTCAGGGGCCATACTTACATTAATCCGATACGGAATTAAATCGTATCGAAGTGAATGTATCGAAGAATTAAACTTTTGGCTGACGGTAGAATATTTTTTTATCATGATGAGTATCACAACAGATTTATTTTTGGGCTGACTTTAAAGCACGCCCGGTTTTCTTTTGGTGATAAAATAACTTTTGGGTTGATATATAGAAAATTTTGTATTTTGAAAATATTTGGGTTGACACATTGCGTTTAGCAAAGTTATATATTTTGGTATTGCCATCTAGAATTTTTTTTGGTTGGAATTTGGCCAACTTCAAAAAACATTTGTTCATCGACGTGCAACTCTTTGAATTTTATTTACCTCTCTCCGCAAATTTTTGATTGTTCTGTTTTGGTTCACAGTACTGAGATTCCATAGGAAATGTTTGCTCCTGGAAATTATTATAGCTACAGTATTTTTGGTGGATCAATTCCCAAAGTTTTACTAATCATTCGTTGGCAAGTGAAATATGCTTTATTTTTTTGATTTTGATGAGTGTAACATACGGCTCCTTCAAAATTTTGATAAATACATACATCTACTAGAAATGACAACTTTAATGGTATTAACACCGAAGGAGTCTGTACACAATTTTACTCATCAATTATATTAATGGGACAGATTTCAGCCGAATCTAACGATATTTTCAACAGAGCAATAATAACCAAATTTCAACTATACCAACCCCGTTCTAGCAATATTATATTTCGCAAAAATGTATATTAAGTGCGAGATTACTGAATCAGGCATCACTGAATCTCACCGAACTAGTTAAAGCATGTCGAATTTCGCCAACCAACATGAATCAAAAAATTCAAAGATTGGTTTGTATTGTGTATTCTAAATGAATTTCGCAAGAAAGCTTTAGAATCTATTCATAATTTTTCTCATTCAGAGATTACACTTTAGCCAAGAAAATGTCATACATGTCTAATTAAAATGGCATTAAAATAAGGATTATTCAAAATGAATTTTCTGAAATAATTTTTTTCCAATGAAAAAGCACATTGAGCACAGATTAAGGTCATTTACCATTACCATCATGCCATTACAAATAAATGTTTCAATTCACTAGAATGTGCTTGCTGGTTTCTGCATTAAATGTATGTTTGAATATCGCCCAGAAAAAAAAAAGTTAAACCTAAAATCAATACAAAATCAATGCATACACTTACCATATACTTTCCGGTATTTCAAAACCATCGTAGCTGAACAAAATGGAAACATCGTCGGATTACGTATCATAAACGCGACCATGCATTCTATAGAGCTTGACCGAGAAACAACAAATGGTTACATATATATAAAGATATAAGCTTAATCAAGTTACTGACCGCCTAATTTCTCCGCGCTGGCCGTCCATGGATATCCGCCGTCTTCGCTGAGGGCTATGCCAGTACGGAGTACTTGGCTTAATCAAAAACGTTCCCGTATCTATGGATACGATGGTAAATCAACCCTTGATAAAGGGTCAACCCTTGTTGAAAAATTAATCTTTAATACAGAAATTGGAGAAGCTCCTACGGAATCTGTAGCATGGGTCTCCCAATTTATGGAAAAAAAGTTTTGTATGAAGTTTTCTACAGTTTTATGGTCAATCCGCCTTCGAATACCACATTTTGGTGAAATAGTTTAAAATATGATCTGTATACTAATTTTGTTTGAAATTTAATTTACAAAAGAAGAAACTCCTATGAAAGCTGCAAATTCCGGTGAACAGATCTCAGCCAAAAAATCTCTGGGATCTCCCAATTTATGAAAAAAGCTTTAATATGGTGTCTCCTCCCGATCAATCAATCAATCCGTATTTGCTCTCTTCCTCCTCTTAAATTTTGGAAATGTGATCTGAGCCAGGATTCTTGCATAATTACTTTAGAAGCTGTTCGTTCATAACCGTTTTGCCCAAAAAACGAAAAAGTTCATTTTGTAGCTTTCGGTGGAACGGTCACTTTCGGCGGAAGAAAAAGCTCCCAATGAAGCGATTTTAAGAATGAAACACACTAAGAGAAGCGCAGCGTGTTCCAAGCGATCCACAGTATCGGCTGTGGATGGTCGAGCACACCAAGCAGCGCAGCAGTTTGTTTTATTTTAGAAGTAAAATCGAATGGTGTCAATTTTATCGAGTTTATGAGTAGCAGTAAAGAGTAGTACAGAGCTGGGTGTGGAACCTATTGATACCGAGACAAATTCAACTTCATTCAATATAATTTATTTCAAATTATGATTTTGCTTCATTACTCGAGCGAATAAGCTAACATTTAAATTTGCTGCTCGCTGCTGCGGCTTGGTGTGTTTCATCCTTTATAGGGAGAAATAATTTAGCATTTATCTTTGTTTCAAAAATATTTATACCAAACTAATTCCATCAGCATTCCGTATTCCCAGGGAGAGCCAGAATAGTGCCATTACCAGATAACAGTTTTTGATAAATTAGCGGGTTATTATTAAAAATCCACTTAAATTTTAAAAACAAATTTGTACCGGTATTATTGCAAAATTAATTTAGAATTTTTAGTTATAATTGTTTTTCTTGTAAATGGCATAATTTTCAAAATATTTACAAAAAATACAACAGGTCCTATGGAACGTGCCACTTTCGGTTGACCGATTTTAAATAAATATCCCTGGTGTCTCGAAATTTATGGAAAAGCTTAATTACGAAGTTTCATTTCAATCAATCACTCCGAAGTTGCCTGCCACTGCCAGGTAAACCGATTTCAGCCAAAAGTGAGTATAAACTTCTATCCCTATCAATCAATACGTTCGAGCTGTACAGAGCCGAAGTTTTGTTGAAAAACTGTTGTTTGTCAAAAATCGTCATTTTCGGGTTAAATTTTGGAAAATGATTTAGAACGATATTGTTGCAAATTTAATTTAGAATCTTTTAGTGCCAAATCGTTTTTCCCCTAAATGCTATACTTAACAGAATGTTTGCAAACAACGAAAATGCTCCTAAGGTAGCCGTCACCTCCGGTGAAGGAAGCGATTTTAGCCAAACATCTCTGGGATCTCTAAATTGATGAAAAAGCTTAAGTATTAAGTTTCCCTCCGATTTATTAAACCGCTAGGGCTGTGGGGAGGACACAAACATTTAAAAGGTACGATACCATGCTCACGCACATTACCACAAAGAGATTTTTTAAAATCTGTCTTTTTTGTCTTCGGGGATATAGTAAATGGTCAACCTGGTACCTAGTCGAGACGCCACTTTATGAACTTTACAACGTTAATGTGAATTTATGCAAGTTTCAATAGACTATAGTCTACACACGCAACAGCAGACATTACTTGAGTCGAGGAGGGTGAATTTTTTTTGCGAATAGTTAATCACTATGCTCATGAAAAAGATTACTCCGAGGCTGCTTGCCTCCGAGTATTCTTTCTGCCGAGCATAGTGAAGAAATATAGTTTCAAGTAATTCAATTCGGCCAGTTTCGAGAATTTAAAAATGAAGTGAACTGAGGCAGGCCGACTGACGCGGCCATTTATTATATATGGCGATGAAGACAATGCGACTTCGTGTATGTGATTCGCTCACTATTGCCTTTAAATATATCAGCCAGAATACCTCACTTACTCTGGAGTAAGCTGAATCGAAAGATATTATAGCAGATGTATTGAAAATAAACTCCATTCCAAACTCTATACGTACTACTGACAACAACGTAAGCGAGATCTCTGACTGGCCGAAAACTGATGAAACTACTTTATAAACTACTGAATCCAAATTAGAGCATGTTGCAGTCTAAGAAGCAGTGCCCCTTCACTTCTGCTATTTCTAAACTGCAGCGACATACGTTTACATTTTATAAGGAGATCGGGGACGATTCACAACTCTGACGCTTTGCTGCTCCCTTAATGCGGATGCGTCGCATATCTATTCTGCTTCCTATACCTACGAGTATCAATCGAAGAGTCATTTATGCGAATAATTGCCAGAAATACTGGCAAAATTTAAAAGACAACGATCCTGCTGATATAGACGCTTTTTACAAGGCAAACGAAATTCAATCGGATCTTTACTCTGAAAATGTCCTCAGAGTAAGTATAACTACACAGCAAACACAGTATACAGCAAACACCGTTAAAAAAATGTATGAATCCATTGATTGAGTTTACCTTCAGCTAGCTTGGCTCTATTATTGAGATTCAGTTTATGTAGTGGAATATGTAAATAAATCTGATAGGGGTATCAGTAATTTACAGCGTATAATAATTCCGAGTTTATGAACTAGCATCCGGAGTTTGGATATAGTCGAAATTACAAGAAAATTGGGTGGGTCCCGACATGTAGTAACTAGACCAGGTAGCAGAAGCAAGAAGACTGTACTGCTTGCTAGAGAAACATATAGGCAGATATACGATGAGAATGAGAATGTTATTCTACATCGTCGACGAGAATTTGAGACCGACCTAGACAGCCAAAAAACGATGGATATTTGCAGACAACTGAGTGCTTGCACCCAAGCGATGAAGAGGAAACCGTCAACCTCGATTTTATCAACTACTGCAGACTTGTACTGGAGAAGAAAGCATTCAACCATTTCATGCGCATGACTACTGATCGCCAACGAGGTTGATTATTGCATGTTATCGAAGTTCTGCTTGACAAACAACACACCGAAGCCATTCAAATTTTCTTTACGAGGCCTGCTGAATGTGGCAAAACATTTGGTGTCCGTTTATTGATTGAAGTTTATAAAAGGTTTACAAATACTGATACCTACTGCAATGTATACATTTGCTTTGTTTCCCACTATACTGAAAGTATCAAAATCAAAAAATTTGCCACTATCTTTTGAACTCGCTCAGCAGTATCGCACACTATTTAAGTATGTGTGCGGTCGTATCGATTGAAGTGAATTGAAATAAATCAGAGGTAGAACCAGACGGCATGGCTTTGGTAGAAAAGATATTTTATTTGTTGGCGATCTGCGACAACTACCGAAAGTGCGTGCTAATTCGATTTATTGTCAACTCAAGAATCCCTTGGACTACCCAACCATAAATCGAACCCCGCCTTGTGTCCGAAGAGTTTGCTCAAAGAGAGTGAGCCAGTAAACATTTTCAACATGTCCGTGCTCAACATATCTCCGCTTGAAAGTGATTTCAATTGCTGTTGGTGTTTTTGCAAGCTGCAGAAACGTCGTAAAAACTTATACACAAGATGTCTGTGCTCGACACAGGTGAGTTACTCTTAACTTGCCACTTTTGATTATCAAGCAGTATATTATCATCACCAAAATTATTTGAATACCATTAAGCAAATTTGGATCAGGTTCCCCCAACGCCAAGCGCACGGGTCAGGCTACTAGGAAGCTTGTCGTTAGTTTTTCCAGTCGCAATCAAATTGGACTCAACCTTGTTCCTATCGCTTAAAGAAACGCATCTGTATCGCTTATTCTACACAGAGAACTTGTGGCAAATCGCCGCCAATTTCCTTTAGTCCCTGCTTGTGCAGTGAACATACACAAGACCAAGGGTAAAATTTTCGGTGGCGTCTACGATTCCCTATCCAGAGTGACTTCAATTGAAGGACTTTATTTAATCTCAAAGAATGGAGACGGTATTTTTCACCACAGATTGAGAACAGCACTTTCCACGATTGTCTTGCACAACGAGCCTACTAGACTTGCTTCCAACCAACTAGTTACAGCACAGTACAGTATTGTTCTACTTATACGCAATAAAGATATCACGTTCCTGAAGTTCTATTGTCAAAGTTTTATGTCAATTTGGGAAGATTTGGGTGATATAGTTACACGGAGTAGATATCCATACCATTTTTTAATTTTTGGGTATAATTCAAACGCAATGATCAACAAGCGGTGGGGTCGCCCTGTACCGCCTATTTCTCCAAACCAGAAAATAATTGACATAGCACAAGTTATAAATTCACCTGCCGGTACCAACAAGATCAACAAACCCAATTTAAAAATATGTAGTACAGAAAACAATTTGAAACCAATTAAGGAGCAAACAACTTTTCTTAAAAATTGAACCAAACACAAATATTTTTACTTCCACAGAAATTTAAATTGATTATTCCCCATTGAATTCGACGAAATCGTTTTTATTTTCTTTCTATATTTAAAAAACCGTAACAAATTCAATTGACACAATTTTGTTAAATCAAACAAAACGAAAACAAATAATTTCACCAGTAATTTTCATCTCCCTAATGTCTCATTTCAAAAACTCGAAATTTTTCTTCATTATTCACTATATTAAATCTCAATCAACCACTAAACAATATTCAAATCATCATAAAATTGTTTCTAATCAGATTTCACCATCATATACCCCTCAGTCATCAAGTGTTAACCCTCGACGACACACACACACACACACAATAAACAAAAAATAGAAACACAAATATTTGACTTCGTTTTATTTGCCAGTCTTGTTGTTGTTGTAAAATTTAACCTCATTTCAAATTTGTTCATCCCCTAAATTAGTAGAGGCAGCAGCAGGAAAAAAAATATTGTATTATTTTCCCTTCATTTCCACTTATTTCGTCATCAATATTATCACAACAATACCTACCCATCGCCCGCCACCAATAAACAGTATCACTCCTTCGCGGGAGTTATTTTCTTCTCGTTTTATATTTTGATAAAGTAAATGAAATAAAAATAAAATTCAATATCTCAATTTAACTTTTCACTTCACTTAAACAAAAAAATATAAAAATTATCTCACCCTCTTATCAGCGAATCCTTCAGCAAATAAACAAGAAATATTCGTCCTCGGTCTTTATTATGATGTAAACTTTTTCTTGTATTTCCTTATTTTCGAAGTTTTTTTTTATTCTGCAGTATCTTGTAGTTTGGGATATGACGATACTTTAGCGGTACAGTGGTATAAAATCACGGTTTTGTTGGTTTAGTTGCGGTTATAATTATAATTTCTTTAAGAAGACCAGTAGTTTCCCATTATTTTCCTCACTCGTGTTTTCAATTACCTGCAATCATGAACAATTTCGACCTCGAAATTTTTGCAAATTTCCAATTCACTAAATCGCTTAAAGTGGAATTAAAATGTTCTGTGTGGGTGTGCTGTGTGTCTTTGTTTCTCTGTATGGTGAAGTCCAAACTATAAATGTCTTTGTCCTTTCTATAGCCCAGCCGGATTGACTGATCAGAGTGAAACTTCATACTTAACCTTTTACCTTTACTTTGGACATCATAATAACTTTTGCCTCTGTACAGCGGATGCGGATTGATTTTTCGGGATGAAACTTCATACTTAAGCCTTTTCCGTAGATTGGAAGATCCTAGAGATTTTTGGTCGATCCACCGTAAGTGGCAGCTTCCGTAGGAGCGTTTTCGTTTTTCGCAAATATTTTGAAAATTATAGTGTTGACACCTATAATTGCCTTAGTTCTTCCATATGTGGTCAGTTTCGACATTTTTTGCACTTCGTTAGTTGGATAGCAATAGTTGGATTTTTGTTGTTGTTTGGCTTCATAGCACTCCAAGCGAGCGGAATCTAGTTGAAAGAAGTTCCAGAATTCTTTTACGTGTTAAATATCGTTTTTATTTTTGAGTGAAATTCATACAAACGACGTGTTTCACTATCCAATTTTTGAGATGAGTGGCATCCCAAGAATCTGGATTATTATTGGATGGTAGGGAATTCCATAATTGTTCTTATATAGGTGCTTGTGATAAGTCGTTTGTCCTCTTATCTATCTTGAGCTTTTTTATGAGTTTAGCTGCATCGCCTCAAATTATTCATAGCAAGTGGTGTCTTTTTTTCATTGGCTAAATCTTTGCAGTTATTATTTTGGTGAAAAGCTTTGAAAGCTTAGCCATAGCTTGAAGATGAATCCACCGTCTATTTATTCATTTCCTCGTTTATCGTTTAGATGTGTTGGATGACCGTTTTGAAGTCAGTACAGAATTTCATCTCAGGTCGATATTTTATTCTAGGCCAAAAAGTGAATTCAAATTTTAAATATTAAAATTTTTAAATCAAAATTAAAAATTATATAAAAAATAACAACATTTTAAATTAATAGAATTTAATTTATTTAGCACTGTGTAACAAGTGTGGGTTTAGCATCGACTGCAGGTGTCACAAATGTCAAAACAATTTCTGTTTTTGATCGGTTTGATGGTTTTAGTCATAGCGGTATCGATTTTCTATAATAACGAGGAGCAGTTCATCGTGCTCTGACAAAACTGTTCCATAAAAGGCAATTAACGTAATGTAATAGATTGATATCCGGCCTGGTCTGTCAAGATATATCAAATTTAGTTTTAATTCCAAACCGATTTGCATGTTGGGGACATAGCTATGATGGTTTGGATCTCGGGTGGGGGTCATTAACGGCTAGTAGTCTATTCGGCAAGGAGTTGCATTAACTAGCTGTTGTTGTAATTTCAAACCGATTTGCATGTTATGAGTTATGATGGTTTGGGTCAGTATGGTATAATAGGATTTCTATAACGTCTAAAGGAATGCGGCCTGGTTTGACTTTGTGTATCGAAGGCCGGTTTCGCTTTAACTAGCTTTAAATATAATTTCAAACCGTTTTGCCTGTTATGAACAAAGCTATGATGGTTTTACTCAGTTTGTTATCGAGTTTCTGTAATATCCAAAGGGATTCGGAGGGATTCGGTACATTATTTTCCGCAAGTTTTATTTGAACCCGATTTGCATATTGTGAGCAGTGTTATGTTGGTTTGAGTTATAATGTTGTATCGAGTTTCTATAATATCTAAAAGGATTTTATCAGGTATGCCTTGGTGTATTCCACATAGGATTTCATTGTCTAGGCCTGGACCGATTTGTTTGTTATGAATAGAGGAATGATTGTTTGGGTCAGCGTGGTATCGAGTTTCGATAATTTCCAAAGCGATTTGGAATACTAGAGTATGTCTTGATGCATCGAATGCCAGGAACGGAATATATTCTATTTGACGCGGGGTGGCGTTATTTAGCGCTAGTTTTAATTTCAAACCGATTTGTTTGTTGCAAAAAAAAATTATGTTTGTTTGGGTCAGTGTGGTATTGAGTTTCCATTATTTTGAACGGGATCCGGCCGGACATGTAACGGAGGCCATTAACGGAACGTATTTTGACCAACATAAGGTTCACACTGTCTAGCACTTGTTTTAATTTCAAACCGAATTGCATGTTGATCTTTGTCAGGTTGGTATCGAGTTTTTGTAATATCCAAAGGAGTTCGGCCTGGTATGTGTTTGTGTATCGGAGGCTAGTACCAGAGTGAAATTAACATGACACCGGGTTGCGTTTAATAGATCCAGTTTTAATTTGTAACCGATGTGCATGTTATAAACAGAGTTCTGTTTGTTTGGGTCAGTTTGGTATCGAGTTTTTATAACGTCTAATGGTATTCGGTCTGGTATGGCTTAGTGTATCGGAGGTCAGTTACGGAATGTTTTTTCAACACAGGGTTTTAAAGCTTTTCACCGTGGGATGCTTGTTTAACGTAAATCCCGTTGTTTCTCACGACGTGAATGACTTGTTTAACGTCAGTGATTTTCAAAAAATTCTCTGTGTGTGTCTGTGTATCTCTGTATGGTGCTGTGTGGAATCTGATATAACACGACATATCAGGTCAATTGTTATTGGTCTTACAGAAACTCGATACACCATTGGGTAAAGCAAACACTACTCTGTTCACAACATGGCAACCGGTTTTATATTTAAACTAGTGCTAGTTAATGCAACCCTGTGTCGAATAGAATACATTTCATTACTGGCCTCTTTTACACCAAGACATACCGTGCCGAATCCCTTTGAATATTTTAAAAACTTGATATACCAACATCCGAATTGGTCAAAACTCAATCATGTAGGGCACCACCCTTCTTCTGTCTAACCGTTTGAGGGTTTTGTTTGATACACTTTACCCAGTTCCGAAAAACTCGCCTTATTGTATATACTTCGAATTCCCAATATCCAATATTTTCTTGTCACAAGATGTATTAGGAAAGATGATGAAACCAATTTGCTATCTCAATGAATTCGATCTCCGGATTCCAATTGTCGTATCTCCATATTTAGGGCGTTTGATTCGAACTGCTTTAAACACCTTGGGGGTTGTTCCCGTCAACTCTGCCCGATTTAGCCTATCCTTCACTTTAGGGCTTTTCTCAGCTATATATCCATGAAATGATACACGTAGGCTAGTATCATGGTTACCTTTACAACACTGGAGTAACTTCTTTGTTTTTGAGGCTTGCTTGTATTTGCAGTTTGCACCGTCATCTCGATTGGTAGCTTGCAAATAATAAATAGTCGGTTCATTTCCGCACAATTGAAAATTCCTCAATTCGCTTGAGAGGCACATCGCGAGTTGCGCAATCAGGTTTTTTTCTAACGGAACGTGATTCCAGTGGCTTCTGGGGAACCCGCTTAAAATCTTGCTAATGCGATTCGCAACATAGTTTTTCACCGTTTTGGAATATCAGGTAACCAGTCTAATACTATGATTGAAGACGTTCATGCTATCATATTGTTACTTGTTTCATAAATCTTGTACGTAACAAGGCACCACATAATTCAATTTCGTATTAGCGGGCGACACTTTGGTCTTCGAGGTAACTAATTGTGCTTTTGTGATTCTATCAATTTTTGTGCAAAGAATAACTGCAGCATGCGCATGCGGGTATTACTATTTATAGAACCTAACATCTCGAAATTTTAATTTTCGTAATATTTGGCATTTGCTACCAGATTGAACTATTCTATTGTTGCCTTTTGAGATAAAGGCTCATGCAAAGCTAATTTAACGCACCACAACTGCTGAAACCTTACTTTAGTCCGTACGAAAAACGTCCAATTAATCCCAATGGATCGAATATTCTGCAACATTCCAGCCTGCTGTGACCATTGCAATGCATTGTTATCTGAGTTACCTCTGCCCGATTTAAGTCAATTGGTGACTGGTCATTAGCTTTACCATTGATTACAGTTTTGAGAAATTCTGATAAATTAGATTTCCACTTTCTGAGGTTCATTCCTGCATTTTTTAAAATAGAATCGTTCTTACGACTCACTCTTATCGCATCTTCAACTGATAAATCATCCATGTATATATCGAATTGTATGGCTTGTAAACAGCCTCTATACAGACGTAGCTTGGTTGGCGGTAAATGTTACGGAAATACGACGTAATTGTCCTCAGATATTAGAGACATTTAGTATTGGTTATATGGTGCGTAACGTAAGCATTCAGTTAATGCGGTTTTATTTTGAACCAAGACTCTGTTCACATTCTTCTCACAAGAAAGAAGTCTCTGCCCTTCAATCCAATTTCAACAGTTTTAACAAGCTCTGGCGGAGTTTTAACAAGCTTTGCCGAAATCACTGATATGGTTACTTGTGGCGTGTCATTTAACTTCACCTCCATCAGGCTGACTCGTTTTGTAGAGGAGGTTGCATTCGAATTAGTGTCCATTTTACTGGTTTTTGACGGAATTGCATTAGAGGTTAAATTAGATTGCGGCATTTGATTTGAAGAACCGGTGCACTAATGAATACCGACACGAATAGACCGAGAGTCTTTCGTGGTATATTTATTATCGAAAACAATTGAATCATCTATTCTCGTTTCGAATAAATTCACGTCGTCCATTCTATAAATTGGAGTATCAAATGCTTTCACTTGTGACCTCGGATTAGCAGGTGGGCTCGTCCTTCTCGGTTTCATGACTACTTTACCTTGGTATTCGAGAACATCAGCTGTATTTGGAACGAATTTGTGGAACGGCTTTAAACTAGGAAAATCAGCTTCGACGGAATGCTGCATCCATAAGGTTCATGTAATATCATGCAGTTTGGTGACCAATATGTTTAGTAGCCAAACATCGTGACAATTTGCTTCTGACCCAAGCCTTGAAAAGCACGTATTACCTCATCTTAAACATCGTACATCTTTCTTAAGTTTTTTAAGGTAGATGAAGAAATAACGGGTTGATGTAAAATCATTTCAGTTTATTTACTTCAAAGTGCGATAGACAAAATTACCGTATGGACGAAGCGATGGCGCATCATGTTGAAAGAAACAAAATCCGTATGTGCTGACTATACATCAACAGAAAAGTAAACCAAAGGCCTGTGGTACTAAATAATGTCCCATTATTTAGTAAAAAAAATGGCTCAAGCACAGACACAGGTACTGGATTTTGGGAAGACCTTTCCATAAGCAAACATTAAAGCTCGTGTTGACGACGCATTGCCTTGTGGTATGAGTAACCTGAACACCATGTCAAAATTCCAAAACAAAGTACTGAGCGATACTATTAATGCTATGTGGTATGTACCTAATATTGATCTCCATAGAAACCCAACAGCAGTGGAAACAGTCGCGAACGAGGTATGTAAATCTGCATGGAAGCATGAAGGGAGGTTTCCCAATTACCCAGACATCGAAGCCAGCCAACCTCTTGACTAATGAAAAATAATAAGAACGCTCAAAGGGGTAAATCGTTTGCGTTAGCTTTATGGCCAGTACAATTCAGAACCAACGCTAGATAAAATTTAGGAGAAACCAATGGGAACATCCTAGACATGTTACAAAGTAGCAAATTAGGCTAGAAATTAAATGTTCAGTCAATATAAAGACAAGGTACATTGTAATTATTTTATAAGAATAAATAAACTTAACCAAAACTTGTCGATTTCATCTTCGATTTTACCATTAGTCAGGATCATTAAATGGTTCGTAAGTGTTGAAATATCTCATTCTATGATGGCAAAAGTTTGTTTATTCCTTTAATACTCGACAAACTCGAAATTGATGAGGACTTTGCTTAAAAAATCGTCTTTTCGGACGAGGCGCATTTCCATCTCGTTGGGTTCGTAAACAAATAAAATTGTCGCTTTTGGGGATCGGAAAATCCACAAGGATATGTGGAGAAGCCAATGCATCCATCGCGTGTTATTATTGGGCCGCATTTCTTCGAAGATGACTCCGGCGCGACTGTTACGTGCAACGGAATCAACTACTGCTCATGTTAACGTCTTTTTTGTGGCCATATCTTGAAGATATTGGTTTGGACGATCTTCGGTTCCCCGCAAGATGGTGCGCCGTGCCACACATCGGGCGTTACAATAGCAAAACTGCGTCAAAAATTCGATGGTCGCACTATCAGTCGAAATGGTGACGTGAATTGGCTGGCAAGGAGCTGTGATTTGACGCCTTTGGATTTTTATTTGTGGAGTGCCGTGATGAGCAAGTGTTATACGGGCAATCAACAAACAATTGAGTATTTGAAAGCCAATATTGAAACAACCATTGCCGAAATAGATCCGCACACAATCCAAAATATGCTCAGCAATTTAGCCGACCAGATAGAGTACGCCAAGGCCAGCCGCGGCTCCTATTTGAATGAAATCATTTTCCATAAATAACCAGGAGGATTGTACTTTCAAAAAAATAAATTTGGAAATATTTTGAGCCGTTTTTGTTTTATTAAATTTTTAAATCTGAACTTCTTATTGGGACACCCTTTATATGGTAATGGAAACTTATATGCCATGCAAAAATTCGTTCCGTGGCAAGTTCCCGAAAATGAACTCTGGGCTAGGAATTTCATTGATTTTTATTTAAATTTTCGTCCCGCTCGATACATCTAAAATCATTTCGCCAAAACTAGAAATGTCTCGGAAATGTAGTCCTGATCCGAGACATTTCTAGTTTTGGCGAAATCATTTTAGATTTATCGAGCGGGACGAAAATTTAAATAAAAATCAATGAAATTCCTAGCCCAGAGTTCATTTTCGGGAACTTGCCACAAAACGATTTTTTCTAATTTGGCTTAAAAGCGCTACTAGTGTTCACATTTCAAAATAATGTAGTCCTGATCCGAGACATTTCTAGTTTTGGCGAAATGATTTTAGATGTATCGAGCGGGACGAAAATTTAAATAAAAACCAATGAAATTCCTAGCCCAGAGTTCATCTTCGGGAACTTGCCACAAAACGATTTTTTCTAATTTGGCTTAAAAGCGCTACTAGTGTTCACATTTCAAAATAATGTAGTCCTGATCCGAGACATTTCTAGTTTTGGCGAAATGATTTTAGTTTTATCGAGCGGGACGAAAATTTAAATAAAAATCAATGAAATTCCTAGCCCAGAGTTCATCTTCGGGAACTTGCCACAAAACGATTTTTTCTAATTTGGCTTAAAAGCGCTACTAGTGTTCACATTTCAAAATAATGTAGTCCTGATCCGAGACATTTCTAGTTTTGGCGAAATGATTTTAGTTTTATCGAGCGGGACGGCAATTTAAATAAAAACCAATGAAATTCCTAGCCCAGAGTTCATTTTCGGAAACTTGCCACTTAACGAATTTTTTCTTACGTGACCTACAATTTTCCATTACTAAATGCATTTTAGAAGCTTATAGGCTTATGATGCTTTATTTATTATTCGACCAGTTTTATTTACAGTGCCATCAGATAGTTTTGTGAAACTGTATCATGAAAAGTGTATCATTAGTTTTGATAAAATTTCTGGGATGTGCTAACTCCACCGATATAACATATTTGAACGAAATAAAACAAAATCTGGGCTGGGATAACTTCACACAAGAACAAAATTGGTTACTAATATATGTTAGTGTTGACTGAATAAAAAATTATATTTTCTGGGATATAATGCTGGGATAACTTCACGTCTAGCAAACGACATCAACAACATACGATCGATGCACCTGTTGATCTTAATTACAGCATTTTATTTATCGAAAATTAGGGCAAACTTATTTATTCCAATGTTATACAGCCTCAAATAAAAAAATGGCGATGCCAACCAGGGGTACAGATCTTTACCGTAGGAATAACTGTTGCACATAGAAAATCGTTCAAAAATATTTCAAATTCGTTTTTATTCGACCAAATTCCGAAATCACTGCAGTAGAAGTTCAATGAAATTAATTTTTCCTTATAATCCTTTTCACAGAACAGGAATACCACTTTACCTTACTCTTTGTACAAACACAAACAATTTTTATTTTTTTTATGTTCAATCAACTTAATTTTTATTAAAGTCATTAGCCATCGAAAAATTAAGATAGTTTTGGTTTATTTGTTTTTTTTTTGTAATTAAATTATTAATTATAGAATATGATTGCACTTAAAATTACAACAACAATTTTTCTGTGTCTTAAAAATAAAAATAAAAAAATTATAAAGTCCTGTGGGATTGGATTGATCCTTAAAGTATAATACAAAGGTATAAAATATATGTTTTTCATAAATTTGGTTAATGCTCAGCTGATGCGCTACCAAAGCGCAATGGTGTTGGTCATATAACGCTGGACGATTGTTGTGATGGTGTTTGCTGTATTGTAATCGGGCCCATCGATATAGGTGGCGATGATGAGGCCGATAGTGTTGGGGATATTGCGCTACCCGAGTGTAGTAGCGTTGGTGATGTTGATGCGGCCTGATGCTGTGTTAGTTGTTGTTGTCCGATCGGACTTGACGGTGAGGGAAAATCTTGTGGCGTTATAATGGGGGGATAGGATAAATATCGTAAAGGGTATACGCTACCGTAAATTGCTTGTAGTCGCTGAATATCTAAATTTAGGGAAGAGTCAAGGAAGGGATAGTGTGCAAATGGGAAACTAGGAGCCCTCGTTGGTAAACTCAATGGTAAATCGAATGAATATTTTTGATGATGGTGCGTACTACTATGATGGTTGTTATTTATTATTATGTGATTATTATTATTACTATTACTATGTGGATGACTACTACTATTACTACTGTTGTGGTTCGGTGAATTTTGATGATGATCCTTAATCGATATGGCTGAATTACTATTACTTAGATGGCCGTGTAGATTTGTGGACTGGTTTGTGGCATTTGATTGTGACGGATTCTGGATGGGCGATTTAACTAAAGTCTTTGGTTTACGTCGCGGACGATACTTGTAGTCGGGATGCTCTTTCATATGCAGCGCTCTGAAAATATAAGGTAGATGCACACAATAAATATTCAAGTTAAATTTTGATTTGATCAAATTTGTTATCATAATCAAACAGGAAATTGGAATAAAAAAAAATATTAAATTATTTTGATAAATCGAGAAATTTAATTTTTTTTATTTTATTTTATTTATTTTTCGAAAACAAACAAAAGATTTTTTTGAAGAAATATAAAAGTCGAACACAACAATTTAACACACACAATAGCGATGATTGGCTATAGGATTCGTTTGTATTCTAAAGGTACAAAAAAGCAGATAACATTTTTTTTTCTCCGATATTATCAAGAAGCAAATACGTTTTAATGTTTAACAATTGTTCAGTTTATTGTTGATTCAACTGTTTCAAAGCTAAGGCATTGTCGAATTGTTGTTTTGGTGTCATTCTATTCAAGTCACAGTATGATTGTGAGAATTTACTGAATTTAATTGTTAGCGCATTGTTAGTTTTTGTTGATATAGTGATAATCCGTGTTCGTCATATTATGTAGTGTTCAAATTAGAGTAATCAAACGAGTGGAAATACCAATAAATTTATGAATAATTTTGAGGTAATTAGTGAGAATATGAATAATTCTGTGGTCACAAGGCATAACCGCTTAAGTTAATTTCAGTCACTTTTCAGTAAAGCTAATTTAGTGTTATAAACGAATTTTGAAAAACGGACAACTGCTTTTAAAAATGGGTAAAAAAGTCTATGTTCGACCGTTTCGTCGAGTATTTCTATTCCATTTGCATTAAATTTGTAATGCAGATTTTTTATATGTTTTCAAACTACAAAACCTAATCAGCATTGTGCCGTGTTGTCTACACCGCGTAGATAATTAATATTGTGCATGTTTATGACATACCTTAAATAATCAGAAGTGTATTCATAAATATGGAATTCTTAGTCGAATCCATATCATTCTCCGCCCTGTAATTCACTCTGGCTAGTTAAATTACTCTCAATTTGACCAATTTCGTTACTGATCTGTTGAATACGCCTGTCCCTGTCTTGATGGCTACAACTCGAACCCTCCATCTTTGGCGGGGTACACTTGAACGACAAATCCCTTGGGCCAATAATTTCGAGGATTTCCAGGATCCATCACGATGACATAGTCTCTGATATCAATGTTTGGTGAATCAGTTGTCCATTTGCTGGAAATGATCATCTTTTCCAGAATCGTTCCAACAATTGTTGAGTGACCTTCCAGCGGTTTAAGAAAATCAAGTCTCTGTCATTTGTTTTTACAAACCGTAAACTGGTATGTGATGGCTCAATCAAAAAATGATTTGGAGTCAACGGTTCCGGCAGTTCAAGATATTTTAGAACTCAAAGAATAGTGTTCGAAGAACATATTCATGAGGATGTCTCTCCTTCAACATTTCGAATAGATGTTGTTTGACTGTTCTTATGAGACGCTCCCAAGTGCCTCCCGTGTAAGGTGCGGCTGGTGGACTGAAATACTAGCTGTAGTTTTTCATGGTGAATGTCTGCTGCATTTTGACGTGATTCCAACTGCAATTGAATCGGCTATTTCTTTTTCGGCTTTCTGGAAGTTTAGTCCCGTTGTCTGAATACATATTTTCAGGGAACCCACGTCGACTGCCGAATTGTCGAAACCCGAAGATGCAAGCGTTACTTGATAAGTGTAAAATTTCCAGGTGTACTGCACGCATGATCATGCAAGTGAAAATTACACCGTAACGTTTCACTTTTCGTGCAATAGTAACTTCAGAAGGTCCAAAATAATCAACACAGCATTTGATAAAGGGCCTGGTGGTTGGTTCCAATCGACATAACGGCAGTTGTCCAATGAATGGAACTTGTGGTGGGTTTGCTGACACTCACGGGAGAATTTCTTGAGGGTATTTTTTAATATAGGAATTCAAAATCTTTCCCGGATACTGCAGATGACTGTGTCGGTTCCCAGGTGATCATTTTTGTCATGAAACCATTTGATGATCAATTTAGTGATGGAATGTGGCTCGGGTCCAAACCAATCGGATTCTTCTTGTCGCCTTTAAGGTCAGTATTGTTCAGGCGACCGTTTAAATTAATAATTTTGTCCGTATCCACTATACACAGAAGATGATCCAAGGGCTAAATTTCAAAATCGTCCTACCAGTTGATAAGAGTTGATATTCGCGAAAATAGCTGTCGGCTTGGATTATTCGTTGAAACAATAGTTTTTCGGCCTTGGAAATTTCATCGGGCCTCAGAGCGTATTTAACGCAATGTGTATTTTGTTTTGTTTTGCATGTCGATGAAAAATAGCATCCAGGCTGTTGATCGTACGATTCCCCAATACTGTCCAAATTTGTTAACGTCAGGAATCGGAAGGTTGGCTATCTCATCCGAGGTGGCGTTGACGTACTCGGTTTTCAATTTCTCCAATTCCGCATCGTAAATATGTGATCTAATTTTGTCTTGTTTGTCTTGTGGCCTTGTCGCCTTAGGATCATAGAGAAAAGACGGTCTTTTGGACCAGCTTGAATTATCGTGAAGACCATGATAATTTTTTATTTTGGTTGTGTCATGCCAGATGCATTTGTCAGTTCCAGAATTGCGCCGCCTTTTTGGGCGACGAACACCGTGAATCGTTTTGCGTGTGGCTTGATCCAACGAAGAACGGTTTCTGAATCGCTCCAAAAATATTTGGCGTCTACGTTTAGATTCAACGATTTCTTTAAAGATGTGGCTAACCTCGTCCCCAAAACATCAGCCTGCAACTCTAGTCTTGGAATAGATATTGACTTGAGTGGTGCGACGCGAGTTTTTGCATTAGCCAAGGTACACTGTATATTGTCCCCGTGTTTGAATCATAAGAATTCAACAGCAGCAAATGCATCTGCAAACGCATCACAAAAAACATGAAGTTCGATTTGACTGTCGCTTATCAAGAATCACGTGTATCTCCGTGAAATTTGTAGAGTCTTCACCCTTTGTAAATTTATGCTCCAAGTTTTCCCATACTGGCGGTTGGTGATCTCGAAATTTAGGGAAACTTCAAAACACTCCAAAAAAGTTGGTGAATTGGAAACCCAATTGCAGATCTCTGATATCATTTACATTTACGTTACATTTTTATGAACTTCTATGACGTCATGAATTAGTTGAATCGCTGTTTGTTTTTTACTGAACCATGCCGTTACATGCCTCTCCAGCTTACGACATGAATTCTCTGGCATTTCGATTTTTGACTTCCTGAGCCAAACACGGACCACAAGTGGAACCGAAAAACACCACCTGAATTTCAAAATCGTCTGGTTCTCGATGTTGATCCATTCCTCTCCATACCAATCGCTGGGCTGGTTGGTTTTCACCCCGAACTTTCACTTGTAGAAACATTTCTTTGATGTCAGCGATTGGATGAATGCGAAAGTTAATCAAGATGTTCGGTAGTGAATTATAAAAGTCGGGTCCGGCAAACAAGAAATTATTTAGATATTTCTCGTTAGATTTGGATGCAGCGTCAAAAAGGATTCGCAGTTTGTCTGGATGGACCGGATTTATCACTCTGAAGTGAGGCAAATACCATGATTTTGGATTTGAATGGTTGATGTTGTTTGAGGATATTTTTTTGAAATAGCCTTTGTCAATGTACTCGTTGGTATTTTCGGAATATGAAGGAGGAATATGTCCAAACAATGTAAACGGGAAACCGCCGCGGTTGTACTTTCTGGGAGATTTGGATGATCGTCTTTCTATAAAAGTCCACATTCTAATCTGTCACCATATACACGTCGGATCATATTCTCATATATCATTGTGTATCGTTTGCCGACTAGAGACAATCCAAGTTCTGTCTCGGGTTTTGTTTCACACGATTCGAACTTCTACTGTTCTTTCACCAACGCGTGTAAAACGTTGATGTCATCTCTATTCGTTTGGCGTTCTTCGGTCTGAAAAACGTGACAAGTATAATTTGGATTGTTGTCTAGTTCCTCAATATTTCCATGGGCTACCCAACCAAGCAAGGTTTTACTGATGGCGGGACCATTCCAGGGAGCATAATTGACTTTACGATTGACGATCACAGGCCAATTATCTTGTCCAATTAAAATTACTGGTTTCCTTTGGTTGAACGAAATTTTTGCAACTCAACGGTCTGTGACGGCAGCGGAAGGCCCTTCATAGTCTTCACGTGCCGTAAGGTTTTGCTTGAATTTCCACTAATTGATACACTAACTGTTTTGGAATCATGTTGCTGCTTCACTTGGTTGTTTGTCCATTGTATTTCCATTGTATTCTGGAATTTAATACAATCAGTCAATCTATGAACAATTGTCTTGCAGAACTGATACGGTTTCTGGGCGTTATCGTTAACGATGGTATACGTCATATCTTTCTTGAATGCACCTTTGGCTTTGTGCTTGTCAGGTTCGACCTGCTTATTTACTGAAGGTATCACTAGTTGGCTTGACGCGTTGGCTTTCTGTTTTATCAAACTCAAGAATTCTAAAATTTTGATTTTTGGTGGATCTTTATCAAGATGGACAAAATACTCGATGAATTGCACCGCTTGAGTAGTTGGAATCTTTAATAAAACGCCATAAAATAACACTGAATTTTGCAGATAGATATTGCAGAACTTTGAGCGTCAAGATCAAATTTGTCAAAAAATCGTAGAAATCGACCATGGTTTCCGGCTTGCCTTACTTAACAACCGGAATGTCTGACAGTTTATCCAGCAAGTGATTCACAATAAACTCAGACCGTCCCAAACGATTACGTAATATTGTCAATATCTTGTTGAGACTTTTTGGCAAAATCATTAAATGTTCAACGACATCTTTGGCTTTGCCGCGAAGACACTTTCTCTTTGAATTGTTAAATTCCGCAATAAAATGAGGCCACTTCAATGTCTCTCCACTAAAAATTGGCAAGTAACGGTTAACTGCCTGTCGTGCGATACATTTTTCCGTTAAACTGTCTTAACGGTTTGCTTCTCGTTTGAAATAGAGAGGATTCAGTTACCATTTAATCGCTCTCGTTGTTCCTGGTTATCGGCATTCACATTATCTACATTAATTGTTGTCTGGGATGAACTGCATTACCTGAAAATTCAACAATTGATTTGATTCCCGGATAAACGTCTTTATTTGTCCCATCTAGCTTTCGATGATGCTCTGGCTGGCCTTTAATCCAATTACAGACCATCATTGTATCACTGTTGTCCGATTGTAAGCTATTTGCTGCACTATAGCTGTCGTCTTCCTCGATGATCTTTGCGATATCAAATTTCTTCTGCAGTTCAATAGGTTTTTTATTTACTTCTTTTTCGTTCTGAAGAGCTTCCATAATCGATTGAATTTTAACTTGTCTAATTTTTTGATCGTTGGCAGTGGATCGCTTTGAGTTTTTTGAACGCTTAGTTGAATGCATTGAATATCTGTCGTGCACGACAACCATGGTTGGTTGTCTACCATTGCGCGTTCTGTTGTAGCCTCCGAGAATGTATCGATGTTGTCGAGACGATTTATATTTACATCTATCCTGTCTTTGATAGACCAGTTGTCCGGCGTAACACGTGACAATTTCATCCGTAAATGTCTTGAATCGATACCCTCACTTTTATTGAGGGACATTGTCAAGCACTTTTTGTCGAAAATAATTTAATTGTTTTTGTTGGCGTTGAAAATCCAATGTCGAAGGTTTGCTGTCATCCACCGTTTATATCATATACCGAGACAAAGATGACTAACGAAGGTTCAATGTTTGTGACACCAATTTTAAATTTATTTTTATATTTTTAGGTTTTTTTATTTCACTTTAACAACTTTCGACATTTCAAGATTTCAACATTCAATACTTCAAGACCTCCAAACGAGAAGTAAAAATGTGGCCCCTATTTTAAGTTATCCATAGTTGAACAAATATCCACAAGAACATGATGTACTTACGGATTACCCAACCAAATACAGGGTGGGCAATCTTTCGGTTCGATTTTCTATCGATAAATTTTAGTACTTAATGCCAAAAATATGCCATTTATCATCATGGAGTCGCTAACAACACAACAACGCATTTTGAGTGTCCAAATTTATTATGAAAATATTCGTTCAAAAACAACATTTCGTATATGCAGTTTTGGTCGACATGAATGTCCTACTGAGCTTGCAATTGACAAAATTAATGATCGTTTTGAAGAAACTGGTTTAGTGGAAGGTCGAAGACCGTATCAACATGTTCTTCCAGTTTGTACTCCTGATGCAGTGCAGCTGTTAGTAAAAGTGTTCGTAATGAACCAAATATTTGACGAACCACATTTCGACACATTTTGCATGTTGATTTTAATTTGCATCCATACAAAATTTAACCAGCTCAAAAATTGAAGCCACTAATCCATTTAAATCGTCGTCGTTTTGTTACTTGGTTGCTTGAACGAAATTAAGGTTTTCATCAAAAATTATCTTTAGCGATGAAGCTTATTTTCATTTTAATGGATACGTCGAATTTAGTTAGCGGAGAATCCTCTTGTTAGTCACGAAGCATAAGTTCATCCTCCAAAAGTCACTATTTGGTGTGGTTTATAGGCTGGAGCATCATTGGGCCGGTTTTCTTTCAAAACGAACAGGAAAATGCCCTTATGCAAGTCGCGCAACAATCCATTTATTGTCAATACAATTTGCTGATCGCATAATTTCAATAAATTGTGAAGTTTCTTTGCCACTAAGAAGCCCGTATTTAACACCACTTGATTATTTTTTGTGGGATTATTTGAAAGGTAATGTGTATGCGAATCATCCACAAGCAATTCAACATCTTAAAAACAACATTCGAGCTGAAATTGAGATCATTGATCCGCTTTTATTGGAAAAAGTTATCGAAAATTTTCTGCCCGCTACAAGGCTCGTAGAGTGATATCCATACCAATGTCTGATGGCGGTCTGGTGAGGTAAATTATAAAATGTGATAACTATTTTTATATTACACATTTAAAGCCTGTATTATTTGAAGCCAATTCCGCCTAACCTGGCACAAACATAATTTATTACACATCTGGATAAGATTGATCTACCTACCCTCTACAAGACTCCTAGAACAACATATGGATAAATTAACATTTTTTAATCATGTTTGAAGTCGATTTTTCAGATTTAACCGCAAAGAAATTTTAATTCACCTGTGTGGGACTGATCAACCTCTATTAAATTTTATAGAATATTTTTAGATCATATTTTATATTTTAGTAGATTTCTCTATTGATTTGAAAAAGTGGTTAAAAATAATAACCGTTGTGGGGTGAAATTTACCCTTAGACAAGTTTATGGGTGGTCCAACCCGACTACTCGTTCCTCGAAAACAGTAACTGTGATCAAATCGGAATGCAGACCAAAAAATTCTTTCTTTTGTACCAAGAAAGCAAATTCATGTCAACTCTTCGGTTTTTGTTTAGGAAGTGATATTGCTTGGTGAGCAACTCCTACCTGTTCTGCAAGCTCTTTTTGAGTTTGATACGGATTTTTATCCAGTAGAACATTAAGCTGTTCGCCTTCAAATTGTTTTGCTGCACCTGGACGTATTTCGTCCTCAAGACTAAAATTGCCATCACGAAATCTTGCAACTCACGTTTTTAATGTTGAATGTCTCACAGAATGTTCACGCAAAGTCGAATTAATCAATTCCATAGCTTGAACAGAATTTTTTTTTATTTGAAATCAGAATAGAATGCAGTGAGGGTCGAAGTCATTGGCTTCGTATAACTAGGTAGAACATGACTCGTGTTTTTGAAATAGGCAAGGGGATATGAGTCTACTTCACAACTTTGCCCTGAACTTACAAAAATAAAAATTAGGGTACGTTTAAGACACACTTCGCGTTCCTGTGCAAATTCATAAAGTTTGTCCTAAATCTTAAAAAACTGAGTATGGTTAGTGAATACGATATACTTTTTACGGATTTACAAATTAACCTAAATGGTTTGTCCTTTTACTTTCAGTTTACGTAATAAAATAAAGTGTAGTAATCATGAGACATTTTTGACCTCGAAATTTTTGCAGGTTTTCTAAAAGTTCTGTGTGTGACTGTGTGTGGTGCCGAGCAGGCTAAATGTCTTTGTCATCTCAGAAAATTGACTCCGAACTAAAATATTCTAAACTAATTTTCACGGAAATCACGATTTTTCAACAAAAATTCTGCACCAGTACAGCCCAGATGGATTGGTTTTTCGGGATGAAACTTCACACGTAGAGTTTTTATCATAAATTGGGAGGTATCAATGATTTTTGGCCGAAAGCGGTCTCCTGGAAGTGAGGGCTACTCTAAGAGCTTTCAGTTCTTTGAAAATATTTTGAAAAGTATATAGCATTTCCAAAAATCGAATGATCACAAAAACATTGTTAACTTAATTTCAAACAAAACATGTTCAGACCATTTTTTAAATTCAACCGGAGTTGACGAGTTTTGGTAAAAAAATTTTATTTCATACCAAAATTCGTCATCTAAATAGTCCAAGCGGGACTATTCAGAATCCTTGTGAAGTTTGGTGGAATGAATCAAATAAAATGGAAAATATAATTTTCTACAAGGATTGACTTGAACGTGTTTTAAGTTTAATTTTTCGCTTTGGAAAATGCAGTGTGGTGTGTTCGAGAACTGTGAATGAAGAACGTCGGATGTTGGCCATAACGTATTCACCTCTCTATTTTTGAATAAATTTTGAAAAATATGTACGAATTTATTTTCAATGATTAGAGTGCTACTGGATGGAAACCTGACTAGTTATAAAACTGCTCGAATGGTGTAGAAGGGATAATTCTTAGAAAATGTTTGAATAATTAATTTATAAATATATTCTGACTATAGGTAAGTAGTTTAATTACTAAATGTGGTAAATTAATCAAATTTGTATCGCTTAAAGTACTTCATTTTATAGGAGAACAAAAATAGCCGGTTTTCGTATAAAAATGCCGGAAACACGTGAATTAACAATTGCAGAACGTGCAGCAATTATTACATTACATAAAGAAGGATATGTAACTAGAGAAATTTCGAATAAACTGGAAATTCTACAAACAACAGTGTCATATACTATAAGCCGGTTTCGTACCACTGGAAGTGTGGAGTCTAAGCATCGAATAGGGCGGCCTAAATCCACAACAAAAAATGATGACAGTTATATTCAAACACTAAGCAAACGGAATAGACGTCTTACAGCCGCTGAAATACTTGCTACTGTAAACAAATCTCTACCAAAACCAATTAGTAAAACAACCGTAAGAGGTCGATTGAAGCAAGCTGGCCCCTCAGGGTGTGTGGGGCGGTCAGAAAATCATTGCTTACAAAAATAAATAAGCAAAAACGTTTACAATGGTCCAGGCAACATATAAAATGGTCAATTCGGGACTGGAAAAGAACAATTTGGTCTGATGAATCAAAATTGGTTGTGTTTGGGTTCAACCGAAAAACATACATACGAAGACGGCCCGGATAAAAGTTGATGGATGATTGTTTGACAGCATCTGTGAAACATGGCGGAGGTTCGGTTATCGTGTGGTGGTGTTTTGATGGCGATAATGTTGGCGTTTTGATTCAATTTAATGGAAAAATGGACATGCCATTCCATCCTGCATACGACTCATCGGTTGTGGGTTCATTTTCCAACATGATAATGATCCCAAACATACTTCCAAACAATGTACGAGCGTTTTAGATGAAATAACTACCACAATCTTCGGGCCTTAATCCGCTGGAGTTATTGTGGGATCATCTTGACTGTTTGAGAAGCTTCAAAATATTTGAAAAAATACTGAAACCGAAACTCTAGATAAACTAATAAATCGAATGCCAAAACTCTGTTCGATAATAATTAAAAGGCAAGGCGGTCATATTGATGAATCCGAAATTTAATGAATTTTTGAATTTTTTTGTATTTTGAACTGTTAAAAACTGTAAATTGTTAATGGGACTGCAATAAATTTTAAACAGAATTGAAATACATTGTAAATGTGTTTTATTTTAGCTAAATTTGACAAAAAAAAAATGTTTCAGCAAATACTTTCCGCACCCAGTGTATATATGTACATATTGCGAAAACCGGAAAAGTTTAAACTTTTTGTTATCACCACGTGGTCTTTATACAAGTGGCTTTTGAAACAAATAAAGCCAATTTACAGTTTTTAATGATAAATGACAAGTTTATATGTTTATATGTAATCGAATAATTAGCAGGCAACGCCAGAACGGTAAATATATGAACTAAAGCCGTATAAACAAAACTGTTGTTTAATTTAAGACCTTCACACACAGAAATTTTGTGGCCGGAGCCCTACCCCCTGACGTGCAGATTACAATTTAACCGTTCTCGATCTATCATCAGACAGACAACCAGGCCGACGAACAATTTTTTTTTTGATTTTTGGGCTCAGGGACCTTCAAATCGTCGGACTATTTATTATTTATATTATAGATTTTCTATAAAGGTTTGAGATTGTGAAAGGATATTATAATTTTATAATCTTTCTAATTTCGTCAAAATAGCGTGGTCAGTTATGGCTGGTAAAACCAGTTGCTGGCTTCACTGAAATCTTGAGTTCTATTTCAGCCGCTGACTTAAGATTATTTAAAATCAAAATGGCACAGAATCACATGAAATTCGTTGTTCGTACTTTAGTAAAGTTCTTAAGATCAATAGGAAGTAATTTTGATCGCCAAGCTTTGCCAATTTGTCAACGCGATTATGTTTGGCCTAATCGGTCGCCTCCAATCATTCATGGTTTTTCAGTTGAATAAGGCCAGCCGTAAAACTTAGTAAAAGATTATGTTGTGTATTGCAAATAATACTTTTCTAACTACCTTAAAATCAGTATGTTGCACCACGGTATACCACTCCTGAACACATCACTTGATAAAAAAACTACCAAAAAACAACAAGAACAACACACTCAGAGTACATATTTGCACAATTGCATATTTTAGATAAGAATAAACTTAAGCATATATTTTGACAAACCCCAATAGTAACACAAACCAAAATATATTTATAAATCACCGCACATAAAATTTTACAAAATTTGTACCTTAAACGTTTTGCTTCATCGATAAACGGCCGTTTCTGTGTTTCCGTTAGTAATTTCCATTCAGCACCCAATCGTTTCGATATTTCAGAATTATGCATTTTTGGATTATCTTGGGCCATTTTTCGGCGTTGACCCCGCGACCACACCATAAACGCGTTCATCGGCCGCTTTATATGCTCCAATGGTGACGAATTTGCTAATTTATGAGACATTTTAACACTAAATTGGTATTTTTATGCACAGTTTCAAAATATTTTGGAGGGAAAACAATTTTGTATTTATACAAATTATATAAAACACGTTTTTATATTAATAAATTCACTAAATTCATTTTAAAAATATTCAATTCACAAACAACGATTTAAAAAGTCCTTTTTGGTCGCACACAATATTATTCAAAAAATCCTTTTTAATATTTTCACAATGTAGCACCGCATAAAACGTCTTGCAGGAGCGCACCGATTAAAATGTTGATGTTGATTCATTGAACGTTACAATAGTAATAATAGTGATAATAATACTGATAATAAATAATAATAGTATATCACACACACACACATACGCAGGCACACATTCAAGGTATTATGCGAGAAGACAACAATCACGATGTAAAATTAACAAACAACTAAAATAAACACGACGAAACACCAAAAACTCTATACGGAATCCTTTATTATGTGCTGGGTATATGTTGCTTGCTTGTTGAAATGCAACAAACAAAACTGATATGGGATTTTCAATTGATAAGAAATTTTCGTATTGTTGTTGTTGTTGTGTGCGATAAAAAAAACGTTTTTTTTTATTCTCTATTTATTGTGCCAGTGATAAGGAGAAGAATGAATCAAAAATAAATAAAATACTCTGCACACAAAAGGATATTTTGTGTTGTGTGTGAAAATCGTTTTGTTCCTTTTTCTTGGTTTTCTTTGTACAATTTTCTATTTATTTTGGAATTATTTATTTTTATGGGTTTTTTTTTTGTTCGACAATACCAAAAATACCCCCAAACAACAAGACGAATTTATTTTTCGAGGGAGGGCATATTTTCTAGTCGGTGCGTGGTGGTTTTGTTATCCCGATCAAAACACTGTTGGGGAATTTTTTATTTTTGCATAACGTTCATTTGATACTAGAAAATGAGGGGAGTAAATGAGAAAAATGTGTTAGGGGATGACTTTGAAAATCATTCGTGTTAAGGAGATTTTCATGTTAGTACAGTCTAAGGGTGGCTAAATTTGATTAGATATTTCTTTCAAAATAATCGTTGTTTGGTTAATATTCTGAACGCGTGTTAATACACCGACGAATTCGGAATAAAATCATAAAGTACCAACATTGAAAAACTTGAATTTTTTGAATATTTTGTAGCCAACAACCTAAATGCTTCTAGCATGAAAGTGAAAAATTTAAGTTATCGGACTTCTAGAAACTTTCTTATATTGTCAAAAACGCTGGAATTTCCGGTGAAATTTTTTTGATGTTTTCATGTTTTTGCCGCATTTCAACATCAAATCAATTGGTTTCGTTACCTCGAAGCATTTCATTTACGTGTTGACAAATACGTTGTCCATGGATTACTGCAAGTTTTTTTATTTCTTCTTGAACTCTCTAGATATTTGTATTATTTTGGTGTTGGTTTTGTTTGTACAGCCCCAGAGCTGAATTCCTTAAGTCCATACAGGCTCTAGCACCTGTTGATATAATATCAATTTATTTTCGGTTAACAATCCCGAGTTTTTCCCGGGCAGCCAATACATTTTTCGATATTTGATATTAAGTTTATTATTTTTATTTTTAACGTGCTCTATCTATCTGAGCCTGGTATCTAAGGTCATTCCTAAATACAGGGTGTCCGCCGGGAAGGTATACTACTTTGTTTTTTAATGATTTTTGATTAAATGAAAGAGAATGGATCTTATATTGGTAAATGTTTTATTTAATGTCGGCAATTATGTATGGAATACAATATCAGATAAATGTCCGCCTCTGTTAGCCTCACAAATGCGAGCCCTTTTGAGCACATTTTTCATTACATTCTCACACATTTCACGCGGTATTTCATTAATTTCATCACGAATATTTTGTTTGAGTTGCTCAAGCGTTTCTGGTTTGTTTGCATAAGCCTTGCTTTTTAGATATCCCCACAAAAAGAAGTCCGGAGCAGTCAAATCAGGCGACCGTGGAGGCCAATCAACATCACCATTTTTTGAAATAACTTGTTGTGGAAAGAGTTCTCGCAGTAATTCCATTGTAATCCTGGCTGTATGCGATGTGGCACCGTCTTGTTGATACCACATGTTAATCAAGCCCAAAGTATGCAGTTGTGGCGTTAAAAAGTTTTCAATCATATCACGATATCGCTCCCCATTCACAGTTACCGTTACGCCGTTTTAATTTTCAAAGAAGTAAGGTCCAATGATTCCTCTTGACCAAATTGCACACCAGACTGTCACTTTTAATGGATGTAAAGGTGACTGATGAATAATGTGTGGGTTTTCCATTGCCCAAAACAGACTATTCTGTTTATTCACATATCCATTTAAATGAAAATGTGCCTCGTCACTCATTATGATTTTTTCATGAAAATCGGGGTTGTCATGGGCGAGCTGTAACATCCTATTGGCATATGTACGGCGGCGTAAATGGTCTTGTGGAAGAAGCTCTTGTGTCAACTGAATCTTAAATGGAAACAAATGCAAATCCTTGTGCAAAATTGTGGCCAAACTTGTTCTTTGAAGACCAAGCTCCTGAGCACGGCGTCAAATTGAGGTTGATGGATTGTTTTGAACACTTTCTTGAACAGCAGTAATGTTTTCAGCCGATCTTGCAGTACGTTGTGGCCCATGCTTGGGCCTATCACTTACAGACCCTCTTTCTTCGAAATCATTCACTACACGATAAATAGTGCGTTTTGTTGGCACGTTGTTTCTCCCAAAAATTTCACGTAACTTTCTCATCGTCACAGTAATCGATGATTGATTTTGATAAAATGTTTTAACGATTAAAGCATGATGGTTTCTCGAATATTTTTCCATAGTAAATTTGCCACGTGTGTACTTCACGACTGTCAAGTATGAACTGTCAATACTAATATTCGCCTAAATGGCGGCAAAACAAAGTAGTATACCTTCCCGGCGGACACCCTGTATTTAGTTTTATTTACATACCGAATCTGTTGAACATTAATCATTACAGATTTGTAGATGACTTTTAGATTAGTAAAATTCACATGTGTGGATTTCGATTCATTGAGCCCGATACGCCACATTTTTGTCAAATGCTTCTTGTACTTTCGTTGTCGATTCCTCGATAGTATCTCCTACTGCGAGAACTGCAGTATCATCAGCAAATGTTGATACGGTAACATCGTTTAATTGAGATAAATCTCTGGTGTAGAGCAGGTAAAGAATAGGCCCAAAACACTACCCTGCGGGACTCCTGCCGAAATATTTTTTAACTCGCAGTATTCTTTCTCATATTTCACCCGAAAGTGGCGATTCTCTATGTATGATTCTAAAACCATATAATATTGTTTTGGTAAATTTCTATGTAGTTTGAATACACTTTATCGAATGCCTGCGCCACATCTAAGTAGATACTAGAGCAAATCTTTTTCCTCTCTAATGTATTCTCAATGACATCAGCTAGCCTATGAACCTGCTCAATAGTTGAGTGTTTTCCTCTGAAACCAAACTGATATCCTGGGATAAGGTTTCTTTGTTCTATGGTTCTTTTCAATCTTTTGGGCACCAGCCTCTCAAACAATTTTGCTAGTGTTGGTAGAAGTGAACTTGGTCGGTAAGATTTTCTATCATTCAGTGGCTTGCCCGGTTTCGGCATCATTATTACTTCTGCTACTTTCCACTGCATGGGTACATATTTTTTCCTGAGGAAATTGATTGCATTGATTATATGCAATAATTTACGGGGGCCTCTTTCAGCCAGCTTCTTTATTATTTGCCCTGTTATCAGTTCTTAATTTCAGCTTTTAGTTCTTTTAATGTTACAGGCCTGACATCTTCGAAGTCAGATGCTATGGACGTATCAGGAGTGTTTTCGTAATGTTGAAATGTTTCTTCATGATGTTCAGCAAACAGGTCAGCTTTATATCTTTCACACTTCTAGCCCACTTCTCATCGTTTGTTTTGATAGGGGAGATCTGCGTTTTTGGTCGTTTTGGAGCTAGAGAATAAACGTATTTTCCAATTGTTTCATTTTCATGAGTGCCTTAAGTTTGATACACAAGTTGTTCAAGGTGGTTTTATCTTGCGGTGCACGCGTAGTCTGCACTAGTTCTCTTACTTCTATTTGGTAAATAACAGATTTTTCTTTCCTGAACGATAATTTGGGAGTGCATTCCCAAACCGACCATTGTATGCCATCAAGAAGCCTGTCTAGTTCCTCTTCTGTTTCATTTTCACTTTTTATTGGCACTTGACGTTCTATTTTTTCCAGTACTGGCTGGAGGGATGTCTGGGATTTTGCTAGGATCAGATGGCCAGTACGTTGGTTTCCCTCCTTAGTAAAATTCACAGGTTGATTATTGGCCAGTTGAAAGTAATTCTTCTCCTTTTGAAGAGGTTAATCTCGAACCCCAGAAGGTATTTTTTGCATTAAAGTGACCTCCGATAATGAAGTTACTTCCTAATTTCTGGAACAAGTTAATGCAGTCTTCTTTCTAGTCATACCGTGGGGGACAATATATTGCAGATATATTACAGGTGTTGTTATAACCAAATTTAACCGTTACGGTGGTTACTTGCATGCCTCGGCAGCTCTCATTTCCAGACTGACTAAGTCAGATGAGGACTTGATGTTAATTCAAGAACCTTGGATTAACAATAACAGAATCTGTGGCCTAAGAACGAAGGGGTATAAATTATTATACTCAAGTAACTCTGAGAAGATCAGATTGTGTATTTTAGTGAAAAGTAATTTGAATAATTTTCTTCTTCCTCAATTTAGTAGCGGAGATGTTACAGCGTTGAGTGTTGAGGTTGGCTGTGAAAAATTATGCCTAGCCTCATCCTATATGGGTCGCGAGAAGGAGGTTCCGCCGGATAACCTGGGGGAACTGATCCAGAAGCAGGTCAAAGAAGGGTAGGTATTATAGTTGGATGTGATGCAAACGCACAGCACACAATCTGAGGAAGCAAAGACATTAACGAGAGGGGTGAGTTATTTTTTGATTACTTGTTAAATACCAACCTTTTAGTTGGCAATATTGGGCAAGAACCAAACATTTGTTGTTAAAAATTGACAGGATGTTTTAGATGTAACGTTTGCGTCAGAAACAAATTTTCATATGGTAGAGAGTTACGAGGGAGCACTCATTCTCTGATCACCATTATGTGGGTGGGGGGAGGGGTGGCTCATTTTCTAATCACCGATACGGGGAGGTGTTGGAGGAATTATTGCCGCTGGAGGTCCCAAGACTTCCGGCAAAAGTAGAATAATTAGATGGCATGGTTGATATTGACACAAAGACATGCAATCTTTCATTTAATGCTGCGTGCCCTCTGATGAAGCCTAAGGGCAGGCATAAACCGACATGGTGGACCACTGAGTTGGGAACCTATCGGAGGGCGTGTAGGACAGACTTTAATAAAGCCAAGCACACAAGGGAGGTTCGGGATTGGGCCTCTTATAAGGAGAACTTAAGAAAGTACAAAAAATAGTTGAGGAATGCACTAAGGGGGCCTTGGCTGCTCTCCTGTTGTAGAGTGGAGGAGATCTCTGAGATTTATCGCCTTAGAAATATTCAATCTACTAACCCAGCCAGTCCTAGTTATTTAATTATACCGGACGGATTATGGACAGCTTCAAGTGCGGAATCATTGGAGCATCTCATGAAGACCCAATTTCCGGGAGCTTTGATGACACGATGGATCGGGGGATGTCTGAAACTGGTATATATTCCTAAGAATTGGAAGGCGGTCAGAGTATTCTTTATTCCGAAATCGGGAAAGAGCTCACATGCTTGTCCAAAGGACCTGAGGCCTTTAACTCTATCATCCTTTCTGTTGAAAACCTTGGAAAGGCTGGTATATGTAGTTATTCGAACAAAAATTGAGCGAAGAAATTGGGCAATATCGCAGCATGCGTACTGTAGGGGAAAGTCGGTGAATACAGCTTTGCACGATCTAGTACGCACGATTGAGAAGTAAATTTACTCGCAAGAGTTATGTATGGTAGCATTTCTGGGCATTAAGGATGCGTTTAATAATGTAAAAACGGAGGCGATCATAGAAGGATTGACATTTTTGAAGGTGGACTACTCTATAGGTAGGTTGATAAACCAGATGCTGGTGAGCAGGATTATTACCTCGGAACTGGGGGAGTCCTCCATTAGAAGACGGGTGGTTAGAGGAACTCCGCAGGGAGGTGTAAAGTCCCCCTTTCTTTGCAGTGTGGTGATGAATGGATTGCTGTTGGTACTGGAGTGAGAGGAGATAGTCGGGTCGCGTATGCAGGTGAATTAGACAAATATCTGGATACTTTTAGGGATGCTGTACAGAATGCACTCCTGATCGTTACGAAATGGGCCACCAAATGTGGATTAGGGGTTAACCCTTCCAAGACGGAGCTGGTACTATTTACTACTGCTACTTCTGGTAGTTAGTCCTCCTACAATGAACGGCATAAGACTGGCTTTTGCTGACAAAGCAAGAGTTTTGAATAGGATGACATTAACATTATGGAAAGGAGGAATAAGGCTAATCTAGCCATTTACTCGTGTAGGAACTGGTACACTGGCTCTATACCGCAGTGGTAAGACCTGTGCTGATGTACACCCGTGTGAGCGGGCGTGTAGTGGCCAGCTCTGGATAAGGTAACATATATGGGAATGATGGAGGTGCAAAGAATGGCCTGCATGCTAATAAGCGGGGCTCTTAAGACAACACCTACAGGCGCTTTAGTGGTGGTTATGTTCCATCTTAAACCAATCGAATTTTTTGGTAAGCAGATGGCAGCCAATGTGGCTACGAGACTCTAGGCTGTCTCTCAGTGGAAGTATCTTCAGGCGGGGCACTCGACGATAGTTAGATCGCTAAGGGAGGAACTAGCGATTCTAGATTATATTAAACCACCGTTGTGCTTCGATAATGGTTTCCGGACCATCTGTCCTTCGAGGGAACGGATCAATACTGGAAAACGAAGCAGTGCAATTTTTCACGGACGGTTCTAAGCTAGACGGCAGGGTAGGAGCCGGAGTCTTCTGTGAGAAGCTTAATGCTAATATATCTCTTCGTTTCCCTAACTACTGCAGCGTGTATCAGGCTGATGTGGTGTCTAGCGAGGAAGTCGTGACATGCTTGAAGGATACCATGGTACGGATACCATGGATACCCACACGGAGGGATATCGCATTTATGTGGACAGTCAGGCGGCAGTCAGGTCACTAGAGGCAGTTTGTCTGAATCACGGGTGGCGCTGGATTGTCGATCACCTCTTAATGAGATGAGCGAGTATTTCAGAATTCAGATATGCTGATCTCTGGTCACTCGGATATCACAGGAAACTGCAGGGCAGACGAACTAGTTAAGTACGGTACGACTCTACAAATGCAGCCAGAAAGAGCAGGTCTGGGGAGACCTATAACAGCGCTTGAATTGGCGCTCAGTAAAAAGGCAATCGCCTCGACAAATGAGAGGTGGACCAACACTCTCACGTGCAGGGTAGCGAAACAGGTTTGGTCAAAACTGGACTTGCGGCGCTCCAAGGCACTAGTATCCCTGGAAAAATGAGAGGTAGGATTGGTCGTAGGGATACTGACAGGACACTGCCTTTTTGGGGAACATGCGAGAACGCTGGGTCTACAGACGAATGACTTTTGTAGAAGTTGTACGGACGAAGAGGAGAAAGAGACTTTACATCACTTTGTATGCTCGTGTCCGGCACTATCAGACAGAAGGTATAAGTACTTAGGTGTGTATGGTATGGGCAGCCTTTTGGAACTCGAACTGTGGAGTGCGAGATATTTTACGCTACTTAAGTAGCTCTAGATGGTTTCAACCGAAATAACGAGGAGATAGGATTCTGTGGTATTACAATGGGCCACTATTGGTCTAAGTGTGCAGAAGCAGCCACTCTAACCTTACCTAATATAACCTTCTTCATGATCAATAGTATTATCCCTAATAAATATTGCTGACCCTCCTCTTGCCCGTTCTGCTGGATGTGTGGTATGGTAACAAGTATATCTCCGGATAGCTACATAGGAGCTGCTGGTAAAATATGTTTCTGATAGTAACCATATCTAAACTTTCTCAGTATTTAAAAATAGTTCTAATTCTGCTAGGTCTTGTGTTAATCCGTTTGCATTCCATATGGTGGTCCTCAAGGCTATTTAAAATTGCTTGGATAGTGTTTTTTTAAATTTTCGGTACCGTTGGTGTCATTTTCTTGCTCGAATATTGTTTGGATGACTTAGAGGGGGTTTGCGTGCCTGACCCCTCATTTTCTGTAGCTGCTTGGCAACGTCACACCCTCGGTAGCTGGCTGGATGTTGCCCATTACAGTTTATACATTTTGCTGGTTCTTCTTTAGATAGTTTGCAAGTTTGGGATGGGTGCCTTCCAGCACATTTGACACATCTTGGTTCACGTGCGCAATATCGTTGCTTATGGTTATAGCCCTGGCATTGTACTATTACTGCCTCTTTTAACAGCTTCGATTTTTATTCGCATGTTGAGTATGCCAGTTATATTGTAAATTTTTTCTATTTGCACGGATTTATCAAACGTTAGCATGAATAGGAGAAGTCCTCTTTTTGAAACGGATTCGAGTCGGTTCTCTCCGCTACGTCTATTTTTTAATAATGTTCACGGCATCTAGGATTTTAAATCCTTTATTTTCTAGGGCCTTCATTACTGAATTACTTTCACAGGTTGGATGTAGGCCTCTTTCCTTGACCGTGATGGGACAATAGTTTTTATTTTTGTATATTTACCACTGGTATTTTTCCACATTCAGCTTCATTGACAAGTTTCTGTATGCGTTTGGATTGGAAGTGTTAATCTTCCATACATTATTGTTCAGAGCAGTGATTTTGTACTCTTGTTTCGTAACAGTACTCATTACACTTTGGATTTCTGTTTAGCTTTTTCCTTCTTCAGCATCCAGTTTGTTTCCTCGTCCGTTGAGTATTCAGTCTTCTGCGACTTGTCTCGTTGTACTTCGTTGTCTGGCGCTTGTTTGTTTATGGTTTTGTTTTCAGTTTTTGAATTCGTTTTATCTGTTCTCAGGCAGATTAACTCACGTTGACGATTGGAGATTAGAAGATTAGAATGTCCATCATTTGCGTTGCTACCGACGTTGAAGATATCGGTTGCAGAACTGCTTCTGCTTCTGCTTTTGGCATACGTTCTTGCTATATTTGGCTGCTGTTCAAACGGATTCGCTGATTCCATAGAACTGGCTTCCGAAGAGTGTGTTTTGCCTATTTGAAAAATGGTAAAATCCTTTCGTGTTTGATTGATGAAAAATTAAAATTCACCATCAATATTTACAGTACTTGTTTAATTTCAGTTGCTTTCAAATATTTATAATTTAAACAAAAAGTGCCTGAGAAATAGACGTTTAGAACCAACTTACAGCGAAACTTTTATCCGACTTCTCAGAAACGAACTGAAAAATTTTAAAATTTTGAATCAAATACACTCACAATGTCGAACGAGCCTCCTCAAATCAAACGAATTTTACAAAATTTGACATTTCCTTTTTCACAGTGCGCATAAACTATTCCGCTCCATGCATGCAAAAATGTAATTTCCCCAGCCAAATTTTCCCGTCGCAAAAATTCCAAATAAATGTGCGGTGGTATGAGTATAAATACATAAAAGCAAGAAAAGCATAGAAAAAGGAAAATAGTAAAATTGAAAATGAAATAAAAAAATGTTATATTTTGTTTATTGTTGTTGTTTTTCCTCTATCTATTTTCCATTTTTCTTTTCATTGTGTGTGCTCGTTTTGTGTGTACGTTCTGCTTTGTTCTGATTGGGAAAAACAACCAATCACAATGTGACTCCAACAGCATTTGGAGGTGTGTTTTTATTGTCATTTTTAATGTGGCGTTTTTTTTTTGCTTCTGTACCCTATTGTGTTGTTGGTGTTTTGTTTGCCTGATGGCACTGCCAGCTAGATGTGTTATATATACACATTTTTGTTGGTTTGGTGTATATCTTCCAAGAAAATACCAAGAAAAACAAAGGATGGTGTATAGGAAAAAAAAATATTTTCTTTGTACTCTCGATGAAAATATGCGAGAAACCGAAATGGAAATCATATATACGGTACATATGTAAATAAAGGCAAGATTTAAGGTTTTGTTGCGGTACTTAATTTAGCACGGGGATTGAACTGAATATAACGAACAAAGTTGGTGAACGATTGCAGCCTTTGTACAATAATATTAATAAAAATTCGAATTCAACAGGTAGAAGTTATACAATAAAAAAAAATCGTACAAAGAGATAAATCTGTAGCGATTATCATTGTGTCGTATTTGACCGACAAAAAATATTCTGAAAGCCTTAACGATACACATACTTTGGCAGAATGTTGTTGCCGAATATATTTTTGTCACTCTTTCTTCATTTTCCCCAAATAAAGTGGGATCAACATGAAAATTAATTGCCTTCGGCTATAAAAAACTTTATTAGTTTTTTCGTCGATTCTTCTAGTATTATTCGCATTGTTGTGCAGATAAGACAATTGTAATAATGTTTATTGGAATCCTGAGAAAACAATGCGGCAAATAAGTTATTTGTATGTATTATGTTTGCTTTTGGATAGGAGTGTGCCCTTTATTTATTTTTGGGCATATTTAAAATTTTAAGTGACCATCAACGAAAATATAAAACGTCCGAGTAAAATTTATTGATTGACTTGACCAAACTGTTTTAATAGCCGGATCTTATTTCGATGATTTTCTTCTTTCGGATGGACGAATTATTTAAATTATACCGTGCGCTAATTATTAGTTTGGATTGGTTTAGTTCAGGTCATTCTGTATCGTTCGTGCAATTTTTAATTTAGCTAATTTTTATTTGGTTAAATGAGGATTATCCAAATTGAGATGTGGATTACCTACCATCATATTCGATCTATGATCTAGTACAGTGACCTAAATTTGATCGCTACTCATTTCCGCATGAATTTTCACAATAATTTATTACGTATAGGAATGGTCATCTAGTGACCTAACGATTCCGATCATTGGAGTTATAAAATTATTAGTATTGGTGAACTTTCCAGACCCCAATACGTTTCGTGTGAAAACTTGAGATTTTAACAACAAATTTTCGTAATACGAGTAAATCGTTACGTAGGAATGACCAAACGAAAACAACTAGTGACTATTATGAACAACACAAATATTGAATTGATTCCAATTGGATTTGTTATTAATTTTACAAAACGAAATTTTCTAATAAGCGGCGAACTTGATTATTTTTGTTAAAAAAAGCTTATAAGAATTTTGAGTGAAAGCTAGAAAATAAACTCAAAAAATGTATTTTACATTATTCATAATAGTCCGGAAAATCATTTTCTTTTTTCCTCATTTTTACTACTTAAAAATACATATTACTTTACAGTAGATACTATTTGAATATATCGAAATGCCGGGTATAGAAAATTTGTGTATAAAGCCACTATGTGGAAATTAGATGATAAAACGATATCCGGAAGACAGATAAGAAGATCAGGTGGGCATTTGCATAAAAATGGGATACTTCTGAATTTTGATCTGGCAAATTAAGTCAATTCGTTCGTTATGGGTAGTTTTAGTTTAAAAATATTACTAAGATCGTGGTTTATAGAAAAATGACTCAAATTTCCAAATTGATAGTAGGGGTATTCTTTTCAGTTCTACCAAATCAAGTCGATTTTATTAGTTTGCATAATTCTTGTTAGCTTAGGGATCACACAATCAAATAAATTAAGAGCCATTTCCATATCTAGGGGATAGGTACGATTTTTTCGTTCTCGCAATTCAACTCGATTTTATTGGTTTGAGTAGTTTTAGTTTAGATAAATTCTGAATATCGTGGAGTTTATCGGAAAATGTTACTATGTGAAAATGTTAGCTGTAGGTTGTAGCGGCCTGTTTCTTCAACTACAAGAAACACCGCACAATATACAAACGGATATACAAATCGATATACAATCGCCTAGATACACCTTCAATCGTCTAGATACCAATTTCCACACAACTGGTGTTGGTATCACGACAAATTTGGCCACGCAGCATCAAAATGCAATCAATCATGCACTTTTGCTAAACAACAAACAGGATCCGCAAATCGGTTCCCTAAACCATTAAGTCTTAAGGTCGCAGCGGCAGACTTAAGACAAGCGCAACACAGCCTCTTATTTATACGGGATTCGGAAAATAATATCACATTTCTGATTGATACCGGCGCTGATTTAAGCGTAATCCCGTACTACAAATACTATCGTTACGGAACAAATCGCAATCCCGATTTAGTTCTGCCAGCAGCAAATGGTACCACAATAAATACTTTTGGTACCAAATTACTCAACGTTGACATCGGATTAAGACGTTCTTTCAAACACGCATTTATTCTTGCCAATGTCAACGCCCCATCATCGGCGCGGATTTCCTAACGAAATTCGGTTTGTTATTGGATCTGAAAAATCGTAAATTGATTGATCCATCCACTAAGCTTTGTATCAACACAACATCAGCACTCGTTGATACACCAACACCATGGTTTTACATAATCGACAATGGCTATGGAGCATTGTTAAAGAAATTTCCTTCTTTAACAGCTCCACCGAACTACAACTCTCCGGTAGGGCACAATGTAGTACACCACATCGTGACTACAGGCCATTTACCATTTGCAAGACCGCGTAGACTTGATCCAATTCGGCATAAAGCGGCATTCCTAGAATTCCAACACATGGTGGAACTAGGAATCTGCCGACCTTCTTCTTCAGCAATATCATGTCCATTACACATGGTGAAGAAGAAGGACAACGACTGGAGACCATGTGGGGACTATAGAAGGCTTAACGCTGTCACAATTCCTGACCGTTACCCTATTCCCCACATCCAAAACTTTTCCATGCAATTACATGGATGCACAATTTTTTCAAAAATCGATCTCGTCAGAGCGTACCATTTAATACCAATTGCTCCTGACGACATACATAAAACTGCAATCACTACACCATTTGGTTTATTCGAATTCACCCGAATGCCATTTGGACTCAGAAATGCTGCACAATCATTCCAGCGTTTCATCAACGAAATTGTGAGAGATCTCGACTTCGTTTATATTGACGACATTCTCGTAGGATCTAGAGACGAGAAGAAACACTTACTCCATTTGGAACAACTCTTCTAAAAATTATTGTGTCAATATTAACACAGCAAAATGTGCGTTTGGGACAAGCAACCTTGACTTCCTCAGTCACAAAATTACTCCTAACGGCATTCTGCAGTCCGAAGGACGAATTAAGGCAATTAGAGAATTCCCAGCACCACAAAGCGTTAAGCAAATTCAGAAATTTGTCGGTATGGTAAACTACTACCACCGATTTATTCCTAAACTCGCTGAGATACTTGCCCCAATTCACTCACAATTGGCAACAGTTCTCAAGAAACCCAAAACGCCTCAACATTTTTCATGGCCTAAAGAATGTCAAAATGCATTCCTTCAGCTGTTCTTGAAGCTTAGAAAATATTGCTCTTTTAGCGCATCCGCTAAATGCAACAAAATATAGCATCACTACCGATGCATCTAACACAGCTATAGGCGCAGTCTTACAGCAATTAAATAAAGACACTTGGGAACCTCTTGGATTTTTCTCTAAGAAATTATCTGATGCCAAAAGAAAATATTCCGCATTTGATCGCGAATTGCTTGCAATTTTCCAAGCAATTAAACACTTTCGCTATTTTGTCGAAGGTCGGGAATTCACTATTTTCACCGACCACAAACCGCTTACTAGAGCAATTACCTCTAAAGCGGAACGCAACCCAAGGCAAGCACGCCACTTAGATTATGTCTCTCAGTTTACGACAGACATACAGCACATACAAGGTAAACACAATGTGGTCGCCGATACACTTTCTCGGATTTCTGACCACGAGCTTGCCTCAGCAGCTACTCGCTACGACATCACAACAATCGCAAAAGCACAAGCTTGCGATCAAGAACTACAAGACTTACTCTCTAGTTCTACAAATCGACGCTCTTCTAAGTGGAAATTAGAAAAATTTCCATTAGCCGATTTAACAATTTATTGTGAAATAACTACAGCCACAGAGACATTACGCCGAACAATTTTCGACACTCTGCATAATATGTCACATCCAAGTGTACGAGCAACTCGCAAACTCGTCACTTCTAAATACTTTTGGCCTAGTATGAATAAAGATTTAACCCCGTGAGCGAAATCTTGTTTATCCTGCCAAAAATATAAAGTGCAACGGCACACCAAATCACCTCACGGGAATTTCCAAATTCCACCAGGTAGATTTGAACATATCCATGTGGATATTTTTGGACCACTTCCACCATCTAATGGATTTACATACATTTTAACCTGCGTTGATCGTTTTACGCGGTGGCCTAAAGCCTACTGCATAAAAGACATCTCCGCATCAACAATTGCAAAAACGCTCGTCGAAAACTACATCTCTAGATTCGGTGTTCCGGTCAACATTACGACCGACCAAGGAACACATTCGAATCTAAGCTATTCGCTGAGCTTATGCAACTTTTAGGCTCACATCGAATACGAACAACTGCCTACCACACACAAGCAAACGGTATGGTTGAGCGCTTCCACCGTCCACTTAAAACAGCTCTCAAAGCTCATGCAAATACCGTCAACTGGAGTTCAGAGATCCCAATCATATTGTTGGGAATCCGAACGACAGTCAAAGATGACCTAAAATGTTCACCAGCAGAACTGGTGTACGGGCAAACGATCAAATTACCTGGGGAGTTCTTTGTGAAACACCCACTTACACCCCCAAGTAACCACTGACACAGTGATTGATCGATTGCGCTCCACGATGAACAAACTCATCCCAACGGAAACGCGCAAAACCAATCAAAGCGACATATTCGTACCAAAATCACTGCAAACTTGTGACTACGTTTTCGTACGAATAGACAAAGTTCGCACAGGCCTTACAGCACCTTATGAGGGCCCATACAAAGTGATACGACGACTTCGTAAGCACTTTGTATTGCAAATCAAAGACAAACATCAATCTGTCTCTATTGATAGACTCAAACCAGTCTATGGAATACTGAGTTCACCCGATCAATTATCGGGAGTGAAGAAAACTGTCCGCATTTTCGGGTAACACATTCTTCACCCAACTCAAACATTAAACTCCAACTCAAAAGTTCCAACCACATTCGCTGGTGGACATGAAGACAATATTTTTCTTATGACGATGATACATCATCACAACGATACATTAGCTATCATCAATTTTCGCTGGTAAACAATTACATCACCACTACTATTATAATGATCATACATCATTATAATAGTACAATTCCCAAAACTCCATCCACAATTTCTGGTGGACACAAAAACTCACGAAATGGGGGACCTTTTCACTGAGGAGGGAGTGATGTAGCGGCCTGTTTCTTCAACTACAAGAAACACCGCACAATATACAAACGGACAATTTGTACACAAAATAAAATTAGCAAATTTCATTATCATGCCGATTTTCATATCAATAAAAATCGTTACCAATAATAACTTATCATTGAATCGAACAGTATTGCAATCGTATCATAGATGCCAACATCCTTTTTGTGATAACTAAGACACAAAAATATTTAAATTAAACGATGGCACGGTAGTTATTAAAATTGTATTATAGATGCCCCCATCAAGGTTCACACAATCAAAGAAATCAAGAACGATTTCCAAATTTAGGGGATATGAATGATTTTTTGTTCTCGCAATTCAAATCGTTTTATTGGTTTGAGTAGTTTTAGTTTAGATAAATTCTGGATATCGTAGAGTTTATCGGAAAATTCTACAATGGGCATATTTTAGTTAGCTTTAGGTTCACACAATCCAGAATTGGTTACAAGTCCAGTCGCAAATTTTGACAGCCTAAAAAAAATTTTGTGTGATTTGTGATGGTTATACAGAGTGCCTCAACACCGGACACCAGATTTAATTTTTTAACGCGATAACTGGCTGCGGGCAGGATGCCGGAATTTTTACAAAATCGCTTCAGCCCTTTGGTTGATACCGGAGGGTACGTGAGATTAGACGAAAGAAAAAATAAAAGAGGAAGGAGTTTTTTCGATGACTTAAAATCATCGCAAAGATATTTAGTGGTGAAAAGGGTTGACAACAACAAAAATTTTACGGGAGAGTCATTTTTTCCATAGAAAAAGAATTGTTCATGATAACAACACAAATCAAAGAGACACATCGCACCAGAAATGGGGATATTTTGGTATTGTTGGGCAAAGAGGAGGCAATTGAAAAAATGTTAGCAGAAAAAAAACTCGGAAAAATGCAGATTCAGGTGGAGGAATTTCAGTTTTTAAATCACACGAAAGGAGTAGTTTATTCCCGAGACTTGCTGATGATAGTTGAAGAGGAAATTGCAAAGGAATTGAAAAGTGAAAAGGTATTAAAAGAATACAGAATAAAGCGGAAAGTAAATAATGAACTCAAGAATACTCCACTACTGATCTTGACATTTAATACAACTGAGCTGCTCTTAAGTATAAACACCTGCCAGAGATATGGACACACAAAGACAAAGTGTGAAAGGGTGCCGGTATGCCTAAAATGTGCTAAAATCATTCCAAATGAGCACGACGGCACTAACTGTGAACCAATTAATTGCGCCAACTGTAAAGAGGGACACACAGCTTTTGACCAAAAACGGCTAACATATTTTAAGGCCAAAGAACTTTATTATCGTCGAAATGCTAATACCACTGCACGCTCGTCCAAACGATTATACAGCGAAAGGGTTACTACAGAACCAATTACCAAAAATATTTCAAAAGCAACCACAAACAACAGTAACAAAAAACACACCAATATTGAGAATACAACAACAAGAATTATGGTAAATACTAATAACGGTAACGCTGAACAATCAAACATGGAGGCAGAAGAGCAAACATCAAGAAACAACAATAATAACAACAGTAGCAACAACAATAGTAATAATGATAATGAGGCTACAACAAAACAAGGACTAGAACCAATCGAAACACAGGAGCCAGGTCAAAGTAATACCAGAATCGAGGTAGGAGCAACAGCAGTAAGGAACATAGAGGCCGTGAAGAGTAGGAGATACTCATTTCTCAATGCAAACGAGTTAAACATTTGCAACATTGAGGATGCTTCTATGAGTGGGGAACAATTGTAGAGGGAAGGGGGAGAAATGCATTATCCATTTGACCTTTAAATATGTTTTTCCCTTATTCTTTCTATTGAATGGCAGAGCGAATGTCAAGATCCAATGATTGCGTGACAACATCCACATCATGTATGCCAATGGCGATGTGTTGCGTATTTACCTGGCTAAAAATGATGTGAAAATGATGCTTTTGTGTGAAACTTGGGAGCGTGAGAGTAAGACATTTCGGGTAAAAGGATACAATTGTCTGTCCAGACCGAGGAACGATGACTTCGGCGGAGTGGCGATATTGGCACGACCCAATATCAGCTTAGTCCCGTGCGACACACCGAATTTCGAGCGCATCGAGGTAATCGCTGCCAAAACTAGGAATCTGGACAGAAATTTGTTATTTGTGAGTGTATCTGCAACTCCAATTGAATCAGTGAGTGATAGAGAAAAAAACCTGAGAGATTTTCTAATTTTGTGTGACTGGATGGAAGGAAAAAGTGGCCTGATTGTAGGGGGTGGTATGAACGCGTATTCGAGAATCTGGGGGTGTAAAAGATATGATGCTTGTGAAAACTTGTTGACTCGCCTCATTCTGGATTCCGATCTCGTCGACAGCCAATGCATTAGACTTAACTTTAATGTCTAGCCGGCTGGCGGCCCAAGTCACTTGGAATGTAACAGATGAGAATTTGGGTAGCGATCATTATTTGATCAGGACGTGTTTAGGTCGTGTAAATGTTGACATAGACCGTAAGTTCATTTTGAATGGTAAGAAATGGGTAGAGGGTATGAATGAGATTCTCATAACCAATGAAGCAAATGAGGTTAACCAACTTGAGGATGAGGTGGAGAGAGTAAATGAAATGTGCTGTACGCATGTAACAGGGAACGAATGTAAGGTGAATGGTTGGTGGAACAATGAAATCCAGTATTGATATGAAAGGAAACGGATAGCATTGAGAGAGTTCAATAGGTGTACATGTCATGAATGTAGAGTAAATAATTGAAGAATGAATGCAAGGTTAAAAAAGGCTATTCGTACAGCGAAGAGGAAAATTTGGCGGGACTATGTGTCCAAAATAGGACCACAACTAAGGATGTATGGGACGAAGTTTAATAGAGTGAGAGGATATAGAGCGCAAGGCAGAAATGCAGTGTTAGATGACAGAGAGAATGGAGGTGTCTTTCTACAAATGATGATGGATGCTAGAAATAATTTGGGTGACAAAAATAAATTTTTGTTATCTGATAATGAAAGTGAATTAATGAGTGACATGCGTAAGGAATTTGAATGGGATGAGTTCCATGGGGTTTAGAAACTTCCAAATGTACTACCCCCGGAACTAACAGAGTCAGTTATAAAATGGTTGATAGATTGGAATTCGTGGCCTTGCTTCGAATTCTTAATCAAGTATGGATGAGTATTGAAATACCGGAAACATGGAAAGAAAGCAGAGTGGTACCCATTCCAAAAAGAGATCGGGACCAGAAACTGGCAACAAATTACAGAGGAATATGTATGTTGAACGTATTTGTCAAAATTGTGAATGGTATGATGAAAATTCGTTTGGATAAATTAGTGAATGAGGGTAATTTGTTGCCGGAAACCACCTTTAGGTTCTGTCGTAACCACTCAGCTAATGAAAGTGTAGAAAAGTTTGTATGGGAAGTAAGAAAGGAAAAAAAGCATGTCGTGGCGGTATTTTTGGATATAGAAAGAGCATATGATTACGTGGTTCCGGGGAAACTTTTTCAGCTCCTTCTAGACCTGGGGTTTCCTTGGAAAATTTGCAAATTTGTGTATGAGTTCATAAATGAGAGAAAGATATAGTCTTGTGTGGTAGAGGGTATAGGTTGAAAGGAGCGGTGACTATGGGCCTCCCCCAAGACAGTAAAATCTCACCGACTCTCTTCAACCTATACACGAGCTCGGTACATATAGGTTTAACTCCTCGGACAAGGTCATTTTGCAATTTGCATATGACTTTGTCCTATTGGGCAAGGGGAGGACCATCGAGGAGGCCTTGAGTCGGGCTCAAGAATGTTTGACTGAATTGAATTTGTGTGTAAATTCAAGAAAATGTTGTAGTATGACTTTTCGAACAAATCGTATGGTAGATGTGCAAGTGCATAGGGAGAGAATTGAGTGTATAAATTTGACCAGGTATTTGGGAATCTGGATAGGTAAGCGATTGAATTTAAGAGTGCATATGGATAATATAGCCGATAATTGTAAGAACAGATTGAATGTGATTAAAAGGGTGAGCAAACCGAAAAGAGGAGCTCAACATAGTGTGACTAATATGTTGCGAAAGGCGCTAGTGTCATCCAAAATTGCTTATAGAATGAGTGTTTATGGTGATGGGTCCAAGGTCGGGTTTAAAAAGTTGATGACTGTCGAGAATGCTTGTGCCAGAGTGGTATTGGGGGCGATTAACTCAACCCCAATACACACTATGTGGTCTGAATTGGGTGACTCACCTCTCAATTATAAGAGGGAGTGGTTCATCGAGCGAGAGACTGTGTGGATGTTGACTAAGGACAATAAATTGGTGAATGAAATGAAAGAAAGGCTGCAAAGAGGGACGGATCACCAAAAGACACAAAGATCATGGATGATCTGGGAGAATATGAATGTATTTTCCAAGATTCGGCCCGTAAATCCGAAAGTCCCTCCGAGCAACCTAACTGTGTGTTTGAATTTTGGTGATACAACAAAAGCGAGGATGAATTATTTAGCGGTTAGGAGTGAGTTTTTAAAAATGCGAACAAATTATTTTGCTCATGTGGAAGTGTATACAGATGCTAGTGTGAGGGTAGGTGTAGGAATTGTTATTCCTTCAATGAGAACAGAGAAAATGGTAAGATTAAATGACAGTGTCTGTATAATGAATGCAGAGTTGATTGGAATTATGGAAGGGATCAAGTTGGCAATGACACAAAAGAGGAGGAGAGTAGTTTTATTCTCCGACTACCGGAGTGGGTTAGAATTAGTTAGTAAGCGTGGAGGAACTCATGGAAATGTGTATGTGGAAATGTTGTATGAGAACCTTCAATCTTGTAGGGGTGAGATCATTCTTCAATGGATACCTTCACCATACCCAGCTGACATGCTTACAAAACGGGATGCTTTGAAGATGTAAATGAATAAGAATTCATGGATGCAAGAGATGTACTTCGCATGTTTCAAGTGAATCTGTGGAAAAAATGGGAGCGAGAGTTTATTGAAGAATGTCAGGTGAAAGGCACGAAGTACTTTGAATTGGCTAGTTCTCCTTTGAGTCGACATTTTTTTAAGGAGATCAAAGGAGATACTAAAATGTTACGAACAATGGAACGTGCGAGATTGAATCATGGTAATTGGAAAGAACGAGTGTTTGAAGAAACGCAATTTGATTGAGAGTGAATTATGTGAAAGCTGTTTGGTTGTGGAAGACATCGATCATTTGATTCTGAAATATTCTGCTTTCAACCAGAACAGACAAATGCTCGATGGTCTCTTGAGCGCAAGGAATTTGACTGAATTATTACGAATGGGGAAGCACGTATATAAGAATGTGTATGATTTTATAAGAATGAATCAGATAAAAGTATGAAACGCGATCGATGCGTGAAAGATGAATAAAAGAAAATTAGAAAATGTAAAATTTGAAAATTTTTTAATTTTGAAACAAAATTGTAAAAATTGTAGAAGTTGAAACCGGACCAAATTTTTGGGGCTAGTGTCAAAAAAAGGTTCACACAATCAAATAAACCAAGAGCCATTTCCATATTTAGGGGATAGGTATGATTTTTCATTTTAGTTTAGATCAATTCTGGATATCGTAGAGTTTGTCGGAAAATTTCACTATGTGCAAATGTTAGCTTTAGGTTTTTGTAAACCATCATTTTGAAACCCTGATTTTTACCCAGGATTTTGAAACCGGTATATTGGAAGTCCAGAACTTATTGATTTATTTCTAATCATTTAATACAGAAAATTTGTAATTGATATCTTCAATTCAAGTATTTTCAAGGATCCGATTTTGATTTCCAGTTTTAGCAGTTCGGCACTACTTCTGTCCAATAAGTTAGACCTAACTTCTGGTTCCTGTTTAGTTTGATCCAGCATTTCATTCTGCTCTCGTTTTGCTATTTATAAGCTAAACGGATATCTTACTTTACCTTTTCCTGTTCCTATTGTAACTCCATAGCTTAAATTTGTTTGCCGGCTGCGTATTACGGTTGTCCCTGTTAGTACGATAAATACTTTAGCATTTACCTAGATCTAGAGATCCTAATCTTTTGTGACGGAGAATTCAGGGGAAGTCAGAATTTTGTTTTCCAAAAAAGTCTTGTAACAGTAAATTTTGCGGGTCTATTTGCTAATTGTATTCAATGTAATGTATCGTGTTGACGATATTTTACTAATGTTTTGAAAATGAACTGTGTGGTACATGTTTGTTAAGCCAATTCGAACAAGGCGTAGTGCGTGATAAGAAATGTGAAGTCAGATTACACCATACCAAAAAATCTAAAGAAATTTCCCGTGAACTCTCTGATCGTAAACTCTGTGCTACCATTAGCATACCTTATTTTCCAGTAAATGTAATTGTTACTAATAAACATCAAAGTTAATTAAAATAGCAACCTTCGCTACAACAGCACCGTTCTAACCGTCACTTCTAAACTGTTACGCACCCATATTCGAGTAAAGACTCTCAAATTTCATCAATCTGATTAAAAAATCTGATAAGAAGTTCTGAATTTGTTTTTTTTTCGATATTTTTATTGCCATAATGCCATCACCCCCTTATTACACCAGCGGCAGAACCAACAAAAAAATGAAAATTAATAATTTTTCAAGTGCATAAGTTAAAATAATTTTTATTTAAACGTGAATACGAAAATTTAACAAAGAAAATTTTATTAGATTGGTTTTGTTGTTACGTGTGTATACGAATGGAAGGAGGTCATGTTGTCAGTAGTATGGGGGGGTTGAAAAAGATGGAAAATAGGAAGAATAGTATAATAGCGAATAATGTCCATTATTCGAAAACAAACGACTATACTGTGTTATTCTGATAACACAATACTTTTTTTTCTAGGCGAGGATGTATAGCAGAGTTACGTATTTTGTAGTTTAGAGAGATCGCACACAATGGTACACACACAAAGCTCTTTTGCTTTTGGAACATTTTCCTGTGTTTCTAACTGTAATAATGTCGTAGCCCTTATTTTCTATTATGAAGCTATTTTTGGTTTTCGGGTGTAATAAAATTTTAAAATTAGAATAGAAATACAAAGTGGGGAATACTGCCCGTATTTTTATAAATTTGCTAATTGTAATTTGATTTATCCTAGAATTTAATTGGGATAAACACTGTAATTGGTTTGGCTTACTTAAACAAACTCTGGAAGCTGTTTTTTGCGTATTTGAGGTACGCGCAAAACTGCTAAACGGATTCTGATAATACTTGCTTTCGGGAGTATCAAATTGTTGTAAGATACGAGAAACTGTGAACTGAGAACAGAGAAATGTCTCTACATGTCTCTCTATCAAAACGCAGCTTATTATGAACCTAATACTGCACCGGCACTAGTAGGTTTGCCCATTAATTAAAAATTTGTTCGATTACAAAATACGTACGAGTTTCAAAATACAAAATTTCAATTAACCCCGCTTTCCAGATGAAATGTATTGATTGTTTCTCGCTCACCATGAGGTTGCACATGGAAAACGCGGTTATTGGAAGTACCGAATTTGGAGTTTCGATTGTGTATAAGCGAATAAGATGGCATATTGCAACAACTTAAACTAAGCTCTACTCACAATTACATCATTAACTCAAAATAACCGAAACATACGGAATCTGTGACAATAAATGTTATCCGTTCAAAATCAGTAGGATAACCATCAGGGATTTTCGCAAGAAAGTCGAAAATATTTTATTGTTGAAATTCCGGTTCAAAATGATTATAGGTGATGGGAATAATACGTTTAGCAAGCAACTAACGGTAGTTTACATATGAAAAACGCGGTTTAGGTATAGTTTTTGGGGGCTTGAACTATATCGATATGTTGTAATTAATAAAAATGTAAAAAATTACAGAACCATTTTCATTTCAAGTTCTGCACCAGATTAGGGGCACGCTTAAACCGTTTTGCGCGTATTAAGCTCACCTGTTTCGGTTGCAAACATTTGATTTATTTGCCCTCGTACTGAAAAACCAAATTGGAAAACAACAACAAATAACAATAATCTACATTGTCGACAAATTATCTAGATATATTCTACCAATTTTCGACATTGTCTACGCAAAACTCAATTATCTACGCTATTTTCGACACCAACATGTAGACAATTCTGAAATACACGTAGACGCACAACACTGATGGAATGCGCGGTTATTGGAAATATAGAATTCTGAGTTCCGGTTATATTTCCCGAAATGAGCTATTCTCATTTCCTAAAATAATTATTAATCGGAAATTCAGCAACAAAATTTTATCGACTTTTTGCAAAAATCTCTGATAGTTGGCCTTACTGATTTTAAGTAGATAAACTTACTTGTCACATATTCTGCAGGTTTTGATTTTTTGAGAAAATTGGATTATTCTGAGACGAGTTACGTTTGAGATGTTTCTAGTGCTGGAGTTTATTGGTTCTTAATGCTGAATGCGTTGCGCGTAGTGTGTTTTCTGTTGTGTCAGAAGTAGGGAAATTGAAAGCACTTAACCGGTGAGAATAAGGGCCAGCACGTTAGAAGGCAATAAGAATAAGCTGCAGAAATTCATGATACTTCAATTAAATTTAAATCACTGCGAAACCACCCAGAACCTCATATCGCTATAGAACTATATAAAAAGAAGGACGTTGAAATACTGTGAAAATATATCTAATGACTATTGTGGCAGTTCGAGCATCGAAATGTTATGTCTCGATTTATTAACTTTTTGAAATTTAGATTCGTGGGCTACTGAGTGGAATATCTCTCCTGGGGCTTTATTATCCTAGGCAACGCTGACAACACATCCAGTAGGATAATGCAGGTTCTGCCTTCAGCGGATTATTCGTGGAAAGAGAGGACCGTACTTATTCCAGCTAAAGTATAATCGAGATAAACGAAATTCCCATAACGTGGTAAAAATACAGAAATATTTACTTCTCTTCCAGCATCTGGTAAATATATAGTAACAGGGGGTGGTTCTGTATATTTCTCTTCAAGATAACACTCTAGTACCGGTTAGAAGAAGTGTTCTTAAAAAAATATTCTAGAATATCTACACATAAAAATTACACACACATATAGATTCATGACGTGGGAGAGAGGGAATAAGATTCCCAATTTGCCTCAATTCGGGAAACTTGAACGAGCAATTTTTCTCAGAACTTGTTGTTTGTAACATCAAGTTTGATAACTTGACAATTTCATTTGCCAGATCTAGTTCGATCATGAGTAGCAGATTTAGTATGGTCAAGAGGAATCGGGAAGGCCTTTTAGCTCATGATGGACTTGAAAAAATCAGTATGACTATTCCTGAATATTTCATAGCACCTGCCCCAAAGACATATTAGCCTTTGAATTTTAGCAGTGTGGTGCACACATTTTGTTGTTGGCATTATTTCTAAAAAAATTTCTTGACAAATAAAGTTTTCCGTTGGTTTGTATAGAGAATGCAAATCTCGGAATTGATAATTAGTTCAACTTCCTGAGACCAGACGTTAACTGTCTTAATAGATTCATTCATTCGTCGTAGTCAACATTTCCGGAAAAATTTTCGTCAATTTTTATATCTAGCTATAACCTTAAACTAAGAATTATTCAAATTTGTACGGTTTACTTAGCCAATTTTCGTGTAAATCAATTAGCGCAGTTAACCGATACCAGTGTTTGTACATTTTAGCTGTTATAATTCAAAAGTTCTAACGTTACCGTCTCTAGTCACGGGGAGACATGTACATTCCGTTTTATAGGTCTACTATTGTACACTGTTCCATTCTTTTAAGACGTTGATCAGTTCAGCACAATATGGCTGAAACTTCGGGAGTAAAGCGTTGCTTAGTAATATGTGCAGTGGTAATTCATGTATGTTCATTTTACCAAGCCACTTATGTTTTAGTGACATAACTGTCACCTCGTTACATTTCGGTGCTTAACGTCTTCTACTTCCGATCCACATACACATTGGCACTGGTTCGTTATCTTAAATCTCTGCAGGTATGCTTTAAACTTACCATGTCCAGAGATAACTTGGTACATCGAGCCCGTCAGTGGTAATTTCATTTTAGTCTTTCTTTTATATCTGGAATGAAGCCAATGGTATGCCTTCAATTGGCTGATTCATTCCACCTTCGTTACCAAAGGACAATCGTCATCACTTCAATATCATTTTTATTATTATATTGATTCTGCCTACTATCAGCAGCATGTACATATTCACCTGTATCATTTTGGCCATACCTTCTTAGGTGTACAAGTTCGCTCGTTTTTTGATTAGAATATCAACCGGGAGTATGCCGGCCAGAACCACTACAGCATCTTTAGATACCGTTCGGTAAGCTTTTGTTACTCCTAGCAGGATATTCCTCTGAGCACTTTCTAGTGATCTGATATGGTGACAGTTTAACCTATCATACCAACCAGCCGTCGCATACGCGAGAAGCGCCTCCGCCACACCTTTGTATATTAATATCAGTGTTTTGTGATTAAGTCCCCATTCTTCTCTTGACACTCTCGCCAAAGAGTATAATAGCTTCTTAGCGTTTTCACAGCCTCTAAGAACGTGGGATGCTACGCCCATTCGTTCATCAATCTCAACACCTACGAGTAGATATCTAACGCACTTGACCATTTTCATGTTTTTACCGTTTAGTGATATTGTTGGTGGTCGACTAGAGTCAAATTTACCCTTTAGTTGCAGCATCACTGTTTTTTCTGCTGATAGTGACATCTTATTTGCTTCACACCATTGGATCATTTTATTTATTGCGATTTGACCCTGGCGCTGAAGTTCGAGTCTCGAGTTGCCATGCACCAGAATGACTTTGTCATCCGCGAAAGCAATTTCCTCAAAGTCGTTGATCATGTTTGTGTTAAACACGATATTCCAGACTAGAGGTCCCAAAATAGAGCCCTGACGACATTCTTTTGTAATTTGCTTTGAAACAGAACCATACATGTCTCTGATTACTGCGTATCGATTACTGAAGTAGCTCGTGAAAACATTCATCGTGCTTCCAGGGAGATTGTAGACCGGTAAACTTGCAATGACACTATGCCACGTACGATTATCAAATGCTCCGGCAATGTCCAAAAATATACCCATAACATATTTAGAACTTTGGGTTTTGACAGTGTTGGTTAGGCGGACTATCGCATCCTCAGTAGACATGCTACGTCGAAATTCGAATTGCTTGTCCGAGAACAGTCCGCTCTGTTCAACTCGCGGTATAGTGCGAGTGGCAAGCAAACTTTCTAGGAGCTTCCCTATAACTGGTAGTAACATTATGGGTCTATACGATTTCGAACATAGTGGATGTTTATCGCCAGGTTTCTTGATTATGATCATTTTACCCTTTTTCCACACCTTGGGGAAGTAACCAAATTTTAGGCAGCTGTTTAATAATTTTACTATGCTAGACTCTATGATGGCCATGCTAGCTGGATTATTTCAGCGTTCAAGATATCCAGTGCAGGGGACTTGTTACGCTTGAAGCAAGTTAAGGAACTGGTGACCTCCTCCCATGTAAATGGGGAGTCTTCCACATCGTTTCAACTACTGTCGGTAGTGATCTCGCGCATTTCTGCTTGAGGCCCAGTTTCATCTGGCGTTTCGTTCGGAAGAAGTAAGTTAAGTAATTTGAAACGTGTGGCGTGCCAAAAATCAGTGACGACTCCATTTGCCTTCCTGATGGTGTTCAAAACTTCTGGGGGTCTTGCTTTGCCAGCTGCAAATTTGTATTCAAGTCCCCATGTGTCTTTATTACCATGTTCCGTGACGTACCGTTGGAAACTATTTTGTTTTGCAACAAATACTTCATGGAAGTATTTATTTCTTGCTACTCTAAAGCGAGACAATTTTAACTCTTTTGCTATTTGGTTCCTTTCCGCCTGGTAGGCTCTTCTAAGCTTGTGCATAGAACATCTAAGTTTCCTTAGATTAGAGTTCCACAAACTGTTCTGTTTCTTCGCAACTCCCGTCTTAGAAATTGAGTTGCTGCAGACACTAACTAACTGTGCTGAGATCAGCTCCACACGAGCATCAATTTCATCTATCGAATCTATTTTCGTAAGTGATTCTACACTGCCCCAAGATCCAACTAAGTGTCTAGCAAATATACCCCAATCGGCTATCTTAATGGCGATTTTGGGAGTTTTGCTACTTGCAAGCGGACTGCTCTGAGGCGAGTTTGATAAATTAAACGTAATGACTCTATGGTCACTAGATGTCCAATTTTCTCTGACACACCACCCAACTATCGAGTCCAGCAAGGCTCTATTGAATATGGTTAAGTCGATATTGGAGTTCCCATTAGACGAGAACGTCGTTGGGTGCCCCTGCAAGTTCATTATGAAGAGGTTACTCCTAGATACGAAGTCCTCTACTTTTCTTCCGTTTTCATCGGTTAAACGGTCATGCCACATTTTACTTCTTGCATTGAAGTCTCCGAGGATCATTACCTTTTTCAGTTGACCCGATAGAGAGCCTAAGATCGTTTCGATTTTGCACAGATGGTACACGATCGGTTCACTGTATTGGGCATATATTGAAAATAGGTAGAGTGAACCAGCTTCCGATGATATTTCAACACATGTGCCAGCATTGTGAATACTAATTGCAGTTTTGGGATTCTCAGAGCAGTCTGTAACTACTCTGGCTGTAGAAGGCATGCCACTGATTTGACCATTGACCGAGTGTGGTTCTTGCATACATAGTATATCTATGTCGTGAGTGGAGATGCATTCACATATCTCTGATCCGACTATTTTAGCGCCCTGCATGTTGAGGTGGGCGATACGTAGGTTGCAATGTCTTTGATTATGACTAATCATCAAGTTTAGTTCTTAATTTCAAAAGTTGCACAGCACTTTTGTATGTGTTACACGAAACGCGACCTATACTTGGTGGTCATGGGGCTTTTGCAAGTCCTTGCAGCTTGCGCAACTGGCTGGTTTGTCTTTGTTGGGACAGACAAACTCTCTCACACGGCATCGTACCCAGTCCACGTGCAGTCTTCCGCACTTTAGCAACATGTTTTTGGTTGCTGGTTCGACTTCTACCACCCAGTGAGCGGTCTCTTTATTTCTCGCACCGGTTCTATACAGAACTTTAAAATCTTTTTGATCCATGTCGCCAACAAGCTCAGAGCTTACATCAAAGATAATCACTTTAGGTAATATCTTAACAGGTTCTGGTTCGGTGGCTTTTAGACCCACGCCTTCCAACTTGGTGTTTTCCTTGAAAATCTTCAAATCTGAGGAAGAATCAACAGTAACTGCAACACCATTAGCTCCAGCGTTAGTTACATAGTGAATCTTTATGTTAGATTCACTAGGACGTATGATTTCCTTGATTTTCTTGGTAATCTCGGTAGTCGAAAGGCTGGAATCATTATCTCTAGCTGAGATAATTATCCGTTTTGTTTCCGTTTTATTCTGCCAACTCTTTCTGTTTCTCCGTTTCTTGTGTTTCTTACCGACCGTTTGCCATTCATTTTCTTTTTGGTTAGCTACTACTTTTCTTGAGTTTTCTGGGTAGGCAGTTCTTGGAACTGAATCCTGTTCAGCCATCTCTGGTGTCTTCTCCACAGTAACCAATTGCTTTGGTTTCTGGCTGCAAGTGCACCTATGGTTGCATGCCTCTTCCAGTTTTCTAACAACCAGATTAGTTTCCGCAACCACCTCTAGAATTTGAATCTTGATATTCTTAATGTGGTTCTTTAATTTTTGAAACTTAGGCTCAGTAAGTTTCGTGTTTTTAGTATGCCCGATCATCGTTTCAAGAGAAACGATTTCAATCATAAGGCTTTCATGGGGTCTTTCGCAGGTTGGTGCTAACTGACCACTGCTTGGCAAAGTAGTTTCAACTTCAGCCGTGTTTTCATCATTGCCGACAAGCTCGGCATCCGAGTTAGAATCATTACGATTCACGTCAAGCTTCACCTTTTTAGGTGCTCGCTGACCGTCAGTTTCTTGCGAAGTGCTGCGATAGTGATAGTTTGGTCACCAAAGGTGAAGTGTATCTTTGATTTTTATTGTCAACCTGTATAGCTGTCGTTTCTGATTTTCTAATTTGATGCGCATGTAATGCTGAGTTCGAGAGGCATCGTTGTAGAGTATTGATTCTAAGTGACACATTACTCTCAATGTGTTAATTACGTCTACGTCTCTCAGCACGTATTTGAAGGTTTACCTCGTGCTGATCAGTCTAACGAGTAGATGCTCTATTAATGATATATTATTACCGCGCCAACTAACAAATTATAAACTTTTCAGCATTAAAATCGTAATTCTCTCATAACTCCTTATAATTCCATGTTTGATTTTCATGAAATTTTAGAAAACTTATCAGATGATCAATTTGCATGATAATTGACAGATTTGATCCAACTGCAGTGAATTTTTCTATTTTAAAGAGAAGGCCTTGTGTAGTTGTGAAGCTGAGCAAAGTTTGTCGAGTTTTCTGCAAATATCTATCCAGCGGCTCCTTAGCGCTGTGTTACATCTAGTGAGAGAATACAGCAAGGTCATTCAGTCGTTTCTTACCTTGGCCTTTGTTATCAGTTTACGTGCTTCCTTCCTCTTGGCTCTAAGACTATTTTCCTTAAAACATATCTAGTGCTCCACAGGGGTAACCTTATGTGGTAGATGTTTATTATCGTCTCCGTGATGTTATTTTCAGAGTTGTAAAATCTGTAATTTTAGTAATGCCGGTTTGAATATTTTGTAAAGCAGACTGTCGGTGTTGCCTTTCCACTTGATGTGGTTGGATATTAATGAAATGTACAGGTTGTTCGACGATGATCCTTAGTAAATGTTGAAGAACTTCTGTATGATTACAGGGAGGGGGTCATCCTTGCCCTCCCGAAAATAGGTTGCAGGAATATTAAGCAACTCTAAAGTGGGCGCGGTTAAGCCTTTGGAAATAAATTAGCTTATGGAGAAGATATTAGGAGAAAGTTGTCAACAATCGGTTCCCTTGGTCTTGTGTTTCTGCTTTAACTCCAAGAATCCTTCCCATTTTTGGTCCAAGGCTCGAGTATAAGTGTATTTTCCCAGTTCTTCTACGTAAGGAGGCATCAGAGGTTAGTAGTCAATTTTAGGTGCACGCATCTCAAAATGATAATACGGAATCCCAGTGAGCACTGTACATGCATTTTTGATATGAAATCCTGGTATTAATTCCAGTAGATTTATTTGTGGCCGGTTTACCTTGTTGTTGCGCAACATTATTATGGAGACATTATTATAAAAGACCTGATTTTCTAAGTATGTTGTTTGTTTGTGGGATCATGTTTATTTTGTGGCACCTTACATCTCTCTTGTTCTTTTTATTTTCTCGACCGTTTCTGCTGTGTGGCTGGTAGACTAAGAAAATTTTTTGCGCAGTATTTTTGTCCTCCACGGATAATGTTTTAGATTTGCATTGCTACAGCTCACAAAGCTTATACCGTACGTGAGGAGCATTATTGTTGTGGTTGTGTAATACTGTGGTTTGAGGCGTTTCTAAAAAGACCTCTGGTCAATTTTGCCGGTGATTGCCAACCACAATAACCTACAAAAAACTTTTAAGGGAGAGCAATATTTGTATCCCGTTTAGATGGGTTTTTCGGTCTGAAGCATGCCTGTCGACTTCATTTGCCGTGTAAAATGAAAGGGGAGAAGAAAAGTATGGCACACTTAAGTGTAGCCGCAAAGAAACGCCTGCCAGTTTCAAAACAATGAAACCTTTCTCTCGACAACGTCTTGGCAAATGTCAAATTAAAATCAAGGGCAGGCCCGTTTTACGTTATCTTCAATGGCCTTGGCCTTGATTTAAATTTGAAATTTGCCAAGATTGTATGCCATAATTTTGCTTCTACTCTTCTTTCGCATATTGTTTTCTTCGCATATTGGCACGTTATGGCCCTCATGTGCTGGGAATCACTTCGTGCTGATTATACTACATGAGTCAGATCTGTTACATAGGAGATCTGTCATATTGTGGTTACTCGAGGTTCCTGTGTTATTTAATAAGGCAATGTGGCTTTAATACATACCCGTTACTCAATCGGGATGCATCGTTTAAATAGCTCAGGACGAAGATAAATCATGATATACGTGATATAATTCCTATAATGTTTCAATATGGTGGACTTATGTTAATTTCATATTCAATGCTAACCAGAACTTAATATAAACAAATATTTTGAAAATAATACCCGCAACTACTTAAAATTCAAATCTCCAATTTCGAAAATTTTTATTTTATTATTTTGGTGGCAAAACAACCAACACCAACAATTCGCGCTCCACAACAACAAATCAGTATTAATATTAGACTTTATTATTGGGTGCTATCACACACACACAGGATTAGAAAATAAAATTTTCCCGATGGAAAATAATAACAACACACCAACCAGCCAAGTACGTATAGTACACAAACAAAAATATGATTGACGATTTTCCATCATCATCCGATTTCCTAATATTTGGCGGGCGAAAATTTCGTTCGTTCGCTCTGTAACCTAAATGGTGCTGGGGAGCTGCAACATGGAATCGTTCGCAAAATAAAGATGGAAAAAAGACAATAAAACGATTATAATCCCAAATTTATGTTCGGAGGGTGTTAGAGTATTTCGTATATCATTTGCGATAAGTACTTTGCAACTTTTGGTGGGTTTGTGTGCGAAAAATATTTTTCAAGGGGGATTGATTTGAAAAATTGAAATTGAAAGACAAATTGGATACAATTTAAATCAAATATGTTGTGATGTTATTGTTACAATTTTTTTATTTTTTTTTTCAAATCCACAAGGAGATAAATGATTCTTCTCGTCGCACATAATGGTTTTGTTGTTTATGTATGGGAATTTGTTGAATGATATATACGAGTACGAGTCAGAGTTCATCAGGGGTATGGGAATTTAATATTATTTTCTATATATTTATCGTCATGACCTATCGCATTCACTTCCATTATCCTCTTAAACCACAATCAATTTATTTATCCACTTAATTTGCCAATTTTATTTTATTTTTAATCAAGAATCTATATCGATCGAGTTTTGTTACAACACACAAAAGAAATGTAATGTGGTTAAGTGAAATTGTTAAGTGGTTTGGTAAATACCGTAGACATGTAAGAGAGTACGTTGATTCGAATAAATAAAATTGTATTACATTTTGAAGGATATTTGGTGGGCCAACCTATCCCGATTTGCAAACGAGTTTTTAATAGATACGCAATGAGGCCCTGTAGCTAAAAATTCAGGAAGCCTAAGGCCATGAATTTTTTTAAACCTCCATATTTATCTTAAACGTGGAAAACGTGGCAAACGTTGTTACACAGCTAGAACATTTTTTACAGCTCTCGTTAAGCGGTCTCGTTAAACCACACTTTTCGTATTTCTGTTAATATTTGTTGTATTGTACTGTGGGTACAACTGGAAGGGTTGACAAATTAATAACAATCTATTGGCATATATCAACCCTCAAAAATTATTCCTAAGGGGTCAACCTATATTTCTCGTTGGACCACGTTTTTTGATTCCTATTAATATTTATTCTATGGTTCTGGGGGTAGTACTAGAAATTGTTTACAAATTAGTTACAACGTATTGGCATAGTTTAACCCCCAGAAAACTATACCAAAGGGGGGTAACCATGGAAGATCGTCATTTCGTACTCGAAGTGTTACCAAGTGTTGTTTTTTTATTTCAAAAATTCAATATTTCGTAAAAACATTTCAAATTTAACAAAAAATACGGAATACGGAAAATACGGAATGTGGTCTGATGGTATTTTATCCCAAGGCGTTGACCGTCTCATGTTTTTTAGTTAATACTTTGGCCTCCAGAATGGACCGTTTGGAAAAATCCATTGGGTTTTAGTCCGGAGAATATGGTGGTCATTGTTGTAAAGAAATGAAGCTGAGAACTTTTTCTTATAAAACACGTTGGCTTTGTGGGATGGTGTCCAGTCTTGTTGAAACGTCCAAGGTAACAAAGCATCTTTAAAATGCTTATAGATTTACCTTTACACCCTGTTCAATGAAACGAGTGGTAAGCGTCCTGTGGCAGTTACTGCGGTCGAAACCATCACTGATGCAGGTGCTTGCTTTCGCAGAGAAATTCGTTGGTCTGTATTGTCTTTTGATTTTGACTCTAACCAAACACGATCGTTTTGTTTGTTTACATATTGCTGAACCGTAAAAAAAATTTCCAAATTACCAAATTCTCACGCTCGCTATCAACGTGCATGTGTTTTAACATCTTTGCCATTGCTAGGCGTACTGCGTTTTGTGCAGATGTTAAATCTTGCAACTTTTTATGCGCCCCATGCTACAAGAACTGTCGTAGATTACCTTGAATTCTGGCCTTCATCTTTCGAAAGATTTCTGGCGATGTTGTTGTTTTTGAATATCCACCTCCTTGGTGTTTTTTGATGCTACCAGTACCATTGTAACGTGTAATGATCAAATACACAACATTTTGTTCACATGTAAATGTCGTAGCTGATTAACAATGACTGGTTGCGATTTTCCAGCCAAATACAAAGCAATAACACTGTGGTGTTTGGATTCAATTTCGATAACTTTTTTAACTGTGACGTACAACAATATGGTTCCGTAGGCTTGTAAACAACATAACAGACTGATGCTTGACCAAAAATGAGCGCGCAGTCATTAATCGATTGGTTGCTATAGCAAAGTGAAGTTTGTAACACTTCGAGCGCAAACCTCTATTAATGATTTCACTCGAATAATACTTTAATTTATTTTAACGATACAATTTAATGTCACAGATTCCGTATGTTTCGGTTATTTTGAGTTGATGATGTAATTGTGAGTAGAGCTCAGTTTAAGTTGTTGCAATATGCCATCTTATTCGCCTGCAATCCAGGCTCGATTTCAAAATATAACCGGAACTCAAAATTCGATACTTCCAATAACCGCGCTTTCCATATGCAAACTACCGTTAGTTACTGATTTTGGACGGATAAAATTCATTGTTACAGGTTCCGTATGCTTCGGTTATTTTGAGTTGATGATGTAATTGTGAGTAGAGCTCAGTTTAAGTTGTTGCAATATGCCATCTTATTCGCCTGCAATCCAGGTTCGATTTCAAAATATAACCGGAACTCAAAATTCGATATTTCCAATAACCGCGCTTTCCATATGCAAACTACCGTTAGTTTCTTGCTACACGTATTATTCCCATTACCAGTAATCATTTTGAACCGGAATTTCAACAATAAAATGTTTACGATTTTTTTGTCAAAATCCCTGATGGTTAGCCTTACTGATTTTGGACGGATAAAATTCATTGTCACAGATTCCGTATGCTTCGGTTATTTTGAGTTAATGACGTGATTGTGAGTAGAGCTCAGTTTAAGTTGTTGCAATATGCCATCGTATTTGCCTGCAATCCAGGTTCGATTTCAAAATATAACCGGAACTCAAAATTCGATATTTCCAATAACCGCGCTTTCCATATGCAAACTACCGTTTGTTTCTTGTTAAACGAATTATTCCCGTTACCTATAATCATTTTGAACCGGAATTTCAACAATAAAATGTTTACGATTTTTTTGTCAAAATCCCTGATGGTTAGCCTTACTGATTTTGGACGGATAAAATTCATTGTCACAGATTCCGTATGCTTCGGTTATTTTGAGTTGATGATGTAATTGTGAGTAGAGCTCAGTTTAAGTTGTTGCAATATGCCATCTTATTCGCCTGCAATCCAGGTTCGATTTCAAAATATAACCGGAACTCAAAATTCGATATTTCCAATAACCGCGCTTTCCATATGCAAACTACCGTTAGTTTCTTGCTACACGTATTATTCCCATTACCAGTAATCATTTTGAACCGGAATTTCAACAATAAAATGTTTACGATTTTTTTGTCAAAATCCCTGATGGTTAGCCTTACTGATTTTGGACGGATAAAATTCATTGTCACAGATTCTGTATGCTTCGGTTATTTTGAGTTGATGACGTAATTGTGAGTAGAGCTCAGTTTAAGTTGTTGCAATATGCCATCTTATTCGCCTGCAATCCAGGTTCGATTTCAAAATATAACCGGAACTCAAAATTCGATATTTCCAATAACCGCGCTTTCCATATGCAAACTACCGTTAGTTTCTTGCTACACGTATTATTCCCATTACCAGTAATCATTTTGAAAAGGAATTTCAACAATAAAATGTTTACGATTTTTTTGTCAAAATCCCTGATGGTTAGCCTTACTGATTTTGGACGGATAAAATTCATTGTCACAGATTCTGTATGCTTCGGTTATTTTGAGTTGATGACGTAATTGTGAGTAGAGCTCAGTTTAAGTTGTTGCAATATGCCATCTTATTCGCCTGCAATCCAGGTTCGATTTCAAAATATAACCGGAACTCAAAATTCGATATTTCCAATAACCGCGCTTTCCATATGCAAACTACCGTTAGTTTCTTGCTACACGTATTATTCCCATTACCAGTAATCATTTTGAACCGGAATTTCAACAATAAAATGTTTACGATTTTTTTGTCAAAATCCCTGATGGTTAGCCTTACTGATTTTGGACGGATAAAATTCATTGTCACAGATTCTGTATGCTTCGGTTATTTTGAGTTGATGACGTAATTGTGAGTAGAGCTCAGTTTAAGTTGTTGCAATATGCCATCTTATTCGCCTGCAATCCAGGTTCGATTTCAAAATATAACCGGAACTCAAAATTCGATATTTCCAATAACCGCGCTTTCCATATGCAAACTACCGTTAGTTTCTTGCTAAACGAATTATTCCCGTTACCTATAATCATTTTGAACCGGAATTTCAACAATGAAATGTTTTCGATTTTTTTTTGTCAAAATCCCTGATGGTGGGTAACTTTCGAATGTCATAATGAAACTGTGCATACCGATTAAGCCCAATTAGTGCTATTTAGTGCTCACGGGAAAATATTAGTGCTAGTCCAGGAGCCGATGAAACGGGAGAAGAAAATTTCAAATTTCGCCTGAAAGGCAAAACAAATAAAACCCGATTTCTAGAAAAAACCAGAAATAATTTTAAGTGCTTATCATAGAAATATGATTTTCATAAATTTTCATTCGTAAATCGAGGAGAAACAAATTAGCCCCTAGTGGCTTAACTTGTGCTAATCCAGAATTGGTCCAATTCCACTGAACAACAACGACCGTTGAATGGACAATTTTCTGACAAAAAGTGTTCTAAAAACCAATGAAGTTGGCACTTCTAATTGCATATTCCTATCAGGTGTGTTCATTGCCATCCGAAAATATAGTGGCTGAAGTTGGCGATGTTTACCCAAATATTTAATCTCTATTTATCTCTATAAACAAACACAAAAGTTAGAAATTTGTACGAATTATATTTCACAACAACAACATAAATATAAATAAATTGGAGTAATTTCCATCTATTGGCAGTTTACCACATTAACATTTAATTAGCGTATTAGCCAATACACAAACCATAAAAATGATTTGCTGAATAAGTTTTAAATATAACTTCATTATTTTTTTTATAGATGGCACACATGTTAGTTAGTGGGACAATTTGTTTTCAATTTTACTTTCCATTCAATTTCGTAGAATGATAGGAAATGTTATCTTTCAACGTAAAATACTACCGTGTGTACAAATGTTGTGAAAGAAAATTGGTACGAAAAATTAATTGCAACTTCCATTAATTTCAATGAAATTAATTTATCAAGCAAATATAACGAAAATGACAGCCAACATAAATTATGTGACGCGTTCTAATTTAATGATTGAATCATATGCAAGCAATTTTTATGTCGGCTCTGATGAAAATACGATGTGGTGTGGAGGTGTAGGAGCTTGATGATTGGATATTTTGTGCCTTTGGTAGGTTTGCCGTATTTAAATGAAAGTAAAATTACTCTCAAGTGGTTGGTTGGTTTTTGTTGGTGGTTTTGTGTTTTATGCTCGTTTATTGTGGGGTAAGCACTTTTTAGAAAATTAATAGAGAGAAGAAAATACATAAAACGGAAAATAAATTGGAGGAAGTTGAAGAAAAGAACTGAAATTATTTAATTTGAGGACATCCTTTATTTATTTTGTTGAGAGATGTGGTGGCTTTTTAATGGAAAAATTGCTTAATGAAACGGGAGACAAGGACGTTCTATGCAAGGAAATTTTAGTATGGTGTGTTGATGGTTTGAGGCCGCCCGTAAATTGGGTCGTATTGTGGAACTGATTTTCAGTCTTGAAACTCGAGAAATTTAAAATTTAAATGTTTCAAATTACATTATATGTGACGTCCCTAAAGCTAGCAGAACCCATACAGCAGAACATTACAAGATTGCATGGGTAATTATAGGCTAATAATAGGCTAATTAAATACCTAATTTAATTTGTTTCATTCCTTCTCGTTCTAGAAACGCCTGAGGCTTTATCACTTCAAAGTTAGCAGAGCCCAAATCGAAAATCGGACCAAAAACGAAATTAAAACGCAAAACTAGATCATCTGGGGTCATCTCTATGGGTTCTGCTAGCTTTAGGGACGTCATATGTGCCTGTCTTCCGATAAGACAGATATTGAAACATCACTCTGTTAGGAGTACATTGCAGCTTGTTGCATTTATAAGTTAGATCAAACTAATTAAAACTGATGGTTGATTGGAACGTCTTTTTGTAATTATTAGAAAATACTAGCGCCTCAAGAGGGGCTTAAAAAATGCGATCAACTGTTACGATTTTAAGTGGTGAAGTTTAATTCAAGAAAAGTTGCCAACAATATGGTATCTGAGCAAAGAGTTTCATCAGTTGCAGTCAGTGGGTCCACCATTGTCTGGCAGTAGACCGAATCAACGAAACGGAAACCGTAACTCAGAAAATTGATGGTTTTGATTTTATTTCGATACTTACCATTATGTATCTGGGAATCCCCTTAGAAAACAGATTAATATTCAAGGAGCAAGTGGACACTGTGGCCAGAAAGTAATTTCATAGCAAGCATTGCACTCATAGTAAGCATTGCGCTGTGAAGTAAGACAAATCTGATCTAAAATTTGGTGGATAGTAGACATAAAAGATTCGACTACCACCTGTTTCAATTTTTGATAGAGCAAGGCTGCTTCTAGGATAACATGCTTATACGTTCAACCTTATTTTAAAAAGTCTCGAGCCTGATTTTTAGATGTAGCCACTAATGTTAAATCCTTATCATTTTTGGAAATTACCATCTTACAAAAACAAAATCTTAAGTTTCATAATAATCTGTCAAGTGTTTGGATCTTGAACGATCAGTTTCGTGTTATATCGGCATTATTATTTGAGAGGCAAAACGATTAATGAATCGAAAAATTCTTGATAAGTATTTTGGCACATCTTCTCCATCGAAGACAACAATCAAACGGTGGATGCAATGGTTTAAATTTGGTCATATGAACACAAATGACCAACATCGTTGAGGATGAAGTTGCATAAGATTTTCAAGATGGCCTACTTTTCAACTTATGTAAGAAAGAGTTTATTTTTCTCAAAACAATTTGGACATGTTCAAGCATAATCGGAAGGAGTTTATACGCCGTAGTCACCAAGGAAAAATCTACTAGTGGAAGTAAATGATCTATAGAACACAAGTTATTCAGAAGAATTATTGCTGGGCGTACCCTGGGTTCACTACCGTGAAATTCTTGTTATGTACAATAATTACTGACTGTATTGGCCAACTTGCCTCGGATTGTGATCAGCTGCGTCACAGCTCTGGTTGCTAAATCGGCAGGATTGTCATTCCCTCTAATATGTCGCCAATTCACTCTAGGCAGTAAGGTATGAATCGTGCATACCCGATTGGCAATATACACCCCAATTGTCATAGTCGTCTCATTTCAAGTGACGTGACTGGATTCGTATCACGTCGCGCGAAAATTGGTATTGTTGAAGTCGATTCAAGCGCTACGACGGTAATTAAGAAAAGTAAGAAGAAAATACTAGTCATTTCTTTTCCTTCTGACAATTAAGAAGAAAATACATACTAGTCACTTCTTCTCACTTGTAAAATTGAGCTGACAAGAATGTCATTCTAGGTGACATTTGTCGTTTAAAATGACTTTAGGCGTAAGAAACGACTATGATAGTTCTTTCATTTTCGCGGGTTATGATTTAACCAAGTCAAGACCACCATAGAGTCGGGCCACAACAAAACAGCTACATTTTGTTTATCATATGCGTATACTACGGCTTTTGTAAGTGGCGCTGATAGATGAGCCCTCTGCAGCCATCAAGTTTGCATGAGAATTTTAATGTTAATTAAGAGTGGGTTTAACCAACCCAATGGATCAATTAGTGTAATCCTGATTTCATCTTTTATTTCGCTCTTATCAATTAAATCCTTAACGATGCAATGTTCGAACGCCACTTGCAGCTAACACTTGCGCAACTTCTTCAGCACTAGCAGCACCAGCTAGTAAACCATCAACATAAAAGTACGCTTTTATGACTTTGGATACTTCCGGATTTGCTCGCTTGCAATCTTCTGCTATTTGATGTAAAAGACGAATTGCAAGAAACGGAGCCGAAGCAGTTCCGTATTTTTACCGTTAATAATTCAAAATGGATTATTGCATCATTTGAAGATCTCCGCCATAGAATCCTTTGTAGTGATGTATGCCGTGTATTGGCGAGAATCTGTCGCTACATCTTGGCTATGTCCGCACAGATGGCTACCTTGGAACTTCGAAATCTGGTTAAGATTGTCCATAAAGTCCATAAAATGAAAGATTCTCTTTCAACGGTGAATTCACTACATAACGTCCCTTTTGATTCCTAAAATATGCCGCCTTGAAGTGGTATTCACACGTTTCTTTTCCGGTTATCCATGTTACGTTTTCGGGTATTTCTTCCTGTTCCCAAAACTATTGCAAAAGGCCAAACTGCAGCCGCCATCGATTTAGTTGTGTTTGACAAATTTGAATATTGGTTGATTTCCCATTTTAGTCTCATCGGTTTGGATACCTGCGATTACATAGCCAAATTGTGTATGTTGTGCAACAAAATTGTTTAGTTTTAATTGATTTGGTTTAAGCACAAAGAAGATAAGATCAGCTCTCAGAAGTAAATCAATCTCGTTTCTTATATAAAATCTTGGGTCAGCGAGTGGAATAAGATTCAAATGATTTGCTTCATTGGCGCAAATCTCATGATTTCCTGTCATAGGAGTAATTTTAGGGATTACTAAATCACCTTTATACGCACCTTTACTTCCCATAGTTGACACATTTGAAATGGTAATTCCCTCAATTCGTAGACGACAAGGAGAGCCTGCAGAGTGCCTGCATTGTGATTCCCACCTTGCATGTATTGATATTAATTACGTTTGCAGATTTAATAGTTATTTCAGGTAGTTCTTGGGATGATTCTGGTATCTCTTCCCATAGGTAGGTTTTCACGTAGTGATTGTGGCTTGATTTATACTAAGGTTTGAGCTAGTGTTGTGCAAAATAGTATGGTGGCGACGGTTACATTTTAAACAGATGAGTAATTATTTATTTATTTATTTATTTATTTTATTTATTATACAACAATTTTGTTAACCATCGCACCCCTTTTGAGCATATATGCTCATTTACGTATAAGAGCGTGCGTGGTTCATAAAAAACAAATACAGTTTGCCAATATACTTTCTTTGCTATGCTTCATGCATATTGCTTGTGTTCATGCTGTATCCAAAGTTTCTATCTTTTCAGTTACTGCATAACCTAGTTTTTTCCTGATCCATTAGATACCACAATCGTCCAACAAACTGAAGATTTAAACTTCATAATTAAAACACAATCGACGTGATTCCTTACAAAAAACAGCTTCAACATTAGCGGAATTTACAGATTTGAAATGATGAGACCTGACGACAATGCCTGTTTTTACTATCATTTGCCTAGCAGGTGTATATGACTCAATAATGTGTCGCATCATTACACAAAATTTTTTAAAATTCATCAAAAGATGGATAATTCTAGTTTACCGTCTAATGAGCCCATGCATCTCGAGTGAGTCTGTCTCGTCTCTCTGCGTCAGTCTTACTCAACAAAATGTAAATTAGCCATGTATTTCGTTTTATTGCTCCCCCACCTATGCAATTATGCCTCTATTTACTCATCGGATGAATTGTACACTTGTCTGTCTTTTTCACAGATGGTTGTTGTGTTCTGTAGCTTCACCCTCTAGTTGACCCTTCAAATATTGAAATTTTTGTATATCATTGAATCCTAGTTTACTAGGCACAGAAGCTATGAAAAGTCCTCATTAGTTGCCAGAGAATTCTAGTAGCCGCAAAGTTGGCAATCGTACCGAAATATGAGGTTGCTCTGTATTGTTTTGTATTGTCTGGTTTAAGGAACTCGTAAACGATGATGACAGCGAAGTTAAAAATTGGTTTTGTTCGTACAACAGCCTGGACTTCATTCCTTCCAGTTGCCCATGTTCGTGTTCTTGCCGCCCAGCCTGTTATAGTTTCATAAATTTTAATATCTAGATATTTTGTTTGATATTCCGCTAATGCTCGCTTAAGGTATTCCAGCCGTGTAACGATATCACTTCTCACGCGCCCCGTCTTTTATTATATCAGAAAATGTTACTAAGTGAGTTATACAACCTTCAGCTATACCACGCTCGGCTGTTAATTCGTTTATGTTCCATTCGGTTGTTCTTTCAAACAGCACTTGAGCTTATTTGTAATGACACTAAATTTAGAGTTTCTTGTACACTTCTTAAACTACCGAACCTTATTTCTCCTTAGAGTAATGTCACCAACTTTATGCTGCGTACATGGCATCGGAAATAAAAATCATCAAATTCGCTCCCGCATTCAAAACCAAATAAATTTTGTAAAATGCCTTTTGCCCTGCCTACTAGTTCCGTACTCGAATTGAAATATTTTTAACTTTGTTGTTGTTTTAATACATTCTGTGCGGTACTGTGGAATTTGTGCCGCACTCAAATTCATCACCACTCCAATCGAAGGTTGACACGATGGGTAAATCTATTAAATTTGGATCTAGTAGTATAGAGAATCTTTTAAGAATAGGACAACAATCGATACCGGGTAGCCGAGCTCGAAGTGTCGATGACCATAGTTCTGGCGAAGACCCGTTAAAGATAATGGCGGTGAATGTCTTTTTGTGCCTCCGTTCACATTGACTCATCGAGAAAATTAAGGAATATTATTACCTTGGGGTACACAAGTGGAACATAAAATTTAGCGGATACCGAATTTCGGTTAGAAAAAGATGAGGAAAGCTTTGGGCTTTCCCAAGCTTCAATGAAACTTTTATTTCAACAATTTGAACCTTGTAATGAAGAAGAAAAGTTAACTATCTTGCGAAGTAAATCGCAGTCACAACAAATCTAACAAGACTCCACAAATCACAACGAGCTTAGTTTCATAGAACCATTAGCCGAAGAAAAGAATGAAGTAGTGGTCGTAGAAAACTCAAAACACAGTCGTCTTCAGAATATCAGTTTTGTGAATGGAAATGTGATAAACCGTTAAGGTAGTTTTGAAGTAGAACCTTCAATTAGTCCTTGAGACAATCCGTTGGTTTATGTGAAGAAACGAAATGGCAAATTTCGCGTAGGTTAAATGCAGTGACGAAGCATCTTAGGTCGAAAGCAATATTTATCTAGTCGAGTCAAAAGAAAACCCCACTTTTTCTGTTGCTTCTATCGGAGAAATTTCCAGTTCAAAGTAATGCCTTTTGGTTTACACAGTGCTCCTCGAATACAATCCAGATTAGTGGATCGAGTTCTTCGGATTGATCTTGAACCAAATGCTTTCGTTTATTTAGATCAAAATCAGTCATTAAATTACTCCAAATTTAAAAAAATCGAACAGTCCATCGCGATCGCCCTTTTGGACACGTCTGATTTAGATGATATTGTGGTGACCACTGATAGTTTTGATGAACATCTTAACTTGTTGCGTGTTGTTTCGGACCGATTGCGGAAAGCGCAATTATCTATCAATGCTGTAAATTCAAATTTTGCCAGAAATGCATTAAATATTTGGTTTACATATGGTAGGTTAGGTTAGGTTTCAGTGGTTGCTATCGCACACTTAGGCCAGTTTTAGCCCATTGTGATACCACAGGATCCGACATCATTAAACTCCCTTTAAACTCATCTAGAGCTATTCACATAGCGTAAGAGATCTCGAACATTACAGCTTTTGATATCAGAGACACATGTCCATAGTGTATTTGCCCAAGTGATCATGGCTTCTGTCAGCAAGCACAGGACATGCGCATAGGAAGTGAACATGTTGCTCCTCTTCCTCCTCGTCCTTGCAGCTTCTGCAGAAGTCATTTGCATCCAGACCCAGCCTTCTCGCATAATCTCTGAAAAGGCTGTATTCGGTGAGTACCCTTACAGTTTTACCTAAATCACGCTTCTCTAGTGTGACCAAGATCTTAGATCGGTTCAAGCTCAGCTCAGGCCATACTTGATTCCCTACCCTGCCAGTCGGATGGCGAGCCACCTAGCATTTGCCAAGGCAACTGTATTAATATGACTGGCTGCTTTCAGCCCAGACATAGGCCGTCCTACACATTATCTCCCTGGTTCCAGTTGGAGAGTCGTACCGTACCTTGCTGAACTCATGAACTCTGCAATTGCTATAACTCCAGCCTGGTACACGCTGCAGTAATCAGGTAGACAAAAAGATAAACTTACATTTAATTCCCCACAGAATACATCAGCTCCCACTCCACCATCGAGCTTGGAGTCGGTGAAGAATTTGGCTCTCCCGGCCTCCATAATGAGACCATTCTTCCAATCCTCCATAGAGGATAGAATCACCTTAAAACGCTTGCCAAACACAAAAGAGATGTTATACCGGGTGACTGGCACGAAGTGTTACCAACTTCAGACTGTCATTGCTGTCAAACCAGTGATGACAGAGCGCTCAAATTTACACTAATGACAGTTCATTCCATTGTTTACAAGCGTACAAAAGCATTTTATAGGGAAATATTCAGAGAAAAAGTTATCCGCAAAGGAATTCAAGCGTAATAGTGTGATTGCTCTATATTTGGCTGGAAAACCACAGCCGCAGATTGTTAACCAGTTAAAACATCTGCGTGTGAATAAACTGTTTGTGTATCGCACCATAAATCGTTATAACGATACTGGCAGCATTGCAAAACGCCATGGTGGTGGAACGAAACGCACTGCGACATCACCGGATATCATTCGGAAGGTGACGACCAAATTGGCTCGAAATCCGCGCAGTAGCGGCAGAAAAATGGCTCGTGAGGCGAACATTTCGCTCGAACGGATGCAGCACATATTGAAAGATCATCTTGGACTAAAGGCCTTGAAATTTCACAAAACGCATGGTCTCACCGATGCTCAAAAAAAAGTTAGACTGGAAAGAGCAAATGAGTTGTTACGCTTGCACGAAAGTGGCGATTTGCCGAATTTGGTTTTCTCTGATGAGTCACCGTTCGTTATTGAGCAATATGTGAACAAGCAAAACGACCGGATTTACTTGCCCGGCCGTTCTACTGAAAATTTGGACCAACGGATTGCCACTCGAAACCAAGCGCCGCAGCCGATGATGTTTTGGGCCGCCGTAACGGCCGAAAGCCGTTCACCGCTCGTTTTTTTGGACCGTGGCATCAAGATAAATGCTCAAATTTATCGGGATTATGTATTGAAGGGAGCGTTGAAGCCTTGGACACAAAAATATTTCGGCTGCAGAGCCTGGACATTTCAACAGGACTCGGCGCCGAGTCATAAAGCGCGCGTCAAGATTGGCTGAGAAACAACGTTCTGCGGTTCATTTCCAAGGCCCAAGGTTGGGACAAAAAATACCAAAGTTTCGATCATCTCATGCAAGTGCTTCGCCGGGAATGGGCTAAAATACCGCAGAGCCACTTTCGTGCTGCATGCAATTGCTTTGTCGGCCGTTTGAAGGCCATAATCGCGGCTAAGGGTGGCCAAATCGAAAACTACTGCAATTCGAAAATATAAATATCTGTGAACATTTTTTACTTTGATTCAATAAAATTCATCAAAAAATAAAAATTCTGTGGCTTTTTGTTTTGGTAACACTTTGCAGTTACTATGTATAATCCAAATTCATCAGATCATTCCTAACAGAATTGGCTATAGTTGAGTGCCCTTTATGCAGGCACTTCCACGTTTTCAACGCCCCACTAATGAGTGAGCAGGCTGCCCTCTGCACCTTCACCATCATGTTGCTGTCTGCTAATTTCTCCAGAGCTGGCCACCAAACACTTACACCATACAGTAGTATGGGCCTTACTACTGCCGTGTAAAGCCAGTGTACCAGCTCCGGTTTCAGACCCCATTTCCTTCCGATGGGGTTTTTGCAAAAAAAGAGTGCCACAGTGGCTTTATTCACTCTTTATAACTTGTTTGGTTTCCAACTGAGCTTACTGTAGAGAAGGATCCCCAGGAACCTGGCCCTATCAGTAAGGGTCAGCATAATACCATTACCGGAATTTTATATCTCCTAGTAAAAAGAACCAGCTCTGTTTTAGATGGGTTAAACCCCAGTCCACATCTTCTGGCCCAAACCCGCACTGATTGATAATGCATTCTGCATCACATCTCTGATTGTACATAGGTGCTTCCCCGAGACAGCATAACCAACCACACCTATTCCTTCCCCCTCCAGCTCCAATAGTAGCCCATTGATTACTACATTCCAAAGAAGGGGAGAGAGGACACGCCTCCCTGGGGTATTCCCCGAACAACCTGCCTTCTAACAGAGACTTGCCCCATCTCCGCTATAACCCTTCTGCTACCTAGCAGGCGATTAATTACCCAGTGACTTCTCAATTTCCCCGAACCAAGTATGTAACGCCGTTTCCACGGACTTACTCTTATGGTACGCATGTTGAGACTGTGCCCAGCTTCTATGTATAATTTTCGTACGAACATGAACATCCAGCAACCTTTTCATTGTTTTCAGCAGAAACGATGACAGAGATATTGGTCTTAAGTCCTTAGGGTTACTGTGTGAGCTTCAACCGAAAATAAGGCGAAGGAAATAAGGCGTTCGAGTTCTTCTGAATTTCTGCTGGCACAATCCCATCCGGACCAGCTGATTTAAAGGGCTTACAACTTTTAATAGCCCATTTTATCTTCCGTGAGTTTCCATCAAAAGATCAAGAGTCTCTTCACTAGAAAACGTCCATTCGCCATCCAGTTTTTTCAGATAGCCTGGAACAGTTGGATTAGTAGAGAGAATCATTTTTAAGGGCGAGGCGCCTGTGACCGTTTCCATTATATCACAGAAGGGCCTCCACGAATTCCTTTGAGCCTTTCATGTTTCCATTTTGTATACTCTGAGGCATTCCTTATAGAAGTCCCAGTCTTGACTTTCTATTGATCTTTTCGCTCTATTGAAAGCAGACTCACAAACTTTGCGGCACTCCGCAAGTGCCAGGGTCCACCAAACAGGTTTTCGCTTTCCCTCGGGGCAAGCCCTAGTAAGAGTGTCCACCATTGGATCCAGATCACTACCCGTACCGGGGATTGCTGGGACTCTAGATGGAATCCTGCCCTCCAATACCTCCCTGTAATTTGGAGATTGAGCTTAAACGTTAGGTACCGATGGTCAGAGAAGGAATGCTCCTCCGCCACCCTACATTCCTTGATCATAATAGGTCAGAACCTCTTGTCTATTGCTAATAATAAAGGTGGGTTCCCGACCTATATAAAAGGTGTCTCAGCAAGAGCGCCGAATTTAAATTTGCCGCCATTTTGTTAATACGAGTTGTACGGTGATTTTTTTTGACAGTTGTCATTTACAGACCACGCTACACAGACCACAACAACGTTTAATTATTGTAAAAACACATTACAAAAATGGTGAAAGTTTTGCGAAAACAGTTCGCCAATTACGTCAAGTTTTCGGTCGCAATAATGCGCCAAATGAATCGTCAGTGAAGTGTTTAATTACAAAATTTGAGACCAAATTTACGCTGATGGATCAGAAGCTCATTGATCGTCGTCGTCCTTGTCGGTCACTCGAAAATATAACCACAGTAAGGGAATCTGTGGCCGAGAATCCAGGAACTTTCATTCGGCGTCGTGGTCAAGAATTAAACATTTCCAGAAGCACTATGCAACGAATTTTGGTAAAAGATCTGCATTATTTAATGCGGATTTGTCTAAGAAAATCATTTTTTCAGATGAGTCACATTTTCAGCTCGACGGATACGTAAATAAGCAAAACTGTCGGATTTGGGGTGCTAAAAATCCTCGTGTGATACTCAAACTATTTGGTGTGCTCTAATTGTCAATGAAGTGCGGTATTGCGAAATGTTAACGGAGTTTTTGTGGCCCGAATTGGATGTAATTGATGTGGAGGACAAGTTTTGCCAACAAGACGTTGCGACCTGCCACACAGAACGCGAAACAATGGTGTTACTGCAGACTAAGTTTCCAGGCCGTGTCATTTCTCGATTTGGCGATCAACATTGGCCAACAAAATCGTCCGATCTAACACCGATGGACTTTTTTCTTTGAGACTATGTGAAGGGAAAGGTGTATGTGAATAAGCCTGAAACAGTTGAACATCTTAAAGAGGAAATACGGCGCGTTATTGGTGAAATACAGCCACATTTATGAGAAAACGTTATTCAAAATTTCAACAAAAGAATAATCCTGTGCCAGAGGTTTCGTGGTGGAAATTTGCCTGATGTTGTATTTCACGTTTAATCGGAACGTGTTTTTCTTTAAAACTAAATCCGGTGCTCTTGCTGAGACACCCTTTATTACCGACGTATACCTACATATAGTAACTAACTAGAAACTACGTGCCGACCTAGACAGAATAGAAGCCGTACTAAATTATGCGGTTCCAAAAAACGTGGATGTTCGTAGATTAATCGGAATGGCAAACTGGCATATTTTGAATTTTATTGCTATTTAGCTCCAATCACTGATACCATAAAGAAACGCAGGCCATTTTTATGGACGGAGGAAGCACATGTCGCATTTTTGAAAATCAAATCACGACTCATTGCTCCCCCTGTACTTAGCAATCCTGAAACTGCATTAAATTAGCTACCATGTCACTCCCAAGAAGAAGCTCAACTAATTTTCTCCTTTGCTGATATTATAATCTCCCATTTGTGGTCGTTAAACGAACGCCGTAATACTACACAATTTCACAGGTTCGATCGAGATATAATTTCGCCACGATATAATTCTCTATCGTCCCCTTAATGGAAGATCGCGTTCATAATCGAAATTTAGAGTGTCGTCACTATTATGCAAATGGCGTCACTTCGTGTTCGCTTTAGTATTCTGTTATGATAGACGAAGCTTCTTCCTTCCAACACTAAATAAAAATATATAATAAATTCGTCGTTATTACTCTTAATTGACGGTGGAGAATCGAGCCAACGTCTCCCACGTGACCGGCGGGGATACTGACCACTATTCTCCCGCTACAAGTCATGGGTCTCTTTCACTTTCGTAATGCGTATTGTGTTTGCTTCCACAATCTAAATTTTCCCAACTAATTAAATTAACACAAATATTTTTTTACGGTTAATAATTAAATTTAATAAATAATTTTTTTGCTCAAATTTTTAAGTTTTATAATTTTCATAAAATTACAAATAAGAATCCATTAAATTCTTACATTAATAATAATTTATTACATATAATATTTATATCATTTGTATTAATTAAATAATTTTATTGTTGTTGTATTTAATAAAAAATAATAATAATAGTTAATTGTAGCGCAATTTTTATCGACAAATAATAGTTGTAATCATAAACGTAACATGGCACAAAAAATTAATTAATTGTAATTGAAAAAAATGTCGCTATATTTACATAAAATCGTCAAAGTGCAAAACATTAATATAATTTTATGTTTTATAATAATATTTATTGAGTTGGTCTATTTACATAAATAATAATTAGCAGATTAATTATTGAATTTCATATTTATCATAAACAAACAACATTTTACATTAAAACATAATTTGTATGCAACGCATAATTCGATGTTTCTTCGTTTGGTTCTTTTTTAAAAAATTACCGTAAGTGGACGACGAAAATCACTTGGGCTCGGATTATTATTGCCACCTCCCGATTTACCTGAATCACCGTATTGGCCATCTCCACCGCCGCTTGTGCCCGATGTCATTATCGGTGGACTATGGCTATTATCCATATGACTATCGATATTCTGCTGGCTCATCGATACACCCAGCTTATTGTCGTTTGAATCAATGTGCGACGAGGTCGATGTCGAATCCCGATCTATATCGATGTTACGGCCAGCCGCAAGTAAACTATTATTATGTTCCTCTTGCTGCATTTGATGGCTATATATTTTACTTATGTCGAATGCATAGTTTGCGGCCGCCGCCACTGTGGCACGATCTTGATATATTTTCGAATCGAAATACGCTTTGGTTAGGACACTGGTTGGATCTAGGTAGCTTGTGTACGGCGATGGTTTGGACGATGAATTCGAATTGGCGCTATCACAGTATAAATTACCAGCGGCTGCTGCGGCGGCGGCTGCGGCAGCAGCAGCGGCCGTGTTTAAGTAATTCGCCGCTTGCGAATTACGATCCAATGTGAATTTGGTGACATCCATGTGTGACTGGTGGCTATGGTGGTTGTGATGTTGGCTGCTCGACATCGATGTCTAAAATAGATGAACAAATTATTTAAGTAAGCATGAGAAACACTTGTACTACCAAAGATTATTAAAATTTTGTAGTAACAGCTCAGATGTAAATCTCTAAACCTTAGTCAAATCTGAAAAAAAAAATTCAATTTTCGATCCTAAAACTTTCCGAATTGCGAGCTTGTGGCGGTTCAACCAACAAATTTATTATTTATTGTATTCATCAAAGTAGCAATTCCTAACAACTATAAGTGTGTTTCCAGAATTATAGGGAGGAACAAATTAATAATCAGATTTTAGCTGCCTCTCCAACTCACAAGATGTGCGTTAAAATATTATATAATCAAACGTAGTAAATTAAAATATAAAATAAACTATTATGAGGTATTAATATTTACCTATAAATTGGTGCACCCGACGTGATCACAAAACACGACCCATAAACACGTCCAACACGAAATTATAATCTACGGAGCAACGTTTCTACGGAGCAGCAGCAGTTAATTAAATTACAAAATAAAGGAGTGAAAAAGATACAAAGATAGTCCGCACAGCCCAGTGAAATATAATTCAAGATACAACTAGTCTGCACAACTCAACCCAGTACAATATCGCCAGCTAATTAGCAGACCAGTCTAACATATTACAGCCAGCCACCACGTATAGCCCAATCAATCCAGGAGGAAGAGACAATAGGATTGAAATCGTTTTCAATTTACTAAGGTCTATACAATCGGGGTCAGGCCCTCACTCGTGGGCAACCAACCAAAATCAACCCGCGAAATCTCATTATTATAAATTTTTCATTTACCGTATTGGTTACCTCAAAATTACCGTATTAGAGCAATGCGAGCAATTCCGGAAAATGCCAACGTTGGACAGAGCAAGGTTAGTAAGTGAATGCAACCTTTACGTACATTGCCTCGCACCACATAAAAAAGGACAGTGCAAATGTGCAACATGTATGGCATGCAATGGACACCATCATACACTATTGCATTGCAACAATGCAGCGTCTTCGAGCAAGAGTATGAATCAAACTCTTCTGACCAATCAACAAGGACCTGGGCTATTACCCACCGCCTTAATCAAATCAACTACAAGCAATCGACAGGTCGCTACTTTAAGGGTCTTGATAGACTCAGGGTCCCAAGCCACCTTAATATCATCAAAGGCCGCTCATCTATTGAAAGCAAACAAAAGAAAAATCAACGTGAATGTTGCTGGCATAGGTGGGAATAAGGCTGGCGTTTGCAGACACTCCATCAACATCAAGCTAAGCTCAATATTTTCTGGACATTTTTGTATGCTTGTTGACGCTTTGGTATTCGAAAAGCTCACTCAACAGCTTCCCGAAAACAACATTGAGAAAAGAAAATGGAAGCATCTGGAAGAAATACAATTAGCCGATCCCCGCTACAATCGCTCGCAACCAATCGACTTGGTGGTTGGAGCGGATTACATCAAACAACAACCTCTATGGTGACAACAAAATACATCCAAGAACAACTACAATTGTTAATTGAGAATGAAAATATTCCCGAAGAAAGTAATCTCACCGAAGAAGCGATAAAAAATCGAAAAATTCTAAGAAAATCTGGGGCGCAATCCAGATGGAAGGTACACGGTGAGGATTCCTTTTAAATTAAACCAGCACAACTTAGGCGAGTCAAGAAAAATGACCGTAGCCAGATTGCTACAGCTCGAGAGAAAATTTACTAGTTCGTGCTGGAGTACCTGGATCTCAAGCACATGGAGTTAGTGCGAGGGGAACCCGAAAAAAATCAAAATTAATCAAAAGTATTACATATATTTACATCATGGTGTGCTCAAGGAAGGCAGTACAACAAACAAACTCCGAGTTGTGTTCGATGCTTCAGCGAAGACCACCATGAGAGTGTCATTAAATGTTTTAATGATGACTGACACAAGATTGCAGCAGTATCTTACGGACATCTTGCCCCGAAGGCGACGGCATAACTTCGCATGACTGCAGATATCGAGAAAATGTACAGACAGGTATGGATTCATGAGGCAGATCGAGATTATCAAAGAATATTATGGAGTAACGATCTCGCTAAACTTATGGCTACCTACAGATTGAACACGGTTACCTATGGAACTACCGCACCGCAGCCAGTTTCCTAGCAGTACGAGCCTAATTACAACTAGCACATGATGGTAGCAGCACTTATCCAATAGCATCCGAGATCCTGTCGTCGGATTTTTAAGTTGATGACATGCTAACTGGAAGTGGTACTACAGAGGAATCATTTTCAACTATAAAGGAATTAAGGGAACTCACGGAGGAAAGTGGTTTCCGAGGAAGTTTTGAAACATATCCCGCATCATGGCACATCATGGCCAAACTAATGATGCAAGAAGCATGACAATTGGAATAGGATGGGATGATTGCCTACCAGCGACACTATACCACTATACGCTAGATGGATGAACTTAGAAATAGAAATGTCTATAATGAAGCAGATATTGATTCCTCGGTGGATTGACACAACAACAGAATCATCAATTGAGCTTCACGGATTTTCCGACGCATCTGAGTCTGCGTACGCTGCGGTGGTATACTGTTGAACAACTGACAATATGGGCCACATTACAACACACCTACTCACAGCACAGACACGAGTCGCTCATATCAAAACTAAATTATTAATCCCACGTCTGGGGCTTAACGCAGCCTTGCTCCTAGCGAAACTCATAAGCCATACTCAATGTGCCCTGAAACTCAATGACATCAAGACTTACGCCTGGACTGACTTAACTATTACATTATGATGAATTTCTGCAATAAAAAGTATGCTCCCAACAACTAAATGGCATCATGTAAGGTCAATTGAAAATCCGGTAGACATAGCGACACGTGGAAGAACCCCTTTAGCTCTCGCTAACAGCTACTTATGGCGGAGGGGCCCAGATTTTCTTCATGAGGAATTACAGTTGGATCTTGATGTATCCACACCCAACAACATTCCTAATGACGTACATCTGGAGGAATTAAAAGAAAACTCAATAGTCAATTTGGCTGGCATAAAAGAAGTCAACCCGTTCTTACAATTATTTGAGCGGGCTTCAAGCTTCAACAAACTAAAACGCATCGTCGCGTATTGCAGAAGATTTATTCACCCACAGTCAACAAGCCAGGTATACCATCGAATAAAGAACTTCAAGATACAGAAACTACAATTCTGAAAATCATCCCGGAACAAGACTTCCATACCGAAATTTAGTGCCTCATTTAGTGCCTTTACTGCTCCAAAATTCAAACCTTATGCCTGCCAGCCGAAACCCAATAATCTTGGACAAGGACTACATATTAACGCTGCGAATAATCGAAGGTGCTCACCACAGCACTTTGCACGGCGGCATTCAATTAACCTTGTCACATTTAAGGAACAAATACTAGATTATTGACGGTAAGTGGGGGTTGCGAAGCGTGATTCAAAAATTTCTAAAATGTTTCCGCCACAAGCAACCTATATCAGAACATAGGTTTTAGGCTATGTCAGCATTTGCCGAAACAGGAATCGATTATACCGGTCGCATCCAAATCAGAACAACAAAACGAAAGGAGGAACTAAATACCGTATGCAACACAAGGGCAATGAACTATACTAATCACGGGATCAAACTTCATGCCACCAACCAATTGATTTATGTGATACCCAACGAACTCGTAGTCGATGTCACATGTGGGTCTACGAGCCAATCTTATACAAGGCCGGCTGTGTGCCCAGAGATTCCGATGTTCAAATAATTGCTGTAGCTATAACTAAACACAACGTCTACACATTTTGGCGCCATACCAATCAGCTAATGCATGGTGCCAATAACTTACGAACCTTTACAGCGTTTGTCAGGAATAAGACAAGGGGAGATGACGAATTGAAGTTTTTAACCACTCCAGAAACAACAGGATTGGACAAACAGTTAGAAACATTGAAAGGTGACGAGGACGTTACTTTTCATCTCCAAAACATTCATCACATTCACCATTACGCGATGATCCACATCTTATTTTGGAGCATCGTAGTAATAGGAGTCATTTGGCTTGTAAACAAATTAAGGGGGAAATTTATCGCCACTCACAGGCCTCCGTCTCCATTAGCGCGTCCAGAAGGAACCATCATTAAAGCCCGGGAATATGTTGAAAACACAACTTCTCGTATATAGTTCTCAATCTGATTATTTAAACTCCTCCAGTGGTAATTTAAATAATCAGTACTAAACAAAATCAGAGCAAAGGCCTGATTTTTCACAAACATTTGCTACATTTATACAATATTTTTGGTCATTTTTGAGACTTTTCACGTTTTTTTACATATTTTACGTGTGTTATAATTTACGTTATTTACATAAAAATGTAGATAGCGTTTTTTACATGTTAAATGCCCAACACTGGCTCAATGGACATACAAATAATTTTAGGCTCATGATGACCAAATCAAATGTCCCATTAAACAATTTTGGGCTCCACTCGTTCTTGACCAAACTTCAATTCATTTAATTTATAACTAGCAGAACCCAAATCGGAATTCGAACCAAACCAGAAATTTGAACGCATATCAAGATAAATTGACATACAAATACTCCGGTACGTGGCAACTCGGCGAAACCAACTCGGCGACGGTCAACTCGGCGATGGACAACTGGGCGACGGTCGTCAACTCGGCGAAACCAACTCGGCGACGACAAACATGGCGACGGTCAACTCGACGACGGTCAACTCGGCGATGGTCAACTCGGCAACGGTCAACTCGGCGACGGTAAACTCGGCGACGACCAACTCGGCGACAAGAATAAACAAAATATGGTGCAGGTACATCTTCGAGGTGTGAATGTTTAGTTTATCTATGTTTAATTAAAAATAGTGTTTTGTGGAATAGATATAATATTAGCATACAACTAGGTGCATAATCAAATTGTAAATAGTAGTATATAGGGTTTTCCAATAAAAGTGATATGATCCAAACTTTTCTCGCAAGAATTCAATTGTTGCACTTGCTGTGTGGCACGTAGCCCTGCCTTGTTGGAACCAAATGTTGTCAAGATCAACTTCTTCCATTTTCGGCCATAAAAAGTTGGTTATCATCGATCTATACCGATCTCCATTGACAGTAACCATGTTATCAGCTTCATTTCGAAAAAAATACGGACCGATAATTCCACCAGACCAAAAACCACACCAAACTGTCAATTTAGGTGAATGTAATGGTTTTTCATGAATAATTTGTGGATTGGCTTCGCACCAGAATCGACAGTTTTGTTTATTTACCGCACCACTCAGATGAAAGTGAGCCTCATCGGAGAAGATGGTTTTCTTAAAAAAATCGTTATCGTTTGTAATTGCAATTTGTAAACGTTGTTCTTGCGTATATCTCACCATGATGAAATTGTAAACATTACTGAATACAATAAAAACAAAAACTGACAGATCATGACATATTAAAAATGGCCGAAACGTCACTTAAAAATCATATCATTCCTATTGGAAAACCCTAGCTCAAAGTCTTACTACTTTTTGCCCACAGCTACTGTGCCCACAGCTAATTTAAATTAGGTACGAACAACAAGCTCTTACAATTATTGCCAAATGATCTTTCAAAATGGTTTTCACTGATCAATAGACCTTAATGGCATATTTAATAACGTAATTGCCAATTTTTGCAGGTGGATTTTGACCAAGTATCAGTATGTACATTTTAGCGAATAAATTTTTATTCGATAGTCGATATTACAGTAACAATTTTTGCGATTTAGCTAATGGATTCAATATTTCAGATGTAGTTGGCCAGCTAGTGAAAATGAATTTAACGGGCCTACGATCGCGCCAATACACGGCGCCCACTGTAATAATAAGCTGAGATGTGAAGGATAAAAGTATTAACGCCCGAAGTGCCAGAAACATGAACAAATGAAGCGGTTATGATAGTGCGCGGATGCTAGATTTTACATATGTATGAATGAAATGTATGTATGTACGTATATGTATCTGTGTCAATTCAGAAAAACCATTTATCTTAGGTAGTAAGATAAGTGGTTTTTCTGAATTGCCAATGATATAGCTAAATTTCACAGCATGTTATAGTTGTACGATATTCCGCGAAGGTATTCGATTATGCTCCGACAATCATACTTGATAACTTTGCTTAAGATTCTGTAATCCGCTCCTTCGTAGTTTCGTTATTAGTTTTATTATTGCTACAATAATTCGTAGCGTTGCATCCATGATTTCCACATGAAACAATACAGTCGCTAGTTCATCTTGCACCACTTTGTAATGATTGATGATTAATTCTCTGTCACGCTTAATGATATTGGTGGTGGCTACTGTGATAGATAGTTGTTTCTTAACTTAAACTTTCAGCCAGAGATTCAATTTGCTGATTATATTTTTCCGCTGCTCTTTGATCGAGTACCCCAAAGAATTCGTTTGCGATATTGCCAACAATGTCAAGTGGAGATCTTTTTTCTCGTGGTGTAGTTTTATCCGGTTGTAATATTTGATTTCGATCTTCTACTTCGTTTACGAGGTGGGTTACTTGTTTAGCTATAACATAGCATTTGTCTTGGTTTTTCATATAGGTCGCGTTACAGTTTCGTGGTAGATCCTTGGTGGCATCCCGTATTTCATTTAATTCAAGCCAGTAATTCGTTAAATCATAGTATATTATTAAGTTCCACTCACTCCGAAGTATATTGGCTCTCCCAATTTCATCGAAAAATATCCCAGGTTGAACCGAAAACCAGGTAAAAAATATATATAAACATGATGACGCGCATGCGCTCAAGCAAACCAATATAAATAAAAAAACACTAATATGTTTTTCCGGTTTGCTCACCTCGCGCTGTCAATTTTGACACAAAATCGACACTCTGATGAATATACACGTTACGAGTATAGCCCAACCAATTTTAAGTGTTTCTTACTAGGGGATTCAGGTAGAGATCAACCAAATCCGAAACGTATTCTGATATTTGGCAGGGAATATCACCGACGTGGAGTAAACATGTGAAGGAGTTATATTATGGATGGAGCTTTTTTGCTCTCTCCTCCACTGTTTTCTCAAACTTTCGTCATATGGTTAGAAAGAATAGAAGTACAGTTTTATCTTTTATTGCCGGATAAAAGAGCTCCCGATTTGGTCTCTACTCAATCCAGAAGGTATAAATGTGGATTACGAGCTCGCAATTCATGAGGCCATTCGTACAGTATTTCCAAAAACCAACGTGAAAAATCTACGAAAACACTTGGCATCTTTCCATCTTCTCGGAAGATATAATACAGATGTCGATTTCGCATTGCATGGGGAAATGATCACGTGTATTGTATTTGTTCCTGAAGACGATATTATCCATACCATAATAAGCCTGGAATATTATTTACCGGAGGAATTAGAACGACATTTGGGTCAGTTTATCAACGATCACTAAATGGTAGCTAGCGATAAAACAAATAATTTCTCTGAAGCTTGTCATCGCAAATTACAATTGAGCTTTGGCGGTGGTATTGCTTGCCCTAGTGCATGGGTTTTCATCGATAAACTAAAAAATGCAAAAAATGTACATCATGAATGTCCACCGAAACGATGAAGGAGCGGATTACAGATTCTTAAGCAAAGTTATCAACTATGATTGTCGGAGCATAATCGAATACCTTCGCGGAATATCGTACAACTATAACATATTGTGAAATTTAGCTATATCATTGGCAATTCAGAAAAACCACTTATCTTACTACCTAAGATAAATGGTTTTTCTGAATTGCCACAGATACATATACAAACATACATTTCATTCATACATATGTAAAATCTAGCATCCGTGCTCTATCATCAGCCCAATATCGATAATGGATGACATAGTACTATGCCATATTACTGCAACGTTGAATAAGAAGAGCTCATTCCTATTCAACGTAGGGCCCGTTAAATTCATTTGCACTAGCTGGTCACCTATATCTGAGATAATGAATCCATTAGCTAGATCGCAAAAATTGTTACTGTAATATCGACGACCGAATAAAAATTTTTTCGCTAAAATTTACATACTGATACTTGGTCAAAATCCACCTGCAAAAATTAGCAATTACGCTATTAAATATATTACTATTTTTAATTAAACAGACAAACTAAACATGCACACCTCGAAGATGTACCTGCACAATATTTTGTTCACACTTTGTGGCGACCAAAAATTAGCAATCCCGCAATTAGTCCATTTTTATCTCCATTTTAGATTGGTTTAAATTTTTTCCCCGTCGCCGAGTTGACCGTCACCGAGTTGGTCGTCGCCGATTTGTCCGTCGCTGAGTTGGTCGTCGCCTAGTTTACCGTCGCCGAGTTGACCATCGCCGAGTTGACCATCGCCGAGTTGACCATCGCCGAGTTTGTCGTCGCCGAGTTGGTCGTCGCCGAGTTGGTTATCGCCGAGTTGTCCGTCGCCGAGTTGTCCGTCGCCGAGTTGGTTTCGCCGAGTTGACCTGTTTCGCAAATACTCTTAGGCTCATTATGGTCATATCAAATGCCACATTAATGAGCTTAATCAAATACCATTATCAGTGTAAAATTATTTGTATGTCGATTGATCTTGTTTTGTGTTCTAGCGGAGCCCAAAATTTTTAATTTGTTTAGACCATAATGAGCCTTAAATTATTTGTATATCAATAGACATAGTTTGGTGGTAGATGTTTAATCCGATGCCCATTGGTTTTGGTAGGGTCCCAAATGTAACTCGCACTGAATAAGTAATAACAACAGGAAAGCCGGCAGTTCTTAACTCGTTTAATCTAATTACCAATTCTCCTATTATAATTTACAAGGAAGTAAAACATCAAATTTCAATTAAATCAATCAAGCAACTCGCATTATATGCGAAGAGAAACTAACCAACTAAAGGCAAATTACACACACCTCGGGCCGATTATTTCAATTATAACACTTTAAAACTAAAATTATGATAATCACTCAATCAATTCAATCAACACCAACCCAACCTCATCATCGCCATCGTCATTTATAATAATCATCATAATTTAGTAGATGCTGTGTAAATAGGACCCTATACAGCACGTTAATACGTTTTTTTTTAAATTTAAACAATCAAAATCCCATCAAAATGTTAAATTTTACGTTTTTTTTTAATTTGATGGGAAAATTATAGGTTACCACCGATCGCAGCAGAGATACATACAACAATATATAGAAATTTTCACGGCACCATAATTACACGAATTAAACTTTATCGACGCGTGAGAATAATCATGTAGTGATGACGGGGTTTGTTTTACACCATATACATATATATGTAGACATACACAAACAATCGTTGGTTAGTTAGATACTTTGATTGAATAATCGGTTAGATTGGATCAATATTTATACTTCAGAAATTTACCACCTGTGTATAATGCTAAGGTGTAACGCTAAATTTATAGTATTTGACCCTTACCTAAATGAACCTGAACGTATGCAGTGCAAATAGTTTTTAAATAAAAAAAAATGTCAGTTGGTTTCTGGGGCACAATAAATTTTAACGGCAATTGAAATAAAATGACTAATCATCTCCTTGTTATGTAAATATCGTATATGCTCAAATCGGCCACACCGCATTACTTGCGGGTAGAAAATAATATTCCCACTCAAAAAGGATATCCCTTTTTTGTTTATTTACCAAAAAAATAAAATCATTTTTTGTTGATTTTAATAATTAGTGTGCAAGTGGAGGTAACAAATTTTGTGTTTATCTCGCACAACCGCTGTATATCAGAAAAGGAGATCCTTAAAGGTTTTTTAAAATTTGGTGGGAAACACAAAAACACTGGTAGCTTCTTAAAAGTGTTAAATTCTATTTTATCGTTATTATTATTATTTTTTTTTGATACAGAACAATACACATCTTGAAAGATTAAATTTAGATAAAACATTTAAAGATTTTTTCCTTAACTATATAATTATACTCGTACATCTGAAGTAAAAATAATAATAATTGAACTTGAAAAACATAGATAATTGTAATTCTTTCAAACTGAACAATACGAACTCTAGCGCACGAATTAATGAAACACAAAATTAAAATCATCTTAAGATGATGAAGAAAGATTATTATCTTGTCAAGATTTCATTTTTTTTATATTATTTCTCGTTTCGTTTGTGGAGGATGTGTGTAGTGCCTCTTTTATGCCATTGTTCACGTCGATTGTTTTATTGTGCGTTCTACAGTGGAAAGCTTCAAGTTTTTTATAAAAAATATATTTTTTGCTACCGATCACCGATTGGGACGATTTGATTATGTGCCGCTGTTTAAGTGTGTGATATTAGTTAGACGTAGTTGCTCTGGTAGATGTTTACGTCCCTAAAGCTAGCAGAACTCATACAACAGAACATTACGAGATAGTATGGATAATTATAGGCTAACAATAGGCTAATTAAATGACGTCTATTAAATATTTTGGGCTCCCTTCCTTCCATCTAAAAAGGTGATTTCTGCTAGCTTTAGAAAAAGTTAGAAGAACCCGTATCAAAAATGATTTAAAGATAAAAGCATTAGGCTTTATCATTGCATACCAATAACTCACATTTCATCAATGTCATATCAATAATTTTAGGCTCATTATGGCTTATTTAAATGTGTCAGTATAAAATTGTTTGGGCTCCATCTCGTTCTTGACGAAACTTCAGGTCTTTCAATCTAGAGGTAGCTGAGCCCAAATCGAGTATCGGACCAAAACCGAAATTGGAACGCGTAATAAGATCAATGGACATATAAATAATTGTAGGCTCATGATGGCCTAACCCAAATTTGTTATTATTGAATTTAGTACTTCGCTCTTGTCGCTTGAGTATTCAGTTCAAGTCGACACTCACACACATACACAGAACTTTTGGCTCGGCTGTGTATGCGAACTGTCAGAGCCACTTCACAAATAAATTCATTGGACGTGCAAATTTGTTCTTAGTTTTTTCTTAAAAAAACCATTTGGTTGTTGCTCATCTGGTCAGCCTGATTGCCATTTTCAAACTAGATCAGCAAATTTGTAACGAATTTTTGAATATATAAATAGAGTTTGGACGAAAACGGCCATTAACAAGCCTTTCCAGAGATTTGGACTCAGGTTCCGTGGACACTTCTAATAGGTTGCTAAACTGCTCATCCGACCAGCATATTTGCCACTTTCCAACCAGATCAGCAAATTTCCCACGAATTTTTGAATCTAAAATTAGAGTTTGGACGAAAAGGGTAAACGGTCATCAAAACGCCTTCGCAGAGATTCGGACTCATCTGGTTAGCGTAATTGCCACTTTCCAACCAAATCAGCAAATTTCCCACGAATTTTTGAATCCAAAATTAGAGTTTGGACGAGAATGGTAAACGGCCATTAACACGCCTTCCCAGAGATTTGGACTAAGATTCCGTAGCCACTTCTAATAGGTTGCTATATTGCTCATCTGGCTAGCGTGATTGCCACTTTCCAACCAAATCAGCAAATTTCTCACGAATTTTTGAGTCTAAAATTAGAGTTTGGACGAAAAGGGTAAACGGCCATCAAAACGCCTTCGCAGAGATTTGGACTCAGGTTCCGTGGACACTTCTAATAGGTTGGTGAATTGCTCATCCGGCCAGTATATTTGCCATTTCCCAACCACATCAGCAAGTTTGCAACGAATTTTTGAATTTATAAATTGAGTTTGGACGAAAATGGTAAACAGCCATTAACTCGCCTTCACAGAAATTTGAACTAAGATTCCGTAGGCACTTCTAATAGGTTGCTACATTGCTCATCTGGTTAGCGTAATTGCCACTTTCCAACCAGATCAGCAAATTTCCCACGAATTTTTGAATCTAAAATTAGAGTTTGGACGAAAAGGGTAAACGGCCATCAAAACGCCTCCGCAGAGATTTGGACTCAGGTTCCGTGGACACTTCTAATAGGTTGGTGAATTGCTCATCCGGCCAGTATATTTGCCATTTCCCAACCACATCAGCAAGTTTGCAACGAATTTTTGAATTTATAAATTGAGTTTGGACGAAAATGGTAAACAGCCATTAACTCGCCTTCACAGAAATTTGAACTAAGATTCCGTAGGCACTTCTAATAGGTTGCTACATTGCTCATCTGGTTAGCGTAATTGCCACTTTCCAACCAGATCAGCAAATTTCCCACGAATTTTTGAATCTAAAATTAGAGTTTGGACGAAAAGGGTAAACGGCCATCAAAACGCCTTCGCAGAGATTTGGACTCAGGTTCCGTGGACACTTCTAATAGGTTGCTACATTGCTCATCCGGCTAGCGTGATTGTAACTTTCCAACCATATTAGCAAATTTGCAACGAATGTTTGAATTTATAAATAGAGTTTGGGCGAAAAGGTTAAACCACCAATCACACGCCTTTCCAGAGATTTGGACTCAGATTCCATAGGCACTTTTAATAGGCTGGTAAATTGCTCATCTGGCCAGCCTATTTACCACATTTTAACTAGATCAGCAAGTTTGCAATTATTTTTTGAATTTACAATTAGAGTTTGGGCGAAAAGAGAAAACGGTCATTATCACATCTTTCCAGAGATTTGGACTCAGGTTTCGTGAGCACTTTTAATAGGTTGCTACATTGCTCATCCGGTTAGCGAGCTCGCCACTTTCCAACCGGATCAGCGAATTTGCCACGAATTTTTGAAACTAAAATTAGAGTTTGGACGAGAAGGGTAAACGGCCAGTAACACGCCTTTCCAGAGATTTGGACTCAGGTTCCATAGCCACTTCTAATAAGTTGGTAAATTGCTCATCCGGGTAGCCTGATTGCCACTTTCCAGCCAGATCAGCGAATTTGCCACGAATTTTTGAATCTAAAATTAGAGTTTGGACGAAAAGGGTAAACGGCCATTAACACGCCTTCCCAGAGATTTGGACTCAGGTTCCGTGAACACTTCTATTAGGTTGCTACATTGCTCATCCGGCCAGCCTGATTGCCACTTTCCAAACAGATCAGCGAATTTGGCACGAATTTTTGAATCTAAAATTAGAGTTTGAACGAGAAGCGTGAACGGCCATTAACACGCCTTCCCAGAGATTTGGACTAAGATTCCGTAGCCACTTCTAATAGGTTGCTACATTGCTCATCCGGCTAGCGTGTTTACCACTTTCCAACCAGATCAGCGAAGTTGCCACGAATTTTTGAATCTAAAATTAGAGTTTGGACGAGAAGGATAAACGGCCATCAACACGCCTTCCCAGAGATTTCGACTCAGGTTCCGGGAGCACTTCTAATAGGTTGCTACATTGCTCATCCGGCTAGCGTGATTGCCACTTTCCAACCAGATCAGCAAATTTCTCACGAATTTTTGATTCTAAATTAGAGTTTGGGCGAGAAGGGTAAACGGAAATTGTGATTTGGAAAAGAGTAGACGCAAAAGCAAGGAGGACATTTTCAACTAGATGCGGAAAACAGTCAATATGCCTAGTCATGGGCTGTGAGACAGCAGGTGAAATGTAGACGGCGCTCACAAATACGTATGAGCAAAAGTCGGAGAGTAATACTTATTTTCTTAGACGACATGGCGGCTTTCATATCAAAATTAATAGAAATTGTATATCAGTTGAGAGATCAGAAGAAGACCCTATCTGACTCGATGGTAATTTCAAAAATTTTGAATACGATGCCTGTCGAATACAATCATTTCAATAGCGCATGGGGTCTGCAAGTGCAGCCGATCGAGCACTAACATTTCTGAAGACGCGTTTGATGGCGGAAGAAATACGTCTCAAGTCACAGGGCCAGGTCGAGGAGGTGGAAGCGCTGATGGCCAAGCGAACTTAACAAAAGGGACAAGCCGAAAGGCAAGTACTTTAAGTGCGAAAATAGCTCGGACAAAAAGCAAGAAGACACTTCAGTGGACACTTTCATTTGTCACACGGAAGCAAGTGGTGACAGGAACGCCTGATTTTTGGATTCAGGAGCGACGAATCAGAAGAAAGGCGACATCAGTATTCGTGTTTTAAATGGCAACGATTGGATTCGCAAGCGAGGCATGGAGGTTCTATTTGTACCGGTCTTGTATGTAAATCTATTTTCATGCACAGTTGACAGATCATGGACACAAACTCAGCATGGACAACGAAGGATGCGAAATACTGAAAAACGTAAACGGCGTTGCAAAGGGAGTTCGCAGAAAGGGTTTGTTCCAGATACTTTTTAAAACAGACGAATCACCACAGTTCGAGGCTACAGCAAACGAACAATCAAAAAGTCGTCACTTCAATAGTGGCACGAGCGACTGGGACATCAAAATGTCACACACGTGAAAAAGTTTCTGCAAAGCCAAAACATTGAATTTTTCAATGAGGATTTTACATTTCGGCAAACATCATCAAAGCAGCTTCAAGAGTCGCGAGGAGAAGTCGAAGTCGTGCGGCGAGATAATTCACACGAACGTGTGCAGACCGTTCCAGAAAAACTAAATTGGCAGAGCCAGGTCACTTCTTGTTGTTAAAAGCTGGACGATCAGCACACATTTTGTATTGTCAGGTCTGACAATGGCACGGAATTTGTGAATGCAGAATTAAAGGCATTTTTCGAGGAAAACGGCATTCATCACCAACGAACTGTGCCGTACACACCCAAAACGAGTGTCCTGAGCGAGAAATGCAGACGATTGTCAAATCAGTGAGAACAATGCTTCAGGCGAAGCAAATAGAAAATAAGTTTTGGGCGGAGGCGGTGAATTTAGCAGTCCATGTGCTAAATCGAATTGGAACAAGCACGTCGTGGTATTTTTGTTGGAAGAATGCATGGTAACTCTCGACATTGGAGCTGAAGAAAAAGCTAGCGCGAGTGACGAAAAGGCGAACGCAAGTGACGAGAGCGCAGATGATGGAGACGCAGACGATTTCATCAGACCAGAACAACGTGAATAGCGTGGCACAATATGTGAACTTGATAACAAAAATATTGTCAATCGACGATTGCGCGATTGCGGAGCACCATCACGGCAGCGAAGCGTTTCACATTTTTTACATAAACGCAACACAAACACTCGCGCAATCGAGTGATCGCAAACAGTGAGAGCGTGCAATGAACGAAGAGTACGATTCGCTCATTAAAAATCGTACATGGACTTTGATTAAGGCACCAACAAACCAAAGAGTAATCGACAATCGGTGGGTCTACAAGATCCAGAAGAATCCGGACGGAAGCATTGAAGTCTACAACGCGCGATCGGTAGTGCGAGGATTCACTCAAGAATATGATATCGATTAGCATGAAACCTTCAGTCCAGCAACGGCGAAGCAATTCGACGTCAAAACGGCATTTCTAAATGGAGATTTAGAAGAAAATGTATACATGAGTCAGCCGATTGGATATGACGATGGAAGCGAAAATGTGTGCAAGCTATCCAAAAGCTTGTATGGACTGAAACGGGCGTCACGCTGTTGGAACAAAAGATTCATTGTTTTTGTCAACAATTTTGGATTCAGAGCGAGTGAATCGGATTCGTGTGTTTTCGTCTGCGGTGGGAAGAATGGTATGTTAATCCTTGTACTTTATGTCGACGACGGTTCAATTGCAGCGGAGAGACAGGAAGACATTACGCTGGTCATCGAACATTTGAAAAAGGATTTCGAGATTCGAGGTTGTCGAGTTGAATTGTTTTCTAGGACTTGAAATTGATCGGCGATCGGACGGATCGATTCACGTAAATCAACAAGGCTACGCAAGAAAAGTCATCGATCGTTTCAACATGACGGATTGCAATGCAGTGTCTACTCAATTGGACAATCCATAAAATCTGGGAAATTTTGAGGCCGACGAGGAAGTGGATTTTCCGTATCGAGAAGCAGTCGGAAGGCTGATGTATTTGACCGTCGCCACCAGGCCAGATATCAACATTGCAGTTGGAAGTGTCAGCCGTTACTTGAAAGTCAAATGCATTCTGAAGTACATTCGAGGCTCGATGGACATGGGAATTGACTTTGAAGGCAAAAATGATCTGAACTTCTGCGGATAGAGCGATGCGGACTACGCCGGCGACAAACAAACGCGACGGTCGACGTCGGGCTACGTTTTTATGTTTGGAGGTAGTGTCATCAGCTGGGGATCGGAACGCCAAAAATCAGTTGCGCTTTCGACGACGGAGTCGGAATATATGGCAACATCACACGCCATAAAGGAATTGGTCTTGGAAATCTTATTCCTCCACATCAATTTGGCTTCAGAGAAAGCCATTCAACAATAGAACAAGTACAACTAATTACAAACATGATTGAAGGCGTACTTGAAAAAAAAAAAATGAAAGTATGTTCAAGCGTCTTCTTGATGTAGCACAGGCCTTTGACAGAGTATGGCATAAAGGCTTGGAATATAAATTACAAAGAGACTTACCAAAGCAGTTTTATGAAATTCTAAAATCTTACATATCTAACCGACGCTTTCGAGTTAAATTAGATGGCGAATACTCAGAAATAAAGAAAATATCAGCAGGGGTACCACTAGGTAGCGTTCTGGGACCAACTTTATATGTTCTATACACCTCGGACCTGCCAACGATAGAGGAGACTAACATAGCGACGTTTGCGGATGATACGGCCATCTTAGCAGTTGCTAATAGCATAGAGGAATCTACAAGCAAATTGCAAAGAGCTACTAATATTGTCAGTACCTGTACCAAGAGATGGCGAATTAAACTTAATGAAACAAAATCTGTTCACGAAAACTTTACCAACAAGAAGGTCAACTGGATACCAGTAGAACTGAACTCTCAGCAAATTCCCTATGCAAATACGGCAAAATATCTAGGCATGACTCTATAGATGAGAAACTAAAATGGAAAATTCTGAGCTAACTCTACATAATAAATTGCTACTATACCGGCAAATTCTAAAACCTGTGTGGACTTACGGTATTCAGCTCTGGGGCTGTACAAAGAAAACCAATGTCAATATCATCCAGTCATTCCAAAGCTAAGTCCTTCGTGGAATAGTTAATGCACCGTGGTACATAAGAAATGACAACCTCCATAGAGATCTGAAGATGGATTGCGTCAGTGAAGAAATAAGCAAACACCCGAGAAAACACATGCAATGTATTAGTCTACACCAAAATGCTGAGATACGTCGTATGTTGGATGATGCAAACCCAGTAAGACGGCTGCGACGGAAGAAACCGCATGATGTACAAGATCCAATCATGATCGACAAAATATAATAAAATTGTAAATGGGACTAGTCAAAGGACTACAACCCTCCAAACAAGAATATAAATTTTGAAAGATAAATTCTAGATGATTTGCAAATCAGTTGTAATAAATAAATACAGGGTGGTTGAGACCAAATGTTACTGACTTCACTCTGCTGTCATTTGTGTAGTTGTCATTTTCGCGCGTCAATTTTTTGACAGATTGAAGTTTGGTTAGTTGTTTACATGTGGTCAACAAATAATTGTTCTAAATTAATGTCTTCATAAAAAAATCGTAATGGAATTCAAACGTAATAGTGTAATTGCACTGTATTTGGGTGGAAATTCACAAACAGCAGTAGTTCGACATCTCCAGCATTTGAATGTGAATAAAATGTTTGTGTATCGAACCATAACTCGATACAACGAAACTGGTAGCATCGCTAAACGCAACAGAGGCGGTCCTAAAAAGACAGCAACATCAAAAGAAATGATACGAAATGTGAAGAAACGAATCCAACGAAATCCTCGTCAAAGTGCCAATCAATTAGCCGCACGTGTACATGTTGAAATGAACTACACTTGAAGCCCTACAAGATACAAAAAGTTCAAGATCTTACGGAGGCACAAAAAAAGTTAGGCTTGAAAGAACACGAGCATTGAAGGCCTTGGCCGAACGTGATGAGATTCCAAAAATTGTCTTTTCTGATGAGAAAATTTTTACCATTCAACAGTATGTGAATAAACAAAATGATTGTGTTTGGTTAGAGCACAAGTCCAACGATTTACTTGGACACAAGAGTTGCCATGCGCAAGCAATCACCAGCTTATGTTATGGTTTGGGCTGCAGTGACTGCAGATGGACGCACTCCTCTGGTTTTCATCGAACATGGAGTCAAGGTAAACCAAGAGGTGTACCGCCAAAAGATCCTAAACGATGCTTTGCTACCTTGGGCACGTAAACACTTTGGTACGAACCGTTGGACTTTCCAACAGGACTCGGCACCGTCACACAAAGCTCGAGCGACACAGCAATTTTTACAAAATTGCGTTCCGCGGCTGATTTCGTCGAAAGAATGGCCACCATATTCACCAGACTTGAATCCCATGGATTTCTCCATATGGTCCATTTTAGAGAGTAAGGTGTCCACTAAAAAATACGAAAGTGTTGATGCATTGAAGTCAGCTCTTGCTCGAGAAGGGAATAAAATTCCGCAAGCTCACGTTCGGTCAGCATGCAATGCTTTCTATGGAAGACTGAATCAAATAATCAGAGCCAAAGGTGGCCATATCGAGCAGTAACATGTTTTTCATAAAATGTAATATGTTTTCAACATATTCCACGAAATTTCAATAAAAAATAATCAAAATTAAAAAAATTACAGCGTTTTCATTTGGTAACACTTGGTCTCAGTCACCCTGTATATAAAAAAAAAATTTAACCGCAGTATTCCCATCCGGTATAGAATTCGTGAAGAACATTGAATTTGCCAAACAATTACAATGGTCAACAATACTAATAACGGGTGTTTTTTTAGGAGGTTTGTTTTTCCGATAGATGTCGTTTTATTTTATGACAGTTGTTTTGACAGCTCAAAGTGGCATTTCTACTCAGTATTGTTTGGCAAATCATTATGAATAGGTTAAATCCAGAACAACGTTTTCAAATCGTGGAAATTTATTTTCAAAATCAGTGTTCAATTAAAAATGTTTATAGAGCACTTCGTGAATTTTATGGTGCACATAATCGTCCGTCAGAGACCACCATAAAGAACGTAATTACCAAATTTCGGTCTACATTCACTCTTTTGGATGCCAAGCCACCGACAAGAATGAGAAGAGTTCGTACAGAAGAAAATATTGCTGTCGTTGAGGCCAGTGTCGAAGAAAACGACAATTTATCGATTCGTCGTCGTGCTCAGCAAATTGGACTTTGTCCATCGACTTTATGGAAAATTTTACGTAAAGATTTGGGTTTGGTGCCATACAAAATTCAATTGGTGCAAGAATTAAAGCCACACGACCATCGTTTGCGCCGTGAATTCAGTGATTGGTCGTTAAATCAATTGAACGAAGATCCATTTTTTTACCGTAAAATTCTCTTCAGTGATGAGGCGCATTTTTGGTTAAATGGATACGTCAATAAACAAAATTGTCGCATTTTGAGCAAAGATAATCCACACGCCGTTCTAGAATTACCAATGCATCCTGATAAATGTACTGTTTGGTGCGGTCTATGGGCTGGTGGGATCATCGGTCCATATTTCTTTAAAAATGAGGAAGGACGACGCGTTACCGTGAATGGAAATCGATACAGAACCATGTTAAATGAGTTTTTGTTGTCAAATCTTGAAGATATGGATATGAATGAAATGTGGTTTCAACAAGATGGTGCCACTTGCCATACAGCACGTGAAACAATCGACTTATTGAAAGAAACTTTCAACGACAACATTATTTCGAGAAATGGTCCGGTGAATTGGCCTCCGCGTTCGTGCGATTTGACGCCACTCGATTACTTTTTGTGGGGATACGTGAAGTCATTGGTTTATGTGGATAAACCTCAATCGATTGACGCTTTGGAAACCAATATTCAACGTGTCATTGCTGACATACGCCCTCAAATGCTTGAAAAAGTGCTGGAAAATTGGACCTCCAGAATGACATTTGTGAAAAATAGTCGTGGTAGCCATATGCCAGAAATTGTGTTTAAATGTTAAATGCCAAAAAATTATCTACCAAATAAAACAAAATTTTGGTCATTTCATAATTTTATATGTGTTTTATTCAAAAAAAAAATCGGCAACCTCTTAAAAAAACACCCACCACCGTGCCTCTAGAATATACCGATCTGTAAAAACACAGATCGGTATATTCTAGAGGCACAATGACACAACTGAAAGGTTGTTGACTTTTATAGGCTGAAGATCCTAAATTTGTTGAAAAATTAAAAAATATGGCCCACCATCTGAAACTTGAGAAAAATTCCCATATTGAAATTCCCACCCATTATTCCAAAGCTATTCGTGAACACTCGAATTATAAATTTTGCATACATTTTTATAAAATTGCGATTTCTGAAGAATTTAACGATCTTCAATTGCGTCGATATTTGGAGAAGCGTTATGTTGTTGTTGGAAAACCAACATCATTATTCATTTTCGACGGCAAAAAGTCCGCGGAGAATTAAAATAAATTAGAATTAATTTCAAATCCGAATCTCTTTTTGATGTTATTTTGACATAAGATGCGTATTTTATTTTTACTAACAAGACAATGATAGGTAGCCAAAGTATGCAAACCAATGATAGATAGGGCTAGCAACGCGGACCGGGTTCTGCTAGTAAAATATATTCGTTAACTAAAGGGAGGTAATTACGTTCTCCGTACGTAACAACAGCAATACTAAACCCCACCTTTATCATTAAACATCATGCATACATAAAAAATACAAAACCAATGTGATAACTTGAATTTTATTACCAAAATTGTGTTGTAATTGAATTAATAATTTATTTACCTCCCGAACCTAACATAAACACAGCCATACATGAATAATAAAATTGGAAACTTTTATATTTGTTGTTGTTTCGTAATTATACCTACTTCAAACAAAAAACATAAATTTCCCGTCATTATATGCCATGATGTGTATAATAAAAAATTTCCATTCTCAAATCCCCCACCCTACTACCCACACACAAAAATAGTCAAAACAAAATTATTAACTTACTTGAACACTAGTTGGACTTGTTTGGCTTAAATGACTCCCTAAGTGATGGTATGGTGATGGGCCTGTTGTAAAATATCCTGGGCTTATGCCTGCCAATGTTACAAACAAAAACAAAAAAAAATTATGTATGTACAATGAACATAAAAACCAACAAACATAAATCAATTTGATTTATACATAAAAAACGTAAAAGTTGAAAGTTTTATAAAAATAAAAGTTTTCCCCTTTGAGCTTAAAAATATTTACAAAAATAACGATTTGTGTATTATTCCGCTGAATATAATTTGGTACGTATATATATACATGTAATTTACCTGCACGTAACGCTTCCACAGGAACGGATGGATATGGCATTGGATATGGATAACCATCACGTCGCAGTGCTTTCGGTTTCCGCCTCGGCCGATATTTATAATCCGGGTGCTCTTTCATATGCATCGCACGCAATCGTTTCGCTTCATCGATAAATGGGCGTTTTTGGTCTTCAGTCAAAAGTTTCCATTCGGCACCTGAAAAAAGGAAACAAAAAAAAACAAAAATGACAACAAAATAAGAAGCTGCACAATAAGATGCTGTTTTTAGAGACGAGAAAAGTTTTTTTTTATTATTAATTATAAATTGTATATTTTGAAAAGCTTTTACTTATAACAATCGTATAATTTAATTATAATTTTATTGTGGCAGACAACTACACACAGTAGCTCTTTTATTGCGTACTGTTTAAAATTTAAAATAATTATCTTCTCGTCTTCTTCATCTTTTGTGTTTGGATGGCTTTGTGTGTCGTTTGCATATATAAAATATTTATCATTTTGAGAAAATGAATTACGGGGACACAAAGGAAAGCTTGAATGGAAAATGTATATCCACATTCTATTTAAATGTGTATGTGTACGTACAAAAGCCCAACTTTTGTATATGTATTGTTATTTGGCTAGCAACTCTTTATGTATTATATCCAAGTACAATACAAGAATAGCATAAGAAATAGCTTTGAATAATAAATTTGTACTCGTAGTTATGTACAGTACTCGTTCTGTATAATAAACTATCTTTTATGAATATTTTTATAGTTCTAGATTTTTTTTTTATTGTAATTTTACTATTTTAATGCAAAGAATATGGTGATTATTTTGTTGATAATTTTTATATAATTAAACCACTTGTCATCAACATATTGGCGTCTGTGATTTTTATAACGTCATACAATAATTTACTGCCACTTCACAATTACAATGGTTTGGTCTAATATTAAAAGCTGTAAATTTATGTTTCAGTTATGTTTTGAGGTGATCGGGGTTCGGTATTAATGATTTTTTATTGCATCTACCAAATGAAAGTTTTAATGAGAATTTCATAAACCCTTTCAGTTTGGCCGGCAGAAGAACCATTTCATATGTAAACTTAAGAGCGTAACAAAAAGAAAACTAAACTTAACATTTTTCGTGCAATAACTAACAAATATTTTTTATAGAGTTTTGACAACCTCTTACTTTTATCACTATCCGAAGATTTACAAATTTTCTTACAGTTTACAAGTATTTGTACTCAATAATTCGATGATATAATTTTATGCACGTAACACTCCTGAATTTTACCATGTGATTTACCAACACCTGTCAAAATGGCTCCATCATACATAGAGGAAGCACACCTTCGTTCGACGACTAAAAGAAGAACTCTGCGATTTTTAAGCATTCGAGAACTGGTCAACCTCCACAAACCCCTCGCTTAAGCCTCAAATTGCAGGATGGCAACTTTCATACTCAATACACCAGCAACAACAGTCAAAATATCAAACGAAGACTACATATATTTTGTGTATGTGTCGCAAAACTGATTTCACTAACATCGGACGTAAAATAAAACAAACGAAAAGTGCAGTGTTGGTGCTTTTTATTTTGTTATAATATATAATATAAAATTGTAATTTAGTGAGTGATAATGTGAACATGAAGGCCCTTTTTCCCCAAAAAAGACTTCTTCGAACACCGTAAGCCGAACACAATCTACATCAAACTTGAACCAGCTTCATGTAGAAAATTTAAATATTACAAGTACAAGTGTAAATCAAGTGGGTAAAGTTCAACATAGCCCAAAGAAAACACCTATACAAGTGATTAAAAGTGCTTCTTCGACAGAATTAGTTATACCGCCGTTTAAAATTATAAATCAAAACAGCGAAGAAAAAATTAATTCATCAGCAAATGCAATGCTAAACTAAAGCAATAAGAATGAACTCAGTGCGACGAACTCTAGTGACCGTGGTCAGTTTGAAAATAATCTAGTGCAAACGGGATTGGAGAGGTATATCACTGTTCAATCTAAAAGAAAACGTAGCCCGAGATCTGCTCAGTTTGCTGGCAGGAACAAAGTGACACGGACTGAAGTACGTGTTAACCAAATACTGCTTAACAACCGATTCCCTAGTATAGAGGTCGCTGACCTCAATACAGCGCCGAAATCGAAACCTGAGAAACCGCCTCCAATTTATTTAAGGGAAGCATCTAACAATGAACTGGTTAATAAAATTGCATCATTAACAGACTCTAAATTTTATATTGCCCCGCTCAAAAGGGGTAATATAAACGAAACAAAGATTCAAACCTTCGAAATCGATGGCTTCAGAGCCCTAGTCAAACTTTTTGACGAAGTTGGTAAAAAATATTACACATACCAGCTAAAAAGTCAAAAAGGGCTCACTGTTGTGCTAAAAGGAATTGAAAGCTGCGTAGATGTTAGCGACATACAAGCTGCACTTGCTGCGGAAGGTTTCCATGTCAAATGTATTGGTAATATAGTAAACCGTGAGAAGGTACCCCAACCAATGTACCGTTTGGAACTAGAGCCAGAGGAAAAAAGTCAAAAGGAGTTCACAAGATTTACAACCTAAAATATTTGCTACATCGCAAAATAGTAATTGAAGAACCTAGGAAGAGGTCAGGACCAGTTCAATGCATAAAGTGCCAAGAATACGGACACACGAAAGCATACTGCACCTTAAATGATGTTTGTGTTATTTCTGGTGAACTTCACGACTCCAAACAGTGTGACAAATCTCGCAATGACCCATCTGTGAAACGTTGCAGTAACTGCGGTGAAAATCATACTGCAAATTACAGGGGATGTGCAGTGTATCTGGACTTAAAACGGAAAATAAATCCTAAAATGAGAGCTGAGCAACGAATGCTCAATATGGAATTTAAGCAGAGGGCCATGTTACCAAAAAATACAATAGTCACCAAAACCTGCGAGTGCAAACACACAAAATGATAACTTGGAGACGTTTGACAGCAGTTTTGTTCAGCCAGGTGTTTCTTATGCAAACATCCTAAAAGGTAACAAACCGAAACCCAAAGTTCGTTTTAATGAAGAGGACCTAAATATGCATACCACGCTAAATAAAGTAACCGAGACCGTACAAAGTTTCATGACGATGATGGAAAGGCAAATGAGCATGATGATGCAAAATATGAATACGCTTATGCAAATAATAGTTAAAAATCAAAAATTACAGTTCTAAAAATAGCTATTTGGAATGCGAACGGGCTTCCGCAACATAAAGCTGAGGTACAGACCTTTCTTATCGAACAAAATATAGACATCATGTTAATATCTGAAACACACTTCACCAAACACAATTTTTTTAATATTACCGGCTATTCCGTTTATGACACCAAACATCCGGATGGAAAAGCACACGGCGACACCGCAGTCTTGATAAAAAGAAGGTTAACGCACTACGAGCTCCAGAAATATGCTAACGATCACATCCAAGCTACAACTATTTGTTTGGACGAATGGTCTGGGAAATTTGAAATATCGGCTGTATACTGTCCACCGAAACATGCAATTAAAAAACAGCAATTTATCGACTACTTTAATCAGTTGGGAATCAAATTTCTAGCAGGAGGTGATTACAACGCTAAACATGTGCAATGGGGTTCGAGGTTGACGTCACCCAAGGGCAAGTAACTCTACGAAGCAATAAACGAGAAAAACCTAGATTATTTATCATCTGGACATCCCACTTACTGGCCTACCGATAGAAAGAAAATTCCTGATTTAATAGATTTCTGTGTAATACGAGGAATAGCACGCACCAATGCTCAAGTCGTTGACTGTTATGATTTATCATCAGATCACTCACCAATAATCGTAACACTAAGTACGCAAGCATTAAAAACTGAACCACCCCAATGTTTAACAAACAACCTAACGAAATGGGCTCTGTATAGAAACATAGTAGACGTAAATTGTCATCTGGTTGTCCCACTGCAAACACCAGAAGATATCGATGCCGCGATAGAAAACTTAAGACAAATAATAGAAATGGCTGCAAAAAAAGCTACTCCGGGGTACAAAAATTCGGAAAAAATAGTAAGCTTTCAAGTAACATTCAAAAGTTATTGGCAGATAAGCGGCGGCTATGGCAGCTGCACCAATCTCCTTTGCATAAATGGAAATTAAATAGAACTATTAGAGCTTTACGAGAAGCAATACGGGAAGAACACAATCTTGGAATGCAGAATTACCTAAGTGAGCTCACAGCAACAGAGAAAACAGATTACTCACTGTGGAAGGCAGCAAGAAATTTAAAAAGGCAGAGCTATCGAACCCACCGGTAAGGAAACCAGATGGCCATTGGGCCAGAAGTGATTTAGAAAAGGCTATCGCTTTCTCTAACCATCTACAAAAAATGTTCACTCCAAACGAAAAAAATAATGACTGCGTACTACCACAGTTTACGAGGGACGAGTCGAACCCAAATCCAGTAAAATTTAAATGGAAATGCGTCAAAACGGTTATCAAAAACAGGATAAATCCTAAGAAAGCTCCAGGCCATGATCTAATAACTGGAAAAATGATCAAAGAATTACCGGATAGATGCATAAAATATATAACATATAAATATTTTTAATGCGATTATGAGATGTGGATACTTTCCCCAAAAATGGAAAATATCTCAAATTATCATGATTCCTAAGCCAGGTAAAGACGAAACCCAAGTCTCGTCGTACAGGCCAATAAGTCTACTTCCGATAATTTCAAAGCTCTTTGAAAAGATGCTACTAGAAGAACTAATACCTATATTAACTGTAGGTCGCATTATACCAGATCACCAATTTGGATTTAGAGAGCAGCACGGCACAATAGAACAGGTGCACAGAATTGTAAACACAATTAAGCTCTCCTTAGAAGAAAAGAAATATTGCTCGGCAGTTTTCTTGGATATTGCGCAAGCTTTCGACAAAGTATGGCATGAAGGATTAAATTACAAAATTAAAACTCTTCTGCCTAGACAATTTCATGCAATTCTTGAAAACTAATTAGCCCAAAGGATGTTCCAGGTGAAACAAGGTACGGCCACTACTGATTTAACCGAGATAAAGGCAGGAGTACCGCAAGGTAGTGTATTGGGACCTGTGCTATACTTGTTGTTCACAGCTGACTTACCAATAACTAAAAACATAATCACTTCAACTTTTGCTGATGACACAGCACATGTTGTTTTCACACAAAAATCCTCAAACAGCATCGAGAGAATTACAAGAACATCTGCACAAAATAGAAGATTGGCTAAAAACTTGGCGGATAAGGACGAATGAATGTAAATCAACACATGTAACATTCATCCTGAATAAACGCACATGTCCGGCAGTAAAATTAAACAATATGACAATTCCTCAACAAACAAACGTCAAATATCTCGGTCTTCATCTCGATAGAAGATTGACATGGAAAAAGCACATTGAAACAAAACGTAATCAACTAAAAATAAAATTTTCTAAAATGTACTGGTTGATCGGAAGAAAATCGAAACACTCTCTAGACTGCAAGGTTCTACTATACAAAGCGATCCTAATCCCCATATGGACATATGGTATCCAACTATATGGGGCTCAACTAGTGTCTCAAATATAGATATTGTACAAAGAACGCAAGCAAAGATACTTCGTAGCATTACAAATGCGCCCTGGTATATTCGAAACTGCAACATCCATAGTGACCTAGGAATTAAAACGGTTAAAGAGACAATAAAATCATGCAGTCTAAAATACCATCTGGAACTGGAATCACACCCTAACGAATTAGCTAGAGAACTACTAAGGCAACCGAAATACAAACGGCTTCGCAGAGCAGATCCTCAACATTTAATCAACTGAAATATTTAATAATTACACGCATGTTGACCTAACACACTTAAATTAAGTAATTAATAATAATTTAAAAATAATAATGCATACTAATATTAAGTACTAACATAGGTTAAGGCTGAATTTAACACTTCTTGTTAGTTTCGTATAAAGAAAGATTCAAGAATAAAGCCTTTGGCAATAGTTACAAAAAAAAAAAAAACTTATATTTTCACTAATTCCTCCTAGGAAAAAGCCGAATCTACAAAACTAAGTTTAGCGCAAATTATTCCGTATTCCAAAATGCAGACATACAAAAACAAATTAATCCATAGGATGAAGGTTTCTATACCGTCAATAAAAAATCATTTTTCTCAAAAATGTCCTTCAATAACCAACAAACAGAGCCAAGTAAACTCTATAGAGATTAAGAGTTTTCCTATACCGAACCGAACATTGAAGTAGTTGTTCCCGCATAACAGGAGGTAGTGACTTATCCCTGACGGAATACGTAAGTTGTGATGACGAAACAAAATAATTAGAGGATATTTATTTTTAGAATAATTTCTTCTTTGCTTCCGTATTACGAATTTCTTATTATAGGCACGGTTAAACTTTAAAATCAGATACGAAATTAACTTATATTTCGAGAATAAATAGCAAAGCTGCTTCCGTATTAATTCGTATCGTTGCTCGAAATCCTATCCATATCTTATGGCATTAAAGGATGAAGGCGAGAGACAGGTGGAAACTAGTTGAATTGTTGAACGAAATGTATAATGAAATCTTCTGGGTTGCGTTACAATTCCCGGTGTGGATTGGTGATCGATTATAGAAAACTAATTTCGATTACTATTTTCAACAGATATCCCTTCGGAAATGAAAGAACGTACCCGGTTCTGCTATGGATTTGGACGCTCGTACATTTTTAAACCTAATTGTTTCCGTTGCAACCCGAGAAACGAGCAATTGAGGAACTGCAATATTGGGAATGTGGGACCTCGAAATCGATTTCTCAGGCAAAATAGTATAGAAACTCATTCATCATCTCCCATTCTGATACTAATTACCTTAATACCTCTGTAAAACGAAATTCTCAGAGACAACAAAAGCGTGTGCAGAGGTATTGGGCTAATAGGAGAGCCATGCGCTCTGAAATTTCTGAAACTTTACCTTAACTGAGGATAATTAGAAACGTCCTAAGTAGGTTATAATTCTGGAACTAAATATCGCGGGCAAAATATAAAATTCACTATATTCCCTCCAACGTCAAAACTGTTGGAGGAGATTTAAAACGCGTTTTCGGATATTTATGGACCACAATAACCTACAAAATATTCATTATTCCGGGACTGAAACAAATGCGATATCTCGGTATAGATTTCTAGAGAGAGTTCCAAATTATTCCTTCTCCTATTGCTCCATCCACTCATTCTGTCTCTGAAATATCGAATTCCACGCAACAAACACATTTTAACGTCAGAACAGCAAACTATTCTTGAGAAAACAATTCATCAATTTCCTTCGTTCTCGGAACTTGATGGAGTTTTACCCATTAAACAAAGATATTACCTTGTTAGTCCACCAGTCCAAGCCTATAGTTCGGCTATAGGCCAAGAGGAGATTGATCGGATGTTGGCCCTGAGGGTGATTGAGGAGTCAAACAGCTCTTGGAGCTCGTCTGTTGCATTGGTCCGTAAAGCCAACGGCGCAAGATCCGTTTATGCCTAAACGCCAGACGCCTTAATGCTGTGACGGTCAGGGATGCGTATCCGCTACCATTCCTTGACGGACTCCTGAGTCGGCTGGATCAGACCAGATTCATATATTATCGATCTGAAAGATGCATTCTGGCAGATCCTGTTGGATCAGGATTCCTGAGACAGGACAGCGTTTACGGTTGAAACGACATTCGACGTACAGATTAATTTACTTAGAAAAGTTGCTGAACTACTTTAAGACGCTAAATTAACGGTCAATTTGGAAAAGAGTAAGTTCTAGCTTAAAAGCCTCCGTTATCTTGGGTTTATTGCATCAGACGAAGATCTTCAAGTTGATCACCAAAAAGTTTCAGCCGTTAGTAGTTTTCTGATCCCTAATACCATCAAAAAGGTTCGGAGATTTCTTGGGCTAACTGGTTTGTGCCGCCGGTTTATCCCGCAGTATGCCACAATCGCCGCTCCTTTTGTCGGACCTTTTAAAGGAAAAGCCCAAAATTTGTACGGTCTACCAAAAGTCAACATGCGTTCGATTCACTGAAGCAGGCTCTTTCCACGGCCCCTGTACTAGTGTATCCAAACTTGCAAAAACCTTTTTGTATTCAGTGTGGTGCGAGTGCAATTGTCTACATTATTATTATTATTATTTTTTATTATTCATTCTCATAAAATAACAACGGCGGATTATCCAATGAATTTAATGTTCCTTTAAGGATAATCCAAGTTGTTATACATAAATATTCAAAAGTTACAAAACTTACATACTCGTAGATATATGAATATTATAAAAATTAAAGATAACGGAGATTTAGTTCCAAAATAATAGAATATTCGATTTAAAATAATTTTTAATATTTTTTTTAAATTGTAAGTAGGTTTCAGATTCCTTTATAAATTCAGGTACTTGATTATAAATAAATGGGCCCATAAACGTGATCGATTTTCTTCCAAATTCAGTTCTAATATGATACGAATCAATTCTGTTACAATTTCGAGTTGAATACACATGATGAGCGTAATTAAAGTTTATAGTTATTAGACATAAATGAAGACACATTTAAGCTTTTGTACATATAAAGGATTAATTGAAACTTATATAAGACCATTTATGGGCAATATCATAATATCATCTTTGTTATATAATGACCTAGTGGGAAATAGAATTGGCAATCTGTATACTGTTTTTACACTTTTGTTTTGCATAACTTGCAATTTCTTCAGTCTGGTTAAGGTAGCTGTTCCGTATACGATAAGGCCATAGCTAAGTCGCGAATGAACAAACGAAAAATAAATCGTAAGCAATACCCTAGTAGGAACAAAGAAAGATAATTTTCTGAGTAACCCAACAAGTGGGGCAATTTTCTTACTTGTGATATTTATGTGATCATCCCAAAACATGTGTTCGTCAAGTGTAACTCCCAAATATTTGAATGAACTGACTCTCTCAATGTTAATGTTACTAACTTCAAATAGAGGTGAACTAGTCATCGATTTATATGGGGAATGAAATACCATATATTTGGTTTTAGATATATTGAGAGCTATTCAATTCGAATTAAAATATTCTAGAAGTATACTAAGGTCATGTTTCATACCAATCAATATACTGTCAGGATCATGGGTTTCAAAAAATAAAGCAGTATCATCTGCAAATATTCTAATATGACCCTTTGGGCGGCAAATAGGAAATATCATTAATATAAATGAGAAACAAAAGTGGTCCTAAAACACTACCCTGAGGGACACCACATTTGATATCTAACATTACACTTCCTACTCCATTTATCATAACATACTGTTTTCGATTTGATAGATAACTTTTCAATAAGTTGTAAGGAATTCCACGTAACAGTATAATTTGTTTAGAAGTAACTGATGATCAATACAATCAAATGCTTTCTGTATATCGAAGAAAAGCGCCCCAACATATCTTTTTAAATCAAAAGCAGTATATATCATACTCCCAATTTCTGCCAATGCCAATTCAGTTCCTAAACCTTTTCTAAATCCATATTGGTAGGAATAAAAAAAATTATTATAATTTAAAAACGTTATTAAACGCGAAAATATTAATTTTTCAAGAATTTTATCGAATATTGAAAGAGTAGAAATAGGCCTATAACTATTAAGTAAAGAAGAATCTCCATTCTTTAGAATAGGAATTACTTTAGCGACTTTTAAACATTTGGGATAAACACCAGTTATTAAACTTTCATTAAAAATATCAGACAACATGTTCGAAAAAAACTCAATTCTACATTTCAGCACGCAGCTATTAATTTTTTGCGGACCTCCATCTTTACCACTACTAAGCGAACAGATAACATTACAAACTTCAGCAGGTGTAATTGGTGACAGCTACATGCCGTCTGAAATCCATTTAATAGTTCCAAACCTGTGTATGTCTCTGTCGGAGGTAATAGATTCACTAATTAAGTAACCTGCATTAACAAAGAAGCAATTGAAAAGATTAGCTATCTCAAAAGAATCACTTACATATCGGCCATTAAAGAAAATTTTATCAAATTTAAGAGATTCGAGATTTTTATTAAACATGTCTAAGAAGGTGAACCGCGCACACAGAATAACTATTCCATTACGGAACTGGAGTGCTATGCTGCAGTTTCGAGTGTTAAAAATTTCAGAGTGTATGTTGAGGGATGTAACTTCACCATCATCACCGACCACGCGTCCCTCAAATGGCTTATGAATAGTAAAATTTAAACGGAAGATTAGCGCGGTGGAGCTTAAAGCAACAGGCTTTTAACTTTACCATTAGTAATCCAGAATGTATCTTGTTGAACTGAACATCGCAAGCCTAAGAAACAATGTCCAGAATAATATTCACCTCGATTTTCTCGATTCTTCAAAATTCTCGTCTGCTGAATAAACAAAACTCATAGCTACCATTATTAACTCACCGAAACCATTAGCCAATTTTATTGTTCAAGACGGTAAGATTTTTGTTAATATCTCCGGTGGACATTCCGAATTGCCACCACGGAAGACTTACGTACCGTTGCAATTAAGAGCTGGACTAATATTTTCTGCACACAGTCCTTCATCCTCTGGTCATCCAGGCATAACAAAGATATTATTTATTTAGACATCGTGTTCTGGCAGTATGTAAAACCTGTAAAGCTGTTAACCACGTGATTCAACCGATGATGGATGGTCAAGCTCATATCAAAAGATCTATGCAGCGCCTGTATATAGATTTCCTGGATCTTTACCCGCGATTTATTTGAAAAATGTGGAATAAATATCATTCATACGCCTAGATACAGCCCCCAGTCTAACTTGTCCGAGCGCGTAAATCGCTCGATCTGCTGGAAATTGCACATGCCCTCCGAATTCTAATTCATGAATCAACCCAGTTTTCACTACAAGACAACAGAATGATTCGATGCACCGAGCTAATTTTGCTACACCTCAAGAAGGCGTATGATCGAGTTGTTCAGACATATAATCTGCTGCTAATTTACTGAGGGACAAAAAGTGAATGTTAAAAACTACGTTCAAAGCGATGCTACCCGAAACTTTTCCGCTAAGCTTGCTCGAAAAACAATTGAAGTTAAAATTTTAAAACGAATCGGCCAAGTAGCTTATGAACTGGAAAAAGACGGGAAGAAAATTGGAGTATATTACGCTCGTGATATAACCATTTAAAGACAAATCTGTTGTTTGGCCCTTCTGAAATGATACAATGAGGGTTTCGTGAGTACGTCCCCGCGATTTTTTGTGAACTACTAAAATAAATTAAATTTCTCTTACGAGTGGGCTATAAATTTTTAAGTAGTTGTGAGGGGCTGCAATGTTCCTAAATTTTTAACATATGTCATCAAACGCACAATGGCATCTCACGGAAAAATAACCACACAACGACCAATAACAAACCTCGGGATGAAAATATGGCATAACCTTCCATGCTCATTGATATCTTTATGCTAACGGATGTATAAAAATTATGCACCCCGTTACACGACGAATAGACTTACTGATCGGAGTTGAACATTTCTTCTCATTATTAAGTAATGAGCAAATCAAGGACATGAATAACGCCGTGATTGCGCAAAACACCAAGTTAGGATGGCTATTGACGGGGTTGTAGCTCCAATGAAGAAGTTAAAACCGTTGCTTCCCATTGTACCGAATTGGTCGACACAAATCGATGCTTGCAACAATTTTGGATGGTTGAAGGTCTACCGACGTGCAAGAATTTTGAGCCCGAATCAAATGATGAATAATGTGAAGAACTGCTTAGGGAACGACCAAGCGAAACAAAGATAGGCATTACGTAGAGAACTTACCATTTATAGATTCAACCACTAACCTAGGAGATTCATACCACACTACAAGGGCACGATTGTTAGTAGTAGAGAGAAAGTTTAGGCGAGATAACAATTTTGGTCAACGCATATAGAAAATTTATGAGCGTGTATGTGAGTCTGGAACATATGACGAAAATCGCACCAAATAAATCCGAATTTTCCTTATTTCTGCCACACCATGGAGTTCTTAAAGAAACTAGTGCCGCAACCAAACTTCGAGTCGTGTTCCACGCCTCATCTAAAACGATCACTGAGAAGTCTTTGAATGATATATTGGCTATTGAACCTACGATTTAAAATTCTTTATTATTTTTTATCTTATTACAGTTTCGTATTCATGCCGTGGTGTTTGTAGGAGACATTTAAAAAGTGTATCGCCAGGTGTGGCTAGATCCGGAAGACAGAAAATTTCAACGAATTTTATGGCGGGACAACCCTAACCAACCTATGGCCGTCTTCGATTGAAATACAGTAACCTTCGGAATGTCACCATCGTCAGCTCTGGTGACGGCTGTTCAGATGAAAATGAATCTAGTTACCCAAAAGTAGCCGAATCTGATGAGTGGTGCTAGTTCGATGCGATCTAAAGCGAATTAAAAAAGGAAATCAGTCAATTATTTGCGAATAGCAGGAGATAACCCAGACGTCGATGGTCTGCTGATACCAGCAAGGTGTGTTTTGAGTACCTTGACTCACAACCAAGCACAACCAAAAGATATTATCAAAGTCTAGTCGATTATTTGATCCACTGGGGCTCTTATCACCATTCACCATTAGGATTAAAATGTTTTACCAAACACTCTGGCTCAAAAACAACGGTTGGGACGACGAATTACCACCGAACCTACTAAATCGCTGGTTGAATATAAATGAACGACCTAGCGACAATACAAATCCCTCGTTCGATGCGCAAACAACCAATTCGGCCACGATGAGTATGCATGGCTTCTGTGATGCTAGCGAGAACCAAACCATCCAAAACGAAACTCGCACCTCTAGAGAATGTTTGAAGAGAAAGGTTGGAACTAAATGAAGCACTATAATTCTGACAAGATTGATGAATTATGTTAAAGAAATTTATCAAATCACCGATAATCGTATGTTTGCCTGAACTGACTCCAAGGTGGTCATAGATTGGATTCCTCCCAAAAGATGGAAGGTATACGTAGCTAATCGGACAAGTGAAATCAGAGAAACACTACCAAGAGAGCGGCATTATGTTTCCAGTGTACAAAATCCAGCTGATTGTGTTACCAGGGGCTTGACACCGGAATTTATAAGATAACGAGAGTCACAGTGGCCAACATTAGAAATGGCCCATATCACGAACCAATTATAGAAATGCGAGTTCAGTCGATAAATATGAATATACAGTTATCGGGTGCTCCAAATATTATTTACCAATTATATGAACAGAATGCCAACTATCCACGGTTCTTAAGAGTTATTGCGTACTTGTATCACTGGCATCATAATCAGAAGTCGTTAATAAGATAGAGAAAGAGAAAGTGGTAACCTGAAGCGAGACGAAATACAGAGCACCAGGAACCGGATATATCCAGAAATACAGAATCGACATTTCTAAACGAGTATAAGGCATTATAGGAGAATCGCTCGGTATTAAACCATATAGTAAGTTGAAGGCTTGGGACCCATGACGATAGCCAGGTTATTCGAGTGGGTGGTCATTCAATCAAAAATATCCTATAATCTTGCATCCGAGATGATCCCATCGTGAAAGGTATGGTATTACATTACCATCATATATATTTACATGTCATATATTTGGCACCTTATGCCTCCATAATAAACTTTGAAACGAATTTTCTGCTGCGTGAACTGTGCAAAGCAGAAAAGGAAATTGCTGACACAAAAAAGGAGCGTTTTACCTAAAGAGGGAGTAAAGCTGGTTAAACCATTCATGATCGTTGGGTTAGATTTCTCCGGGCCGATAAAAACGAATAAATTCAGAGAGAGAGGCCACAAATCGATGACAAGCTATATTTGCTTAGGACAAGGTTCATAGCTATAGAAGAGGTTTGTGTACTACGGTATTCACGGATAATGGCTCGAACTTTAGAGGCGCTCAAAGAAAACTGAAGGCATTAAATCAACTTCTTAAGGAGAACACAAAGCTACTTGCTAATCACCTATCGCGGAATCATGAAATTGATGACCCCTCATTACGGTGGATTGTGGATCATTGGCAACCAGATCTTAACGTACGAGGAATTAGAAACTATATTAATCCAAGTGGAAGGCATGTTAAATCAAAAAATCAAAGACCCTTGTACAGAGCTAGTCCAGATAATGAGGATGTGTTAACACCAGTCCACTTTTTGGTTGGGCAGCAGTTAATATACCGGTAACTGAACCGCATATCGAAGGGAAAGTCATTGTTTAAAGCATTGGCAAGGCATTCAAAAGATTAGTTAGTTAGTTAGTTAGTTTTAATCCATGCAATCTTTTTCTGGGGCCGAAGCACTCCCTGCACTTTCGCGGTTGATTATCCCGTCTTACTGTACGCATCCCTGCCAAATCGAAGACGTACGGCTATAGGACCGATTTAAGTTACTATCTGCGCATTGCATAGCTCCATGTCAGCCTATAGTACTGGACATGGAAGATGGGTCGGCCCATGAGTTTTGCACGCCGATAGAGGGTCGTAGTTGTGTTCCTTTTAATCACAGATTACAATCTGTTGATGAAAATTTCCTTTTGCATCCTGCCCCTATCATTCAAAAGATGTTGCAATTATTATGGAAGCAATGGTACCGGAAATTCATCAATTCATCACAACCACGCATAAAGTGGAAATTTCAGAGAAAGAATGTACAGATTGGTGATCTAGTGCTTATTAAAGAGGACAATCCTTTACCCAATGGAAGATGAGAACTTGGTGAGGCTTGTGACATTCAAAACAATTGATGGTGAAGTGGATCGTACAATAACCACATTATGTGTGATACCGGTGACAAACCACTGAAATCTAAGATGTTCACGGTCAGCGGTATGTAAACAAAACATCCGGGTGTATAACACTGTGTATACCAGTTTGTTAAATTTCTGAATGCTGAATGAATGATTTTTTGCTAAAATGGACATAATTTGGCAGCAAAATTAATTGCTGTTTTGTATTTCTCATAAATCTAAAACATGGACAAAATAATTAAAAATGTGATGTTAGAAGAGTTGGAAGATATTCCAACTAAATGATATGCTGTTTGCTTTGTTAGTACCGACAGTATCAGTTTTATACAGCATATTTCGGGATAGTGATGAGTCTGAAGCAAGTGTGCCAGTTCGAAATGATAACTATACTACAAAGTGTCAATTCCAAAATACAGCTTGGACAAGTTTAGGGCGCATTTTCGTATGTGTAAAATGTGTTTCGATGGGTGTGTTTATTCATTTTGTATAAATAATTAGTTTTCACCTTCAGAAATTATTTTGTGTCCTTCCAAATTATGTGAAACCAACACAATATGAGTATGTGCCGCCAGAGAAAAACTATTGTTTCCAATTTGGGTCTTTAGCAAACAGGAGTCATTTCTTTCGGTAAGCGATAGATTTGGGATGGCACCCAGTACCATAGACACTATATTTTTGTCGAAAACTTCGAAGCTATCAGTAAAATGAAGCGGAATTATATAAAGTTTCTCAATGTCGAAGAACAAAAACAAACTTCAGAAGTAAGTGTTTGCTTAAATTCTTACAGTTAGTCCTTTTAAAAAATTAGCTAAATTTTGTATTTTCAGTTTTTTTTAATCGAAATCTCAGATTCCGGGTATGGTTGGTGTCATAGATGGATGTCACATACCAATAAAGCAATCTCGGCGTAACCCAATCGATTTTTATAATCGAAAAGGTTTTCATTCCATCATATTACAGGATAAGTTTCTGTAACACACCATTTAACAAGTAGGTACTTAATTTAAAATTAAATGTTTAAAGGTGTATGTGACCATACAATGCGTTTTATTGATGTAGTTCGCTCTTCAGACAACTAGAAAGCGACGTCTCACCATTATAACCAGAATACTATCTGATGGGGCAAGGACAACGGGCACCTCACAAAGCAGCAATCCATATACAATATGAAACTCAGTTTCGATCGAGCAACCTTTGAGAGGGCATACGCCCAATTGAAAGGCAAGTTTAAGCGGCTCAAGTACCTTGACCAAAACAATTGCAATCTCGCGATTAAATGTGTAGTCGTGGCGTGCGTTCTGCATATTTTTATTTTGATGAAAGATGGCATCGAACATTTGTCAGAGATTCTGATGTCTGACGATGAAGTTGATGAAATACAACAAGATAAAAGTATTCCTACTAATACAAAATATATTTCGCTTCTGTATTTTAAATTAAATCATTTGTTTTATTTCATTTTTAAATTTGTATTTAATATCTTAATTTAATCGTAAGGTAATGTGGCCGCCTAGAAACTTTTTAAAATTTCGTTTCCTTCGGCCTGCAATTTATTTTGTTCCTTTTGCAGGTCATTGTTTTGCTGGACACTGCCAACCAGCTTCAAAATAGCCTTTGTTTTGACCTCTTCTATCCTAATTTGTTCCGGTCGGAACTTTTGAAGCTGGTTTATTCTCCCACAACTCGATAAATTTGAGTTTGAACTACTGTCCAAATTTCGTCAAACTCGGTGTAGTAACTCCCAATGGAACCTACCACGACCAGTTCGATGCCGCCTATCTTTAATTTTTGAAAAAGAAAATTGAATTTGCGAACTTTTTATTGATTTCCGTGGCCTGGAATGAATATCCCAAATTTTCAAATTTTTTTAAATCGATATCTACAATTGAACTTGGGGGGGGGGGGGGGGGGTTGTGGAAGCCTTCCTTACGGGCAGCATATTCCATAAAGAACAATTTAATTTGCTTGTTAACCCATTTTGAATATCTTTCAACAACCGGTATTTGCACTCGAGTTGTGTGTGCCATTTCCAACCCTGGCGTACAAACAACTTCCCTCTCTGTTGTCTCATATCTCTCACACCCGATGTTTAGAATATAATTATTTAAAAAATAACCGTTAGATTAGCAACTTACATTCGTCGCTGTCGTACATATAATCTTCTGAATAATTTGCTTCCATTTTTTCTTTTGCTTCCATTTTTTTTGCGTAATTCAGAATTGCTGTTTGAAACAAAGCACTTTAATCAAAAATGTCAAAAAAAGTGAAGACACAAAAAAGAAAATATCTGTTCAAATGTGGACACAAAATTTTTGCCTCATTGAAAAGTAAGACTATCTACATTTTTTAGTGAGCTATTTTGCATCCAGCACATGAGATATGTGAGTACTATCTTTTTTTAGTGAGATCTCAATGTGCTGGATGTGCCCATTATTCCATTTTTTATATTGCGTGCAACTGGGATTCGTAAAACAAAATTGGAATCGTCGCAAACCAAGTCAGTGGAAGGTGGAGAGATGCGGATGCTTGCTAATTATTTTCCCCTGAAATACTATTTTATTTTGTGGCGCAAGTTGGATCTTGCTCTCTCTCTCAGGCATTGCATTTCCTCACAAAACTGTTTATATTTCGAAGGGTTTCCATTTAAACACAAATGCTATACTCGTTTTGAGAGAGGATTATAGCAAGTAGTAGTAAGTACTTTGAGTTTTCAGCCTCAGAAACCAATAATCATCAGATAAAGTAATGAGTGCCTTTGTTCTGTTATGTACGAAAGTTTAGGTTAAATTAACAATCATATCTAAGTGTATGAAAGTACGGCCAAATAAATTTTTGCTACTAACATAAAATTATATATATTGAATGGAATTCCTGGAAAAAACATTTCCTTGATTATTTTCCACTTCAAGTAACCAAGTAATAATAAACATTTACATACAGAATATGTATCCTTCGTCGTATACACACACACACACATACAAATAAAAATATTATATTTTATGATTTATCTCAATTATTTTCTTTTTTCCATTTCCAACAGAATAATTCGTCAATTCCTTATTGACAAACAAATAAACAAAAACATGATGACAATAAACTGTGTAACAAAAACAACAACATAATAACAATATTAATAGACAACAACATAACCTCACAAATTTCCATATAAAATTCGGTACGTTTACTGTAGATCTAAAATGTAGGATACAAAAACAATGTACAAACCAGATACAAGGAAAAACTAGTAATCATGAAGAAGTAAAAAAAGGATATTCATATCCTTGTTTTATCATTTCCTCCATTTCCTTTTAGTTATTGTTGTTGTGTATACAGAGCACGATTACATACAATATCATCATTATCATCATTATAATCATCAACTTCAGTTTTATAATTCGTATAATACAGCAACAACAACAGAATTACAACAAAACACACAAATCAACCATTTTTCCGATTTTTTCCAAATAGAAACAACAACAAAACAAGAGAACAATTCCATTTTCATTTCGGAATACAGAGGTTGGGAAATGGAAAAATGAATGATTACAGTATTTTTTGTTGTACGAAAGATACTCGTAGGATGAGTTGTGTTTTTCATGTGAGTGCGGCGCTGTGCTGCAGAATATAAAAGCTTTCTGCCGATTTATTTTTTCGAATGTACCTTACTTCCAAGCGTAGTATGAGCTTTCAATATCGCTCTGCTGTTTATTATTTAAGTTTTTTTTTGTATTTCTGGTTGCCATAGAAATTATTATTATTTTTATTTTAAATTAAATAATAGAGCTTTTATTATATTTTTTCTCGTCGACGATTATTCAACAAAAAATATAAGGGTTGAGTTTCCTCATTTTCCCCATTTTATAGTAAATGTAGTTGTATGTGTATTATTATGTCATTCAATATAATGTCGAAAACGGGGTGGGACGATGCACGGGAGTAAGATGATAATAATAGTATACAAAAATAGTTCTACTTGTGCAAATGTATGTGTGCTGAAATGTGCACAGTAAAAATAGGAACATGATGAGGATGTATACCTCATCATACCTGTATTATAGTCCTCATTGTTTTCCATTTTGAATGGGAAACAAAGCTTTTCTGTTTTGTGAAAAATGAAAAACCGAAAAAATAAATGTTTCTATTTTCCCTGATTATATTTCCTTTTTTTTAATTTTCAAAAATAACAAAGCACAAAAAATTGAAATTAATGATTTTGTTGAGTTTTCTCGGATTTCTCTTTTTTTCAGCTTTGACGGGAACTTTGTGTCGAAAATATTTAGACATTTCTAAGGTTCCCTATATCCACATGGCAAAAAGGGAAAAAGTTATTTATAATTAATTGTTATATGTATTGTTTCTTAATTTGTTTGTACAGGTTTATAATTTTTAAATTTTTAATTAAGTTTTTTAGATTATTCTAATCAATTCTCGTCAAAGCTACGAGCTCATAAACCATTTTTTATTGTTAATTCTGTCCTCAAAAGGTGTATAGTGGTATTCATAGAGGGAGTAATAAGGATAGAGGAAGCGATGAGAAGCAGACTATACTCTGGTTTGTATTGACCTCACAATAGAAGACGATTGGTTAGAAATAGTAAAATTGCATAAATTATGCTTGAGATAACATTGGCACAGACTTCCGGACAGCAACCATTTTTTGGTCCAAGTATAATATGCCCCAAAAAATTCCAGTTGACGCAATAATCGTGGCACACTCAATAGGTTGTTGCAACAACTTTCAATTAAGAATAGATGTTGAATAGATTTCAAAGCTTGACATATGGATAGGTTTTTCTGGAATGATCATGATATGTTCTCTTACCGGGACAAACGAATCGAACGATTCCTGGGGTTGGCGTTTTAAATAACGGGTTGATTACAAAGGAGTAGTTGCAACAAATTTTAATTAATAAATCTGTTCAACAAATTAAAACAAAAATGAAATGTGGGTAGAATTTAGGAATGCTCATGATATCGAACTATCCCTGGGGTTGGTAATATAAATAATGGGTCTTGTTTTTGCAAGAACTTTCAATTAAAAAATTTGTTCAACAAATTTCAAAAGATTGACATGTGGGTGGGTAGGTTCTCTGGAATGCTCGTGATATGGTCTATTATTATTATTATTATTTAGATATTTATTAAGCTGAGCTATCAGGGTGAAACGCCACGTTTCTATATGCTGCTAGCGACTACGTTCCTTATATAACTAAATGCATTTTAGCCGTATCTATCCGTCTATCCGTCCCTAGCCATCGTGGAGGCATGTATTTTCTAAATGACAGTGTCTGGACTCGTCTAGTCTACTATCATATTTTTCGATTGCAAGACATGTACACAAAAGTTCGTGGAGCTGCAAATCGCATTGTTGCTCACAAATGTTGTTTTATCAGACGACCATGTGAGCTGTTTATTTTGAAAGTGAAATAAGTCACTTTTTTAAATCGAAATATTTAAGGGTTTGCATTTTAACATGTAAAAATATTGATGCCAACTTTCGAGAAGGGGTACTTGTGTTTGTAAGCTCAGGATACTTATATTATTGATTGGATTTTTTTTTAAAATGATTGAGATGCCGTTTAGCTGTAATTAATTTTATCATTAACTTGATATTTTGAAAAAGTAAGTTATGCCGCTTTAAAAATAAATGGCTCATGTAATATTAGCATTGGTTAGGCTAGAATGTAGCCTTCGTCTCTCATTTTGATATAGTACACATTCAAATATTAAGTGGTCAGATGATTCTATACTTGCACCGCAGAGGCATAGTTCATTCTCCTTAATTCTAAATCTAACTAGGTAGCTGTTGAAGTTACCGTGTCCACTAATGAATTGTGTTAAGCAGTTATCTTCCTTTGGTGGAGATATCCCATCTTTGCTGCCACAAGTTGCTGCATTCTTCTTTATTTCTCCGAATATGTGAATTCTTATCCATCGTCTCGTCAGTTTCAATGATGACGTTCCCTGTCATAGTCGGGCGTCCCTTCTTAATATTGCTGATAATTGCACTCTGTTTTAGTTTGATATCTATTGGAATTACACTTTCGGTAATATTTAATGTAACCTTGGGAGTAATCCTATAACAATCTATTATTTTCAACAGGGCATGCCTTTGTACACCTTCCAGTGTCCTTATGTGGTGAACATTTAACTGGTCCACCCAACTTGCACACGGGTATGTTAGTACGGGCTCATTTACTCTCTTATACAGGGTGACTGAGACCAAATGTTACTGACTTCACTCTGCTGTCATTTGTGTAGTTGTCATTTTCGCGCGTCAATTTTTTGACAGATTGAAGTTTGGTTAGTTGTTTACATGTGGTCAACAAATAATTGTTCTAAATTAATATCTTCATAAAAAAATCGTAATGGAATTCAAACGTAATAGTGTAATTGCACTGTATTTGGGTGGAAATTCACAAACAGCAACAGTTCGTCAGCTCCAGGATTTGAATGTGAATAAAATGTTTGTGTATCGAACCATAACTCGATACAACGAAACTGGTAGCATCGCTAAACGCAACAGAGGCGGTCCTAAAAAGACAGCAACATCAAAAGAAATGATACGAAATGTGAAGAAACGAATCCAACGAAATCCTCGTCAAAGTGCCAATCAATTAGCCGCACGTCTACATGTTTCACGATACAGCATTCAAACCATATTGAAAAATGAACTATACTTGAAGCCCTACAAGATACAAAAAGTTCAAGATCTTACGGAGGCACAAAAAAGTTAGGCTTGAAAGAACACGAGCATTGAACGCCTTGGCCGAACGTGATGAGATTCCAAAAATTGTCTTTTCTGATGAGACAATTTTCACCATTCAACAGTATGTGAATAAACAAAATGATCGTGTTTGGTTAGAGCATAAGTCCAACGATAATTTGGACACAAGAGTTGCCATGCGCAAGCAATCACCAGCTTATGTTATGGTTTGGGCTGCAGTGACTGCAGATGGACGCACTCCTCTGGTTTTCATCGAACATGGAGTCAAGGTGAACCAAAAGGTGTACCGCCAAAAGATCCTAAACGATGCTTTGCTACCTTGGGCACGTAAACACTTTAGTACAAACCGTTGGACATTCCAACAGAACTCGGCTCCGTCACACAAAGCTCGAGCGACACAGCAATTTTTACAAAATTGCGTTCCGCGGCTGATTTCGTCGAAAGAATGGCCACCATATTCACCAGACTTGAATCCCATGGATTTCTCCATATGGTCCATTTTGGAGAGTAAGATGTCCACTAAAATATACGAAAGTGTTGATGCATTGAAGTCAGCTCTTGTTCGAGAATGGAATAAAATTCCGCAAGCTCACGTTCGGTTAGCATGCAATGTTTTCTATGGAAGACTGAATCAAATAATCAGAACCAAAGGAGGTCATATCGAGCAGTAACATGTTTTTCATAAAATGTCATATGTTTTCAACATATTCCACGAAATTTCAATAAAAAATAATCAAAATTAAAATAATTACAGCGTTTTCATTTGGTAACACTTGGTCTCAGCCACCCTGTACATATAAGATAAGCGGCATACAGTTATTAAGTTCTCAATCCTCTTGCGAGATTCTTGTAATGGTATGTAAGAATTTTTTGACATTTTCAGCGATAGTTTAAACGTGATTTGTAATTCCAAGACGCCCATAAATACTAACGCCTAGATATTTGACAGTTTTGGCCAGTTTTATTCTCACATTATGTAATTTTACAATAGGCGGTCTATTAGTGTCCAATTTACTTTTAAGTAACACCATTTCTGTTTTTCCGGGTGATAGATCTAGTTTATTTTAAATACACCATTCCTTCATACGATGTAGTGCAAACTGAGTCTTATTTGCAAGATCTTGTCTGGAGTGCCCATATATGATTACAACCTTATCGTTAGCATCTGTAATTTCGTCTTCCTCGCTGCAGAAAGTATCGTTGAAAACCTCCATTATCGCTATTCGATCTATTAAGTAATCAAGTATTATTTTATAAATATTTTTAGAAGTGCCAATGGCTTTCATGTGATTCATGATACAAGGCCACAAGACATTGTCGAAGGCACCTGCAATATCCAGGAATAGTCCTAACGCGTACTTTGTATTTGAGGCTTTAACTTTGTTCATTAGCGTTAAGATAGCATCTTCCCAAAAATAGCTCAATATTTTTGCGGAACCCGCATTGTTTGGCAGAATAGAGTCCGCTGGCGTTAAATTTTTCTATCATCCTGTCCGTTACTAATTTTTCTAGCAGTTTGCCCGTTACCGAAAGAAGGACTAATGGTCTACATGCTTTAGAGTCAGCTTCATTTCTATCTCCTCCTTTTCTGATCACAACAACTTTACCTGTTTTCCAAATTTGCGGAAATACACCCATCTCTAAACACTTATTGAACAGATGTGATAGTTTACTCCCATTGGTAGGCCATACTGCCTTCAGCACTTCTGTTTCGGTAAGGTCAGGTACAGGTGCTTTGCCATTTTTCCTACTCATCAGTGCTAATTCAACCTCCTCTTCACTGAAAGGTGAATTATCTCCAGTCGTAGGTGCCTGCTTCATAAATATTCTTATATTCATTTGTCCTTCTGAATCATTTGCAGGCTCATCGTCAGTGGCACTACTCTGGTAATTCCCCAGGAATAGGGAACTGGGAAAAGATTTTCTATGTAATTTTTATTTAAACATTTTTTTCTGGCATGCTGAGGTAAAAAGTTAGTGTTAATTTCTTTTTAAACAAAATTAAATGGGGAATAATTTTCCCTGCCAATTTAGATATGGTAAAATTATTTCCAATTTATAAATATTTACATCAAACTTTTCTCCTCAGTAGGCCGGAAAAAAATATATTTGAACAAAAATTACATATAAATTCTTTCCCCAGTTCCCTACTTCCCGGGAAGTACCAGAATAGTGCCACAGGTAGCAGAAAGGTTAGTAGCAGTTGGTTTGTTTCTTGCCATGTTGTTGTTGTTCCATGAGATAGAATTGAGCTTAATGACCCCCGATATTTAATTTTACCCGCCTGGTATTTATAATATATAAATCCCTACGGCTCACTGTTGCCATGTAAGGAGACAAACCTTTCAAAGTTAAATACGAGTTTCTTAGTTGCCTGTACATTAGTTTCTTAATTTCTCTCAACTCTGTTTTTCTAGTATTTTGAAATTCTTTCCGACTTCTTTGCATTTCTTTTCGTTCTTTTCTGTTAAGGCTAGGAGTCCACCATGCGACTTGTCGTGCTCTTTTGCCTTGGTATCGCAAATTCGCAGGTTTTGATTATGCTGTCGGTTACTGTAGTAGCAAGTCTGTTTACAATATCTTTGCTGTTGCAGCCTTCCCATTGACCATGCGATCCCATTGACTAGAAAGATAGTTGTTCAGAAGGGCACAATTTGCGCTCTTCAGAGCAAACCTTTTGTTTGTCTCTCTGTTACTATAATTCAATACTTTACTTCCAGATAGCTTTATCAAGATCGCCCTGTGATCACTAGATGTCCAATTTGTTTTGACACTCCAATTTCTAATTTTAGAGCCCACTAGTCACTAAGGTGAGATCAATATTCACATATCATTATTTGCCTTCCTTTTAGTGCATTAAGTATAACCTCTAATCTTTACAGATATAGTTCTGTTTCATCACTAGCCTGAAAGTAGATACTCACAATGTATAGCAAGTTCCTGCTAAAGTTCTCAATTGGGTGAGCTTCGCAACCGTAATATTGTTATTGTGGATACTAATTGCAGATTTGCAATCCACATCAGTGCCAGTCGAAACAATTGAACCTCGTTGGCATTCCTCCTATTCTACCATTTGAGTACGATTCTTGCATACATACCACTTCAATTCTATGCGAGTCGGCCGTCTCTCTTACTTCACACCCAACCGCAATCGCATCTTGCATGTTTATTTGTATTATTGTAATTTTTTGCATACTCAAATTACTTGGTAGGGTACTAACCATAATTAATTCGTTTCATGAGTGCTGTTATAGCTCCTATAAGTATGCAGGCCAGTTTTTGTTAGTGCTTACTGTGCGAGTGTGTTTTTTTTAGTTGTGAATTTCTTCGGGCATTCACTGTACCTATGTCCCACTTCGGAACAATGGCCACAAACTACAGTCTCTGACTTGCAGTGCTTTCCTACTTGTCCAAACATATGATTTTGTTCAGTTTTCTCGGATTTCTCTTTTTTTCAGCTTTGATGGGAACTTTGGGTCGAAAAAATTTAGACATTTCTAAGGTTCCCCTATTTCCACATGGCAAAAAGGGAAAAAGTTATTTATAATTAATTGTTATACTCGTATGTATTGTTTCTTAATTTGTTTTTACAGGTTTATAATTTTTAAATTTTTAATTAAGTTTTTTAGATTATTCTAATCAATTATCGTCCTAGCTACGAGCTCATAAACCCGTTTTTTATTGTTAATTCTGTCTTCAAAATAGGATTCTCTAAAGGTGTAAAATTATATTCATAGAGGCAGTACTGTCCACCCGGATGGACAGTAACCATTTTTTGACCCAAGTGAAATACGTCGAAAAAAATCCCAAATTTTTTGCAAGCAATAAATGTGGCTCACTCAATAGGTTGTTGCAACAAGTTTCAATTAAGAAATATGTTGAATAGTTTCCAAAGCTTGACATATCGGTAGGTTTTCTGGAATGCTCATGACAAGTTCTCTTACCGGAATAAGCGAATCGTACGATTCTTAAGGTCGCCGATATACACGGGTCTTTTACAAAGGGGTTGTAACAACAAATTTCAATGAAGAAAACTGTTCCGCAAATCAATCAAAAGATTGACATGTGGGTAGGATTTCTTGAACGCTCATGATATTGTATATAACCGAAGCAAACGAATCTAATGATTCCTGAAGTCGGCGGTATATAAATAAAACGGGTCTTTTACAAAGGGCTTTTCAAAAGGTCCGTTATTCATATCGCCGATCCTTAAAAAATTTGTTGAATTTATTTCTAATTTAAGTCTTATGGGAATAAACAATGTTGTATGTGTCTTTTAGAAGTTTAATTTTGTTATTAGCTTTTTGAAAATTTAAATTTAAAAATTTTTTGGGACATATTTCGCAAGCAATTTTTTCCAATTTTCGACTCGAGACTATTTCGACACTATATTTCATCAATAAAAGGGGGATTAGGTGTATACAATAAAAAATTTAATTTTTCAAATTATTGGTTTCAGGCAATCTATTCGGGACAATCAGTAAACACATTCGTGAATTCGTGAAACTGGGTCAAGGTGATAAGTGCATCCGATTTCACTGAAAATTTTACAGATTATTTCTACCATTAACTAGAATTACCAACTTATAAACTGCTCTGGCAGTTTCAGGTGGATAATTAAATTTATTTAATCTTTCACAATTTTGCACAAGCTGATAACTAAAATTAAACTTATAATTTAGTTTCTGAAGGATTTATGGGATTTCTGGAATGCTAATCACTTCTAATTAACAATACTGCTTAAAGTACAGTATTTGCACAACTCATACTATTATTGGTGCATTCAAAAATTACTTCAAAAAGTAACAATTATCATGGGACTTCGTGTGTTATTCACAAGTGCACTTCAATATCTTGGGCGCTACGTTTAAAAATCTGTAAATCTGTTTTAAAATTTTCTAAATTAAATTAAAGTTTTAGTTAATAAGTTTAACAACCGCGGTTTCAAAATTTCTTAATCTCTAGTATAGTAAAACGATTTAGAATTGCAATCAATACTCAATACGTCTCAAAATAGTAGCTGGAAATTTGGATGTGCCAAATGCCATTACTGTGGAACCTAGTTTTAGATTTTCAAAATCACTGCTATAATTAACATTAAATAAAATTTTTAGGAAAACTCCAAAGTTTTAGGCATCGTCATCAATTCATTACACTCTGCAATCCTGCATATTTTGCAGTGAAACAGTCGACCGAAGATTTTTGCATGGTGCAGATGTACTATTTTGCTTGCGTTTTTATTATTGTTTAAATTTCTATATTCTAAAGTACCTTGTCTAGGGGGTTGGGTGGGACGGTGTAAGCGCAAAGCCTCTCTCAAGCAAACTGTTGAATCCAGATTAGATTCAAGCAGCAGCGAGATTTATTTTAAAGATTCTCGAAATCTATAGCGTTCGTATCTATGACACCAAAAGTGACTCATCTGAATTCTCAGCAGCATATGCAAGATATTGAGAATGTTGATGTAACTGATAATGACGTAATCCATGGATGTTCAGCCTGAAAACAATAATATTGCAGTTGCGAGTGCTGAAGAAATATTAACAGATCTACCATCTAATGCAGAACCAATTGAGTATTTTGCAAACATTTTTGATGATGATTTAGTGGCAAAAATAGTAATGCGGAATAACGCACGTGCTAAACTGAATTTTATGAGGTTACCAAGGCGTTGGAAGTTTGAAAAACCAAACCCAAATACCTCCCCCTCCCCATGAGAATAGCCCAAAATTTAATGAAAAAAAAATATTTATAGACCAAGACAAAATTCACTTTTGGATGAAGCTTTACTTTTGTGGCAGGGATTGACTGAATGAATTGAATTCTGACAGCTTTGGCGGCTCCTGTTGAAAAGATTTTAAAATTGGGTTTGGATTGGAAAATGTTAATGGGACTTACAGGGTGCTTATTATGTTCCAGGTCGATAATTTAAGCGCATTTCGACGTGTGATGGTTTATTGGTGTACACCTTTTTCTTCAAGTACCTTCATCGGAAGCAATTGGGAGGGTCACGGGGGGGCGACTAAGAAAGCACGCAAAATTTGCATCGTAAGTCGAGCTATGTTCTGTATGCTTAATTGATCCAATTTGGGCACAAGAAAGTTTTCCAACACGTCCCACGTCATCAATTGTTGCAGTATTACCTCTAGCATCCAAAAAATATGACCTAATGATGTCGCGCTGGTCCAAATGGCGTTGTATGGTGCGCAATAGCTCTACGAGGGTGTAGTGGTCTTTTGTGAATCAATTGAGGGTTTTCAGTGCCCCAATAGTGGCTATCCTGTTAAATAACAAATCCATCATAATTATTGTTTGCCAAAATCTCGCCGTCGTTCATAGTCATTTTCCTGCAGGCCTTCAATTGCCAATTGAATTTTATAAATAAAAATTATGGATAAAATTTTTTTTCTTCAGATTTTTAGACAAACATGATGGAAACTTCTTGTGCATGGCGTCGATAAGAGGTATTTACATGGTCATTTAGCAACACTCTGCCTCAATACATCAATCGTTTCTGGTGTAAGGTGGCTTAATTGTCGCCAATTCTTTACCCTAGCTCCCAGTGTACGCAAATTTTCAAAATTATTCATTACACGCTGAATGGTTGACTTTCTCGGCACATGATTAACAGCAAAAAGGTCGCGAAATTTTCTCCGCGTACTCACAATCAAACAATTGTTTAAATAAAATGTTTAAATAATTTGTGCACGTTATTGCGGCGTAAGATGCTCCATAATAAATTGTTATTGACAACTCTCTACGATGCGAACTCGAAACCAAAATCGACCTGGAACATAAAAAGCACCCTGTATTTATACATTCGATGTAACACGGTCTCAGTGAAATGAGAAACGGCGTCATCTCCAGCGTTGTGCCGTATTGTCTACATGACGTAATTAATACATTGTCCACACGTTTAGACAATGTATGTCGAAAATTAGACAATGTCGAAAATTAATCATAATCATTAGACATTAACAAAAACAAACAATATTTATTAATTACTCCTTGATTTTTTTGTTTATTACAAAATCTTTAAATATGCCTGCCTGTGGTGACCTAAATTTATACAAAAAAAAAAAATACTTAACCGTCTTCCCCTCGAGTAAAAGACTATTTTTTGGAAATCCGGATATTATCGTGCATACTTTATACATTGGAATTCATGTGATATACGACAATTTCTACTGATTTCAAAAATAGTCCATAATCAGATAACTCATAATCATTTTAAAATAACAAAATTATATTAAATCAATGCATAGGACATGTCTGCTATCTTGACGCCGAAATATCTACTAGAAATCTGACGTCATAAGTGGTAAGATTAAATACAGAATATATTGAGAGATGGCAGTACACACATTTTAAATGAATTGTTGTTCGGTTGTGCACTGTTTCTATATATATAAATTCCGACTTGTAAATATAAATTCTGCTTCATCTACTAGATGGCAACTCTTACGTGATCATTTTTGTTAGAATTTATTCGAAATCCTACGACAATTATTACAAATGGCACGTATTATTATTATTACTGATTTCTGTTACTCGTTGGGTAACGTTTTACTTTAAGAGTTAGTAGATGAACCGGAATTTATGTATACAAGTCGGAATTTATATTTAAAAACAGTGCATGATCGAAAAAAATTAATGCAAAATGTTTGTACTGCCATCTCTCAATATATTCTGTTCTTAATTTTATTGCGTCTGCAACACGAAACAGGTGAATTCGTGAGTTTAGTGAGAGCGGGACTAATATTGATGCGTGATATTTCTGAGATAATTAGTATATGATAGTTCATGGATGAATCGTATATGGCAAGCCACAAAATATTACTATATTGACACGCTCTCCACCTACCATTGACATCAAGTTATACCATTCAAATTCGAACAGTTGTGCAAAGTTGTGGTGGCACAAATTATTAATGTCTTGTATTGCAATATGTCATGAAAAATTGCCTATACCTAATTTTGATATTTTGTTCTTGCGAGGCGCAATTACTTCAATTTTTATTGTACGATTTGCTTTTTTTGGTGGTTTTTATGATGTCCTCGTATTTTATCTAAATTTATCGGCATTCATATTAAATTTGTTTTTTTTGGTGATTAATTATTCAATTGAATTTTAATAAAATTTGTTTTAGTTTTTTTAAATTATTACAAATGATTTCAAAACGACAAATAACCGTAGTTTTCCTTATACTAGCAATACTTTTTTTTTGTTGAAGAAAGTATGAATCAGTCCTTTGAAGGTCAACTAATACCTCCTTTTTCATTCACGCACACACCACTCATTCGCCTTCTCACACTATTTTAGTATACCTGCACATTATAAGCTCCATGTTATCCTGTACACTGACTTGGACGATGGGTAGGCGCTGAATTCTCTAACAGAGGGTCTTAGATGTGTTTATTAACATCACCGATCGTAATCGATGGATTGATACCAAACGACAGGAATTGAACGGCTTTGTCGTCACGTGTCTATAATAAGCCGAGAAGTGTCTGGAAATATGGTAAGCCTAATTCTTTCACCAAAAGTACCAAACGTTGACCATTTTCGGTTCTCTTTCGGGAAATTCGTGCCGTTTTCGTGTGTAAAGGACGCGTCGAATCCAAAAGCTGTATAGCAATCGTTTGGTTTCTCGTTGGTCACTCCTTTATTTTCGAACCACGTCAATGGTCATTTATCATTCCTCCCCCGAGTACATTCATTGAGCAGTGCTTCTTAAAACGATTTCAATTGAATTTTTCGATTTATCTGCGTACTTCTATTCAACGAAGCCTCGAATAAACTTTTCACAAATTTCGTAACTATGCGGTGTTCTATACGCCACGTTGTGTACCCAGTATTTCGATTCCAACATTTAATTGGAGCGAACGATTGTGTGAATAAAATACAATGCATGATCAACGAACTGGTAAGCAAGTTAGTCGTCTTTGCCACCTAAATCTCTACCAGATTTAACAATTTGCCCCAATAGTTTTTAATAACATTTTGGTGGTACAACATCAGTCTCGAAACATTCAAGTAGCATAATTATCATAGCGCCAACAAGTCAATATTTTGGACACACGACTTAAGTATGATTCCTATATTCTGATTGGACTTGTTTCGCAGCGTATAGTAAATTATTTTCGATTTTCTACAGTGAACGTATTCAGGCTCAGTAGTTTGGACTGGCGAATAATCGTAGCCATATGTGCCCTTATGTTGTTTCCAGCGCTGTAAAATTTGATGATTTGACGGCAAAATGGAGAATTCAAATATATTTAGCCCAATGGTGCTCTTAAAATCATATATTGGCGAAGCAAAAACTAAAAGTTTTATAATTTCAGTTTATAGCCGCTTTTTTGATACTCTTGTTCAGTATTTTTAACGGAAGTAAAATAGGAATAGGAAACAAACGATGCAACAACCAAAATACTTATAGTAATGCAGTTACACGGTAGATGGAACTCTAGAATTGATATTGTTATATAATTACCTGCGGAATTTTTTTATTCATTTTGTATCTTTTTTCACTAAATAACACATCCCAGTGGAATAAAATATTAAAAGTGATCATTAAAATGACAAATTGATTGATCTTCGAAATAAAGGAACTCGGTAAATGAAATCTTGAAATTTAACAATATTTCGTCTTTCCGCCATTCTAAAAGAATTTGGAAGAAATTTGGATAGCAGTATTGATCAGGGATTTTAAAGTAAGTTTTGGACACAATTCTAGGATCTGTTCATGCTGGACTAAACTTGGCCATTTCATAATCAATCCTTTTGAAAATTTAAAAATGTTAATTAATGTATTTTCAGCTTTTGGCCAATATCTCGAAAACGTTTCCACTAGTAATCAATAATTTTGGTTGTTTTTCTAATAGTTTAGGTCAAACTGAGACTACAAGCAAATTTTGGGGAAAATTTATGGATTAGAATTTTCACTATATTTTTTTGGTTTTCTGAGGCCATATACGAGTAAGTTGTTTTCAGTTTTTGGTCAATACCTCAGAATCTTTCGCTAGTAACCAATACTTCTAATCTATAAATGTTCCCCAAATTTTCTTTGTAGAAGAACAACTTTGGCCAAGTTTAGTCAAGCATGAACATATCCTAGAATTTTGTCCAAAACTTACTTTAAAATCCCTGATCAATACTACTATCCAAACTCTTTTAGAATGGCGGAAAGAAGAAATATTGTTAAATTTCAAGATTTCATTTACCGAGTTCCTTTATTTCGAATATAAATCAATTTGTCATTTTAAGGATCACTTTTAATATTTTATTCTACTGGGATGTGTTATTTAGTGAAAAAAAGATACAAAATGAATAAAAAAATTCCGCAGGTAATTATATAAAAACAACAATTCTCTTTTGTGCTGGTGCTGCCACTTGCCAGAGTGGCCTGCATGATCATATCGAAATAGAAGAGTAAAACTATACTCAGAACCGAAACTCGAACATCCTTTTCAACAACCACATATACAAAAGTATGTAAAAAATATTTTTTTGTTCTAATTAGTGTTGTTACTACTATTGTTGGTTCCATAAAAGTTGACAAAAGACCTAAACATTATAAAAACGATAATCAATCCACAAAGGATAATGTTACGATTCAAACATTTACGATTTTTGTTCGTAACTGAAATCGGGACAAAAACGACGTGCAGTCATAATGAACTACAAACGTCTACTACATATTTCAAAAATTCAAAGTAGGCAAATAGCAGGTAACTATTTTATTTTGGTTTTTTGGGAGCCTCGGGTTTTATTTCGAATATTTTACGGTTTACTTTACCTTGACCATTGAATTGCGATGATTGTTTTATTTCCCTTATTTGAAAGTGCGATTTAATAGGCAGACTTGATTTATTTAGATTGGCTTTGCCATAAGACACAAGACAATAGTTAGTTTAGACATTTAAGGCACGCGGCAGAATTTGCTCAATTATTTTCTTTTAAATTTTGTTAGTGTGTCCTAAATTACATTTTATGTGACATAAATTTCAAAATAGGTGGCTCAAGCTGAAGTATATATGATCATGTCACTTCTATTTATTTATTTTTATAATAAGTTTCCTAGTTTTAGGTCAAATCAATAGCATATATTTGTAGGACTATTGGAGATCGGAATTCGATTGTGCTTGAGGCGTACAGGAAACTCAGGTTGAACTTGTAAGATAGTGGAACCTAATGCTTAATAGCGAAACAATCATCAATTTAGTTTACTCTGAATTCATTAATAATATTAAAATAATATTCTACAATTATCTACCAATAATCTACATTTCCGATATATTTTACCCCAATTGTGTACCTTGTCGACGCCAAAAGCAATTATCTACGTAACTATAGACACACAACACTGATCATCTCTTTGATTGTTATAGAGCAATGGCTTTACCAAGGGAAATATTATAAAAATTTTCGTAATTTATCAGGTTACGGTCAGAATTTCCAATTCTTCTAGTCCAGACACGTGCTGCCATGGAATGAATTTTGACATTGAAATGTGGAATCAGTCACAATATGTGTGAGGTCATGCAATGCGGCAAACCACTCCGCTTAAAGGCCAACACAATTCGTATCTTAGTTATTCAACCATTCTTTTATGGCGACATTAAAGTCATCAACATTTTCTGGACTCAAATTAAGGTTTTTGAAATAATCAAAATTTAATAACAACATTTATTATGTTTCTGGAATAAATAATTAGTTCATATTCAAACTGATTTAAAAATTGTACAAATGAGAAACTCCAGAAAGAAGCCACGAGTAAATAGGTTTTTCACCTGAATTAGTTGCTTAGATTTGTTTTCAATTTGCAATATTCTAAATTTGACGATTCAAGCAAATCCCACATTTCAAAAATTCTTAATTTTCCTTCCGCTATACAAAGGGAAATTCTCAAAATGAAAACAAAACAACAATTTCGCAATACAAAATATTTTTGTTTTATTAAATTCCCATAGAGACAGAATCCTTTCGTTTTAATTAAAAATAAAATAACAACAATAGTAATTTTCACCTTCGCATACAATAAAAACAACAAAAAACATTTTCTTTATAAATAACACACATACGGTATACGGTATGTAATACAGAAAATTTCCAATTTTCTTTTTAAAAATTATTTTTTATTTTCAATTTCCATTGTAAGCGCATAATGCTGAATGTAAGAAGGAGCGCACACACACACACACACACATAGCAAAAAACTTTTGTTTGTTCAGAAAAGTACATTGATTACAGTTCAAAAACAAAAAGAAATGACGAAAAATTCGACAAGAAGGAAAAACTTCCATGTCATTGTTAGTCGATTGGGAGATGACGGTTTTATTTGTATTACATGGGTACGAGTATATATAAGGTATACACGCCTGTCGATCAATAGCACGATTACAATACACAATACCAGGCTGTTATTGTAGTTGTTGTTCTTGGTTCAATAGAATTCATTTTATTTTCTAATTAACAGGAAATGAACAGAAAGTATATGCGGAATTGTTCCTGTGTATAATTATTATAATATGCCAACCCTTTCTTGTACTTCGTTTTTTTATTTTTACACTTGAGGGTATTTATTCCAATTTTCCAATTTTTTTGTTTTTCTTTGTTTTGTTTTTGGTTTCACTTTAGCTTTTCTTCTTAAATTAATTAGATTATTATAAGGCTATGTACATGTATAATTGAGCGAAATCCGAACCAATCGTCACTTGACCCTTTTCATGGACATTTTTATTATCGTTTGACATTCAAATCGTACTATAAATGCGAGAAGCACAGTGCAACAGTAAATTGTGTTAATCCGGTGTTCTGTTATTCAATCACTAATCTTACGAACCAATTTTTGAAAATGACAAGTAAATTAAATTTCTAACAATCAATCTTCACTTCTATTGTGCTTGTCTTATCGTTAAAATTATATCATTTTCTTATTATTACGTGCATTATGTGCTTTTCATACATGTTCGTATGGTATAAGACCAACATAAGAACATGTTGTACAATAATTGAAGTTATCATATTATTGTTATTGTTGTTGTTATTATTAGATATTGTGAATCTTTTGTTGTGTAAAACACAATAGACAAAATAGTATACAAGATAAGAAATAATTGTTTATTTAATATTTATGCTGTTGTACACAACATAATGGCTTATGCTAGTATATTGATTTGGATTGTATGTTTTTGATTTGAATTGTAATAGACGACCAATATGTTCTGATGTGAAAGAGTATCTAGCAATTTTCATTGTTGTGCAGTACTGTCTACACCGCGTAGATAATTAATATTTTACACGTGTAGACAATGTATGTAGAAAATTAAGAAAATGGCGTCGGCAATGTAGATAATGTAGACAATGTCGAAAATTATTATTTCTGTTGGCAAGTATCAAAATTCTATTGTTTCTTTGTAATGCAAACCATTTCAAGATTGGAGCTCATTCTGTTTTTCTTCACATTAAAAAATTAGACCCAAAGCTTTTATATGGTAACGAAGCACATTCATATTTATGTTACGGTTGATCTTTTATACATCGGGAGGATTAAATGGTGGAAGGGAGGCGCTGGACCTTACCGCATGCTCGTGAAATTTATTTCGGCCGTTAAAGAATACAGTTCCTTTTGACTAGATAACGCAATAACCTTCGATGGTAACTTGTCATACACTACTGAACAATTCACAACAGATCTGATAACAACAAGGCTGCTGTAACCTAACAAATTTCGGCGTAAAAAAAGTTGTCCCAGACTTTCATCCCACGAAAATCAAATATACGCTTCAGGCAATACTACAAAAACTGTCACGATACCATGTCATGTACAGTGCTGGGGAAAAAATTGGGAAAACATATTTTATTGCAAATTGGAGTCTTTTACTGCAGTTACCCACACGCCGAGATAGGAATTACATTTTTTATATAAGAAAATTCCAAAATAAAACCAGAATTAATTTACACTTCAACCAAGCAATTATTCTTACTCTAGTAGACCTCACCAGTGGTAAACCTCTAATTTATTAAAAGTGTAAACTACAAACAATTACAGAATTAATCTCCATTGAAGTTAGCTTACCACAATAAAGCTGAACTTCAGCCAAATTTTTGATTTTTACGTAAAGAATTTACATGATAATTCGAGCCACCACAACAATCGACAGTTAATTTAATTTAGAAGTAAAGGGAGTTTACATGGTCCTTCGAGCCACTAAAATAACCGGCAACGATAATTAATAACAAACATCGATGCCACTTGAAACCAATAACAATTTGGAAAGCTTAATCCAAAGTCAAGATGAAATTGGTCGTAAAATTATGCAAATGGAAACAAATTAGCGCAAGGACGGGGAGGACAGAAAACAAAGCTGTATTGAAGAATAGAATAGCGTGTTTAAAGGCACTGTACAACGAATAGTTGTGAACGAAGAAATCGCGGACACAAATATAACAAACTCATAACGGAGATGCGTCAACGACTAAATATCGGAATAACAACTTCAACAACGCTGCCTGAACTTATTAAGCCGCTTCTATCTAATTCAGCTGTGGAGCCAAAGGAAATAGGTTCAAAAGGAAATTTCAACTGCGTATCAACAACGAGAATGACTTGAATCAACAACAAGAGAAAACAACAAAAAGGTATTCCAACGGCAAGACGTCATAAATAACTAACAAAATATCCAAAGAATATGTCAATATTCTAAAAGGTATGCCGGAAATAACAGACCAACACACTGCGTTCTTATTAGAAGTAGAAGAAGACGAGCAAACGTCTGACTATTTCAAAGCAGATTATTTTCGCCAGCTAATCAGAACAACCAAATATCCGACATAGTAAAGATGCCATATTTAAAGTCAGACGTACAGAATGGAGCAGAGCAGCTCAACTCATCAGTCCCCTAACAACAACAGGTGGCAATTACCAAACAGCTTGGAACATAATACAAAACAAATACATCAAAACGAGGTGACTCGTCAACCAACAAATCAATGCATTACTGTCACTAACGACAATTCAAATGGCATCCGTTGTAAGGAACTTGCACGACACGGCCAAAAATTTTTTGCATAACATACATCGGTTCAAGATAAGATTTTTTTAAGCATTCGTAAGTTTTATAATAATGAAAAAATTGAACCCAGAAACTATCAAGCTCTATGAATCATTTTTAGAAAAACCCAGCAATATTCTATAACTAGAAGAGGTTTTCAAATTCAGGAAAAAGAATTTCAATCGCTGGAAGCCATGGGCAGTCACATAACAACGATAAGCCAACAACAATACATATACTTCCACTAAAACAGATGTAAACAGTTGTACAGTAACAGCAAGGTATTGTCGGAGCCAAGGATCGAGTAGCAGGACAAAATATGTTGTCAGGTTTCTACGTAAATGATGATGCTGATCGGATGTGACAAAATGAGGAATACGATTCAATCACTGCTCGAATTAAAGTTGCTAACAGAACGATTTAACTTTCGGAAATGGATTCCTAGCTCAAAGGAATTATTAGAACATCCCCGAGTGAACTACATAGTAAGGGTAATGTGCAAATCAAGCTAAACGATTACATTAAGACCCTTTGAACGATTTACAAAACGAACTGATCATTATTATCCGAACCATTCAAGCAAATTTAAAACATTCGTGTCGAACAGGATTTTTGCAAAAAATCAATGATACGCACAACAACATGGCACCACGTGAAATCAGGTGACAACCCAGCGGATATAGATTCACGCGGCTCACCCTTCGCTCTAATTAATAAATGATGGTGGAAAAGAGCCAGTTTTTATACGGCAAAATTGTTCTAGTAGGACGGAAGTCAACTGTTGTATGCCAAACAAATAACCGTGACTAGGAAAAAGCTAGAACAAGTGAAAGAATTCATAAGTATAGAAGTAGAGATGGTAAGCAGCTAACGATTCTCTATATTATATGATACCTGGACAACTCTTAGATGAGCTCTACCCTTTTTATTGGTAAACACTTACCAATTTAGGCAGATCTGAGTCTGAGAAGGGCTTCAATGGCCAACCGGCCAGAAATTTAACTCCGGTATTATATCGACCCTTATCGGATAGTGTTCTACTCGTCACGCGTGACAGGTCTTTCGTCTTGGATTTACAAATTATAATTAAAATTGGCATACAAAATATTTAATGTCAAAGTACATACTTATGTGCTATGCATTCAATTCTGACCTAGTTTCTTCAATCTCTCATTTGCTCTCCCCCAATATACAATACGTAAACTATTCTGTTTGGTTTTTGTTAAATATTTAATCATTCGGTAAACAATTTCCATATTCTATCAAGCTCAAATGAGCCATATGTCCGCTTAAATATTTGCTATAGACTTCAATCACAATAAAATGCATATCATTCTCTTGTCAAAATCTAATATTTGTGTTATGTTTTGGTACAACAAACTGTTGTTGTGTTTTTCCATTTATCCACCCCGTCAAATTTTGACAATAGATTTTGTTGTACAGTACAGTGCATACACAATCTGAAAACAAAACGTTGGTAATTTCACCATCTCATTGTTACGAGTGAATATATGTTGAGGGATTGATGATGATTATAGTGATTATGATGTTTTGGAAGACGAAATGAATATGTTGTTTTTACATGACGATCATGATTTTGAACAGTTTATACTAATCAACCTTTTAATGACCTTGTTTGTTCGGCGAATTATATTTTATTGTAATTCTGTAATTGTTATTCAAATTAAGATGTTCTCTGGCGGCTCGCGCGATTCCAAATATCGAGACAGTCCAAATGTTACGCACAAAATTTGCGAATTGCTCGAAGGTGTAGTATTACCAGCATATACCACAATCGAATTTAACACAGTAGCAGAATTAAAAATCTGTCACTCCTTCGTCATTCAAAAAGTGAGTAGCGCGGCCCAGATTAAATCAAAACAATTAAAAATCACACGTGACATACACACGAGAGTATGGGAGTACCAAATATTTATGATAAAAGAATTAAACTCATCTTCACTTTATTATACGAGTACAATATACACCCGGTATTGATTTAATCTAATATGTCTATATACCGTATGTAACTAGGGTGAGAATATATATTTATATATCTAAAGTGATAGAACCACCCATGTAGCAGCATCACATCACCAAAATAATTGATTTTTTCTCATTTTGACAACAACAACAATAACATAAATTCTTAATCAAAAAGATTAAGTTTTGACACGTTTGTTTTGACAATACAACTTATTGTTGTTTGACACGTGTCGGTTGTGATTATATATGAAAATGACATTTCTGGAGGATACATGCATCTAGGAAATTTTGGAAATTCGATAGAGACAATCACCCAAAAATAACAACGTTAAGCTACTTTACAGAACAATGTTGAGGTTGGTAAGTTGTTATCTCGTGAAATGTGTGCTCGTTTTGTTTTATCTAACAATACTTGTTGAGTGGCGTACAAAATGAAGTGGTTTTTGTTACTAATGCTGAATAGGATTTTGAACTGTGTATGTGGTGTTTTTAATTATATTTTTCGAAAATTTTAAATCCTTAATTTTAGGCCTCATTATTAGCAAGCTTAATTATATTTATTATAAAGCACCTCGTAACCTTGCCGAGTCTTATGTACCCATCGCATTATACTTCAAAAATTGGTTATTAACTGGATTGAATGGGTTTGCGTAATATTTCAATGGAAACTTCTTGCTCTTGTTCGGTAATGTACGTTAACATTTTCCATCGGTTCTGCAGATCAATTATAACGATCCGGCGGTGTTTAAAATTTTAAACTATTTAGCTCTTTTGTAAATCTTCAAACTTAACAAAAACGATCTTAACCTTGTCAAATAAAGGTGTCTCTTAAAATATTTGAATTATTCTTGATGGCCTAGACACATCGTGAATTGGGATTCAGTAGTTGCCATAAACGTTTTTAGTGCTTCACGGTAAAAAAAACACGAAACTGCTAGAACATAATGTATTTATACGAGTATATAGACGGAGCTGAAAGTTTACGCTGAAAACTATATTTCGGCGAACGATAAGATGCAACAACTGATAACATGGCACAACATCACGCAACATGGTGAAATATTATGGTACATGATGCAACATGACGGCCCATCCGGATGACTTTAATAAATTATCCAGAGATCAGAACACCTTGTAATCGTTTCCTTGCATTCGAAACCCATATTCCGCCCAATTTAATCAACACCATTCAAGCCAAAGGGAATGTTAAAAAATAACGCAACATCAACATGACGCAACATGGGAACAATTATGCAATGTCGTACATTATCATGAGTTGGCACTACATGATGCAACTTGGTGCAACATCACGCAACATGGTGCGATTCAGCATGACGGCCTATTCGGGGAACCCTAATTGAAATATTCAGAAATCAGACCTGATTGTAATCGTTTCCTTGAAAATTTTATCAGAATCGTCCAGGCCAAATAAAGCGTTAAATGAAGGCTGCAAGTCTCTTGGCCCCCATCGGATGACTTTCTAAATGAATTTTCCCGAAATTAGTGCCCATAGTGATCGACTTCTGACAATTGCAAGCCGTATTTTACCAATTTTTATCAAAATAACGAGAGCCGAAAATAAATTAAAAAACGGGATTCGGCCCAACCAGATGACCTTCTAAATTAATTTTATCCAAATTAGGGCCCATAGCAAACAATTCCTGATACTCGAAAAATCCCATTCAGCAATATTCATCAAAATCGTTTGACCGGATAAAAAACATACATTAGTGCTAAAATTAGTACCCCTCCTCTCCTTATTGTAGATGGGACGAAGAGTAACTTTGAAATTAAAAAATTAAAATTAGAATACCAATTTTTATTGCAGATTCGAATTCTACGGCTTAAATTACGTCGGCTTTTTTTGAAACATTTTTCTCGATTCATGATAGATGGCACTGTAATAACGATATTAACGATATGCCATTAAATCTGGGCTGGGTAATTTATGTCTCATTTTTCACGAGTAAAATGGAAGTTTATTTCACTTCAAAAATTGAAGTGGCTTGCTCGATTAAAACATCACTCTATTCCTTTTTTTCGATTTCTAAGACTACTAGATTAATCGACTCAATTTATCTCGAAATAATTTTTTCGTGATACGTTTATCGAAATGTAGAAAAGAGAGAAAGCTCACAATTATATCAGAGTTTGAATTCGCGATATAAACCACATAATTGTTTACGCGAAATAGAATGTTAATTGATTCTTGAAAATTGAGACATAAACTAAGTCGAAAGTCGAAAAAAGTGACGGCACAACATTCCAGCCCAGCTTTCAAATAAATTTTTATTTTTTGTATTTTGTTTTAAAAATATCGATTCAGTTCGAAGATTAGTTCGAAAACAAAAAGACATGTTTGCGTTAGGCTATTAATACAAGAAAAAATTGAAAAGGTCATGGTTTATGGAGAAGTTGGCCGTAGTTTTGATAATGCTGTCACTCTCTATGCTTCGCGTTTTCCGGATAGGATTCGGTCACGTGCTTCATTTTACTGGACTGTTAAACAATTTACTACTGATGAAACTGTTCAACCGAAAAAAAGGCCTCGTCGAGCAACTCACTGAGGAAAGTAATGAAATTGCTGTATTGGCTGCAGTAACTTATAATCCTCATATTAGTACACGAAAAATAGCTAGCGATTCCGTATTACCCCAAACAACCAGTGATTAAAAATTTAAGAAATACAATTTGTTTTAGACTTATTTCGAGTATTCACATTGCAAACGTGTTAATTTTAATTCATTCATATTGCAGAATCGTATACATAGGTTCGAGCGCCATCTATCATGAATCGAAAAAATGTTTCGAATCTGTAATAAAAATTGGGGTTCCTATTTTAATTTCAAAGTTACCCCCCGCCCCACTTACATCAAGGGGTGGTGGAGTACTAAGTATAGCACCAATGTATGTCCCCTCGGAATAATTAAATTTTAATATTGGATACTTTTTATTTTTTTCGTTGAGTGCTTATTTTGCTCTTCAAAATACCCCAAACCGAGAAATCTAGCGGATTTGCATCCGGTGAATTTGGTGGCCATTGAGCAGTCGAAATGAATCCCGGAACGTTGTTTCTCAGTCAATTTTAATTGACGTGCTCTTTATGACTCGGCGCCGAGTCCTGTTGAAATGTCCAGGCTCTGCGGCCGAAATGTTTTTGTGTCCAAGGCTTCAACGCTCCCTCCAATACATGATTCCGAGCATTTATCTTGATGCCACGGTCCAAAAAAACGAAAGGTGAACGGCTTTCGGCCGTTACGGCGGCCTAAACCATCGCCATCGGCGGCACTTGGTTTCGAGTAACAATCCGTTGGTCCAAATTTACCAGTAGAACGGCCAGGCAAGTAAAACTGGTCGTTTTGCTTGTACACATATAAGATGGACCAAATAATTTTTTTTTAAAATGCAATAAAACAAAAAGTTCTCAATATTTTTACAAATTTATTTTTCCATTCTAAAGTACAATCCTTCCGATTAATTATGGAATACTATTTCATCCATATGACTGCCTTGGCTGGCCTTGACGTACTCCATACGGCATTATGTCTTCAATGGCAATCAAATATTGTTTGCATTTCGGCTGATAATTCGAACTTCGAAGACAGTGCGCAAACGATTAATTGAAACGTGTGCTGTGTGGCACGGGGCGCCGTCTTGGTGAAACCAAATGTTGCCTATGTCCTTCTCTTCAAGTGCCGGGAACAAAAATTCGTTTATCATGGTGCGGTAGCGCTCACCATTGACAGTAACGGCGGCTCCTTGCTCATTTTCAAAGAAAAATGGCCCAATGATGCCACCGGACCAAAATCGGCACCAAACAGTCACTCGTTGAAGATGCATCAGCTTCTCTACGATCACGTGCGGGTTCTCCGTGCCCCAAATGCGACAATTCTTACCTAGGCTACTGCTTGTTTACATAGCCGCCAAGATGAAAATGCGCCTTATCCGAAAAAATGATTTTTTTGCTAAAATCGGCATTTTCTTCAAGACGATCGCAAACCCACTAAGTGAACCGAAAACGCAATGGGTGGTCTCTTTGCTTCAATTCCTGAACCAATTGAACTTTATACGGTGTTATACCAAGGTCTTTATGCAGAATTCATGGCAATGTTGTGCGTGAAATGTTCAATTCTTGAGCACGGTGACGAGTTCACGTTCCCGGCGACTCACGCACATTCTCGGCTACAACATCAACATTTTCGGGTGTACGCTTGGTTGGCTGCTTGGTTCGTGTTGGTTTATTTAACCAAGCCTGTTTTTTAACTTTATTCATAAAATAACGCACATATGGAGCGCCTGGCGCTTCGTTTCTTCCGAAAATCGTACGCAATTTTCGCACACATTCTGCAACATTACCATAATTTTCGAAGTAATTTTTCAATATTTCCCAGGGTTGTTCAAGCGAATACACAACCATTTTCGTTCAGCGGAAGGATAAAACGAACTTTCTGTCAAATCAGAAGTGTCATAGCCTTTACCATACTCAAAATAACCGGTAGCTGTATATATATATATATATATATATATATATATATATATATATATATACGAGTATATATATATATATATATATATATATATATATATATATATATATATATATATATATATATATATATATATATATATATATATATATATATATATATATATACTAGCGGACCCGATAGATGTTGTCCTGCCCGAACGTTCGCTTGCCTGCTTGCTATTATTGTTCAGCAAACGTTTTTTCGACATCGAAATTGATACTCGATTTCTCGATAAACTATATCTTAGCAAAATTAAAAAAATGAGTGCACTTTCTCGTTATCCTGCGCCGTTCAATTCTCGTGTCCTGGCTGAACGTTATTTGGTGCTAGTCATTGGCACATTTAGCGAAAGAGGCGGTACTATTCGTGAGATTAATGGTAAGTATAATAATGTGATTGCAAAAAAGATATTGCTGTTGTTGTATGTGAATAAATGTCTGATCGATCGTTAGATTGTATCTGCCGCTGGATTGCTTTGTTTATTGTTGAAATGATTGATATCCATTTCCTCCTTCCCAAAATGTCAATGAATATTGCAAAGCGTCATAAGAAAGATGACTATCTTGAATTGTCTGCGTCATGTTATCTCTGCGTTAGACACCCATATATCTCGACTTCATTAACGGTTGGTGCATTGAGTCGGCCTGCATGCTCTCCAGGTGGTATTTTGTCTGCTTGAAACTGTATTAAACAACTGGATCATTGGATTGTGATTCTTCAAAAACGGTTTCCAAGTCACTACAATTTATTGCTTCTCCACTCGATGTGGTTGTATTGGTAACTTGTAATTATTTGTTGCTCCTCATCGCCTATAAAGCAGATTTGCAAAAATTCTGAATCAGCATCAGGCATTGAGATTAAAGAACCAATTTTATGACACACTTTGCCTTATATCTTAAACGCTGATTCAAAATTGCGAGCATTCATTCTGAACAATTTTTGTTGCTCCAAATGATGTCATTGAATTTAAGAAATTTACGAAAAAATCATTTTGATTGAGGTGTGGCTCCAGCCGATAGTCCCTTCAATGGTTCTGGCGATGAATTCAATAGTGGCAGTACAATTTTTCCAGACGCGCAGCAGAAACCAGCCGATTCACCTTTGTACCATATTTGAATGTATGGCAGTGTTGGCATTCTTTATCCATAGCACCGATGACAATTTGTGAATGTAACGAATAGTCGATGTCCGACTCATATTCGAAAGCAAGGCGGAGAAGTGATGCAGTGTTTCATTTGCACGGGCGTTTGCAGCCTGGTCTCTTAAATTTGAATGATCCGTCAAATGACCTTCTGCCATTCTATTTAACTGACGGGTGTGAACTATTTGTGAATTCCGTGTACGTGGACCAATATTTCCTCTTCGTCCTCGAAGACGTGGCATGGTTCTTTAATAAACACACAACACATTCATATAAGTAACTTATATTTGAATTTTATGGATATTATAATTTGTTGAACAAACATGAGTCATTGAATGCACACGTATATAATTGAAATTCAAGATCGTGTAAGATATTCACTTCAAGACCTTACACACTTGTACAAAGTACGTACCTTATTTATAATTTAAAACGTTATTTCAACATATTTTGTCGATGAATAATACACTCAATATGTACGCAAAGGATACATGGAATATTGAAACACACAGAAATCGAAATGTAAAAACAATGGCAAGCTACGCAGCAAGTAACTTGGGCATGTATTTGATATCAGCGCCACCTATCGTACACAAACATAACTATGAATTATTCTCAGAAGGTCAATTATTTATGAATTTCTCAAAACGTTTCAACGCCTAATTAGTCATGAACTGATCATTTTTTTCATTTTTTAAATATTGGGGGTGGTGGGGGGAGGTAGGAGGTGAAATTTTCGGTTATATGCGAAAATTTTAAAAAAAAATCACTAAAAATAAAAAATAAATTTCCTACCGATCGCAGCGCCACCTACCGGCTTTAATGAATCTAAACCATTCAGGGGCCCACTCAAATACACATAAAAGATTTCGTCAAAATCGGTCCACCCGTTTATGAGGAGTTCAGTGGCATACACGCATCCAGAAGAGTTATATATATAAAGATTGGGGGTGATGGGGGCAAGGGGTGAAATTTTCGGATATATGTTCTGATATGCGAAAATTTTTAAAAAGAAATAAAAAAGGCCAGTCGATACTATGCCGTTCATAGGAATTTGGTGTAAAGATCTAGGCCTACACACTTACAAGATCAAATTAACTCAAGAAATAAAGCTCCTTGATCATTTGAAGTGCCGAAACTTCTCAGATTAGCCTAAAGTTTGGGCTCAGTTTTGGTTTAATGGCTTGTCAATAAGCAAGTTATGCATTACTGGACAGCAGCAAACCCACATGTGCTTCATGAGACTCCATTCCGGTCAAAAAATGTCTGTGTGTTGTGGATTTCATGCCGGAGGTGCGGATCGGCTTTTTACGTCAGTGAAAATGATCGAATGTTACAGTCAATGGAGTTCACTACCTTGAAATGTTGGAAGACTATTTTTGGCGAGAATTGGATAGACTTGACATCAGTGATACGTGATTCCAACAAGACGGTGCCACTTCCTTGCCATACAGCTGGTCAAACTATTGATCTATTGAAGGGGACGTTCGGTAACCTCGTGTAATCTCGAGAAATGGATGGGCCTTATCTTTATGGGGTTACGTTAAGCCGTTGGTTTATGCCAACAAGCCAATAATGTTAGAGGGATAATATCGAATGATGAAAAATTGGCTCCAAAGAATCGATCGCTGAAGATCGAATTCCATAATTAAATGTAACATGTATACTGTACCTAGTATAAATTTCAGCCCCATATCTCAATTAGTTTGTGTTTTATTTAAATACAAATTCGACCACCAACCGTTACCAGCTGAAGGCACGTTACGAATGTTTAGACCATATTCCCGCCGATGTAGCTTAGAATATACTTCAGAGATGTGAAGATCAAAATAGCCGGGGATCTGGAAACCTCCTAGGATGTTAAACAAATTCTTCTTGATGCCCTAGGGGACAAACAAGAATTATCTTATTATACGTTCCAATTTTAGGCAAACCTTCAAAACGGAACCACGGCTATGCAAAACTTCTTCAACAAGACGAACAAAATTATGCAAAGTGTAAAAACGCTGACGAAATGAAAATAAACGTATAATCAATCTTGGCTAGTCTTCTGCTCATTTATCGATGAGGATGCACTAGTAGCTTTTTTGTCTGGCTTAAGGAAGTCATACTTTGGGTACGCCCAAGCGGCAAAGCCCAAAGATAGTAGAAGCGTACGTTTTTCTATGTAAATTTGACTCAAACAAGTGCATAACAAATAATTCGAGGAAACAAAATTTTACTCAAAGCAAACCTAATATACCGAATATATTCGACCAACCAAAAGCATACTGTTAGTATTGCAAATTCAAAATAAAATTATTGGAAACAAAAAGAGATACCAACTCCAATGGAAGTGGATCCTTCTGTCTAGGAAGATGAACAAACCACTTAACACCAAAATCAATCAGTTTGTCTGCGTCGTCAAATTAAATACAAAATTCAAACGGTGGATAAAATCCAATCTACATACACTCCTATAGATATCCAAACAAAATAAAACAGACGTTGAAAATCATCACCGATCCTCCTCGATTCACGTTTAATGTCTTCAATTGACTCAAAACGGGTTTCCCGGTGCGGTCGTTTGAGTTTACTGAACAGCCAGAAGTCACACGGCGCTAAATACGCTAAATAAGACATACTACGAGTATGTAGACAATCTAGGGAAATCAGAATATGTTAACACCCTCGACCTAAAATTTGGTTTTCAACAAATACCGATGGACACTCATATTAATTTTGAATTTGGTCGAATGTCATTTGGACTAAAAAATGCACCAGCGACGTCCAACGAGTCAACAAAATTATTGCAGGTGAAAACTGAAACACTCATGTAAAGAATCTTCGATAGACTATTGAAGAGACTCTCCCTGTTTAACCTAAAAATTCTACTCGACAAATGTGAGTTTTTAAAAAAGGAAACAGAGTTTTTATGGCACATTTTTAAAGAAGGTGTATTGTTTTGTTCAAATGCGAAATTAACATTTACATTTTTTTCTATGGCGTCTGTTTTTATTATGAATCCTTAACATTTATAAATATTAAATAATTTTTTTTGGTGGTTTTTGCGGTCAAGTCTTCTGCAAAATTTTGTTGGGATATATTTCTTTTCTTGTCTCTCATGTGCGAAAAGTCAATATTATATCTCTTTCATTTTGCAGGAGAAAAATATTGGTCGCATGTAAATGGCGTATTATTGAGATATTGGACTGAAATTTATTCCAGGTGTAGTACACATGTTACATTTAGCTATGGAATTCGGTCTCGATAATATGACCACCGCGAGCACGTTTGCAGCGATCGATTCTGTGGTGCCAATTTCCGACCATTCTTTCACACATATCGGCAAGAGCGTTGGCCATTTCGCTGTATTGTCGCTGAAACCAGCGACTAACGTCACCCCATACAAAGAAATCTAATGGCGTTAAATCTCATGAGCTTAGTTGCCATTCGACAGGACCATTTCTCGAGATTACATGGTTACTTCCCCTTTAATAGATCAATTTGCCAGCTGTGTGGCATGTAGCACCATCTTGTTGGAACCACGTATCACTGGTGTCAAGTCCATCCTATTCTGACCAAAAATAGTCTCTCAACATGGCCCGATAGCGATCTCCATTGACCGTAACATGGCGATCATTTTCATCGACGAAAAAATATGGCCCAATCACACCTCTGACATGAAATTCATACCACACGGTGGTGGTTGTAATAGGTTTTGTGATTTTAATAGAGTCTGTTGAAGCACATGTGGGTTTGTTGCTCCTGCCAATACTATATATTTTGCTTATTGACAAAGTCATTTAGCCAAGAATGAGCTTCATCGTTAAAGAACGATAAAGTTCAGGGTTTTCTTCAAACTTTAGCAGAGCCCTATGGGAGAAGTTTCAGCGCTTCAAATGATCAAGAGAAATCATTGAAACAATTGAGAATGATCTTAGTTTAGCTGAGCATGCAGATGCATTAATGAAACATTTTTACAATCTTCGGTAAATTCAGTTGATCATGGGACATTGCCTTCATCATTATTGTCTCATAATACTGACGATTCTGTTTCTAAATCTACGTCAGACTCTCACAGATTTTTGGTCGTTTTAGATCGCAATTTAATTCTAAAGAGCGTAAACGTATGAATCAAAACTCGAATTTTGTTATTATCATTTTAAGTTTGGTGCAAAAACGCGTAAATGTTTACAAGGTTGTAAACATAATTCAAAAAACTAGAGGGTCATCAGATTGTGGCGCGCCTGAATAAAAACTTCTCAACAAATCGCCTGATTATTCAGGACATCAATTTCAAATTCAAATTTCTTATTGGCACTAGAGCTGATATTTCGATTATTCCAAATAAATTTAAAAAAAAAAATATTCAAATTCTGTTGAACTTCTGTTGCGACTTTACAAAATTGTTAAATCTTTTTTGACCTTGTCTTTGTCTCAATTTCAATTTTGGGTGCATATTTCCACAAATTTTCAGGTTTTCTAGTTGATATTCAAAAACGTCGAATCATTGATTCATTAACCTCCCTTTCTGCTCCTGGAATAGTTTCGATTTCAACAACACCTGTCATCGTTTATAGTTGTACCTATCGAAAATCAAATTTGTTTAACAAAATTTCAGAAAATTACTAATTAAAATCGATCATTAAATTCAACGTTATGCATAGGCTGGAGACAACCGGTCCGCCTATTTCAGCAAAAACTACAGATGGCACAAGGCATTTGTAGACCTAGTAGCAGGCTATGGACAAGTCCTCTGCATTTCGTTGACAAGAACAATGGAGATTGGAGACCATGCGGTGATTAGCGAGCGCTAAATAGAGTGACAATTTCAGACATAGACCTAATACCGAATCTACAGGACTTTTCGTATCAACTCGAAGGTTGCCCAATATTTTATACGTTAGAGCTGGTCCAAGCGCATCATCGACATCCGATCGAACCGTGCGACATACCAAAGGTAGCAATTACTACTCCATTAGGCTTATTCGAAACGACCTGTAACAGTTTGTCAACTAAAACGTTTTTTTAGGAATGATTGACTTTTATAGGTTTTTCATTTCTGGTGCTGCTGGGGTACAGCATTCTCTTTGGAATTTCGAATACTTGGCAACCGTTAGATTTCTTTTCTGTACATCTAAACGAGACACAACAATGGTACAGTGCTTATGATAGAGAGTTGCTTGCGGCTTACTCTAGCATTAAGCATTTCAGGTATCTTCTTGAGGGTAGTGAGCATATACTTTGTTCCTAGAATCCAGATAAAGTATCTCCGCGTCAATTTAGTTATCTTGGCTTCAATTGTCAATTCACTACTATAACATTCAACACATCTCAGCTAAGAAGAGTAAGCAGGTTTTGGTGATTTAGGACCTATCTTTTGTTGTATACACAATACATATTTTTCAATGGGTGTGTGTGATGATCGCGCAAAAATGAATATATAATAAACGATGAACCGGGGCCTATACGGCCGTCTCGCAATATATAGACTGTGTATGTATGTACGTAAAACGTAAACTCGAGAAGAAACTTTCATACAAATGCTATGGAATTTTCTTTTGGAAGAGTTTTTCTTTGGTTTTGGTGCATTGTTTTTTTGTTTTTAGGGTAGTTTTCGTTTAAAAATTTACCATTTTCCGCGGTGGTGTCTTTGATTTGATGACCGTCGTATAAAATGTATAAGTCGTGGTTGGGGTGTATGCTTGAAGAGTGGTCATTTCGTTCGTCTTCACTCTACGTGCATACACAGAAATTTTGCTCTGTACATTGTATTTTGATCGTCAGATTAGGGACGCCCTAGCGGAGAATAGTAGAGTTCTGAATGAGGAAAGACTCGAACAATTCTAGGAAAATCTTAATAAAAAAATTTCCATTTGTATGAGGATGTTTTTTCGTGTTTACGTTATTTGGGCCTGCATACATATGGACCATGATTTTTGTTCGCCTTCTACTTTGATTTTAGAGATTAACTAAATTTAGTAATAATCCTTTATCCAATTATTCAGCTTCTGAGTAATAAATTATTATTATTAGCAGTTTAGAATTATCGAGGTTCATCAGGCGTACTCAGGTGAAATTTATTTAGATTTCTACATTTTTTTAGATAAATTCGAATTTGACTTACCTAATCGCTTCGATATTTCAGAATTATGCATTTTTGGATTATCTTGCGCAATTTTACGCCTCTGTAGCCTCGACCAAACCATAAATGCATTCATTGGACGTTTTATGTGTTCTTCTACCTGCCGCTTCGACAGATGATTTTGATGGTGATGCGCAATTAAACTGTTAAAATTATTTAGACTAAACAAATTTTTGTTATTAAATCTACCTTGTATGCTGATTATGTGTAAATTAGTGCATACCTTGAATTATTATTACTATTATTGTTGTTATTATTTACTAAACTACCATTGCCGCTTAGTCCAATATTTGTATAAAAATTTGATGTCATTTGACTAATGTCACGATTATTGAGGCTATTCAAATTTGTGTTACCAATAATATGTGAATTATTTACACCAGCACCACTGCCGCCTCCACCACCACCACCACCACCAACACCACCTCCACCCCCTGTTGACCCATTTAACGTGTGATGATGGTGATGATGATGATGACTCAAGTGATGAGGATTATGATGATTATGGTGACTCGATAACGATGATGATGAAGTTGTTGTTGGCTGTATAGTTGCTAATGGGTGTGTTAATGCTAATCCCGGCAATGTTAATGATGGTATTCGATCCATCATATTTGAATATTTTATGTATATCCAAAATTATTGTTTTATTTTTATAGCTAAAAAGAAAAGAATTTAAAAAAAAATACAATAAAATTTTTAAAATCACTTTGAATCAACAAAATTATTATTATTTTTTTTCTTAATTTCTATATTATCATCTCACAGCTGGAGATTTCTATTGAAATTATGATAAATTCTTTACACATCTTATATGGTTTAAGATCACAAAAAACTTGTTTTATATGTATTTTAATTATATGATACGTAGACGGACGGTATATATGCCTTTAAGATTGCGCAGTCACTTCGGTATATATATGAATTTGGTTTGTCAAAAAGTTTTGTGCTCACCGTAATTTATAAAAGCTCGTCGGTTACGCCAGAAGCTGTACGACCGACCAAATACATAAATCACAGAAATAAAACAATTGGAAGGTGTTGTGTTTATGAGATCATTTCGGAGGCTACCAAATTAATAACATTTTTTTGACTGAAATATACGTTTTCATCTCACATCCACCTGTAACGTTAAGAATCAAGCACATTTTCGGGCTGTACTAAACGGTGGGCATATACCACTCGCATACATCTATTTCTCAAGTACATAATTATATTTCAATAAAATTCCTGCAAAAATGCGGTAACCGTATAATGAGATGCTGAAGACAAGATAAAAATGAAATAAAATAAAATTCAAGTGTGAAAATGATTGGTATTGTAGTACACATCTGTTAAGAAGAAATGAGAGTTAAGAAATGATTGATAATTAATTTTTGTCACGATTTTATTTTTATTTTTTTAAATAAATAAAATTAATTATATATAGCTTAAGAAATAAGAAGCTTTTCTTGGAGGCATTATTTTTATGAATTCAGGTGAAACGCGAGATAAATTTGTAAGTATAGCGCACGTGGCCAGTTATTTAAACGAATAATGAATATTATTCATGACAGACGCTTATACTCGCATTACAATAACGAAGTATAAATAAGTTTTAAGTATTAGATGGCTTTTGAATACGGTAATCGATATGTAGGTTGTTGCTAATGAAGATGCTAAACGACCAAAATTGATTGTATTTAGGAAGAAGGCAGACAGTTAATAAAATCAATCCGAGTTTATGGTGCACCTAAATCGAAAGGTATTGTTCGGCATAATTGAAATCCACTTTCTTGTCACACGGTAAACAATTGTTTTCTAACTACATTATGTGCAGACTTAGAATACTTATGTAAACTTTTGGTGTAACAAAAAAACATTTTTGTTTTCATTTGACGCCTTCATATGCCACTTGTAGCAATATTTTATTTAGATTTTGTCGCTCAGGTATGGGAAAATTTTGAAACAATTATGATTAGAAGCCTTAATTTTTGGGAGATTTTATAGGTTTTAAAAACAAACGGGTATTGTATCAAAATTATGTAATGCCTTAGTTTACATCTTACCATTCTTCGGAATTGTTTTCGAAGTTTTGAATTGTAAACATTGTTACTAGTTTATGCAGGTTTTATCATCGGAAACTGTATCATTGGAACTGATATAGGCAAGAGTTTTAATTTATAAAGTTCAAGTACAGGTGTGAAGTTTTCAACATTTATCAAAAGTGTAGCTACACAAATTAATAAAAAAACAAAAATGTAGATACACAATGTAACAAAAAGTGTAGAATTACATAGAAAAATTATGGCAGGGTTGAATTTGTTATAATTTCCACTAAATATAATCTAATCGAATCCGCGGCATATAACTGTGACCTTTCGGGATTTTTTTTGTTTAGTGTAAATCGAAAAAATAATATAAAAAGTGTTAACCGGCTCTTGTGGTTGTTTAAGGGCCAACAACAATTAATTCTGGAGCTGGCACCACAAATCTGAGTACACTGGCATTTCGAGGACACTCCCTACAATTTCTAGTGATATGCGGCATATCACTGCGATCTTTCGGGAATTTTTTTTGTTTAGTGTAAATCGAAACAAAAATATAAAAAGTGTAAACCGGGTCTTGTGGATAGTAAGAGCCGTTAACACTTAATTCTAGAGATGACACTATAAATCTGGGTATACTAGCACTTCGGAGACACTCCCTACAATTTGTGTTGAAATGCGGCATATCACTACGAACCTTCGGATTTTTTTTGTTTAGTGTAAATCGAAATAATATTATAAGAAGTGTAAACCGGCTCTTGTGGTTGTTTAAGGGTCGTTAACACTTAGTTCTAGAAATGACATCACAAATCTGAGTATGCTGGGTCTTCGAGGACACTCCCTACAACCTTTAGTGATATGCGGCATTTCACTGCGACCTTTCGAAAAACAATTTTGTTTAGTGTAAATCGAAACAATAATATAAAAAGTGTAATCCGGCTCTTGTGGTTGTTTAAGGGCCATTAACACTTAATTCTAGAGATGACACCACAAATCTGAGTCGCAGTGATATTCCGCATATCACTAAAAATTGTAGGGAGAGTCCCCGAAATGCCAGTATACTCAGATTTGTGGTGTCATTTCTAGAATTAAGTTTTTTATGTAATTCTACACTTTTTGTTAAATTGTGTATCTACTTTTTTGTTTTTTGTTAATTTGTGTAGCTACACTTTTGATAAATGTTGAAAACTTCACACCGGTAGTTCAAGTGATTTTAACCTTCACCGATTAAATTAGCCCACATTAATGAAACCTATACAATAATTTGTTACACTTTTATTAAAATTTATTACAACAAATCCCGATTTTATTACAGTTACCGTTTTCGAGGAGCGAGTAGTGGTCGATTAAGCTTATAATTAAACCTACACCACAAAAAATGGTAACTTTTGATATAGCTCTGATATCGAAATGGTTCTTCGATCAGAATTTATTACAAATTAATTACATATCAATGGTTTACTCAATAGCACCCTTATGATTTGCCTAATGATAAATTTCACCCTAAAACAACTATTATCATTAAACACTTATTGAGATAAATAATGCAAAGTGATGCGGTGAATATGTTGTGGACAACACACCAATTTCTTTTACCTGCACGATAGCACATAGATCTAGAATTCACTACTCATGATTTCTAAAGTGAAAAATTAAACTTTAGGGACGTTGTTTAATGATGTCTCACATCAAACATTTCCCAGGAGGGAGGGTACTAGAAAAAGAGGTTAGAGTAACATTTGAATATCAAAAAACATTTAAATTAAAACATAATATTTCATTTTATTAGGAAACATAACAAAATATCACATTAAATTTCGCACAGATTTCGCATGGATCTCCACATTTATGGGAAAAGCTTTAGTAAGTAGTTTTAATCGTAATAAACAATCCGCCTGGTCTGTAGAGATATCCAATTTTTCTAAAATAATTTTTTCGAATCGCGTATATGGAAGCTACCACTTCCGGTGAACCGATGTTAACCGAAAATTACTAGGATCTTCCTCTTTATGTGAAAAGTTTAAGTATGGAGTTCCATCCTGATCAATCAATCCGTAAGTGCTGTACAGAGACTAAATTTTTACTGAAAAACATTTTTCTAACAAAAAGCATCATAGAACCTGCCACTTCCGGTAAACCGATTTCACCCAAAAATCACTGGGATCTCCTAATTCATGGTAAAAGCTTTAGTATAAAAGGTCCAAGGGAAGCTGCCAGTGGTGGCCTGATTTCGCCCAAAATACACCGAAATTTTCCAATATGTGGAAAAAGTTTAAGTATGAAGTTTCTTTCTGACTAATCAATTCATCTGCGTTGTACAAGGCCGAAGTTTTGTACCAAAACTGTATTTTTGCAACAATCGTCTTATCCGCTTAAATTTTGGAAAACTGATCTAAACTGATATTGTTGCAAATTTAAGTTAAAATCATTTAGTCCATAAAAGTAATCATTTACGAAAAAAACATAAATGATTTACTTTTCAAAATATTAGCAAAAAACGAAAAAGCTCACATAGTACCTACCATTTCCGGTAGACCGATTTCAGCCAAAAATCACTGGGATCTCGCAATTTATGGGAAAAGCTTTAGTGTAGAAGGTCAAGGGAAGCTGCAACTTCTGAGAGCTAATTTTAGCCAAAAATCACTGGGGTCTTCAATTTATAGAAAAAAGCTTAAGTATGAAGTTTCATCCCAATCAATCCATTTATCTTTGCTGCTCGGATGTCGATTTAACCGTTTTTCTCATAAATGGTATATTTTCAAAATACATGCATCAAACGAATTAGCTCCTATGGAGATGTCACTTTCGGCGAGAAAACGGAAAATCCCCTAATAGAAGCTGTCACTTCCGGTAAATCAATTTCGGTCAAAATTCGCTGGGATCTCTCAAATTGTAGAAAAACTTTAGTATGAAGTTTCATTCCGATTAGTAAATCCATTTGGGCTGTAAAAGAACGAATTTTTGTTATAATCAGTTTTTGTCAAAGCTCGTTATTTCCGATTAAATGTTGAGAAACTGATATGGTGGTTTTATTTAGTATTGTTGCAGATTTAATTTAGAATCTTTTAAATGACTTAAATCACACATCAAGGCAATACTTAACATGAGAGTTAAAATAGAGCCATAGCGGGTTAATACCGCAGTGCAAAAAATGTCAAAGTTTTAATCATACGAAGAAATATTGTCAAAGGGGGACTAGATGCGTGAAATGTGCCGGAAAGCATCATTCCCAAGTATGCCGGTTAGTAAAAATGTTGCTGCAAAATGTGTCAATTGCAATAAGCCACATCCCGCAAACGTGGGCGGTGCTAGTAGGGGTGCTAGTTGACAGCCTCCTCGTGGCGCATCCTGGGCAATGCAATTAATTAATTAAATTAGAGAAACAGAATAGCAGATAGTCAACAAAAAAAAATGAATTGTCGGATGTAAACAATAACCAGGGTGGGTGGGTCCGAACTCAGATTCTAAATTCCACCCTGATCTATGGGCCTGCTCCACGGACTCTGGAGGGAGCAACGCTTTCCTATTGCAAAGGAAAACGTCGATAGGCAACCAGGCTGATCCTGTTCCTAGTACTACTGGAAGCACGGAACAAGTGATAAATGAGAAGTATTAAGGCACTTCCTAGAACACCACCATCAACTCCACCGCCAGAGAGCACCGGTCTGTGTGAACGAAACAATGAGAAGGAAAATACCTCTTCTATCAAGCATACAAATTTCGAGCCAACTTCTCAAGCCACGCCCAGTGAACGAACAGTTTAAATAAACAACGCGGAGTTAATAAATAAATTTGTGAAATGGAGAAATTAATCGCGCAGCTGAACAATGATGTTGCCGTGCTAAAGAAAGAAAACCTTATGCTAAAGGAAACAGTAAATAAAAATAACAACGCAGGGAACTCAGCATTATTGAACAACCAATTTCAAGTACTCACAGATCTAGACGAATATCACACGGATGTCGATTGAAAGGAAACCAATTGGAGACTACAGAAATCCCAGAGAGCAAATAAGAAACCAAGAAAAGAAACCAACCCAAGCAAGAGGAAAGCTGAATCATCACCAGAAATTGAGCCAATTCAAACCCACATTAGAAACAGGTTCCACCCCCGATCAATATTCTAGAAATAACAAATCACGGTAGTATTCAGAAATTGATGAAAGAAGTAGTACGAAATGACTACAAAGTAATATCGCTCAGTAATAATATTTGGAAAAGAAACACAACGGAGCCTGAAGGAGCGCCCTGTCAAGTTTAAGTCACATTTTGTATGTAGATTTCCACTGATATAAGACTAAATTGAGAGCAATAGTCCTGATTACCCGTGCTTGGATGCGTTAATTTAAGTTAAAAGGGTCTACAAGCAGTTTGAAAATGAATTGTTTCCGATAGTAGTAATGCATTAGGTACTGAAAATAGCATGAACACTTTACTCTCAAGGAATTGTGTAATAAATAATTACAATAGATTGATATTAAATTCCCTGAAATGGACATTCTAAAAAAATTTAACTCCATTTCAGGTCAAGTGCTATAGATTAATGGATTATTTAAAAGTGTTTTAAATAATAATTTGCATTTTTGGCCTTTGAAACTCTTTCTAAAGCATTTAGAGTGTTGTACCTCAGCAGACGTAGCTCGTCACTATGGAATCTTCAAATGCTTGCAAATCACTGGTGGTAGCATCAAAAGAAGTTTAGAACCTTAGTTTATTAATTTTGTTTCGTTGAGCACATGTTGTGAGGTAGTTCGAATATTAATAAAACAGAGCCGATTTTGCTTAAATATTTAAACACTTCTGAGTTTAAAATTCTTAATAATGGCTGCGAGCCAACTTTTATCTTTTATGTAAAGAATGAAGTGATTGATATTAGTTTATCCTCTTTGTGTATTATTTACTTGCCCTTCAAATTAAAAACAACTGATGACATTCTAACTTCTGCCCAACTAATTTTTTTTCGATTGTATGGCCACTGTTGGCGCTACCTAGTTTTTTTTAGTTTAGCTAAACGCGTACTTCGGATAAATGCATGACTGAAAATAGGAATCATTTTTTATTAAGTTACATCTGACAGGATCACACTTCCACCATATTATTGAACTTTTATTTTTAATCCATTCGATGCATGGCTTTGAACACACTCCAAGTCACGACGCAAAAAGTAAACACATTTTTTGTAATTGTGAAATTCTAAATTTGTCACAGACGAGCACGAATTAAATTACTAAATTCCATCACACATATCGAATTCCTATATAACAGAGGATCACGTCAATCAAACCCACACTTTAATCGTGATGCCAATGTTGACACAATCAAATTACTTCGATGAATCGTCAAAAATCGAAGAAAAAAATCGTAAGAATTTCCAAATATACAAAAAAAAGGTAAAAAATCGAAATTGGTAGCAAACTGTAACACTAACAATAATTAAATTTGGTTACTGCACACCTTCTGTGAATAATACACAATCAAAGACGGGTAGCCGATTTCTATACACAAAAAATTTCTTCGTGTTTTGCTTGCGTAATATGCTGTGCTGAATAAATTCTCTACGTATATCAAAAATTCCCCGCTGAGTGTTAGACCCTATACACATCCACAAATACAAAAAAAAAACTTAAGACGAAATCCAATTTATGTTCAACAAAAAAAAAATCGTTCTAAAGGTTAAACGATCGCAGGTAAGGTTATCGTTCGTATACAAACTTTAGAAAATTATTCAAGGTGATAAAAAATTTGTTTTTCAAATCAATTAATTTCCCAACTGTAAACTTAACATTTTTCACTTACGTAAATTATTGATTCGAGAATTATTTTTTTATTGTACGATATAATGGTGAAACTCATAAATATAACCCTTTTTGGTGTTGTTGTGTTGTGTAATTAAAATAGAAAAACAATAGAAAATGGGAAACCATACGCAAAGAACAACGAACGTTGGAAAAATGGTGACACATTTTATGTAAAATATGCTGAAGCAAAAAACATGTTTATACTTGAGGGTTGGTAAAGCTTTTTCTTATTAATGAATTTTAATTAATTAATTATTTATTTATTTATTTACATTTAAATTTAACAAAAAAAAAAATCAAAACAATTTACCATAGGAATTTTAATTGGAAAATGGAAAATTGATTTGAAAGGGCAAACATTTTTAATTTGGTGTGTTTGGTAATTGTACTTGAGAATAATGTATATAACACCCAATATGTGGTGTATCATGAACGAATAAGTGATCAGATCCGTTATGTGGTTTCATTTTCTGTATCTTGCAATTACGAACCAATTAAAACTGGAGGTTACGTTGGATGTAATGTAAATGATTTGAATGCTATGGTTGGATTTAATTATTTTAATTACAAAAATTCTTCAAGGGAGGCCTCGATTATTTTTATTAAAAGTTAATTTTAACATTGTTGATTGTTCGAGATAACCAGCCACAAATATAAAAGTTTAAATACGACAATTCTATGCAATTTTTTTAATTAACTGTACAAAAAATGTACTAAATGGTTGTCAAACACAAATCGCCTGAAAACTCTTTTATGTATTTTAGCTAAGCAACCTTTATGAAATTTATTTCAGTCGCAAATTATATGACTGGGAAACTTTTTTCATGGCCTGTTTAAGTCCAAGGCTCCCTAATTTATGAATTTAGCACAAGTACTTTCTAGCGGGGCCGTATGGCCCCCCGTTGGAAACACTGTTTAAAGAAATAATATTTTCAAAGAAAACCTTAGTCGGCTGTCAAACAAAAATTAAATTTTCCATTTATGTGGAACTCTTGTAAAGCCATAAATTTTAACTGAATACAAACAACCCTACATGTAAGAAATACATCATAGCAGCCTGTGTCGGCAGCCTGTAGCGGCCATGTTGTTTTGGTGGCGCCACTCTAATCAGGTGTTTTTTTTCAGACACTGATACCGGAGTACGGGATTGGCTGCCTCCATGAAGTATTCATAAATGGATACGAGTATACTCTGGGCAATGTTCTGTAGAACAAACGGTTATGGTATTCAATCCCAACGTAGTAGTGAAGAAGAATGAGGTTTTCATTTTCTCGCTTTAGATACTCAATTTCTCCACTTAGCTTTGAAAATAATTGCTCCATATGCTCTAGTCTCGCCAAGAGATCCATATTCTCCTTTTCTAGGTCAATACTTGTTTTACTAAATTCGGGTATTTGTAAAGCAAAATTTTCGGTGGAATCACTTATTTCATATAATGTTTGTCCAGAACGTCTAGGTATAGCGTTAGAAAAGGTATCGGCTTGGTCAGCTACCGAGTTGCTTTTATTTTTCTTTATGGGTGATTTTTATAAATTTAATCTTCTCTGGAACGGATTTGATGCTCCCTGATAATGCAATAGATGAGGCCATCTTCCCCAGAATCCTTAGAGCCTGTCTCGACAGAGAGTGGATTTACCAATGTTGATATTGGCGTACCACCTGCGGGGTATTATTTCCTTTTCTTGGTACCATTGCATAGTTTTGATTGACTAATTAGCTATTCTGCTTCACTACTACGAAGGGATTGGGTACCACAACCATTCGTTCTACAGAATATTGTCCAGAGTGAGTCATTTATGAATACTTCGTGAAAGCTGTAAATTCCGTACTCCATTTGATTTAAGTGTGTTCAATTGTGTTACATAAATAAATTCGTGATTATGTTATCACAATACCGCAATCTTACATATTCATTAGGCCTGCCAAATGTTCTAAGTGTAAGGAAAATATTTCCAAATCTCGTTATCATGTCATGTCAAATGCGCAAATATTTCTGTGGATTTGTTGGAGGGCATTCAAGATCGGTCTTCAAAGTGGCTTTGGGAACTGTGTCGGGATATATCAAGTCACTAGTTACTCGAAACTGATGCTTCTGATTCGGAATAGAATGTAAGCCTAACTGATATCATGAAAGAATTGGAGAAAATGACTAAACAATTGGCTACACTAGATGAGCTTCGTTCATGGCCCTAATACTGCACCAGCAGTTGTAGCACAATCCAATGAAAATTGTACTGGAATTTTTTACAAATTGTAAAAAATTCCAGTACCATTTTCATTGGATTGTGTTTGCCGACAACATATCAGCATAGTTTAACCCCAAAAAATCTACCCCTGAAGGGTTCGATACATTTTGATTGATTTTTGTGGGTGTGTACTGTTGACATTGTACCAATGTCATGCACAGGAATGAAGTTCGAAGCATAATGCTCCATTTTTGTGAGTGTGGGCTGTTGTAATAAATTCGTGGGTACCAATTTCATGCATAGGAATGAAGTTATATGCATTATTATCGATTTTTGTGGGTGCGGGCTGTTGTAATCAATTCAGCGGTACCTATTTCGGGCACAGCAAGGAATTTCGATGCATTATGATCGATTTTTGCGGGTGCGGGCTGTAGTAATAAATTCAGCAATACCTATCTCTTGCGCAGAAAGGAAGTTCTATGCATTTTGATCGATTTTTATGGGTGTGGGCTGTTGTAATAAATTCAGCAGTACCTAATCCTTGCGCAGAAAGGAAGTTCGATGCATTCTGATCGTTTTTTGTGAGTGTGGGCTGTTGTGATAATTTCCGGCATACCTACTTCTTCCACAGGAATGAAATTCGATACATTTTGATTGATTTTTGAGGATGTGGGCGGCTGTAATAAATTTATCGGTACCTATTTCATGCATAGAATGGAATTTCGATCGGTTTTTGAGGGTGTGGGCTGTTGTAATAAATTCAGCAGTACCTATTTCATGTATAGGATGCAAGTTCGATGCGTTATGATCGACTTTTGTGGGTGTGAGCTGTTGTAATAAATTCAGCGGTACCTATTTCGTGCGCAGGAAGGAAGTTCTATGCAGTATGGTCGATTTTTGTGAGTGTGGGCTGTTGTAATAAACTCATGGGTACCAATTTCATACATAGGAAGGAAGTTCGATACATTTGGATCGATTTTTTAGGGTGTGGGCTATTGTGATAATTTCCGGCATACCTACTTTCTTGCACAGGAATGAAATTCGATACATTTGATCGATTTTTGTGGGTGCGGGCTGTTGTAATAAATTTATCGGTACCTATTTCATGCATAGAATGGAATTTCGATACATTTTGATCGATTTTTGAGGGTGTGGGCTGTTGTAATAAATTCAGCAGTACCTAATTCTTGCGCAGAAAGGAAATTCGATACATTTTGATCGATTTGTATGAGTTTGGGCTATTGTAATAAATTCAGCGGTACCTATGTCAAGCATAGGAGGGAAGTTTGATACACTTGGATCGATTTTTCAGGGTGTGGGCTATTGTGATAATTTCCGGCATACCGACTTCTTGCACAGGAATGAAATTTGATACATTTTGATCGATTTTTGTGGATGTGGGCGGTTGTAATAAATTTATCGGTACCTATTTCATGCATAGAATGAAATTCGATACATTTGATCGATTTTTGTGGATGCGGGCTGTTGTAATGAACTCATCGGTGGCAATTTCATGCATAGGAATGAAGTTCTATGCATTATGATCGATTTTTATGGGTGTGGGGTATTGTAATAAATTCAGCGGTACCTATTTCGTGCGCAGGAAGGATGTTCTATGCAGTATGATCGATTTTTGTGAGTGTGGACTGTTGTGATAATTTCCGGCATACCGACTTCTTTCACAGGAATGAAATTCGATACATTTTGGTCGATTTTTGCGAGTGTGGGCTATTGTAATAAATTCAGCGGTACCTATTTCATGCATAGGAAGGAAGTTCGATACATTTTGATCGATTTTTGAGGGTGTGGGCTGTTGTGATAATTTCCGGCATACCGACTTCTTGCACAGGAATGAAATTCGATACATTTGATCGATTTTTGTGAGTGTGGTCTATCTATTTCTGGCCTAGGAAGGATGTTTGATGGATTTTGATTGATTTTTGTGGTGTTTACTAGCATTGCTTATTACTTTTGTAGGGGCAGATTTTGGCAATTGAGCTATTCCAATGTATTGTAATTTGTTTTGTAAAATCTTCTTGTGATACTAGAAACGATACAACAAAAATTCAATGAAATACAAAAGTCGTGGTGTGACGAGAAATATGGTTTTTAAAAAATTTCACCCCCTTAGGAGTAGTTAGTTTCGGGAAGTTGATCTATGCTAATATGTTGTAATTAATTTGTAAAAAATTCCAGTACCATTATCATTGGATTGTGCTAGAAGTGCTAGTGCAGCATTAGAGTCATTCTTCGTTTTATCATTAGCAATTTAAAATTGGAAAATAGTGCCTTGCCAAATAAAATTAGTAAGTTAAAAGAACAAGTTAGCATACAAAACACTAAATTACGTGCACAGGATGCTCAATTGGATAAATCAAACCAAATTCAATATGCTAATTGCATTTCTATTGCTGGATTACCAATAAAGCACGATGATATTAAAGCTGTCATTGTTAATACACTTTCTAAATTGGAGCCATCATTTGTGTCAAATTTCATCGAAGCTATAGCTAACTATTAAAGACAATATTCTTTTAAAAATGCGTAAATATAAAACACTAAACAGCAGTATAGCATACCAAGCAGCGAATTAATATCATGCAGCAACTAACGAAGTACCAAGCGCAGCTCAACCACGAAACTAAAAATATAAAGTCAAATCTGGTCAAATATATTTACGTAAATCAGCAGAAAGTAATGTTTGCCGTATTCATTTTCATTCTCATACGCAACAATGAGCATTATCAGCTTTATGGATTACCTCCTTTCTCAAAATATTGTGCTCATATGTCAAAAATATTGCGGAGGGAAGTAATCGATTATCTATACGAGAACTGTGGTGCGTCGAGATATAATTTAAGTTTACTTTCGCCGGCTCAAGCAGTGTTACGTATTCAGCGAACGGAGGACGAAATGATTTTGGCTTACTTAGCGCATATTGCAGAAGGTGGAATTTGGTTAGGAGAGGAAACTTTATTGGTTGTATCGGAAAAGTATCTGGTAAGAATTGAAATATTTCAGGATTGTAATACGCCGATCATCTTTGGGGTCAACTTTAATTGGATATTGAGATTATATTCTAGTAATAATCACTATAATACAGTAATAAAATCATCAAAATGTATTGGAGAAATTCCATTACAAACTTTGCCAATCATTGACAAATACAGGAACGTGTACACAGATTCTAGCAATTTTAGACTTATGGACGAGTTATATTTCCCTTCGCTAAACGAAAGTGTCACATTAAGTAACACCCACAAGAAGATTAGATTAGGTATACAATGAATGTTAGAGGCTGTGCAAACCTTAAAAATAGAGAAGATTTAGACAAATTTTGGATTGGGAACGAATTAGATATTGTGGCTATACAAGAAACAAATATAGCAGCTTCTGAATTTTTAAGCACCAATTATAGATGGTTTTTGAGTGGAAATAGGAAATAACCTGCTCTATTAGTTAGACGGAACCGCAACATACGAATTATTAGATTTTTTGGAATATCGGAGCGTATGTGTTATGGAACGATATGCCTAAACGAGAGTAAACAATTCATTGTAATATGCGTTCATGTTCCACCAGGACTCAATGCAAAAAAAGCTCATTCATATTACACAAAGCTTTCAATTTTACTTAATAAAATTTCAAGAAACAAGGAGTTGTTTTAACACAATTAAGACCACCTCCTAATGCGAACTAGATCTTCTTTAAAAATTGGAAAATTACGCGGGAAATGGTCTTCACTATCAGACCATAAACTAATCTTATGCGAGGCTTGGAAAGATGTGAGGAAAGGTGAGACTTTAAGGCAAGAGGAGATACCAGATAGAATGGGCAATACGCATGAACTAGCAGCAAATACGTCGTCAAAATAATGGACCTTAGAACAACTTAAAGACAAAGTATACTTAGACAAGTACCACGAAGTGGTGAAATTTGAGATATCTCAGGTCGATACAAGAGTGTTACCATCTGACGCACTTTGGCGATTATTAATTAACGCTATGCGCACTGCTGCAAATTGTTACTTAAAAAACACTTACACTTACTCCGAGAAGAAGGAAATGTTTGGCAAACGTTCGACCATCCACTTATCTGATGAGGAGAAATAAAATAGACAGAAGTGTGGTGGTCCAAAAAAGTCAAATTCTTAACCAGCAGTATAATAGAGCAAGATTGGAACAATGCCAACAATTCTTTTCAGAAATCGGTCAATATAAACCCCAGGAAAGAATGAAAAGGTTTTATCTCTATAGCGCAGTGGGAACGAGACTTACAAAACTCCCAAAGTATCCAAGTACCACTAATAACAGAAAATGATTACTCACCGAATGAGGAACCGCCAAGCGCAGAGGAAATTTTTGATATTGTAAAGGGAATGAAGGCAGGAACGGCAGCTGGTTTAGACCAAATACTTTAACAATTAATAATCTCTTTACCTGAAGAAGGGTGGAATCTGTTAGTAAGGTTCTTACAGTTAATCTGCTTGACCAACTCTAATCCAGAAGAGTGGATGGAATCAGTTCAAATACCACTCAAGAAAATTCTTAAACCAAAAACATTATCTGATTACAGAAGAATCACAATCACTGATGTAGGATACAGAATGTATGCCAAAATTTTGCTTAATAGATTATTAAAATATTCCGGAACCTTGGGTTCGTGCCAAGCACTTTCCTGAAAAACAGGTCAACAGACGATCACATGTTTGTGGTAAGAAGAGTGATGAAAGAGGAATGGCGACATGGAAGGACGCTTTTCGTATTGTCTTTGAACATAAGTCGGGCTTTTGATAGCGTTGATTTGGAATCTGTCACCAGTAGGCTTAACAATTTGGAAACATACCGCACCACTTAATCTACAGGATTGTAAAAACATGTCTTTGGGAGAAAACATCTGTAATGTGGTACCAGCAAAGAACGCACTCGCCCCACTTGTTCAATGTCGTTCTGGATAATGTGTTACAAACGTTATCAGACCTACTACCATATGTTAAATTGAACCAGCATGAGGACATTGTGTTGCCGCTATTACTGGCCTACGATGATGACGTAATAATATTGCACACAAATTTGTCACAACTAAAAAAATAAAAATGTATAAAGCCATCATAGCTCCACTCTTAACGTATGGTTTAAAAGCAGCAACATCAACAAAAGCGAATAGATTAAAGCTTAAATGCTATGAAAGAAGAATTTTTTCAGAAATGTTAAAATTTTCATCTTTCAGGCCGGCCAGAAGAAATGTAAGAGAGGCATTATCAGGAAGAATAATTACAAAGAGGGTAACCGTTTATCGCATTTGCTATTGGGGTCATGTTCTAAGAAGAAACAGAGGCCCATATGTTAAATTCCGTGAAAAGGTATACACATGATCAAAAGTAAATTGGACGACCATGCTTCACATGGAATACATCGTTACGAAGAGACTTTAGCAAATTCAACGTATTTGATCAAGAATGGCAATTGCTCGCATAAGGCAAAAAAAAACTTAAAGAAAAAGCGGAAACGATTTACGATTTGATAGATGCATCTTCAGGGGATTCATCGAGTAAGAATTGGTCAAGCGAGAATGAACGGATGTGATCTTATATATAAAGAGTTGTTAAAGTTGGGATGTTGATACGTATGTGAATCCCGAAAAAGCCTTTAAAATTTAGGTGTGTTTCTCCGCTAAATTCATTAAAAGGCTTTTCAGCCCGAAAAATTAAAAACAAAATATGAAGAAAATCAAATTCCATTCCTAGAAAATAAAACAAGCTAAATAAAACAACACACAACAAATTTTAAGTAAAAAATTACCTTACAGTGGGGGTAAGGGACCTCCCCAGCTGATTTAATATTCGCTTCTGTTAAATTAGGTATCGGAATTATGCTCATATGTCACTGAAAAATTCTCCGTTCACAGAGTTTGGCAGATGTAATTGTACATGCCTAATTAATGCACTGACCAGGTCTTAAAAATGTTGTTCATGAAACTCTTTAATTCCAAAAGCGAAAACCAGAAGAAGGAAGCAACAAATCATAAACATTTATTTGGGCGTAGAACCCTCCTCATCTTTATGGTAATTAGACGGAAGATGCTCAATTGAACTGTCCCAACTAACCAACTAACCTTAATAATATAATTCTTTACTAACAAGGGTCTTTCGAAAGGGTAATGGTGCACTTGTGAGAACAAAACACCGAACTGCAATGTGGAAAAACGACAGTTTGTTCAAGTAGGTTCTTTTATAAGTTAGAACATTTAACAAATCCTTATCCAGTAGAATTAGAGACCTTCGCAGGTTCAGGATTCCTATAGTCAGTTTGGACACCGAATCGTGTCTTATGCAACAGATTTCGTCGAATTATTGGGTGATAATCAAATGAAGCAGCAGTAGTGCATGTGCTCAAGTAATTCAGTTGCTGTGTTGCTCGAATAAATCTGTGATCATCTTGACATGGGCATACTTAGCATGTAGTATGTTATAGGTAACCAGCATAACAGCTGCCCTGCGTTGTATACATCTTATCTTATCTTATTTTTCTCATACGTAACAATGAGCACCCCATTGATGATTGACAAAGAGGTTAAAGAGCTACCAATACATCTAAAAAAATGTTAAGTACAAGTACTATTAACTTACCTATACAAGCTAATCTTATCTTATCTATCTAGAAATACTGCTTAGGCCGGATTCATACTTCTTCGACCAATCATATTGCTCCAAAATAAAAATTTTTTTCTTGTGCATTTTGTCACAAGAGATTATTGGTCGAACAAATTGTTTGAATGAATGAACGAAGAAGTATGATCTCGGCCTTATTGTTGTTTATATAAATTTGACAGCTTTTGTTTACATTTCATACTTATATTTTACCTCTATGCTATCGATAATGCAGTTCATTGCGTATTGCTTAACCAAATTTATTAGCGTATCGTACGGTTTTTTATACTCGTACGGTGAATCGATTCATTTCATTATCGCATTTAAAATTTGCTTGGACTGTTCATGTTTACAATTTTTTTAGAATCCATTACTGGTATGTGAAACCTCCTTATCCGCATCGAAGTTGTTTAAACCGAGAAAACCGATTTGAAACTGTAAAAGCCCATTTTTAGCAATTTTCATTCAAGTTGATTCACCTGAGGAAAAAATTATTGGAATTGACCCGAGCTCCACCGAACGACGCATTAAACGAATTTTCTTGAAATTGGAACCCCCCAGCTATTTATCTATAAAGCTTACGAGCCGAAGGCATAACACAAAAGGTATCCGGGCTCTTCTTGTGTTCCGATTTTCCCTAAATCAAGATCCCTAAATCAGTAGCAACATGTAGCAACAACTCGCAACAAGCTTGCAATCGACGCCAATTTTTTCAAAATCAGTGAAATGAAATATAACTTTCCAAGAATTCCCATGAGTAAAGGACCCATCGGAATCAATTTGTGGTATTTAAAAACACCGGTCAGAAATTTTAATCAAAATAGTTCGACCCAAATTTTTTTGTCAAAAAAGTAATGGGACACGGGTCCCACCCAAAGGCGTTTGAGCCAAACAAAATTTAAAAATGTACCCAACAGGATAGCTCACTAAAACAATTTTCCGGAAATTAACACCCTACGAAATCAATCCCTGGCATTTGAAATCCTCCCTTAACCAATTTATAACAAAATCTTTTGTTCGAGAAAAGTCAAATAATGGAACCCGTCACTCCACCCGATGGCCCTTTAAATTTTTTTCCTGAAATCACAACCCATAAACCTATCAGAAATCATACACCGATTGCTCGTGGTGCTCCTTCAACAATTGTCTATCAAAATTTGCTCGGGCCTCACCGTAGGACCACCTTAACAAGCTTTTCAGATAGCACGACCCATCGCTATCGATTCCTGGCAATTGAACCACTTCAACAAGTTTTATCATATTCGTGTGAGCTAAAAAGTTTGGACTCGGGTCTTATCGGATGATCCTCTAAACCAATTTTTCGATTCAAAATTCGATTGGCATAGAAAACAATAAACAAATGTACCCGGCCTCTACCAAAATACCCCTAAACTAATTTTTTTAAAACGAGCACCCATCGCAATCGAGTTCTGTCATTCGAAAAAACCTTTTCATCAGATAATCTAATCGCTTATAGCTTCAAAGCTCCTGCATCACGGGTAGCTGCTTAGAATTAAGTGCATTTTCCGACAAAAATAAAACACAACAAGACATGCCGAACCACAAAATTTGACAGAAGCAACGTTAAACTGATTCAAACACTTTGTTATGAAATGTTAATACTAGCTAATACGCAATTAGTCAGTCTGCAAATTCGGAAAGGGCAATTAAATGATTGATACGAAAACATTTTATTGCGAAGCCTAAAGATGATTGGCCAGCTCACAAAGATGTTCAACGAACAAGGTGCGTACGATGCTATACATCCATTTGTTATTGACCCCGAAGTTGATCAAATTTTGCAAAACTAAACTAAATAGAATTTAGACGTTCTTTCTATCGAGGATTGGCCACTCGCAGAGATTACCAATAAACATGCTGCATTTGCGTAGTTAGCTTAAATCTTCCTGGACAAATACAAATTATTTCAATTTTCATACGATGACGAAACCCCATTGGGCTGCTCACTGAAATGTTCATCAGACAATTTCAGTCAACAGCCAATTTTCGATACAGTGAATGCCTAAGTTCCATTTATTTTAGTCTTGCAAAAATTGATCAACTTCAGGTTCAACAACAAAATGGTCCATACGATGATGAAAATGGGGATAATTTTTATTGCCCAGGAGGTCTTTAAACGCAAATACACTTTTTTTCGTTGAACATCTCTGTGAGCTGGCTAATCTTTGATACAGCGAACGTCTAAATTTAATTTATTCGATTTCGTGAATATTTATTAACAAGCGAGACAATTAAAGGGGATGCTCAATCACATGAATATTAGCAAAGATCTTGTGCAAAAATTTTAAAGATTTTTTGAGGGCAAGCACATCCACCCCTGGTAGTTATTAAATAAGTTGATTGTCAATAGGTTACACAGACAGCAATTAATTCGTCGACAAATCAACCGTAACATGTCAAGTCACCACTAAATCGCCTTAAACTTAGAAATTTAGCCAGAATTATAACTTATTTTGATAATGTTCAGAATAGAGGGTTGAACTGCGGGTTAGGTTGACTTATGCGGTAGAAAGTTATTACTCAAACCAATCCAATTCAAAAAATACATTAACACATAAAAATGGAAACATATTTTTTGTTGATAAAAATTTTCAATTATATACACTTGTTGTGTTTATATTTTTTTATTAAATTAAGTGCAATTATTATTAATTGAAAAATTATTGAACAACCAGAACAATAGTGAACACTAAATTTGTAATAATTTCAATAAATAATTTAATTTACTTTTTGTTTTTGGTATCGAAAAATAAAAACTATTCCAATTCAAATAAACGCATAATTTTATTAATTAATAGTATGGTACTTGAACATTAAATAAAACGGGTGACCCGTAAAAAATATTATTACAGAAATATCCACGCTTTGGTTCAAAATCCTCTACTCCGAATATGTTTCGCAATTAAAGTTTTTCACAGATTGCATGGTAATTTTTGTCCGGTATCCAGCTACTTTAATTAAACAAACAAATCCCAATTCAATACCAAAAATAGATGGATTTGATATGCATCGCATGTGATTTGCAACCAAGTTTTACCTTCAAACAACTTTATTACAGAAAATCCACTCTAGAACCGAAGCTTTTTTAGTGTTACAACATATTTTACCATTCATGTATAATTTAATTAATCCACAATGATACACGAAATGCTACGCCATACAAAAGCTACAAATGCCGAATTTTTATTTTATTTCAAAATTTTATTGTTTGGTAAAAAATTTCTACCGAAAAACATAATTCACAAAATCAATTGGATACGAGTTAACCTCAATTGTAGGTATACAATTGGAATCATTTCGTTCGAACGATCAAACAAAATTTTGTCAAGGTGATTTGGAGAACAAATTTTTGGAAGTAATTTTGGCGACAAATACCATCACGAACTACAACATTGGTGCTTTTTTGTGGTCTACCTATTTCGAATCGATCTTGTAATGTTAAGAATTTTAATTTTTATTTCACGCATTTATAAAACTTTATAAACTTAAAAAAATTAAAAATCACGAAATTTTCGATCGAAAAGAAATTTTTGTATTTTGACTTTGATTAGTCCAAATTTACCCATCATGAAAAAATGTCAATAATAACCCAAAATACCTGTAGATTTATATTAGGGTAATCGTTTGATCGCTTCTTAACATATTTATTCCACCTTGAAATGTTTTTTGCATTCGACTTAAACATTTCGGTTTACAGTTTTCCAAGTTACACAATAAATCGATAAACGAATACAGTTCTGATTTAAATAATTACCATTGCACCAACCAGGAAAATTTACATAAAATGAAAATCGAAAATTTCAATTAAACATTTTTTTACGAAACAACTCAAAAAATGTTCTAATTCTTCATTGATTTTGTAGAAAATTCCATTTAAAAATTATCATGTTATAGTTTTATAGCAAAGGAATAATTTGTCACCAGCACCAGAGCGGTGAATCTGAGAACAAAAATGTTTGTAATAAAATTTGTCCTTCTCGAAGAGTTTTCAACGAAAAGTGATTTATATGTCACATGACTGTGCGGATAACTTTTGAATTTCAAAATGAAACTTTGCATACCGATTAAGCCCAATTTGTGCTAATTAGTGCTTACGGGAAAAAATTAGTGCTAGTCCAGGAGCCGAAAAAACGGGAAAATAAAATTTCAAATTTCGCCTGAAAGACGGACTAAATAAAACCAGATTTCTAGAAAAAACCAGAAATAATTTAAGCCTAATTTTAAAACTTTCTAAACGCCGCTAAACTGATGCAATTTGTGCTTATCATAGAAATTTAATTTTCATAAATTTTCATTCATAAATCGAGGAAAATCAAAGCAGCCCCTGAAAGATACTATGTATGTATATAAAAAAAACAGAGATATATCGTTCAATAATATTTGTGTTGAACAACAAATTAAACAATAGAAATAAAATGTTCTAAAATCCAAGTCATAAGCAATTCAGATAGCATATTCCTGTCAGGTATGTTCATTGCCATCCCAAAAATATAGTGGCTGAATTTGTGCTAATCCAGAATAGGCCCAATTCCATTGAACAACAACGACCGTTGAATGAACAATTTTCTGACAAAAATTGTTCTAGAAACCAATGAAGTTGGTACTTCTGATTGCTTATTCCGATTAGGTATGTTCATTGCCATTTCTGGATGAGCACAAATTCAGCCACTATAATTTTCGGATGGCAATGAACATACCTAATCGGAATAAGCAATCAGAAGTGCTAACTTCATTGGTTTCTAGAACAATTTTTGTCAGAAAATTGTTCATTCAACGGTCGTTGTTGTTCAATGGAATTGGGCCAACCCTGGATTAGCACAAATTCAGCCACTATATTTTTGGGATGGCAATCAAAATACCTGATAGGAATATGTAATCAGACGTGCCAACTTTATTGGTTTCTAGAACACTTTTTGTAAGAAATTTCTTGATTCAACCGTCCTTGTTGTTCAATAGAATTGGGCTAATTCTGGATTAGCACAAATTCAGCCAATTTATTTTTCGAATGGCAATGAACATACCTAATTAGAATAAGCAATCAGAATTGCCAACTTCATTGGTTTCTAGAACACTTTTTGTCAGAAAATTGTTCCGTCAACGGTGGATGTTGTTCAATGGAATTGGGCCAATTTTGGATTAGAACAAATTCACCCACTATATTTTTCGGATGACAATGAACATATCTGACCTGAATATACTATCTGAATTGCTTTTGACTTGGATTTTAGAACATTTTATTTTTATTGTTTAATTTGTTGTTCAACACAAATATTATTGAACGATATATCTCTGTTTTTTTAATATACGAGTACATAGTCTCTTTCAGGGCTGGTTTGATTTTCCTCGATTTATGAATGAAAATTTATGAAAATTATATTTCTATGATAAACACAAATTCCATCAGTTTAGCGGCCTTTAGCAAGTTTTAAAATTAGGTTTAAATTATTTCTCTTTTTTTCTAGAAATCGGGTTTTATTTAATCCGCCTTTCAGGTGAAATTTGAAATTTTCTTTTCCCGTTTTTCGGCTCCTGGAATAGCACTAATTTTTTCCCGTAAGCATTAATTAGCACTAATTGGGCTTAATCGGTATTCGGTATGCAAAGTTTCATTTTGAAATTCGAAAGTTTCTCTGCAGCAGTTACTCACGTCAAATTAAACAATAAAAATAAAATGTTCTAAAATCCAAGTCATTAGCAACTCAGATAGCATATTCCTGTCAGGCATGTTCATTGCCATCCAAAAAAATATAGTGGCTTAATTTGTGCTAATCCAAAATTGGCCCAATTTCATTGAACAACAAACAGATATCTAGCTAGCCTAATCGATGAAAAAATTCTGATTATTCACAGTGGAAGGCGACGAAGGAATTGAAAAGACCCAAAATGCAAGTACCGCTTCTTAAAAAAGAGATGATTTTGATATACGCCCAGTGACTCTCAATGAATTAAAAGAAGAAATAAAATGCAACGTGAATGTTAAAAAAGCCCCAGGGTATGACTTGATTACTTACCAAATAATCAAGGCTCTATCAGGTAAAGGATAAGCTACTAGACATAATGAATGCAAGCTTTGGGTTAAAATATGTTCCGTGGCAATGGAAGTAGCAGAAGTAATCATGATAACAAAACCTGATAAACCTCCTAACGATAAAAAACATACAGGCCAATTTCATTGCTGCCAACTATGTCAAAACTCTTTGAAAAGTTATTACTAAAAAGACTTAAACCAATAATTGAGGACCGACAACTAATTCCTCCACAACAATTTGGATTCAGACAAAATCACTCTACAATTGAACATGTTCATAGAATCACCAACATTATTGAAAGAACGTTAGACTGTAAAAAATATGCTCCAGCATATTTCTGGACGTCGCCCAAACATTCGATAAAGTCTGGCACAGTGAACTGGAATTCAAGCTGCTTAGAGATCTGCAGAGGCAATTCTATGCCATACTAAGATCTTATTTATCCAATAGACATTTTCGTGTGAAATATGAGGATGAGTACTCCGAAGTAAAGAAAATCTATGCCGGTGTCCCGCAGTGGAGTGTCTTAGGACCAATCCTGTATTTATTATATACAAGGGATATTCCAACAACAGATGAAGGAACCATAGCCACCTTTGCAGATGACACAGCAATCATGGCCTTTGGAAGTAATGTCGCTTATGAAACGAGCAAAGTACTGAAGGTTATCAATGCGGTTTGTAACTGGACTAAGCGCTAGAGAATCAAGCTTAGTAAGAAGAAATCCACGCATATTAACTCTACACATCAAAAGGCTTCCCATCTACCGATAGAAATTAACTCACGACCGGTGTTATATGCAAACAAAGCTAAATATCTTGGCATGACACTCGATGCCAAGCTCAAGTGGAGAGAGCATGTCAAAAAGATAAAAGAAGAACTTAATATTAAGTTCAGAAATAATGTTTTGGCTCATAGAGGCTCTGAGCTTACAATACACAACACGCTGCTGCTATATCGGCAAATAATGAAGCCGATATGGACCTACGGTATTCAACTCTGGGGATGTACTAAGCAAACAAACGCCAGAATGATACAGACGTTTCAAAACAAGGTTCTCCGTAGCATCGTAAGTGCTCCGAGGGAAACAAGAAATGAAAACCTTCACAGGGACTTGCAGATGGAATACATCAAAGATGAAATAAAAAGCAAGCCGTCAAACACAAAATAAGGCTCCAGGAACATGAAGACCATTAAATTCGCCACATGAGAGATAACCCTGTCGTTTATTTATTTATTTATTTTACCAACAGTATTAATTTACATCTGGTATTTTTAAAATTAGGTTTATTTATATAAATCAAATTTGAATAAAAAAAGTTTTTAGAATTCTTTTAAATTCATCTCTGGACAAATTAAAATCGAACACGGTAGATACATTATTAAATACACGGCTAGAATTACAAACCGGGTCCGACATACCAAAATTAGACCCATGGAAGTGCAGATTAATCACTAAGCCTCGGTGTCTGAGCGATCTCACTGGGGCACGTATTGAAAACAAGGATAGTAGTTGTGAACAATCAATTCGGCCCATTATAACGTCGCGCACAAACATTGCGGAAGAAATTTGTCTTCGAACGAACAATGGTTCAATATTCAATATCAAACAACGGCCTAGATACGGCGGAAGCACATACTTAGGAGCGTTTACCTCACGAGGAAGTCGCCTTAAGGCAAACAGCATAAATCGCTTCTGGATTGATTCTATACGGTTAGAGAAATTGATATAGTACGGATTCCAGACAATTGACGCATACTCCAAGTGCGATCGAACAAATGAAGCAAAGAGGACTTTTAGAGTATATGGATCATGAAAGTCTTTGGAGAAACGGATTAAAAACCCTAACATTGAATTAGCCTTATTAATACATCTGTCAATATGGTCCTTAAGCGATAAATCTCGTGAAAACAAAACCCCTAAATCTAGAAAAGAATGAACTCGCTCTATCATAACGCCATTTAAGAATAAACTATTATCATGTCAATTACGTCCATAACGTCTTCTAGAAAAGTTCATAACTTTACATTTCGAAACGTTCAGGCAAAGCTTATTCAAGCTACACAAGTCGCAGAAAACGTTTAATTCCTGTTGTAGATTTAGCAGATCGCGATCATTTCTAATCTTACAAAAGATTTTTACATCATCAGCGCAAATCAGAAACTTACAATGTTTGAAGCACCGCTTCACATCATCTATGAATGCAATAAATAATAGAGGTCCAATGTGGCTACCTTGTGGGACGCCAGACAAAACATTGATGTCTCTGGATAAAATATTATTTAAAAAAACTTTTTGAGTTCTGTTCGTCAAATATGAAAAAATCCACTTTAAAGGAAGGGCATCACACTTGTTGAGCTGTCCCAGTTTCTTTACCAATAAAACATGATCAATTTTATCAAAAGCTTTGCTAAAATCAGTAAACACTACCTCAACACCATCACCACCTTCTAATGCTAGCGTCAAAAAATTTGTAAACAAAGCAAGATTTGTCACAGTTGACCGTCCGGGGTAAAACCCATGCTGGTTTACTGAGATGGAATTTTTAATTAAGAAAAAGATGCGGTCCTTGACCATCGATTCAAATAATTTAGGAATAGCCGATAAGATAGAAATACCGCGGTAATTTTCGATATCCGTTCTCCGTCCACTCTTGAAAATTGGTTTAATGAAACTGGATTTCCAAATTGAAGGGAAACCCCACTTTTCAAACTCAAATTGAAGATGTTCGTCAGCGGCTGAACTAAGACCGAAGCACACTTTTTCAACACAAGCGGGTGAATTTTGTCCGGGCCACAACTCATATTCACATTTACATTCAAAAGAGCGTGCAGAACGTCATCGGTAGTAAATTGAAATTGAATGTTTGGATTATTATTAAAAACAAGTTCGTCATTCCCTCTCGAAGACGGGACATACACATTTTCAAAAAATGCTGCAAACATGTCAGTGATAATTTGTGGATCACTAGCCGTCAAAGAATTGAAAGACATTTGCGAGGGTATACCTCTACAATTCCGTTTCGAATCAACATAACTCCAGAAACATTTAGGGTTGTTTCTAATATTCGATTCGATCTCGACAATATATAAATTATACAAGAAACGATTTAAAATTTTAAATTGAGATCTGAGAGCGCTAAATATTTCATAATTTACGGCGGATGGGTTTAATTTATATTTTTTATGAGCTTTAGATTTCCGATTTTTTAATCCTGAGAGGCGACTATTAAACCATGGCTCGCGCATCGACGAAACTACAGGTGAACGGGGAATAAATTGTTCAGTTGCCAAGTTCATTATTTTATAAAACTGATCAATATAAGCGTCTAAACTACCCGTTATATATTGATCCCAATTAATATTGTCCAGAAACTCATTTAAAGCATTATAATTTCCCTTATTAAAATTGAAAGACTCACTAGAATTAAAATTTCCGTTAACATTAACACAATTTTCAAATATTAATTGGATATGTAGTGGTATGTGAAAAATACTTGAAGAACCGCCGAGATCATTACAAGCAATGATTGTGCCATGTACTTCTACTGGAACGAACACCAGATCGAGGATATTGCTGCACTGGTTCTCGATGTTATTAATCTGTCTTAGCCCGAGTGAACAGATTGAGTCCATCACCAGATCTGAAGTTAGATCACCATTGAATGGCAGAAGTTCATCATCTACTGTAAGCCATTTTATTTTCGGTAAGTTAAGATCTCACAAAATCATCACACAATCAAAATCAGAAGCTGCAGCTGCTAGTTGGTTTGAGAAAAATAAAGATAGCTCACCATATATATTAACTGAGGATCCGTATGGTATGTAAACAGCAACTATCAACACCAGCTTTCCATTGAAAGCAATTTTAACAGCCAAAATCTCCAACTCGTTACTCTCAAGGTCAATAATATCCGCACGTATATCTTTCGTGACCGCTAGCAGAACTCCGCCACCTCTCGCTGTCGATTCAAGATCCGTATAACGATCGCGTCTGAAAACATAGTAGTCTGGAGGGAAGTACTCTGCAGAATTGTGCGAGCTTGTCAGATTTAATTAATTTTAGGACTAACCATTGGGTTTCACCCCAACAAATCAGAATTGTTTAAGAAATGTAAAATTTGTAAAAGCTGGAAAGACAAATTGCTAGATGAGCACAGTCTCAGTTGTAATAGAGATAATATTAATGAAACTGCGTAAAAGTTGAGATAATTTTCTTGTTACAGTTAATCAATAAATTAAATTCTTAATTTAGTAATTATCACTCCGTAGATAAACTTGTTGTTTGCGCTTTACAACTAGATAATGACTGATATTTAAGTTTCTTAGCCGGATAAAATCATGGCACAGCAGATTAATCATATTTACATCAGATTGGCCAATTACGACCTTTCCTAATATTCTGTTAAATTCATCCCATTCAATACAGCCGCCTCGATAATAAAGCATCAAAATATTTAGACATCACACCATTATACTGAATTGGAACACAATTTCTTATAAATTTTATTTTCGTAAACCATTTAATCCACTTATAACAATCTTAATAACTCAATCAAATTAACTAACTTAACACGATATACAATCGGTATAATAAAGTGATACAAGCAAGAAAAATGCTAAGAAACCGATACACTCAGTCATATTATTTGAGTACAACCCGAAAATAATAAACATTCGAGTATAATGGATGGCATACAATACGAGTAGGTATTCATAATAAAATAAATAAATAAAACAGAATTCTTAATGCTCGTATATGCTCATATATTGTTATTGAAATTAAAACTCTTTTAAGAGTTAATCTCCACCGACGGCTATTTTCCAGACAACACATTTCTGTATTCAAAATCACGCTTTGCTCGACTATCTGGTGTTCGCATTAAAATTAAATTTCCATTTCACATTCAATCAAAGCAAATAAATTAATTCTTCAATTAAATGAAAATTAAATAATTTTTCCCCTCGCCCTAATTTATACAGCATTGAGATGAAAAACCGGGAGAAAATCTCATCTTTAATAATTTTTTTTCCTGTTTTGTTTTGTTTAACGATAATTTGAAGTGTTTTATTACATTTATTTATATCGAACAGATTACTGCACCCTGCCAGGGCGAAAATATTTAAGGAATTTAGCCAAAACCAGTAATATTGGGAAATTTTTGCTTATGTATGCGTGTTCTTATATATAGGGGATGAAATGCACAATAGTATCGCTCCCTTCAGTTTGATTGTTTACTGGTTTTCAATGTACACGTATGATTGAATACTCACAAATTACTAGTTGTATAAGATGCATTAGAATAATTAGAAGATTAAAATTTTTTGTTTTGTAGGTGGGATTATGTGTCAAGTAGTTGTGTGTGTACATAAGTTAGATATTTGGGATTTACGGGTAATAAATATTACAATTTTAAGTGCCTGTCTAGTTTTAAATAAAATTGGCAGCTTATATGAAGTCTGCAAAGTACACATTTGCAAGGTTCTGAATATTCGTTATACGGCGGTATAATCCATAATATGAATTACCAGATCAAAAAAATTTAAGAATTTTCATTGCTTAAAGTTTCGATTGAGCGAAGAGAATTTCTTTTTACTAACTCGCAAAATATCAATCTTATAGCGAAAAATGTCCTAAAAGACAGGCCTGAAGTTTTTAACAAATATATCATTTTATTAGTGTTACACTGTTAAATTAATTTCTAATAAGAATTTTGAGTGGAAATTTTCTGAAAAAAGATGCTTTGGAAAAACCTGCTTTGGATTAAAGGATTGTTATAATATGCCATCAAGTCAATAAAATAGTTTCAAGTGATAAAAGCTAATAGGCCCATTTGCCATATTATATTATATTTTGCCATATTATATTCAGATTTCTGAATTTTTAAATACTCGTAATTACGTATAACATGAAGATTTTACTGTTTGAGTAGATTATATTTCGAATAATATTATAAGCGCCACGCGAATTCTTCTAAGACGTCATCAAGAAGTTACAAGGTTACAATAGCCCCAAGTACTAAGTAATAACCTGTCCATATGTCATGTCTCAGCGGTCTCCCCAATTTTAAATGTTTTAGTTAATTTGTATGGCACAACGCTTTCACCTGTTTGAGTTATTTATATTTGGACTATTATTATTCTAAGAATATAATCAAGTGAATATAATAGCCCTATGTATCACACTGACACGCCCCAAGCGAATATTGAATAAAATTTTAAAATCACCTACTGGAATCTTGAAGATCGACGTGGAACTCCTAAATAATGAGACGATTTATAAAATAAAACTTCAGGATATTCAAGCCGAAATAAAATCTATGAAAGATACGGTCTACCTTAAGGGTATTATCAATTATTATCATCCATCTGTAACTGGCGGTGTGGGGCATTACACGGCGTTTGTTAAAATACCAACCAGTATGTGGGAATGCCACGACGATCTTAGAAAATTTGTAGTTCCTACTAAACCTGATTTTTGTGTGAATCCTTCAGTGGTAATTTATGTGAAAAATTAAAGGCATTTAATTGAAAATGAAAAGTTTTAAAGAGTGGGAGGGGGTGGGGTTTTTGAGGAACTGCTGTTGCAAGGAATAAGGAAAAGAGGCATAAAATGAAAGAGGGCGGGGGCGAAAACCAAGATTAATACCTCCACGTGGTGCTACCTGGGTAACGCTAAATAAATCAGGCACTATAGTGAAAGGGATTAAAAATAAACCACTTATACCAGTAACACATCATATTAAATGACGTGATCCTCATAATCATAGACGAAGTAAAAACTACTCAAACAAGTGAATGCGTTGTGCCATACAAATTAAATAAAAAATTTAAAATTGGGGAGACCGCCGGGACATGGCATAAAGACTGTTTATTACTTAGTACATGAGGCTATTGTAACCTCCTGATGACATCTTAGAAGAATCCCTGTGATCCTCATAATCTTACTCGGAATATAAACTACTCAAACAAGGGAATGCGTTGTGCCATAAAAATTAAATAAAAAATTTAAAACTGGTGAGACCTCCGGGATATGGCATATAGACCATTTATTACTTAGTAAATTGAGCTATTGTAACCTCCTGATGACATCTTAGAAGAATCCCTGTGATCCTCATAATCTTACTCGGAATATAAACTACTCAAACAAGGGAATGCGTTGGTCCATACAAATTAAATAAAAAATTGGAAATTGGGGAAACCGCAGAGACATGGCAAATGGACAGTTTATAACTATCGCTGTATAGCTTGTTTGTCGCATCTTAGAACAATGCTTAGTACCTTTTTGTTAATAGGCAAAATTTAAGATACAAGAAATTACTTATTGTAATAAATTTAGTCTTTCATGGATTTTTTACTATTTTTTGTATAAAATTCCAATTTGAAAAATATCGGAAACGGATAATTCATATATCTGTCTTGTTAAAAAATACGTTTTTACAGTGTACGACTAATACACGAAAGAAGTTTAATAATCCAATTGGAATCATAAACGTATACTTGTAAATTTTTTGTTAGAAACTTCACTACCGTATATAAAGGGTTTTCCAATAGGAATAATATGATTTTTAAGTGACGTTTCGGCCATTTGTAATATGTATGATCTGTCATTTTTTGTTTCATTGTATTCAGTAATGTTTACAATTTCATCATGGTGACATATACGCAAGAACAACGTTTACAAATTATTTAGTTTTATTATCAAAATAATCGTTCTCCAATTGCAACTTTTCGTGCGCTTTTGTCATTTTATAGTCGTAATAATCGTCCAAGTGTGCTCGCTATTCGTCGAATTGTTGAAAATTTTGAGCGTACATTTTCTTTACATAACGTTGAACTGCCAATAAGACAAAGATTCGCTCGAAGTAATGCAAATATTGCTGCCGTTCAGGCAAGTGTTGCTGAAGACCGCAATTTGTCGATTCCAAGACGTTCTCAAGAATTGGGACTGTCTCAAACCATAACTTGGCGGATTTTGAGAAAGGATTTGGGTTTGCATCCGTATACAATTGTTCTCACTCAAGAACTGAAGCCAATGGAGCACCGTAAACGTCGTCGAATTTGCTGATTTTGTCTTGGAACAACTTGAAAACGATAACGATTTTTTTAAAGAAAATCATCTTCTCCGATGAGGCTCACTTTCATCTGAGTGGTGCGGTAAATAAACAAAACTGTCCATTCTGGTGCGAAGAAAATCCACAAATTATTCATGAAAAACCATTACATTCACCTAAATTGACAGCTTGGTGTGGTTTTTGGTCTGGTGGAATCATCGGTCCGTAGTTTTTTCGAAATGAAGCTGGTAACACCGTTACTGTCAATGGAGATCGGTATAGATCGATGACAACCAACTTTTTATGGCCGAAATTGGAAGAACTTGATCTTGACAACATTTGGTTCCAACAATGCGTGCCACACAGCAAGTGCAACAATTGAATTATTGCGAGAAAAGTTTGGAGATTCGATTATTTCAAGAAATTGTGATATTGAATGGTCTCCAAGAAGTTGTGATTTAACACCATTAGACTATTTCTTGTGGGGTTATTTGAAGTCATTGGTCTTTAGCAATAAACGAGACTCTCTTCAAGCTTTACAAGTCAATATTGCACGTGCTATTCATGACATACGACTTGATTTAGTGGAAAAAGTGTTCGAAAATTGGGTTCATCGAATTTGTTCCTCCAGAAGAAGTCGTGGAGGCCATTTGAATGACGTTTTATTCAGAACTTCTTAGACGACATATAAACTACTCAAACAGGTGAAATCGGTATGCCATACAAATTGAGTAAAAAATTGAAAATTGGGGAGACCGTTGAGACATGACATACAGACAGTTTGTTATCCTTTTTTTTATTTATTTATTTATTTATTTACAAAGTTGATTCCCAATGGGTTTCGTGTCCTTTTAAGGGAATTCAACTTGATAAATGACGATACAATAGCAATATACGTACATATCTGTATTTACAATTTTAAATAATTCAATTACACAATTATATATTTAGTAATATCGAATTAAATAATAATTAATTAACATTAAGCATAATTAAAATTCAACCTATATAATTAATTATAAGTTGATAAAATAGCTTCAAGCTTTTCTTAAACTGATGGATATTCACTGATCCTTTTGTAACGAAACGACGTGGTGCAAACTAAGGTGCGACAGGGACGCAACAACAAAGTTTACCGCTTCATTAGCAGAATTTATCCGTGGTTCTATACGTGTGACTCGCAGCACGTTTGCCGGCTATAATGAAGAAGGTTGGCGGAGTCCTTGTCATGACAACCACAGAGAACTGGAAGTGCTGCTATACTTTACTCACACCTACGATTCACATGGAAAATAGAAAGACAGACAATAATAATAGAAATGAAACGCTCCATAAATCAGAAATTGTTAGGCACAGTTTGTCACAAACAAAAATGTAAAACATAAAAAAATAAGCAAATTAATTTAATTAATTAGTTAAAGTATTTTAAAACAATGAACATGAATGTTTTACAGCCATTTCGAATGTGAGTGGTCAAGATGGTGGACCACTCGCGCACACCTCCCTTCCCATGGTAATATCAAGCGCAGAAAATTGATACACCCCATATTTGAATTAATATGCTAGCCCATACTACCTACGCATATTTAATTATATACGTCATGATGTTCAAACAGGCCAAAATTCCATTCAATACATGAAATTCGCACAAGGTAATGTTAATATACGAAAATCCCAGATTGGCCTACCAATCGTAGGTACAGTTGAACTTCACACACAATTAATGTCGACCCTCGATATTAAGCGTGGCCGGTTTAGATATATAAATAATTCTATCCACTCGGAATTTACTATGGCACTGTTTTCGATAAATAAGAGACATAATTTTCTTAGTTTTAAGCCTGATGTAACCAACCTTTTTACATATTTTATCAAGACAGAAAATTTACGTTTCACAACAATCGAGATTGCAATGACCAAACCAAATCATACCTGTTTTTCCCGCGACAATCGTATATTGCATCGAATACACTAATCCGCTTTATATACTGCGACAATTCGTTAGAAGTTAGTTTGTTATATAACGAAGGATCAGAAAATTTAATTGATTTTCGGCCAAATTCATTAGTTATAAAACCGCAAGATATATTATTTGCAAATCTAGTGTGATAATTATGATTGTAACGATAAAATTCTAAATTAGAGAGAACGGAAGATATATTCAATGTCTTATACAGGGTGTCCGCCGGGAAGGTATACTACTTTGTTTTGCCGCCATTTAGGCGAATATTAGTATTGACAGTTCATACTTGACAGTCGTGAAGTAGACACGCGGCAAATTATTCCACAAGACCATTTACGCCGCCGTACATATGCCAATAGGATGTTACAGCTCGCCCATGACAACCGCGATTTTCATGAAAAAATCATAATGAGTGACGAGGCACATTTTCATTTAAATGGATATGTGAATAAACAGAATCGTCGGTTCTGGGCAATGAAAAACTCTCACATTATTCATCAGTCACCTTTACATCCATTAAAAGTGACAGTCTGGTGTGCAATTTGGTCAGGAGAAATCATTGGACCTTACTTCTTTGAAAATGAAAACGGCGTAACGATAACTGTGAATGGGGAGCGATATCGTGATATGATTGAAATTTTTTTAACGCCACAACTGCATACTTTGGGCTTGATTAACATGTGGTATCAACAAGACGGTGCCACATCGCATACAGCCAGGATTACAATGGAATTACTGCGAGAACTCTTTCCACAACAAGTTATTTCAAAAAATGGTGATGTTGATTGGCCTAAACGGTCGCCTGATTTGACTGCTCCGGACTTCTTTTTGTGGGGATATCTAAAAAGCAAGGCTTATGCAAACAAACCAGAAACGCTTGAGCAACTCAAACAAAATATTCGTGATGAAATTAATGAAATACCGCGTGAAATGTGTGAGAATGTAATGAAAAATGTGCTCAAAAGGGCTCGCATTTGTGAGGCTAACAGAGGCGGACATTTATCTGATATTGTATTCCATACATAACTGCCGACATTTAATAAAACATTTATCAATATAAGATCCATTCTCTTTCATTTAATCAAAAATCATAAACAAACAAAGTAGTATACCTTCCCGGCGGACACCCTGTACATATATAATGATACTTGGTAATCGTATAACGCACCTATTGGTAAAATACCGTTGGCTTCAGTTTCAAACAAACTTAACGTAGGCAATCGTGTAGGTGGTCTCGAAATTGCCTTCAAACTTTTGCTTTGTAAGATCTGAACTTTCTTTAACTTAGTATAACTAGCAGTACCATAAACAATAATTCCTTACATAATTCTGGGATGAATAACCGCAAAATACATTAATATCAGAACATATTTATGCAGATAATATGAGAGTCTTCTAACAAGCCCCACCAAAGGAGCCATTTTATTACAAATTGTGGCAACATGTTCATCCCATGCTATACGGGAATCAAATATTACTCCGAGGTATTTGAAATGTTCAACTCGATCCACTACGACGTCATTTAATTTAATTGATGTTACGCTAAATGTTGGTTTATGTGGCGAATGAAAAATCATAAATTTCGTTTTTCCTAGGTTCAACGAGATCATGTTAGACTTGAAATATTTAAGTAAACTATTCATGTCATGTTCAATCATTACGTACTGGAGTCGATTAATTAAATAACTACTGATCAGTTTATAAGATATTCCACAAAATCCGTAGCATTATAATTTATTAAGAAGTAATTTATGATCAATCGTGTCAAATGCTTTCTTGAGATCAATAAATAGAGCTCCGACATACGCTTTCCTATCAAAAGCATTATAAATTAGATTTGTCATCTCCACAAGCGCCATTTCAGTACCCGCTTCTTCCCTAAATCCATACTGATAAGCATAGAAAAATTCGGATTTGTTTAAGAAAGCGCGTTTTTATGATTTTTCTATGATTTTATCGACAAGGTTGAAATGGGTCTATAATTAGAAATTACTGTCTTATCACCACTTTTAATAACTGGCACAACTTTAACAATTTTGAGATAATTTTGGGAAGAATTTCAGAAAAATGGGAAGCGTTACGCTTTAAAACTAGAATACGTATATGACCTGGTCCACCACCTTTACTATTATTTAACATGGAAATAATTTTGTATACATCCAGAGAAGTAACGACAAAAATATCGAATCTATATGCGAGCGCAATGTATTGAACTTATGAATGTTTCTATCACTCCCAATTGCATGGCCAAGCGAATCTCCTATATTAACAAAATACTCAATAAATAAGTTTACTATCTTAGATATGTCAGTATATTTTTTTTTTTTTTTTAACTATTGCCAAAGGCTTTATTCTTGAATCTTTCTTTATACGAAACTAACAAGAAGTGTTAAATTCAGCCTTAACCTATGTTAGTACTTAATATTAGTATGCATTATTATTAATTACTTAATTTAAGTGTGTTAGGTCAACATGCGTGTAATTATTAAATATTTCAGTTGATTAAATCTAGAGGATCTGCTCTGCGAAGCCGTTTGTATTTCGGTTGCCTTAGTAGTTCTCTAGCTAATTCGTTAGGGTGTGATTCCAGTTTCAGATGGTATTTTAGACTGCATGATTTTATTGTCTCTTTAACCGTTTTAATTCCTAGGTCTCTATGGATGTTGCTGTTTCGAATATACCAGGGCGCATTTGTAATGCTACGAAGTATCTTTGCTTGCGTTCTTTGTACAATACCTATATTTGAGGCACTAGTTGAGCCCCATAGTTGGATACCATATGTCCATATGGGGATTAGGATCGCTTTGTATAGTAGCACGATGCAGTCTAGAGAGAGTTTCGATTTTCTTCCGTACATTTTAGAAAATTTTATTTTTAGTTGATTACGTTTTGTTTCAATGTGCTTTTTCCATGTCAATCTTCTATCGAGATGAAGACCGAGATATTTGACGTTTGTTTGTTGAGGAATTGTGATATTGTTTAATTTTACTGCCGGACATGTGCGTTTATTCAGGATGAATGTTACATGTGTTGATTTACATTCATTCGTCCTTATCCGCCAAGTTTTTAGCCAATCTTCTATTTTGTGCAGATGTTCTTGTAATTCTCTCGATGCTGTTTGAGGATTTTTGTGTGAAAACAATATAGCTGTGTCATCAGCAAAAGTTGAAGTGATTATGTTTTCAGTTATTGGTAAGTCAGCTGTGAACAACAAGTATAGCACAGGTCCCAATGCACTACCTTGCGGTACTCCTGCCTTTATCTCGGTTAAATCAGTAGTGGCCGTACTTTGTTTCACCTGGAACATCCTTTGGGCTAAGTAGTTTTCAAGAATTGCTCGAAATTGTCTAGGCAGAAGAGTTTTAATTTTGTAATTTAATCCTTCATGCCATACTTTGTCGAAAACTTGCGCAATATCCAAGAAAACTGCCGAGCAATATTTCTTTTCTTCTAAGGAGAGCTTAATTGTGTTTACAATTCTGTGCACCTGTTCTATTGTGCCGTGCTGCTCTCTAAATCGAAATTGGTGATCTGGTATAATGCGACCTACAGTTAATATAGGTATTAGTTCTTCTAGTAGCATCTTTTCAAAGAGCTTTGAAATTATCGGAAGTAGACTTATTGGCCTGTACGACGAGACTTGGGTTTCGTCTTTACCTGGCTTAGGAATCATGATAATTTGAGATATTTTCCATTTTTGGGGAAAGTATCCACATCTCATAATCGCATTAAAAATATATGTTATATATTTTATGCATCTATCGGGTAATTCTTTGATCATTTTTCCAGTTATTAGATCATGGCCTGGAGCTTTCTTAGGATTTATCCTGTTTTTGATAACCGTTTTGACGCATTTCCATTTAAATTTTACTGGATTTGGGTTCGACTCGTCCCTCGTAAACTGTGGTAGTACGCAGTCATTATTTTTTTCGTTTGGAGTGAACACTTTTTGTAGATGGTTAGAGAAAGCGATAGCCTTTTCTAAACCACTTCTGGCCCAACGACCATCTGGTTTCCTTACCGGTGGGTTCGATAGCTCTGGCCTTTTTAAATTTCTTGCTGCCTTCCACAGTGAGTAATCTGTTTTCTCTGTTGCTGTGAGCTCACTTAGGTAATTCTGCATTCCAAGATTGTGTTCTTCCCGTATTGCTTCTCTTAGAGCTCTAATAGTTCTATTTAATTTCCATTTATGCAAAGGAGATTGGTGCAGCTGCCATAGCCGCCGCTTATCTGCCAATAACTTTTGAATGTTACTTGAAAGCTTACTATTTTTTTCCGAATTTTTGTACTCCGGAGTAACTTTTTTGCAGCCATTTCCATTATTTGTCTTAAGTTTTCTATCGCGGCATCGATATCTTCTGGTGTTTGCAGTGGGACATCCAGATGCCAATTTACGTCTACTATGTTTCTATACAGAACCCATTTCGTTATGTTGTTTGTTAAACGTTGGGGTGGTTCAGTTTTTAATGCTTGCTAGTGTTACGATTATTGGTGAGTGGTCTGATGATAAATCATAACAGTCAACGACTTGAGCATTGGTGCGTGCTATTCCTCGTATTACACAGAAATCTGTTAAATCAGGAATTTTCTTTCTATCGGTAGGCCAATAAGTAGGATGTCCAGATGATAAATAATCTAGGTTTTTCTCGTTTATTGCTTCGTAGAGTTGCTTGCCCTTGGGTGACGTCAACCTCGAACCCCATTGCACATGTTTAGCGTTGTAATCACCTCCTGCTAGAAATTTGATTCCCAACTGATTAAAGTAGTCGATAAATTGCTGTTTTTTAATTGCATGTTTCGGTGGACAGTAAACAGCCGATATTACAAATTTCCCAGACCATTCGTCCAAACAAATAATTGTAGCTTGGATGTGATCGTTAGCATATTTCTGGAGCTCGTAGTGCTTTAACCTTCTTTTTATCAAGACTGCGGTGCCGCCGTATGCTTTTCCATCCGGATGTTTGGTGTCATAAACGGAATAGCCGGTAATATTAAAAAAATTGTGTTTAGTGAAGTGTGTTTCAGATATTAACATGATGTCTATATTTTGTTCGATAAGAAAGGTCTGTACCTCAGCTTTATGTTGCGGAAGCCCGTTCGCATTCCAAATAGCTATTTTTAGAACTGTAATTTTTGATTTTTAACTATTATTTGCATAAGCGTATTCATATTTTGCATCATCATGCTCATTTGCCTTTCCATCATCGTCATGAAACTTTGTATGGTCTCGGTTACTTTATTTAGCGTGGTATGCATATTTAGGTCCTCTTCATTAAAACGAACTTTGGGTTTCGGTTTGTTACCTTTTAGGATGTTTGCATAAGAAACACCTGGCTGTGCAAAACTGCTGTCAAACGTCTCCAAGTTATCATTTTGTGTGTTTGCACTCGCAGGTTTGGTGACTATTGTATTTTTTGTTAACATGGCCCTCTGATTAAATTGCATATTGAGCATTCGTTGCTCAGCTCTCATTTTAGGGTTTATTTTCCGTTTTAAGTCCAGATACACTGCACATCTCCTGTAATTTGCAGTATGATTTTCACCGCAGTTATACTGCAACGTTTCACAGATGGGTCATTGCGAGATTTGTCACACTGTTTGGAGTCGTGAAGTTCTCCACAAATAACACAAACATCATTTAAGGTGCAGTATGCTTTCGTGTGTCTGTATTCTTGGCATTTTATGCATTGAACTAGTCCTGACCTCTTCCTAGATTCTTCGATTACTATTTTGCGATGTAGCAAATATTTTAGGTTGTAAATCTTGTGAACTCCTTTTGACTTTTCTTCCTCTGGCTCTAGTTCCAAACGGAACATTGGTTGGGGTACCTTCTCACGGTTTACTATATTACCAATAGATTTGACATGGAAACCTTCCGCAGCAAGTGCAGCTTGTATGTCGCTAACATCTACGCAGCTTTCAATTCCTTTTAGCACAACAGTGAGCCCTTTTTGACTTTTTAGCTGGTACGTGTAATATTTTTTACCAACTTCGTCAAAATGTTTGACTAGGGCTCTGAAGCCATCGATTAAGAAGGTTTGAATCTTTGTTTCGTTTATATTACCCCTTTTGAGCGGGGCAATATAAAATTTAGAGTCTGTTAATGATCCGATTTTATTAACCAGTTAATTGTTAGATGCTTCCCTTAAATAAATTGGAGGCGGTTTCTCAGGTTTCGATTTCGGCGCTGTATTGAGGTCACCGAACTCTAAACTAGAGAATCGGTTGTTAAGCGGGTTGGTTAACACCTAGTCCAATCCGTGTCACTTTGCTCCTGCCAGCAAACTGAGCAGATCTCGGGCTACGTTTTCTTTTAGATTGAACAGTAATATACCTATCCAATCCCGTTTGCACTAGATTATTTTCAAACTGACCACGGTCAGTAGAGTTCGTCGCACTGAGTTCATTCTTATTGCTTTAGTTTAGCATTGCATTTGCTGATGAATTAATTTTTTCTTCGCTGTTTTGATTTGTAATTTTAAACGGCGGTATAATTAATTCTGTCGAAGAAGCACTTTTAATCACTTGTATAGGTGTTTTCTTTGGACTATGTTGAACTTTACCCACTTGATTTACACTTGTACTTGTAATATTTAAATTTTCTACATGAAGCTGGTTCAAGTTTGATGTAGATTGTGTTCGGCTTACGGTGTTCGAAGAAGTCTTTGTTGGGGAAAAAGGGCCTTCATGTTCACATTATCACTCACTATATTTATCGTCAATAATTTCGATAGCTTCAATATTAGATTTGGAGTTGTTTCTGTTCAAAACCTAATTGATATTTTTACATACATTTTACTTCTCAGAGGATATTTTCTTATTAAAAGTGTGAAATTGATTTCGATTTTCCATGTTAGAGTCTAATTTATCCTTTTTTAAAATTCGATTACGTTTCCCAATGAGCTTCCACAAGTTAAAAGTCATTCAGGGGACAATACTCATTTTTCAGTTTTGCAACACAACTTAGTACATAGGTTTATTGTAACCTCCTGAAGACATCTTAGAAGAATTTCTGTGACCCTCATAATCATAGTCGACATATAAACTACTCAAACAGGTGAAATTGGTATGCCGTACAAATAAGTAAAAAATTGAAAATTGGGAAGACCGCAGGGGCATGGCAAATGAACAGTTTAATACTATCGCTTTTTTTGTGTTTGTCACATCTTAGGACAATCCTTAGTATTTTTTTGTTAATAGTCAAAATTTTAATTAGTTAAACAGCTGTAATCTAAAAATAATGGAAGTTACTAGTTTCATGCCGTTAGAAGAATCCATGCCATTGCAAGAAATTACTCATTGTAATAAATTTAGTCTTACGTGAATTTTTTACTATTTTTTTATAAAATTCCAATTTAAAAAATATTGAAAACGGATAATTGTTTAGCAAGGGATGGCACTTCTTATCTCTTTCTAATTTTATATATCTGTCTCATTAAAAAATATGTTTTTACAGTGTAACTCTAATACACAAACGAAATTTAGTAATCCAATTGGAATCATATACGAATACTTGTTAATTTTTTGTTAGCAACTTTACTGCCTTCCTAAACGCTTTCTTTATTTAACTAAAACCGAATAATTGTGTTAATCCAGTGTCGGTCGTGCCATATTCCACAAAAAAGGCGAAGTGTAAAAGTTATTACACCTCATCAATAATCTACTTGCAGATAACATCAGTTTAGCTTCGATTTATTACCATAACGCATCCAAGAGGTAAAGCCAGTAGTTGTCGGCTTGGGGTACTCGACAATAATTATGACGTAATACTAATCTGTAAGACTTGGCTTACCGAAAGCATGCATTTTGAGGAGTACTTTCCATCTTTCTATGTCGTTCACAGAAAGGACAGATATAATTTCGATACCAACCCGAGTAGCCCGTCACTCTTATATAGACGTGATTACTGTCTGTGTTAATGTAGCTAGTTCATCAAGTGTGGTTGCAGCTGTATATGCTGTCTATGGATCCGATTAGGATTTAGGATTACTACAATCAATTTCTTTATCAATTTCATCAATTTCGCTGTATTGCCTGTACTACGATTCTACGATCAGCTTGTCATCGTAGGTGATTTTAATTTGTTCGATATAGACTGGATAGATGTTGACGAAATTTTTTTACAATCTTCTACGGACGAAAGAGCATTATCAATTATACAGACCACTTTGCTAGTATACCGACAACTCAACTAAATCGGAATAGTAACAGCCGAGGTAAATTCCTAAATCAGTTTTTTGCTAATGACGATTGCTATTCCGAAGTTTCTTCAAGCGTGCATTCCGCCGGCTGTGCTAGTATTGATCATACTCCAATCGCGATACATATTTTGCATGAAAAATGTAAATCCTTAGATTATCCTTAGAATTAGGTTATCTAATTTTTATTTTAATTTCAGAAACGATAATTATGCAAGTTTGAACGAATTTCTCAGATATGGCATTCTCAACTTTATTCAACGGGAGTTATATCAAAGACACGCATGCATTGTTCAAAATACACGGCATAGATTACTACCCAGATTTTGATATAACCCTGAAAGAGTTGAAAAGCAATGTTGTGCCGTATTGTCCACACTGCGTAGATAATTAATATTCTGCATCTGTTGAGAATGTATGTAGAAAATTAAAAATGTGACGTCGACAATGTAGGGAATGTAGACAATGTCGAAAATTATTAAAATTTTAACTCAAATTTTTATATGACAATGACGTACTCTTACACATTTTATTTCAGTAAAATCAGTGAAAAATCCCAATATTTATATAAACCTTGTAAATCCAACAGACAAAAAATCGATCGAACACAGAACCCATTTGTGTGAGTCGTTTCTGTATTGCTACTTCACTTATAGCTGCGAATTTATCTTCATACCGTATTTTATTTGGTCTCGATAAAATGCTTCTTGATGAACTCGATTCCGACTAGATTTGAATTTTTTATTTTTTTTAATGTAGCGCTTGTTAATTCTTTGAAAATGCTAATATTTTCCATCGACGATGGTGTAGTATCGATAAAACAATAAAACAGTTACAGGATAGTGTGAAACCGTAAATCCCGTGGACAATACCCCGCTCATATTATCCCCGGACCCATTACCCACCATACCATTTCTCCACCATCTCCATCATTACCCCCGGTCATTTGACCTCCGTCTTTCGTCTCGATTATTACGCGTATATTATCGTCTGAAACCATTCCTTCGGAAAACAGTAATAAAAAAATTTATTTCCGTAATTACGTGAGTTTTGATGTCAAGCCTCACTAGAAACATGATGATTGACAAAAAAATTCAAAACATGAAAACGTTTGCAAAAAATTACCTGATTATGGGACAATACACCATTTCGTCAGGAGTAAAAGTGAGTTCAGCTTGAAAATAATTCTATATGTTGCAAACAATTGTAAACCCCTGTTAAATCTCTATATATTCAAATCAATAACACGCGCCGATTCGATCGCCCATTTTTAAAAAAGCAGTATTAATTTAAGGTAACTCACATAAATATGTTATATAACATAGTCATGCTATGTTATTTTCTCTATCTAGAACAGTAAGCATTTTTGTGATATTTTAACTTGGAGTAGAGGCTGAGGATAGCGGACCGAAGGATAATTGACTGGGGAGTAATTTTCGGGGAACTAAAGTCCTAGACTCGTGTGAAACATCTGTGATTTAAGTTAAGGGAGATACCAGTGTATCCTATGGCGATAAACATTGTAATTATTAACCCAAATCCAAGAAATAATTTAGTAGTTATTTAATTCACTTAAAACCTAGATTTGTAAAACAACAAAAAATTCAATTTACGAACGGTTAGCATCGGTTACGCGAAACATCGGTTAATTAAAATACCGGTCGAGATGGTAGACACGACCTGATTCAGGTTGTTTAATACTGCATTCCCTAATAAACATTAATTGTGACATAATTCACGGACTAACTTGGGTAATGCACCTGTTTTAGAATCATTGGAAATTGATCATGCCCAGCAAGAAGGGCAGACACAAATTTTAGTCCATAGTTGCTTATGAAAACTTCGCAAAATATTGCGTGAAAGTTGCACTACGTATAATAGGTACCGTGACAATTGAAATATTAAGTGACAAAGAAAATTCGAGGCAGATCTAAGCCGAACAACCTATGCAGATGAAGCTGGTGGTTTATGATCTGCCATTGTTTATATTTTCTGCAGGAGGTGGTGTTGACAATTTCATAATAAACTTTTTAAAAGTTTAGTTCGAGTATTTTTATCGAAATTCTCATGTATTTTAAAAGAAATGTTGAGAAATGAGAAACTTGAATTAGTTTATGCATATACCACAATCTCACATATTTGATTTGTAAAAGGTGAATTATCACTTTGACAATATTGAAAATTCGCAATTTGAAATGTGTGCCAGTTTCAGTTGGCAATCTCGTACTGAAAAAACAATGGGGAAAACAATAAAACAAGCAATAATCTATATTGTCTATGAATATTCTACATACACTACGAATTTTCGACATTGTTTACGCCTAAATGAATTGTCTACACTATTTTCGATGTCACCATGCCGACAATTCCGAAATACGCGTAGCTGCACAGTCCTGTTGAAATTGTCGTCTCTCAGATATTTGTAAATTGTTTGCGAGATTTTTCGCTTCCGTATACGAGTATATGAACCAGTTTCGATGCGATCGACTTTACCGCATCACAATGAGATATTTGAAAAATTTAACTTTATCAGGTTCACGGAACAGGAAGTTGTTAATTACTTTTCTCAAAGTAATGCTAATAAGAGTGCCGGTCGCGATGGCCTTCCTGCAATTCTTATTAAGTATTGCGCGGAAATTTTATGTATTCCGATTACCTTCATATTCAATGAAAGACGTATAGAACTATTGCCTGAGCTTTAGAAAGTTTTGTTCATTCAACCAATTTTTAAAGCAGGTAGAACGAAAGAGGTAAGTAAATTTAGATTGTTCAGGTGTAAAAAAGCCATATTTTTTGTAACAATATGGCTTTTAACAATTATATGTGAAAAATGACATCATTTAAATGTCCACCACGAGCATGTCTACAGGCTTCTAAGCGAAAATCAAAATTGTTAAGAACTCGCTCAAGTTAATGGCGTCAAATCACTGGTGTGAAGTATGTCCTAACTTTGTCCTAACCTTTTGAAATGTGTATGTATGGGTTAAACTCTTGTTATAACGAATTTTAAAATTTTAAATTATTTTATATGTAAATTGGGTAGAAACGTATAGTTAAAAAATCTTATATTACCTATTTAATTACCGAGAAATATTTATTGCACCAAGGGATGCTATTGTACGTAAAATTAAAATAAAATACAAATAAATATCGCGAAGCAATTAATATAGAAACACTTGATATAGACGAAAGAATAAGAACCTTTTAAAAATGAAATTTATGGCATTGCCAAAGGTTTCAAGCGAAATTCAAAGCCGTAATCTTACCAACACACAGAAAAATTTCACAATACTACATATCGAAAATATCTATTTTTGAGTAAAACCCTATACGTGCGATTTACGGGTGATGCTGATGTTAATGTTAAATGCGATAAATGGCACCGTGACGTATATTGTTAGATTCGTTAAGGTGTCTTCTATCATCCGACCAACATACAGAAAAATTGTAGGACCTTTTACGAAAATATTTCATTTTCAGTATTACCTTCCATGCGATGTACGAGTATAGGTTGATCGGCTTGCACTTGGTGCTGATACGAGTACTTATGTTAAAATCAAGATGCATTCACAATTGACAGCATCAACTGCCTCAAGGCTAACTACCAGAGAAGCAATAACTGTGAAAAGATTGAAAAACTATTATTAAGATGGATTGAGGATAATAATAATCGCAGAATGCCTATTATTCAAATGACAATCCAAGACTGAAAAGGTATCATAGAACCCGTCGGATATCTTCCCGAACCAGTTTTTAACGTCGATGAGACTGGCTTTTATTGGAAGAGAATGCCGGATCGTACTTATATTTCCAAAGATGAAAGATCAGCCTCTGGATTCAAAGTCTCCAAGGAGCAGTTAATTTTGCTTCATGACACAAGTGCGGCTGGTGATTTTAGACTTGGGTCTTAGCTTAAGGGAATTTTGTTTATAGGGCTTAAGGAAATTTTATTTACAGAGTCCTCCATCGAAGCCCAGATTCCGTTTTAAATTTTTTTCTAAGTCCGAACAATTTTGGTAAAAAGTATTGAAAGGGGGTTTTCAAGTTCCAGGAATCGAGTGTGCTGAGTATAAATTTCGGGAAAGAAAATGTTCAGGGTCCACCGTCGGGACCCAGGTTCCACTTTTTTTTAGTTCAAACGGTTTCAATAAAAATTGCAGAAATGATGCTTCCGAGTACCAGGGATCGATTGGGTTGGGTCTCAGTTTAAGGAAATTTTGTATAAAGGGTCCCCCGTTCGGGCCTACTTTTCGTTTTTAAATTTTTTCTAAGTCCCAACGTTTTCGAAAAGAAATTGTTGAAAGAGGGTTTTTAAGTACTAGGAATGGAGATAAAAATTTACAGATTAAATAAACAAATAAATAAGGAAATAATTGATGAGTGAAACCAAAAAAAACTGTAAGCCGTTCAATCTATACTCGTAAATCACAAGAGCGGTATTATTAAAAACGGTATATTTCCGTAAAAGATCAAAGAATGTTCCTGTATGTTGGTCGGGCAAAAGAAGATACTCCAACGAATCTAACGATATACGTCACGGAACCATTAACCGCTTTTAACATTAATATCAGCACCAAGTGCAAGCCGTTCAATCTATACTCGTAAATTGCATGGAAGGTAATACTGAAAATGAAATATTTCCGAAAAAGGTCATAGAATTTTTCTGTATGTTGGTCGGATGATAGAAGACACCTTGACACGAATCTAACAATATACGTCACGGTGCCATTTAACGCTTTTAACAATACAATCGCACGGAAGGTTTTACTCAAAAATAGATTTCTCCGATATGTAGTATTATGAAATTTTTCAGTGTGTTGGAAAGATTACGGCTTAGAATTTCGCTTGAAACCTTTGGCAATGCCATAAATTTCATTTTTAAAAGGTTCTTATTCTTTCGTCTATATCAAGTGTTTCTATATTAATTGATTCGCGAAATTTATTTGTATTTTACTTTAATTTTACGTACAATATCATCCCTTGGTGCATTAAATATTTCTCGGTAATTAATTAGGTAATATAAGATTTTATAACTATACGTTTCTACCCAATTTACATATAAAATAATTTAAAATTTTAAAATTCGTTATAACGAGAGTTTAACCCATATATACACATTTCAAAAGGTTAGGACAAAGTTAGGACATACTTCACACCCGTGATTAAATTCGATCGAATAGATTAAATTGAAAAACATTCGGATTTAACGGACACCCCCAATTAGTCCGTTAAATCGAGCGTTTGCTGTACGTATGTCAAATATTACAAATATTATAATTCATTATAACGAGAGATTAACTAATACATACTCATGATAAAATAGTCAGGACAATTTTAGGACAAACTTCACGCTCGTAGACACACGCGTGAAGTTTGTCCTAAATTTGTCCTAAATTTTGTTTTTGTAATTTTAGGACCAAGTTAGGACAAACTTGACGGGAATGTCAAATCGCATAATCTAGGTGGCCAGTTTATGCCACCAGTTTATGTTCCGCTTGGCTAATGATCTGTTTGTTTTAATATTTTGTTAATTGAATTTTGTAAGGATGCAAATGCAGATCCGTGATTCGTGATATCGATGTTGAAAGTTGCTCCGCGACATTTTCGGCCACAGCAGCAATGTTCTCACTAGAAGGTCCTCACTTTTGGTCTGCCATACCTTTTCCGATCCTCGGCAGAACCAGTCCCGTCAAATTTGTTCACTAACCTTTGAATTGTTGACTCATTTGACTCAAATCGATGTTGTTCATAATAAGTTTGAATGGATTTAATACTTGCTTCTAGCGTGTAACTATCCATCGTTAAAATTGTACAAATGCCCTCTTCAGAAATGTCAAAGATGACATCTAGGCGTGACCTTTTAAAGACCCTATATAATAGCCGGATCTTGGAATCCGGAATATTTTCTGTAATCCCGGGATTGTTGTACTAGAATTTTAGAATTTCGAAAACTACAAAAAACTATGTATTTTAAGTACGAGCTCATTTGACCAATCAAATTTGGTTAGTCACTGAGAGTTTTTCGAACTCCACGAGTTCCTTATCCATTAATTTTTTGATGTGCCTGAGATTAAGTCCTCAATAGCACCGAACATTTATTAATCGAAACCCTTTCTAGTTATTTGATTTAGGTCTGGTTATGGAGGGACGTTCTAGTTTTACCTTCAGTTAATTTTTAATCTTTGTAAAATGTATGGGGTAATATTAAGGATCGATAACGAGTAGAAGGTGAGACTTGGTTAAATCAACTATTTCGTTAGGAATCGATTTTATGTAATAGACGTTTTGTTCGACCTTAGTACTAGTTAAAATATCAAGTAAAATATTACGAGTGTATAACAAGTTGTAAGCTTTGCTTGATATGTGGAGAACTGACCCAATAAATGTTATCAAATTAGACCCTTGAAACACTTAACTTTTATATTTGAATATTGAGCAACTAAAATGGCTTTTGCAGTAACCCACAGATCATCTTGTTTTAGGATATTCTACTAATTAAGTCTCGTTAAGACGATCGAGTAAGATCTTCGAATGTTTAACTTTTATAAGTTCACAAATTTACATTCTAAATCGAAATAATTTTATTACTTTATATGTGAAATATCGCAGTTTATTAAATTATTAGAGCTCGAGCTTATTTAATTCTTAAATAAAACCGTAAACTAAAATATCAAAAATTGCAATTGATTATTAGTAATATCCAAACGAGAGCCTTTTACACATTCCTTACTTAATTATTCCACGATAAATTATTTGCGATACTTTTTGACATAAATTTATCTTGTCACTTTACATTTTATCTTGTAATTTATCTTGGTTTTTAGAGAATTAGGACACTGATCATTAAACAGCTAACGTATAGTACTACTACTACTAACATGGAAGAATGGTTAGCCTAAACGTTACACACACCTACATCACATTACAAATCACAATATTTTTCCTAATCAAATATTAAAAGTATTAACCTCTAAACTGCAATGCCGACGGCAACATATTTTTCCAATTACATTTATTTTACATATTTACAAATATTTTAATGGTTTGTATATTCGAAGGGTTACCCAAATTAAATCCCTCATAAACACTATATATACACAATTTTCCATATTTTCAATTTTCATGTCAACACCACAAACCGACGGATTAAAATATTATACGATGTGACAAGGAATCCACCCTCTCAATATTTATAAATCATGTAAAATAACCCTTTTTTCATTATCTCGTTCAGCGTAAAGGATTGATATACACGTATTATGCAAAATCACTTTAAAATATTAGTACCTAGACATGTAATTACGAGAAACACTTACCCAGATTACGCAATTAAATTGGGGAGTTTAAATCACTTTGTAATTATTATTGAACGGTACACACTAAATTAATACACCTTGAATTTATTTATACATGCAATATGTTTGACAACAACAATTTTCACTTATTATTTTTTATTAATAAATAGTAATTAACCAATAAAATAAATAATATATAACAACAACAATTTAAACAACAAACGATTTTTTATTTTACATTAATTTCTACTTTAAATTTACTAACGACGATCCAAACGACTTAATAATTTTAACATAACTGACATTTTTCATTATTCAATATTTAAGCTTTGTTATTTACTGCATAACATTTTTTTTGGATACTGTATATCGGTATAATTTTTTCTTTTTTTTAATAAAAGTTCAACTTTTGATAAACAAATTGGTATAAAAAGTTTTTATTTTCTGAGCTTGCATTTGTGTGTTTGCGAGTGACTCTCTAAAACAACACTCGCAATAAATATAAATAACAAATAAAATACACAAAAAAAAAATTAACAAATTAGAAAAATGGAAAAACAGCAAAACACTTTTTGCATATATACAGATGTACATATGCGAGTACAAAAAAGCTTTTATGTATTTTGACAAAGTACAGTAATAAGAAATAATAAAAGTTTTACTATATCATTTCTAAGCGGGCTATTATATGCACGTTGCGCGTGTATTGGTGGCGGCATGAATAAGCAAGCTCCATCCGAGAGGCATAAAATATAATCCTCCCGCTTGCCGCGCAACTTTTAAAATACTAACATCTATGTTATTCGTACGAATAGAAACGAGCGAACGATATGAAATCGCCGAATATTTATAAAAAAAAACGCATGCGTCTCCTCTATATACACACTAGTATGTTTGTGTGCGAAGCAAGCACCATACCCGCTCATAAAAATAAAGTTAACAAACTTATAAATCGACTCAGAGAAAAAATAAAGCTTCTTGAAAACTTACAACTGTATAATACTAGACATTGGTATAAACTTTGCATTTTGATTGGTCGACGGAGCGCCGCAAAGAAAATACAACAAACGAATAAATTGGAGGCGGGAACGTCTAAAGACATAATATGTTGTACGTCGGACGCAAAAGAAACTACCAAAAAGAATACAAGGGAGTTGGTTTTATAGAATGTACACATCGTATAGAAAATTTATATCCACCCTCGGATATAAAATTGTGTTGTATATAAAATACACGCACACCTACAAAACACTTGCACCTAATTTCGGTCCTGTCCTTAAGAAAATAAAATAACATAAAAAAAAAATTTACAGATATACACAATAACGTGTATTACTTTTGTGCGCACACAATAAAAAGAATACAATTTATTTTGAATGGAATTTTCTCTGATTGTGTGCGCTCCACTGTTCTGTTGCCAAACAAAGCAAAACAACAACAATGCAGTAGAGAATACTCCAGCCAAATCAGACAGACAAGACTTGGCTCAATACATACAATATATATGACACAACATTATAGAGAATTGACAAACAAAAATTGTTATTATTTTTCAATTGTTTGTTGAATTCTAATTGGATAAAGCTTTGTGTGTGCTTTTGGTTCGATATATAAAGTATTTTATACAATTTTTGTTTTTGGATAATGCAGATTGTTATGTTATTGCAGGTTGTTATTTCATTATGTACTTGTCGTACATAACAAATACAATAATGGGGTGGATATGTGTTATACATGTGACTATACGATGAACATTGTGCGGAGATGCAGAATATTATTTTTTTTTTGATTCTCTGCTAAACAATGGCGCAACATTGTGCTCTTGTTATAAAATTTTATAATAGCGGCAACAAAAACAAAATACGAATCAGAGGAAATTGAAAAAAAAAAAAGAAAATCATATTCGAAAATCGATTTGAATTAAAAATTTTTTGTGTATCGTTTTTGGTCGATTAAGTGTGACGTTTTTATTTTAATTTAACCCTTTACTGCACACTTTCTTGTTGAAAAAAATTGGTTTTTCCTTAAAACGAAAGTGACATAAAACTTATTTATTAAAATTTAGATTATAGTTTGAAAATATGTTCACATTATCATCGGGTACATGCTGTTACCTTCATAGTGTGTGTGATACCGGTAGCACAGTTCGTGAGGTGTCTAGTGCGTGGTTTTTTATACGCTACCTTAAGGCAACAATAATACCTAAGAATAACCACCATTCTCGATTCTACGTAACTGTTATAACAACAACATCAATAAAATAAACGTTCAATATGAATAGAGTCATTTACTTACAACATTATATGCAGTTTTGCATAATTTTAATTTAGTTATAAATAGAATAATTAATTTTGTACAATTCTGCACTTTTGAATTTATAAAAAAATATATTTGATATGTTCACATATAATGTAAAACTCAACAACAAGCAAATATCAAATTTGTATATAAACAGCAAGAAAATAAATGAACGTCCAGTTCTAATTAAACTCCAATCTATGCCCTTATTTCAATATTCCGGTATTAGCCCTCACCAGTGGAAAGCTCGGAATATAGATTAAAGGTATTACATTAGTTCAAGCTGAGGCTGAAATAAACAGTAACTATGGAATATTTGCATGTATCGCGACATGAATACACAAAAAAAGTATATTTACAAAATCAAATAAATTAAATTAATTAATAAAATAAAGAAAATAATAATAAAAGAATTAAAATGATTATTTACAATGATATCGTAGAACAGTTGATCCAATATCCAATTTAGTTAAAATAGTACAGCATGCCTCCTCAAAATCAGCAATCGAAAATCTTAAAACAGTTGATCCAACATCCAGTATAAAAAACAACACTCTTCCTCAACATCAGCAATCTCACCAAATCAAATTTCCACAGAAATGTATTTGGTTATTTTCTTTTTAAAAATTGTTTTTGTATTTTATTAATTCTTAAAAAATTATAAAAAATTGTATATTGCTTTATATATTTACATGGAGTACGTGATTGACAGCCTCCACGAAGTATTCATAAATGGATACGGGCGTACTCTGGGCAATGTACTGTAGATCGAACGGTTGTGGTACCCAATCCCTTCGTAGTAGTGAAACAGTATAGCTAATTAAGTCAATCTCAACTATGCAATGGTACAACCTAAAGGAAAATATACCCCAGGTGGTACACCAATGTCAACATTGGCAAATCCACTCTCTATGGAGACTGGCCCTATGGATTCTGGGGAGGGCCAGCTATTGCATTACCAGGGAACATCAAATCCGTTCCCGATAAGATCCAATTTACAAAGATCACCGATAAAAGAAAATAAAGGCAACTCGGTAGCTGACCAAGCTGACGTTTTTCCTAACGTAACAACTAGATGCACTGAACAAAAAATACAAGAAAATCTGAATCAAAACGAACAAGAACAATACGACCTAACTACTGACAAGGAGCGTAATCTATATACCTTACTTTGTAAGGAACGTTTTGAAAAAATAGAATTAATGAAGAGTATTAATGACCTTCAAACAAGAATAAAGGTCCTAGAAAACTCTCAGTCAAAACCAACTACAGCTAGTCCGGCTGCTCAAGTGACATATGAAACGGATGAGGAAGAACTCAACAAAGAAACGGGATGGATTTTAAACCGTAGCAAAAAAAATAAGAAACGAAAAATGAGTAAATCATCACTGGTTTCACCCGAACAGAACCAATCAGTTGAGCAGCTTCCAACCGGAAGTAAGCATGTACAAAAAGTAGAAAAATCTCAGGTTTTATCAGATCAGGAACGATCAAATAAAGAACCCCCATCCGGAGGTAAGAATATAAAAGTGCCACGGCCACCTCCAGTTATAATAACAAACTGCAATAATTATCAGAGCATTAGAAACATATTGGAGATCAACCGGATAAAATTTCAAGCTGTAGCGTTAAATAGTGGTGACATCAAACTAAATGTCCCAGACAGTGATAGCTATAGAAAGTTAACAAAAGCTCTTAATGAAGAAAACTCAACATGGTATTCATACGAAGATAAGCAGACAAGACAAAACAAAGTCATTGTGAAGAAACTACACGCATCATGCAAACCAGATGAAATAAAAGAGTGTCTTTTGGAGAAAGGATACAAAATAAACGAAGTTACACAACTGCTAAAAAGAGGTGACAAAACACCACTTCCATTATATATGTTATCTTTCGAAAGAACAGAAGACATTAAAAAGATTTATGCAATCCGTGAAATACTACACATGAAAGTGCAAATAGAAGCAGTGAAAAAATCTAAACTGATTCCCCAGTGCAAACGGTGCCAAGTCTACGGACACACGCAAAACTTTTGTAATAAGGAGTACAGATGCGTGAAATGTGTTGGAAAACACTGTACGGCTGAATGTACGAAACAAAAAGACACTCCACCAAAATGTGTCAACTGTGGTGAGGCACATCCAGCCAACTACAGAGGTTGCATTGTTATAAAAGAGTTGCAAAAAATTCGCAACAAAACAGGGGAACCTTTAAAAAGTTCCAGACAAGAAATTAACTCAGCTTCAACAAGAATATCCACAAAGTTGAGGCCACACCAAACATTAAACACGCCATCAAGAACTAATCCAAATGTAACATATGCTGATGCAACCACTATTGGAAGTTCGAGAAGACAAAATAACCAAACCAACAAAATACTGCAAGATATTCTTAATAGACTTAGTTCACAAGAAGAAAAGTAAGAAAGAGCCCTCATATCAATCTTGCAAAGGCTCACCCTACTCGAAAAAAGTCGAACAACTTCGGATTTAGCCGCCCTTTGTTAGTTTAAGATGGCAAATAATCTAAAAATTCTTGCATGGAACTGCAATGGTATATTGCAACGACAACATGAAATACAACTATTTCTTGATTTAGAAAAAATTGACATATGCTTATTATCTGAAACACACCTTACTACTCAAAGTCATATAAAAATACGTGGCTACGAAGTTCACTCTGCAGTACATCCTAATAATAATGCGCGAGGGGGCAGCGCTGTGATTATTAAAAAATGTATTAAATACGATCTGCAACAAAAATTTGAAAGTGATGAAATACAAGCAATTAGCGTTAGCATTAATACACGAAACCATAAACTAGTGGTGGCCGCAATATATTGCCCACCTAGATATAACATCAAAGAGAATTCTTATACTCACCTCTTCAAGCAGCTAGGTGAAAAATTCATAATCGGCGGTGACTTTAACGCTAAGCATACAGACTGGGGATCAAGACTAACAACAACGAAAGGGAAAGAGCTCCATCAAGCAATAATAAAATACAACTGCAACTGGCATTCTACAGGAAAACCAACTTATTGGCCCAGCGATTAAAATAAAACACCAGACCTGATTGACTTCTTTATAACAAGAAAAGTACCGATTGATTATATACAAGTGCAGGAAGGATTTGACTCCACATCTGACCACTCCTCTATTTTAATGACAATAAGTGAAACAATAATTACAAATGATAAACAGCCAATGCTAACAAATAAATACACTGATTGGGAAACATTTAGGAATGAACTTAACACTAGTATCATTTTAAACACGCAATTTTCGTCAGAAGAGACATTAGAACAAGAGGTGGAAAAACTAGTTAAAGATATACAGGAGGCAGCGTGGAAAAGCACTAATCCAACAAACAAAAAAATAACTGGCAAATGCTACCCAATGGAAATTAAATCACTAGTCATAGAGAAAAGAACTATCCGAAGGGAATGGCAACGCACGCGAGACCCAGTCGTCAAAAATAGATTGAATAATCTAACACAACGAATACGCAGAGAAATACGCGAATTCAAAAACAAATCAATAAATTCATACCTAGAATCTCTCAGCTACGATAAAGATACTGATTACTCATTGTGGAAAGCAACCAAATATTTAAAAAGACCAGTTACCCACATACCACCAATAAAAACCAATAATGGTCGCCTGGCTAAAACCAAAGAAGAAAAGGCAGAAAATTTCGCAGATCATCTCGAGCGTACTTTTCAGCCCAATTTAACGACACTGAATCAACACGATATACTAAATGTAAATCTTACAACCATCTTGAGACAGGAAATTCCATTAACCAATGCTAAAGAAGTTAAACACGAAATAAAGAATCATATGGTACTTAGAAAATCACCAGGGTATGACTTAATAACTGCTGAGATTCTTAAACAACTACCAAATAAAGCTATTAAGAAAATATCTGACATAATTAATGCTTCCTTCAGACTCTGTTATGTCCCTCTATCTTGGAAATTTGCGGAGGTAATAATGATACCTAAACCAGGCAAGCCACTAAGCGAATTAACATCGTACAGGCCAATATCACTTCTTCCAATTATGTCAAAACTGTTTGAGAGACTATTATTAAAACGAATTAAACCTGAAATTGTTAAATCAGGAGCTATTCCTTCCCATCAGTTTGGTTTTAGAGAGAAACATTCCACAATTGACCAAGTCCATAGAATAACAGATTTAATAGAAAAGTCTTTAAAGGAAATAAAAATTTGCTCAGCCGTATTTTTGGACATAGCGCAGGCATTTGACAAAGTCTGGCTAGATGGTTTAATATTTAAATTAGAAAAAACTCTGCCATTTGAATATTGCGAACTACTAAAGTCGTACTTGCAAAGAAGATACTTTAGAGTTAAACAGGAAGGAGCTTATTCCAGCATTAAAGAAGCTAAAGCGGGAGTGCCGCAGGGCAGTGTCCTAGGGCCATTCCTTTTCCTACTTTTTACAAGCGACTTACCGCAAACTAATAGTACAACTACCGCCACGTTTGCAGATGACACTGCAATTCTAGCTGTTGGTGACACAATCGGTGAAGTCACATTCAAATTACAAATAGCCATAAATAATATACAAGACTGGCAAACTAAGTGGAGAATTAAAGTGAATGAATCAAAGTCTACTCACATTAACTTCACTAACAGATCAATAGAACCACTGCCGGTGACTCTCAATAATATTCCTGTACCACATGCAAATCAAGCAAAATACCTTGGAATGAATCTTGATGCAAAGTTGAAGTGGAAAGTTCACGTGAAAAAGAAAGCAGATGAACTTCAATTAAAATATAGAAAAATGTACTGGTTAATTGGAAGAAACTCTCAGTTATCCATTCATAATAAACTTATGCTTTATAAACAAGTTCTGAAGCCGGTCTGGACATATGGCATTCAACTATGGGGATGTACCAAAACCAGCAATCAACAGATAGTCCAACGATTTCAAAATAAAGTTCTCAGAGGGATCGTAAACGCCCCGTGGTACACTCGTAATAGTGATCTTCATAGAGACCTCGGAATGGACACAGTCGCAACCGAAATAAAGAAGTGTGCTCAAAAACATCAGGAGAGGCTCCATCTACACCCTAACGACGAAGCGGCTAGACTACTTCATCAAGAGGGTATCATAAGAAGACTCAAGAGACTAAAACCTTTTGAGTTACCCGAATAGACCGCATAATGCAGAAACAACAAAAACAACACTTCATGGAATGAATACTCGTACATAGAAGTACTTTATTATATTATATTATCAGAGTCAAACGCTGTTAGTCAAAAATGACTAGTTACTTTGTAAAATATTTTATTGCTAAATATCGTAAATAAAATTTAAATAAAAAAAAAAAAAAAAAAAATATTTACATTATCAAAACTAATAGTTTAAGAGATAATTTAGTTTTGTATTCAGTTTTTTGATGTGCCCCAAAATCATGGCACATTTATTTACACTTATACATTTTTAAATGAAAATTGTATCACTTAATCCATATGCATACATACGAGTATGTTCTTATATTTCACAAATCTATCTTTTTAAACAAAAAAAATTCACTAATTAGATTTTCCACAGACATCGGAAAACTTTCCAACCGAACTCAACAAAAGTTTTTTTCAATCCCCCGAAAAAAAATCAAAAACCGAAAAAGCTTTGGTAATTAAATTTAAAAAAAAAATGATTGACCGAAAACTAGATTTAAAATAAATTTTGAATTATAAACAAGAGGAAACTAAGTGCAATATGCAAATTGCAACAATGTTCGATACACTTTGAGGTCGCAATACAAAAAACAACAACAATTCTGCTTGAAATATTAAAGTGACGTTTGTCATTGGTTGCTCATTTTTTGAAAGCGATATTTTGTTGTGCGTGTAATTAATGTAATTTGTATTTTAATAACTAAATTAAAAGTAATAAATAAATTAAAAACAAAGAATAAAAATTATTAAGTTTAAAATTCTAACAATATGGAATTAATTGTTGCGCGTGTTAAGCGTCGAAGACGAATATCTCGTAAAGTATTGAAAACGATATATTTTTTAATAGATCTTGAATCACGAAATCAGCAGCGGAGTTTATAATTGACAAATTGACAATCCAACTTCAAAGAACTACTGGGAGGAGTAAATCGATTCCCCCACACCTAATAGTAAGATATTCATTTTTTTATATTGAGGAACGAAATAGATAATGTACTCATTAATTTTAGGTGCTTACCGCTGTAAACATATTTGGCTCCGGAAGTTTCCAATTTGTAACTGGCGAAATGAAGTATCACCAGTTAAGTCAACCAACTATCAGCAAACTATTGAAAGAGTTTTTAGAAGCGATGTTGTTGAAACGAAAAGAGGCATAAACTAATTGGGTTTAATAATATTTTTAAGGTGTGCAATGCAGCTTATGAGTTTACTGATGTCGTCGTTCGTTGGCCAGGATCAACGCACGCCACACATATATTTAAAAAATGCTCACTATACCAGTTTTTGAATTCCAGTCGCCTTCCGGAAAATTGCTGGCTTTTGGGTGATAATGGATACCCATTGTTGAATTGTCTAATGACCCCATGAAAAATTGTCGAACAGGCATTTGGTGTACGAAAAGCAGGTTTCGAATTATTTGCAAAACTGGAGGATTTATGTCCTATGGCGTTAAAAAATGCGTGTAAATATTGAACAGTCTGCTTTATATTGCACAATATGGCAAAATTACACAATATGCCAAATTTTGAAACTGATGATGGAGAAGAGATAGAATTATCAAATATAATTGAATTTGATGAACATTTGCCTAGCCAATTACGCGGTAATTAATTTTACAAATAATTAATAAAATTTAATTTAATTGAAATATTCGTTTTATTTCAGTCAAATTTAAACAAATATAAATTTAAGATAGGTACATAATTTAAAATAAATAAACGATATATATAATCATAAATCAACTGTATTATGTTGGCTTTGGCAGCCGAGTTTCTCGCTAATTTCACTTAGGAGATTATTTGTTAATTGGGACTCCTTTAGCCGCTGCTGTTGAATCAATAAATTTTTCTTGGCGATTTGTAGCATTTGCCATCAAACTCATCAACATCAAGTCGCCGTTGTTTTATTTGTCGTGGTATGCACCTAAATGGTCTCACTCTGGGTTGAACGGATGGTATGTATTTGCGATTATTTCATCCATTATTTCATCTCTCATTGTTGAATCCACATTTAATGAGCTTACTTCTTCAATTAAATATTCAGCTTCTGTTTCTACAGTTATAATTGGGGCCTAAAATATATAAGCCTGTATTATTCTGAATATCAAAAGACAAATTGTTTGACATTTTAAACATATTTACATCCGCGAATGAATCCATATTATAATTAAACCCGTACATGGTATTTGTGCCCGAATTATATTTTACGAAGGGGCAGTTGTGGAAAAAAAATATTCCCTTCACTTTTTTATTCTTTTAAATATAATTAATTTATTTTTGTAATGTACGTTTTTCTTATTATTTTTGACAGGAAATATTAGGTTGGCATTTGGGTTGTGACGTCGTTGGATGACGTAACTCCCGCTAATTGTACAATCGTTTTTTCGTACGCCTTTTTAAGTCTTAGACTTGTTTCTCAATTTTTCGCCTGAACTTGGAATAGGAGCCGTAGCGGAATATTCGTCTGCCACTTTCTTCCAGGCATTTGTTAAGGCCTGAAACCACTCGCCGGTATATTCTATGTAAGAAAAATTGTATTTACTATGAATCACTTGAGAGAAAGATCTTGCCTATAATAAAAGATGTCGCCGAAGAAACAGCGCATGCAACGCAAGAACAAGCACCGATTACTGTTTCCATCCAGCAACCACCTTTGGCTCCCGGTCCCAACCACAGACGAGCAACTCCCAACTTATAAAGAATATCATCGCTAGACCAAAATCAAAATTTGGATAAAATAGATTTGGAGCAGTTCGCTTCGTTAACGCAATTTACATTTACCGAAGAACTGAGATAAATAGGAAAAACCGCAATTCCCGAATATGTAGACAATTCCCGAATATGTGGACACTTCCCGAATATGTAGACAATCCTCTCGTCCAGCGGCCTCAAAAGACACGATCAAGAAAGCATCGGTTAGTCAGATCGGAATTTCGAAGTTTTATTAAAAAAGTTTGAGATATGAAAGAGTGTTTCTGGATAAAGCAGTTTGTTTCCTGAAAAAAAAATCACCCAGAACCAACCCAAAAAATTCGTTACAACGAAACTCCTTCAACCCTAAGTAATTCTTCCGGATTAGTCAAAACGAGATTCCATTCCATATCATTAGTACTCCATAGTGCCAATGTTTTCCAGTACAAATACTAATCCAGTAAAGGTCCAAGGTGTCTAAAAAATGACAAAATTCAACTCACAGTCTCCAAACCCAAAAACATGCAAACAGAGTCCTCGAAATACTATATTTTTATATGAAGTAAGAGAATACACCACCACCAAAACAATGACCGCTGCTGAACTGAACGAGATCCACTTCCGTGATTGATCACAACTATACCAGAACAACTAGACCACGATACATATCCCACCTACCTTGCCATTGTCATTACCATTTGCTATTAATCAGCATTCAATACAGACGATCGCACAAGAAACCTTGCCACCTGATAGCCCCAATGTTGGTTGCAAAACTAAATCAACTTCACACAGAATAAGATTTCAATCTCCAAAACTAAAAATACATTCATCCCCCCGATTTACACGGTACTTTTGTACACGATTTTGCTTTACCAATGTGATTATGGCAAAAGCTTATCAAATTAAAAAAAATGGAGGAACCCCAACGTTTGTATGCCGATCGGTTAATTCATGAAATTTTGTTAGAAGGCCAATTGAATTGGATTTCATCAGGTACTACTGTGTCTTTTCCAGGCGAATTATTTCGACCACCTTCGTCACAAATATATTCGCGGCCATCATCATCCCAATCATCGTACACAGTACAACTACCTGAGCGTTTGATTGAGATGAGTGTATATATCACAGTAATTCAGAATCAGCTTCTACTAGTGGAGTATTTTACTACCACTAGTATTTTACTAGTGGATTATATTTTATTTATCTTGATATTTTGGCACAAAAAACTGATCTAATAAATAAAGACTTATCTGATCATATTCTTTTAAACTAGAAATTATTGCCTCGCAAGTTTCAATGACCAGTTCTCTGAAAATCTCAAATCCCTGAAATTTCTTCCAGTGGCCAAAAATCTAAGCGTTGTGGCTAATCTTTGGGCTGGCGAAATAGCCTGTTTTATTACCGTATTTTGTTTTTTATTTTTTGGAGACACTTTATCCAAAAGTATTGCAAAATTTTTTTCATCCATTTGCATGTAATTTTTATAGTCTGTTTCACTACAGACATCGGCATTTAGCTCTCTTAAAAGTTGCATATCAGAGTAAAAAGAAACATTAAAATGCCAACTTTTGGACCACAATCTTCTTGCTTTTTTCTTCTTTTTGAGTAACATCACCATTCCAGTCATGATGAAAGCTAATGCCTTTTTCGACTCATGTCATTTATTGTATTTTAACCGCACTTCTAAATTCTCGCATACATTTCTGTCCAAATTATAAAAGTATCCAATAATTTAAGTATCCAAAAAGTTCACACCGGTCTTTATTGTATGTATGAAACTTGTATGGTTTTGAAACGGATGTTAGTTGACAGATGTCAAAAGAAAACAATGAAGCCGATGACATGGTTTGCCGAAAAGTACATTTACAGGTGGCGCCATTTATTGGCAAATTCCGGTTTCATATTCACACACCTGGTATATCCAAAATGGCGGGCGATCTGGATGCGATCAAGTGTATTTTAATGCAACCAACTTCAGATCCGAGTTTCTACTTGCAAACCTAATAAATCAAAAATTTTGAGTTAAAATGTAGTAAGTTTTTTGAGAAGTGAACTGAATCGGATTAGATCAAGCGTCAATTTGCGTCGAATTTTCTGAGTATCGCTATATTCCCATTTCCCCAGAGTTTTGCTGGTTGTCAATAATCGCAACTAACGTTTTAATAATAAAATTAAAACGACAAAATATTTCGATTTATATTTTTAAACTAGAAAATAACCAAAATGGCCCTAATCCCTAATGGAACCAAACTTGAATGGATACAAAGGAGGATTTAAGAGAATCATCACAAAATTAAAATAAAAATTCGTCGATTCGCCTTTTATTTTATGACTTGTTATAATACCGTAAAGGTGTGAAATAAACTTGTTCCTTATAATAACCAACGAATGCGTCGGTAGGCGCACATAAAAGAAAAACACTTTGCCACCTGTCGTAATCAAGTACTAAAAACTTAAGAAAATCCAACAAAATAATAAAATAAATCCAAATTAATGTCACATTTAGTGTGTATTACGAATATTAAGAATCAACGGCACACAAAAATATTTTGTGTGGTCTGAGTTGGTATTACAAAAAAATCGTTGATATCATCCCTTCATAGAATGTTTGCAACCCTCTCTCGTAAAGCAAACGCATCGATAGATAATGATGGGTGGAAATAACAATTACATACGCAGCACATATACGACAAATATTTTTTTCAAATTATATTTAAATTAATTTGAAACTAATTTTATATTTATTTATGAGATTTTTATTTATTTGCATATGCTGTTTTGTTTGTGCTACACATAATAATGTATTCATTGCTATGCTTGTACATACTTAAACGGTCTATATGTGGAGGGGTTGCGTATTATGCACACATAATTTATATGGGTATTATAGCAATGTGCATGATGCCAGGGTAATTCTAGGAAATATAGACGACGACCAAACTTAAATAAATTATTGATCTAATTTTTTTAATTGATTTGAATTACTTAATTTGTATGAAAATAGCTAAAGTACATTAAATGATTTGAAATAAATTGCGAAAATCTTTTTAAATTTTTTTCCTATTTTATGTCTAGTTATGTAAATTGAATTAATTTGCTAAATTGATTTGCATTTATCAAATTAAATTAGAAAATTTTGTTTTTGTTATCTAATTGTAGGACGATTAGGATTTTTATTTTATGTTGTGCTGATTAAATTACTGTCTCGGTTTTCTCAGCTAAAAAATCTAATCGATATTGAATAAGAATATCTAGTTTACCTATAGACAACGGGACATCATAAAGAGAAAAGACCTAAAAATCTTCATTAGCGCGTGAAGCAAACATTGCTATAGTTAATACAAATTTGGGTTACCTACCTAATAATCGCCAAATAAAATTTAAAGGCTCTGACCTTTGAATAACGTCCCACACCTTCGAACATTCAAGCTTACTGATTAGAATTCTACCATGACTTGGTAGCAAATGACTTGTAGCAGTTGATTTCCTCCACTGACGCGCCTGCAAAACAAGATGGCATCTACGAGTACATCACTTGATCCAGAAGTAACAGAAAATTATAAACATAACGATACGATCCATGAGGTACATAGTGGGAACGATGGTTTTGTTAGAACCGTAACTATACAAATTGGCAAATTGAATTGCACAATGTTTAATAAAAGAAACTAGAAAGATAAAATTCAAATTTTATCAATTTATGCAATTCAAATTTTATCAATAAAATGTTGTACATTTACTACGGAAAGCTCTCTATATGTATAACAAATGAATTGCCAATAGATGGCATTACACATTACACTAATATTGTTGGTTTAGGTAGCTAATTTGTTGTAATCGTTGTAATTTTTCTAGGTCAAAACTTGGGAGAAGAGTGATTTTGGTTATCGGTCTTTTCAGGAGCTTACCATTTGGAAGTCTGACTGTAATAACCCTAATTAGGTAATCCTTCCCAGGGTGTATGTCGTGCTAGTGGCAATTTCGATGAGAGTAGGTGTTGGTCTCGCAAAAGCACTAATTTTCCTGGTTTTATCTGATGATTTGGTGTGTGCCATTTATAGAGTTTATTCAAGGACGTTAGGTATTCCAATGACCGTCGGTTCCAAAATCCTTGGTTAACCGATTAAGCTTTATTGTTGTCAGGTTGGGTTCTGGTATATGGGTTATTGGTTGGCCAATTAAAAAGCGGAGAGAGATTGTAGTCGCCATCATGAAGGTCCTGTAGAGACCGGGAATTAAGTAGGGCCTCTATTTGTTTGATAAGGGTGATGTACTCTTCGTAGGTGAGTACGGTCTCTCCAATGATACGGCGTAGATGAAATTTTGCTGCCTTTACGGTGGCTTCCCAGAACCCACCGAATGTAGGAGCCGCAGGTGGAATAAAATGCCAATGTATTTTTTCGTCTGTGCATCAACAGCTAGTTCCCGTTTAGCCCCCACTAAGTTTGTGCCGTTGTCACAATATATAACGGTTCGGATTCCTCGAACGGCGCAAAATCGCTTTAAGGCTGTTAGGAAACTGTCGGCTTGTGTTGCCATACAGACGAAGATGACTATGTATGACCTGTAAGTTTTACTTCCTCGGGAGCGATGTGTTTTAGGGGTGAATCGACCAGCCAGATCGATGCCAGTTTGTAAGAATGCTCTAGCGGTGGGGGTTACTCGGTAAGGTGGCAATTGAACCATAAGCTGTTGCTCAGCCTCAGCCCAATGTCGCTGAGTCGTAAGTAGCTTCGGTTTACTATGCAGGTGCTTAATGTGCAGTTCTTTCACCATTTGCTCGACTATTGGATGACCTGCCGGCAATATAACAGGATGCTTGGTATCATATGCTAAATTTGCGTGCTCCAGGCTTCCTGCAACTCGCATTAGCCCATGGCCGTCCAAAAATGGAAAAAAAGAAATTAAATTAGAATTTAATGGAAGTGGCTTTGATTTATTTAAGGATTTAATCTCATTAATAAAGGGTGGTTAAATTTTAAGGGCCGATATTGATTTTGAATAAAACACAAACTATTTAAGAAATTATTGTCAATTCTTTTTATTATGATAATATGATATGGTTCAATTATGTATGAAATGGCCGCCGCGACCTCGGCGGCACACCCCACCCGATGGTCCAAATTTTCGATGACGCTTAGGCATAATTGAGGTTCTATGCCGTTAATGTGCCGAACTATCTCATCCTTTAGCTCTTGAATTGTTGTTGGCTTATCGACGTACACCTTTTCTTTCAAATAACCCCAAAGAAAGAAGTCCAACGGTGCCAAATCACATTATCTTTGCGGCCAATTGACATCGCCACCACGTGAGATAACACGGCCATTGAATTTGTCGCGCAAAAGAGCCATTGTTTCGTTAGCTGTGTGGCAAGTGGCACCGTCCTGTTGAAACTACATATCGTCTACATCCATATCTTCCAATTCGGGCCATAAAAAGTTCGTTATCATCTCACGATAGCGAACACCATTCACAGAAACTGCCTGACCGGCCTCATTTTGGAAAAAATACGGCCCGATGATGCAGCCAGCCCATAAACCGCACCAAACAGTCACTCTTTGTGGGTGCATTGGTTTTTCGACAATCACTCTTGGATTATGATTCGCTCAAATGCGGCAATTCTGCTTATTGACGAATCCACTGAGGTGAAAATGTGCCTCATCACTGAAGATGATTTTCTTCGAAAATTTATCATCCACTGTTGCCATTTCTTGCCACCATTCTGGTCAAGAGGCTTTAGTTCTTGAGTCAATTGCACCTTATAAGCGTGTGAATGCAAGCCTTTATGCATAATGTTTATCAACGACGAGCGTGAGAGGTGCAATTGTTGGGCACGACGACGAGTTGAGGTGGACGGCTCTTCAGCCACACTATCGCGAACAGCAGCAATATTTTCTGCTGTATGAGCTGTACGAGCTTGCTCTGGTGTTTTAAAATCTCCTACAGACCCGGTTTGCTCAAATTTTTGCACGATTTTTCCGATTGTACGCACATTTGGACGATTAAATTGACCGAAAAAATCACGAAGTGCACGATATGCATTTTGATTGTAACGCCCATTTTCATAATATGCCCGAATATCTTTAACGCGTTGCTCGATTGTGTATCTTTCCATGGTTCAAATTGAATTAGTCTGAAATTGAGAAATGTCAAATTAAATGCAGACAAAACTTGACGTTTAGATGTGGTTCATATTCAACGTCGGCCTTTAAAATTTAACCACCCTTTATATATCTTTTCCTGGATATCTCGAAATATTACAAACTCCGCCTGCTGTATCTCAGACACTCTCAATGAGTTTAACAAGCGCCGATGAGGTTTTTTAGGTTCGGCCAAAGGTAATTGAAGTTCTATATTTTCACCAGGAGAGTTATAGGTGGGATCAAGCAGGAATTCGGAACCATTAAACCAAAACTTGTGTTGACAAAATTATTTCGGCAAAATGCCCCCCGTGGCGCAATCCGCTGGATTCTTTTTTGACCGCACATGACGCCACTGGCTACGATTTGTACAGGTAAGAATCTTGGACGTGCGGTTTGCTATATATGTTTTCCATGCATTGGGTGGTTGATTCTGTATACAGATAAATTTTGGGGTGATTTGACAGGCATAACGATTTTTGGACTAATGCTATAAGACGAACTAGGAGGGTCGCCGCATTTAGTTCTAAACGTGGAATCAAGGCTGCCTTGACGGGAGCCACCTTAGTTTTGGCTACAATTAGGTTGGTATGTTCTAAGGTTTCAGTTCCATATATCCATCGTGGGAACTTCAAATTGGTCAAATTTTTAAGTTTATTACGAATGAGACATTATTCCTCAGCAATATCTCAATGTCCCCAAAGCGACTGGAACATAATTTTTAAACGAATAGTTAGCGGTGACAATACGCCTAAAGGGTCAAAAATTCGGGAGGTCTCGGATAAAAATAACCGCTTTGAGAATTTGGTTGTCGTGAGTAAAGATAGTCGAAAGAAAAAATTATCGTGGATCGGGTGATATTTTATGCCTATTTCCCAAGAGGATAGTTCTCTGTTTTCAACTGGAATGTTATCTAATAAGGCGGGGTGGTTTGCGGACCACTTACGTAAGTTAAACCCTCCTTGATTGAGCAAACATATCATTTCCTGTTGCAGCTGTAAGGCTGCTTCCAACGTTTCTCCACCTGACATCAGGTCATCCATATACTATAGAAGTCCCGTTTTAGGATTTCGGAGCCAATAAGATACTCGCTCGCAAGTCTATCTGCAAGATAATGGAGTGACTGTGTAGCCAGGAACGATGCGGTACTAGTACTATAAGTGACTGTAGTCAGGCGGAAGTGCTGGATTTTGGAGCATGGGTTTTCACTCCAAATGATCCTCTGGTAATCTCGATCATTTGGGTGGATAAGGATTTGGCGGAACATCTTTTCGATGTCAGCCGATAGAACAAATCTATACTTGCGAAATCGGATTAGGATGTCAATTACATTATCTTGAATAGTAGGGTCTACTACAAGATTGTTGTTCAATGATTCTCCGGACGTGGACTTGGCGGACGCATCGAACACTACCCGGACCTACTGGAAGTTTTGAAAACTGGGTGGTGTGGAAGACAACATAGTTGGTTAGAATGTTTCACGATTTCTCGGTCAGGAATAATTTCCATATGCCCTAACGTTAGGTATTCATTCATAAAATGAGTATAGTATTCTCTGAGCAGCGGATCCACTATCAATCTTTTTTCAAGCAAATAAAACCTTCGGAGTGCTTGCCGAAAGCTGTCACGAAGGTTTGTTGGGCGCTGGAGAAATGGCAGCGCGATTGATATACGGTTATGTGTATATATTACATTTTCATTGAATAAATTCACGGACTTCATTTCCTCATCATTGATGTTTGGCTTGGTAGCTATTTCCTCCGTTTCCCAAAACCTCTGGAGGTTCTCTAATATAAGTTCTCTATATTGGACCATTCTAACGAGTCGTTCTTTAACTGAACGTTTAATGAATTTAAGTGATCATTGGTAGGGATCATCAAGGGTATTCTCCATACGTGCTTCTTTACCGTCAGTCAATGCATGGAATAGGTTTTCGCAACCAAGTAAGATATCGATATGGGACGGCGTGTTAAAGTTGGGATCAGCTAAGGGTTTAAGAGAATTGAAGTATGACTTATCATCATCAACAAATTCCTTTGGCAATTTAGAGCAAGTGGTAGGTAGTCGTGATCTACACAAGAACGAATTTTCAAATTTGCTACTCCTTTTGACAATCCAGTATTAGAATTATTCAATGTTTCAATTGAAATATTAGCCTTTGATCTCGGAACCCTTAAATGGTTGATACACATTTCTGTGGCAAATGAATATGTTATGTTGACCCTGAGTCGAGTAAGGCTCGAAATTTCTTCTAATTCTCGCAACCATCTTCAATCTCAATTTCGGCCGTAGGGACGATGGCTATCATACGTTGTTTTGGTTCAATATAATTGGCTACCATGGTTTGAGATTTGGTCGGTTCAACGGAGATATTCAGTATCGGACGATCTGTTCCATGTTGTGTGGTTGATTCGGAGTAGGCGGATTGTGACACCATGCACGACGGTCCGGAACTCTGGGGTGAATTATTTTGAGGAATGTGTAGTAAAGAATTATGTATCTTATTACACTTAACACAGCTTTTACTATTGTTACAGCTGGTTACAATATGTTCATCGCTTAAACAGTTAAAACAACGATTTAATCTTTTGATTAGTTCTCGTCGTTAGAGCAAATTAATAAGTTGTGGTCCTCATTAACGCATATCGGACATCGGGATTCAGGTTTTATGCGGAATGATTTGGATGTGGTAGGTAGGCTCGGCGGATTATGGCTACGTTTCGCACCAGATTCTCCTAATGCATCAATTCTCTTGGATAAGAATGTCAACAGTTCATTCGTCGTGAGAAACTCGGTTTCTGACCTCTCATATTTCCATATCCGTTTAGATTCTTCATCGAGTTTCTCTGTAGCCAAATAAATGATCCAAGGATCACGTTCAATCGCTTTGGAACCAAGCAATTTCAATCCACGAATGGTTTGGTTAAATTATCGAACATTTTTATTAAGTGGGTTGAAGAAGGATTTGAACTAATTTTGGGTAGCGATAAAAAATCTCGAATATAGGTTTCGACAATTTGTTTCTTTTGGTCATATTTCTTGATAAGACGTTTCAATGCTTCGACATAATTCGCGTCATCTAAGCGAAAGTGACATACGGACAAGTATACTGAACCACGTAGCTGCCCCAACAGATATTTAAATTTCTGAGCGGGTGATGTGTTCTCATGAACGGTCGAAATGGAAATATCATAAAAGGATTGCCAATTCTTATAATTACCGTCGAAAGTAGGAAGCGTTAGACTTGGTAGTTTAAAATCTGATTTGAAATTAGTAAGCACAGAGTGATTCATACTATCATCCAATTTGGTAATTGGTTGAAGACTGAATTTACGAATTAATGATTGGATTTTCGTATCCAGTGGGAAGTATTTTTCATCAAGATCTTCCAATTCGGAAACCACTTTGGAATCTAATTGGAACAGTTTATCTTCGGTGGCGATAAACTGATTATACAATTCGTGCACTTTGGATAAACGGGAATTCAATCCGTCAATATCGCAATCATTTTCAATAACGAAGTTAGCTATTTTGGTTAACTGACCTTTAATCGCGGCCTTACATTTTACAAGCGCACCGAGGCGATCGAGAGTGGATTCTAGAGGCATTTTATCGAAATAAATTTATACTCAAACACACGATAAATTTAATGAAGTTCGGGGAAAACGAAAAAAAAAAAAATCGGTTGGATTTTGGATGGATGGTTTCTCCTTTTGATTGGTAAATTGCTGGAACTTCAATACCTGCTTATTTTGATAATCCCGTATTTCTAGGTTACGTTCGCCACGTGTCGCTGATCCGGCTCGAAGGACCAAAAAACAATGTACTAATTGGCAAATTGAATTCAAATTTTATCAATTTATTTTAGTTTTTCGTTGATGACGACGATAAATAAAAATTGGTGTTGACAGCTTGGTGGTTACAATGAGAAGAAATTATCTCTATATAACAAATGAATTGCCAATAGATGAAATTACACATTACATTACTATTGTTGGTTTAGGTAGCTAATTTGTTGTAATCGTTATAATTTTTCTAGGTAACCAAAGTTGAACAGTAACAGTAAAGTACACCAACGGAACATTACTAAAAAGATCAATCACAAAAATCAGTCGTTTGCCGATTGAGGACGATGGACAATGCAAGACGGTCCCTTCGTCAGAGGAAACGCAAATAGACGCAGTTGAAGCCAACGATCATGCAAAACAGCATCAACAAACGTTACAAGAACCGGAGATCAAAACATTTGCATGGACGAATTCATTGATAACGTTAGCATGGATTAAACGTAAACCTCATAGATTCAAAACCTAAGTTGCAAACAGGATTGTGGAAATCCAATCCGTAGTGTCTCCAGTGCAATGGGCCTACGTGAAATCCGAAGAAAATCAAGCGGATTGTGCATCGAGAGGTTTGCACCCTTCCAGCTTAATAGATCACCCTCTCTGGTGGAATGGACCAAGCTAGCTCAGAGACTTTTTTGAATATGCCTTACAACCCCAAGTTGAAGAGACCATAGAAGAGTCTAGGAACCAAGTATGCACATTCACTACGACAACCAAAAAAGAAAGCGTCATGTTCTGATGTTCTTAGGTTTGAAAAAGAACAGCTTAATCGTCACCAAGCTACCTGACGACCAAAGAACTTAACGACAGTTTAAAGTTAGCCTTAAAGTTAATACAAAAGTTTTGCTTTGTATAACCATTTGACAAATACCATGGCAAACATAGCGAATCAAAACTCCTTACTCTTAATCCGGAAATAGGCAAAGACGGATTGTTGCGAGTAGAGAGAAGGCTGTCTAACGCCAGAGTTTGTTTCGACATTAAACATCAAATAATTATTTCTAATAAGAGTCATTTTCCGCTTTCATTCGCCAGAAATATTGGATAATATAGAGTCCATTAGCAGCAAAAACTGTCATCAATAAATGTATGGTTTGCTACAAACATGAAGCACGGACACTGGATCAACTGATTGGATCTTGCAGCAGCAAGAGTGACTCCAACAAGACCATTCACTCACACAGGAGCGGATTATGCTGGGCCTTATCAGCTCCGATGCTCACTTGGACGAGATAACAAAAGCTACAAAGGCTTAGCTACAAATCCCAACAGATTTGTTTCATGCTTTTTGCATGGCTCAAACTGACCAATATCTATCGACAAATATTCGCTTATGGATGCCTTCGAATTCTGAAGTAGTTTTGGAAAGCAAAACTATGAATGCAAAACGATTCAATTGATCAACAATTCAATTCTTGTGTTTTCATCAAATCTTACCCCCAAATCCCAACAGATTTGTTTGATACTTTTTGCATGGCTCAAACTGACCAATATCTATCGACAAATATTCGCTTATGGATACCTTCGAATTCTGAAGTAGTTTAGGTAAGCAAAATTATGATTGCAAAACGATTCAATTGATCTACAATTCAATTTTACTGGATTTATCTAATCTTACCCCCAGATCCCAAACAGATTTTCTTCAAACTTTTTGCAAGGCTTAAACTGACGAATGTCTATCTACAATAACATTCGCTTAATGATGACTTCGAATTCTAAGGTAGGTTAGGAAAGCAAAACTATGAATGCAAAACGATTCGATCGGTCTTCAATTCAATTCTTGGGGTTTTCATCAAATCTTACCCCCAAATCCCAAACAGATTTTCTTCAAACTTTTTGCAAGGCTCAAACTAACCAATATCTATCTACAAATCTTCCCTTAATGATAACTTCGAATTCTAAGGTAGATTATGAGAGCAAAATTATGAATGCAAAACGGTTCAATTGATCAACAATTCAATTCTTGGGGTTTTCATCCAATTTTACTCCCAAATCCCAACAGATTTGTTTGATACTTTTTGCATGGCTCAAACTGACCAATATCTATCTACAAATATTCGCTTATGGATGCCTTCGAATTCTGAAGTGTTTAGGAAAGCAAAACTATGAAGGCAAAACGATTCAATTGATCTACCCTAAATTCTTAGGGTTTTTATCAAATCTTACACCGAAATCTCAAACAGATTTCCTTCAAACTTCTAAACCTGCACCGACCAAATTAGCCCGCCTCAATGAAACCTGTACTATAATTTGTTACACATTTATTGCAATTTATTACAACAAATCCCGATTTTATAACAGTTACCGTTTTCGAGGAACGAGTGGTCGATTTAGCTTACAATTAAACCTGCACCGCCAAAATTGTAACTTTTGATGTAGCTATGATATCGGGATGATTCTTGAACCAGAATTTATTACAAATTAATTACATTGAATAAGTTAGTTCAAGACCACCCCTATAACTGGCCTAAGGGTAAATTTCACCCCAAAACCATTATATATTTCAAAAACGTCAATTTAACCAAATTTAATAAATTTTTTACACCAGACTGCCAACAGATTTTAGGAAAAATGTTGCAAGAAGTCTTGTGGAGGGTAGTTAAGCCCTATCCAGGTGTGTAATAAATTATTTTTGTGTCACGATACGCGTAATTGGCTCTCAACGGTAGAGGCCTCAAATAGGTAATAGGTAACCGACCCTTAACGGTTCGACCATCTTTAATAATTTATTACACCAGACGGCCACCAGATATTGAGTCAAATGTTACTCTTTGGACATTATAATGGGTAGTTCAACCTTATCCAGCTGTGTAATAATTTTTTTTTTGTGCCGAATATGTGGTATTCGTTCCCAACGGTAGAGGCTTCAAATAGGTAATTTAAGGGTCGATTGTATCACTTTTAATAATTTATTACACCCCTGTATAAGGTTGATCTATCCTTTTCAACGACCACAGAGTAACATAAGACCGCATATCTGGTGGCAGTCTGGTGTAATAAATTATTAAAGGTGGTAAAATCGACCCCCAAATAACCTATTCGAGGCCTCTACCGTTGCGAGCCAATTCTGCATATCCTGACACAAAAATAATTTATTATCCAATTGGATAAGGTTGACCTGCCCACCACAATGTCCAAGGAGTAACATTTGACCCCATATCTGGTGGCGGTCTGGTGTAATAAATTATTAATGGTGATAAAATTGACCCTTAAATTACCTATTTAAAGCCTCTACCGTTCGGAGCGAATTCCGCGTATCCTGGCACAAAAATATTTTATTACACAAAAGGATAAGGTTGACTTGCCCACCACAATGTTCAAAGAGTAACATTTGACTGAATGTCAGGTGGCGGTCTGGTGTAATAAATTATTAATGGTGGTAAAATCGACCTTTAAATTAAAAATTTCAAAGCTTTACCGTTCGGAGCCAATTCCGTGTAACCTGACTCACAAATAATTTATTACACAACTGGATAAAATTGACCTACCCTTTACAACGACCACAGAGTAACATTAGACCCCATATCTGGTGGCAGTCTGGTGTAATGAATTATTAAATGTGGTAGAATCGACCTTTAAATTACCTATTCGAGGCCTCTATCGTTGGGAGCCAATTCCGCGTATTCTGACACAAAAATAATTTATTACACACCTGGATAGGGCTTAACTACTCTCCACAAGACTTCTTGCAACATTTTTCCTAAAACCTGGTGGCAGTCTGGTGTAAAAAATTTATTAAATTTGATTAAATTGACGTTTTTGAAATATATAATCGTTTTGGGGTGAAATTTACCCTTAGGCTAGTTATAGGGGTGGTCTTGAACTAACTTATTCAATGTAATTAATTTGTAATAAATTCTAGTTCAAGAATCATCCCGATATCATAGCTACATCAAAAGTTACAATTTTGGCGGTGCAGGTTTAATTGTAAGCTAAACCGGCCACTCGTTCCTCGAAAACGGTAACTGTAATAAAATCGGGATTTGTTGTAATAAATTGTAATAAATGTGTAACAAATTATAGTACAGGTTCCATTGAGGCGGGCCTAATTTGGTCGGTGCAGGTTTAGAGCACTCTTCGATTTGTAAGATTGTTTGTGGAAGCAAAATCTTGAATTTCTGATTAAATTTAAATTTTTGGTCCTCTTAAGTAAAATTATAGAAAACATAACTTGGCTCGCAAAATCTTGCTCACAGTAGAAAACACTAAACCAGGATCCAACTCGGAAGTTAATCCAAGTAAAAGTAAAAAAAAATTAGCACACATTTAAAAAAAATATTAAATTGTTAAAATAACACTGCATTCACTTGCATCTTACAATTTCAATTTTGTGTTTTGTTCAATTTTCAAATTACAGTATTTTCTATTTTAAAATTTTTCACTCAGTTTTATTTTCTTTTGTCATTCAAATTTCTATTTGTATATTGTCTTCATAATCTATTCACAAAAAAAAAAAAAAAAAAAATAAAGATTGGGATATAAAAGAAGAATGACACTTTTCATCTTTTTTATTTTGCTATTCTTTGTGTTTTGTGCTCTCTGGTACAAAAAAATTGAAAGCACGCGTTTCAATTGGAATTCTTTAGTTTTGTGTCGCTGTCATTGTTAAATTTCCATAATATACATTCACTTATTATTCAGTTGTTATTATTATAGCTATTATTATTATCATTATTATTATTATTATTACTATTTTTACCATACATTATATTACTTAAGCGTATTTTAGTGTATTCCACAGTGTTAAACGTCGTTCAAAAATCATTTGACGTGGATTAGCTCTACGAAATAAAGATATTTGAAAGCGCACTTTAGTGTTAGCTATGACTAACGCATATCTCAAGCAGTATTTATGGTAATAAAGCGAGGTAGTTAAAATGTAATTAAATCGAGGCGGTGCGCTGAAATTTTTGCGCGCGATTTGTATTCCGCGGTCGAGTGTACCCATTTCATATTTATCAATTACTTAAATATCAAAAATAATATATTTTGTAACAAATGTCATAACATTTATCACCCGACAATATAAGCTTTCATCATATATTTACATATTTATTCTTCTTTCATGTGACATAAAAGAAATTCATCTTAAAAGCGCGCTCGAGATTCTCGCTATGTTTGCTGTTCTGATATATCGTTGACAATGATACACATTTTGTGCTCGTTCCTATGTATTTTAATAATAACAAGACTAGAAATATGAATCATTGTGCTTATTATAACTACTGTGATTATTACTTGCCGTATAACACATTCTAGTTTTGTTTATTTTAAGTGGTGCAAATTGTAAGATAAGGGTGATGGGTATTATTATCTTTCAATTTTCAGTAGATGTTTATGAAATGTATTATGCTGATGTTTTTCACATACTATAATGTATCTATTCATCCGCAGATCATTTATATAGATCCAAGAATAAATCATCTCCTAAATACGTTGAGCATAAAGAACGCCGACCCAAAAATCTCTGAAATAAATCTTAAAGTGTGAAATTATTCCGGTTTAGGTGACATTTTGTGTGTAACCTCGACCAAAAGAAATTCCATGAACAATTCATCGTTTATAATTCTTACAAAATATTTTTGTACTTGTTCCTTTTCTTGCTTGTACTTGATTTATCCTCGACTTTTGTTCCTTTTTACAACAAAACCTATACACAATAAATATTTAAATTCCACCCTCGCCCCGAAATTAATAACCAAGGTTGTGTATACCATACTGTCTGAAATTACAAAAAGGACTGAAAAAAGGATTACATATTTAATCTTTGACACAAAACAATTTTTTCGGTGTTTGTATTTTTGGTCGAGTGTATAGGAGAGAACAGGTGTTATTCATTAAAATTGTATATACATGTACGTATGTACACACAGAGTTTAGATTTTTAACGGAAAAAATCTTAATCTTTTGGAGGGGCCGCTGTTATTCCTATTTATACGAAATGTCTCATATTTTAAAGATTGCTATCTTTGAATTTAACGCATTCACCTTATTTATAATCATTTTGTCGGATGTAACCATTTTCCTTTTAACTGTCAATTAGAATTTAAAATGTTTGATCGATTAAACTCAATTGAGTTAATCAAATCTTTATTGATCTAAATATTTGGGAAAGTAACAGATGGCACAAGAAGATTTTATCAAATTTGTGATATAATTTATAGTTCTCACGGCTCGTAAATGGCTTTCGAAAGTGGTGATAATTCAAATAGCATTTTCCACTGAACAATTTAACCCATGAAGTCGACAATTATTGGGAGCTGAATGGGAAACTATTTATCCGAAATTCCTCTACCGTATTGTCGCTGTACCATTCCTAAAATATACCATTTGAAATTTATTTTGGCATGACGTTATAAACAAGAATTCAAGGGTTGTACAAATTAAGGGCTTTATCAAATTTCCCAGCGGATCCACATAAGTATCTACACAAATATAAGGTTTGGCACAGAAAATTGGGCGGTCCATAGATACTATCGATCAGGAGCTAATAAAAAAAATTAGACAACTACTTTTTTTCTTTATTAATTACAATTGCGAGACTGTGCTCATCTAGCAATTTATCTTCCAAATTTTTACAAATTTTACATTTTTTAAACAATTCTGATGTGTTGGGGTTAAACCCAAGGGTTAGTCCCAAAATTAATTAAACCAATTTAAAATACTAATTTTAATTTGGTATATTTACTAGGTCAAGTGGCCTCGTTCTTTGAAGTCTTCTTTCAACGATAGGGATATCTATCATATGGCGAATATAGAGGTATCCATGCTCCTGGACACATCCCTTAAGCTAGCAGAACCCATACAGCAGAACATTACAAGATAGTATGAATAATTATAGGCCAATAATAGGCTAATTAAATGCTCTATTGAAAAATGTTGGGCTCCACCCCTTCCAACTAAAACGTTGGTACTGCTAGCTTTAGAAAAAGTTAGAAGAACCCAAAACAAAAAATGATTCAAAAACATTGGAAAATTAAAGGTTAATTTTAGGCTAATTAAATGCCCTATTTAAATTTTTTTATTCTGCTCATTCTGAAAAAGCATAAGGCTTTAAACTAGCAGAACTAAATTCGAAAATTGGACCAAAACCGAAATTAGAACCCATAACAAGATTAATTAACAAACAAATAATATTCGGCTCATTATGACCTAGATAAAGCCTAGCCTTATTATAAATTTTTGGGCTCCACTCGTTCTTGACTAAACTTCAGGTCATTTAATCTAAAGCTAACAGAACCCAAAACGAAAATCGGTCCAAAAGCGAAATTAGAACCCAAAACAAGATCAATTAACAAACAAATAATTATAGGCTCATTATGGTATATTCAAATGTCCCATTAGAAAATTTTGGGCTCTACTCTTTTTTCACCAAACTTCAGGTCATTTAATCTAAAGCTTGCAGAACCCAAGACGAAAATCGGACCAAAAGCGAAATTAGAACCCAAAAGAAGATCAATTAACAAACGAATAATTTTAGCCTCATTATGGTCTATTCAAATGTCCCATTAAATAATTTTGGGCTCTACTCCTTTTTGACCAAACTTCAGATCATTTAATCTAAAGCTGGCAGAACACAAATCGAAAATCGGACCAACATCGAAATTAGAACCCAAAACAAGATCAATTAACAAACGAATAATGTTAGGATCATTATGGTCTATTCAAATGTCCCATTAGATAATTTTGGGCTCTACTCTTTTTTCACCAAACTTCAGGTCATTTAATCTAAAGCTAGCAGAACCAAAATCGAAAATCGGACCAAAAGCGAAATTAGAACCCAAACATGATCAATTAGCAAACGAATAATTTTAGGCTCTCTATGGTCTATTCAAGTGTCTCATTAAAAAATTTTGAGAGCCATTCCTTTTTGGCCAAACTTCAGGTCATTTAATCTAAAGAAAGCAGAACCCAAATCGAAAATCGAACCAAAAGCGAAATTAGAACCTAAAACAAGATCAATTAACAAACGAATAATTTTAGGCTCAATATGGTCTATTCAAATGTCCCATAATAAAATTTTGGGCTCTATTCCTTTTTGGCCAAACTTCAGGTCATTTAATCTTAAGCTAACAGAACCCAACTCGAAAATCAGAATAAAACCGAAATTTGAACAAAAAACAAGGTCGATTAACAAACGAATAATTTTAGGCTCATTGTGGTCTATTTAAATGCCCAATTAGAAAATTTTGGGCTCTACTCGTTTTTCACCAAACTTCAAGTCATTTAATCTAAAGCTAACAGAACCCAAAACGAAAATCGGACCAAAAGCAAGACTAGAACCCAAAACAAGATCAATTAACAAACGAATAATTTTAGGCTCATTATGGTCTATTTAAATGTCCCATTAAAAATTGTTGGGCTCTATTCCTTTTTGACCAAACTTCAGGTCATTTAATCTAAAGCTAGCGGAACCCAAATCGAGATTAGAACCCAAACCAGATCAATTAACAAACAAATCATTTTAGGCTCATTATGGTCTATCCAAAGGTCACATTATAAATTTTTGGGCTCTATTCCTTGTTCACCAAACTTCAGGTCATTTAATCTAAAGCTAGCAGAACCCAAAACGAAAATCGGACCAAAAGCGAAATTAGGACACAAAACAAGATCATTTAACAAACGAATAATTTTAGGCTCTCTATTGTCTATTCAAATGTCTCATTAAATAATATTGGGTTCCAGTGTTTTTTGACCAAACTTCAGGTAAATTAATCTAAAGCTAGCAGAACCCAAATCGAAAATCGGACCAAAAGCGAAATTAGAACCCAAAAGAAGATCAATTAGCAAACGAATAATGTTAGGTTCATTATGGTCTATTTAAATGTCCCATTAAACAGTTTTGGGCTCCACTCGTTCTTGCCTAAACTGCAGGTCATTTAATCTAAAGCTAGCAGAATCCAAAACGGAAATCGGACCTAAAGCGAAATTAGAACCAAAAACAAGATCAATTAACAAACGAATAATTTTAGAAATTATCGCAGTGTTCAAACTTAAACACGTTCCAAATCATCAGAAATTATTGGGAGTAAGGAAATCGTATAGACCGATTTCCTTACTCCCAATAATTTCAAAATTATTCGAGAAACTATACTCCTAAAGAGATGGATTGGCTCTTAGAAGGTTCTGAGCTAACCCTAGAAAATATTTAACTTTTGTGAAAATGTGCGAATCGTACAGAGGTGATCGTAGTGGTTCTGAACTACTACTTGATGTAAGAAACAAATGTTATTTATCCACGTGCTCGGAAATCTATGAGATTATTGTTATTCGACAGAGAACCTCATTGGGTGTAATACGAAAATTCTTGAATATTTGGAATTATTTAACTCGGTCCCTACGGATCGCACAGAGATGATCGAAGTGGTTTTTTTCTTTATTGATTTTCAATTACAATAGGAATATTACAATTATCAAAAACATTTCTTGTTTGCACTTTAAAATTTTTGAAGTTCGGAATATTTTGAATATGAGTAGGAAGCTTGTTATATAATGGAACTCCTCTATATAATAAATTACTTCTTGTACAGGTATCTCGAGCGAGAAATTCTCTTAACAATAAGGACGCATTTCGTAAGTTATAGTGATACGAGTACGTGTTCCCTGCTTTCACAATATATCAGATGCAAATGTCCTCGAGTTAAGAAGCTCCTCGATAAGTCCTTACAAACACGTTATCGATTGACTATCCAAGATAACAATATGTAGTCATTTTATCAATTTTAGTGTTTTTATACAGAACTTGAAGATTGTTATCTAGGCCTTGGTTACCAAATATTAAATATTTTGTTTTGTCGGCGTTGAGCATCAGACGATTTAAATTTAACCAAGTATCGATTAAGATCAGATCGTTATTATTAATTGAATATAGACTATGCTTTGGTACCTTTTAATGGCAAATCAAAAATATCGTTAATATAAATTTTAAATAGGCACGATCCCAATATAGATCCCTGTGGAACGCCGCACAACATTGTTAATTCTTCTCTTACAGTTTCCACTTACCTTTTATTTCCTACCATGTAAATAGTTTTTTAACCATTTCAATTGCGTTGGGTTAAATTGCAATTTTTCTAATTTCAGTAGCAGTATTTCATGATTAACACAGTCAAAGGATTTTTTGAAATCTAGAAACAAACAGGCACATGTCTTTCCAACATCTACGTTTCTTTTTATTATAGGTGTTAGATTAGAGCATGCTGTACTTGATTTTTATGATCTATATTTGATTGCTAACCAGAAAATTTTCAAATCTTCTTAGAATTAATTTCTCAAATGCCTTGGAAAAAACTGGTAGGATCGATATTGGCCTGTAGTTTTCAAGATTGAGTTCATTTCCGTTTTTAAATGCGGGAACAATTTTGGATATTTTGAGACAAGTGGGAAATTTACATATTTCTAAATAGTAATTTAAACATTTGGTAACAGATTCACCAAATTTCCCAACAAAATGTTTAAGAACTTTTGTCGAAATTCCAAAGTGTTAATAGTTGTTATTAACACAGCTACTTCAATCGGTTCAAGACTAGAAAGGCTGCAAATATCATAATTTATCCTAGCAAAGTTTTCAAGGCGATTAGAACACCTTCCAGTCATTTACTTTTGAACTACAGTAAAGTACAGTAAAGTGTTTATATAATAAGTTTGCAGCTTCTCTATCATCAACTAAAGCACCAAATTCATTCTGAATAAATATTTTTTAATTGCTGCAATCCTTGTTGAAAATAATTTTTCTAAATTGATGCCACTGAAGAGTACTGTTGTTATTGTCTATGCTTGACTCTATCAAATGTCCATAATAGAGCACTTTAGCCAGTTTTATTTGATTCTTAACTAATCGAAATACTTCTTCATGTTGTGCTAGCAAATACTCATTTGTTGGAAGCCTCTTCACCAATATCCACAGTCTGCTGCTTTTTTTAAAATGTTTTCAAAATATCTGATGACATCCATGAGTTCATTATCTTCGCCTTTTTAGTTTTTATTTGGCTATGCCATGTAACTAATTTTCCTAATTCGTTTATGAAAGTCTCGAGATTCATCAATTTGAGTAACTTATTCCAACTCTTATCGCTATAAATACAAGATATTGTAAGTTGCGTTCTCTGCCGATTTTCTAATACGTATCTTACTTATTTCGGTTATGATAATGCGATGGTCAGTTAGGTTGGAGTCTTTGTACGTTAGATGGTATTTAAAATTAGCCAAATCCGTAATACAGTGATCAAGTACCGTTGCAATTCCGTTTTGTACCCTAGTTGCAAATTTCAAAATTATAAAACCTTGTGAATCCACAATAGCTCTATAATTAATTACTTCCGATTCATCTTCATTCATCAAATTTATATTTGCGTCTCCAAACACTAGTGATTTCGTATGAGAAGCCAACAAATATTCTAATAACTCCGTAAATGTTGCTTGCGTAATTTTTTACGATCGGGAGATGGCCAGACGTTTTGCAAACGTTTTGCAAAATATGAACAAAATCGTACCATTGCAACCTAGCGAAATTAGACTCCGAACAAAATATTTCCATGTAATACATTTTTGATCACAAATAACATTTTAATTTGACATGTAAAACGTATTAGTTTGTCTGATTAGATCTATATGGTTTTGAGATGGCCAGATCTTAACGAAACTTTTTGCAAAATATGAACAAAATCCTACCGAATGCAACATAGCGAAATTAGGCTCCGAACAAAATATTTCCATGTAATACTGTTTTGACCAAAAATAACATTTTAATTTGACATGTAAAAAGTATTAATTTGTCGGATCAGATATATATGGTTTTGAGATGGCCAGACCTTTACGTAACTTTTTGCAAAATATAAACAAAATCGTACTGTTGCAACCTAGCGAAATTAGGCTCCGAACAAAATATTTCCATGTAATACATTTTTGACCAAAAGTAACATTTTAATTTGACATGTAAAAAGTATTAATTTGTCGGACCAGATATATATGGTTTTGAGATGGCCAGACCTTTACGTAACTTTTTGCAAAATATAAACAAAATCGTACCATTGCAACCTAGCGAAATTAGGCTCCGAACAAAATATTTCCAAGTAATACATTTTTGATCAAAAATAGCATTTTAATTTGACATGTAAAAAGTATTAATTTGTCGGATCAGATCTATATGATTTTGAAATGGCCAGATCTTAACGAAACTTTTTGCAAAATATGAACAAAATCGTACTGTTGCAATCTAGCGAAATTAGGCTCCGAACAAAATATTTCCATGTAATACATTTTTGACCACAAATAACATTTTAATTTGACATGTAAAAAGTACTAGTTTGTCGGATCAGATCTATATGATTTTGAAATGGCCAGATCATAACGAAATTTTTTGCAAAACATGAACAAAATCGAACTGTTGCAACCTAGCGAAATTAGGCTCCGAACAAAATATTTCCATCTAATACATTTTTGACCAAAAATAACATTTTAATTTGACATGTAAAAAGTATTAATTTGTCGGATCAGATCTATATGGTTTTGAAATGGCCAGATCTTAACAAAACTTTTTGCAAAATATGAACAAAATCGTACTGTTGCAACCTAGCGAAATCAGGCTCCGAACAAAATATTTCCAAGTAATACATTTTTGATCAAAAATAGCATTTTAATTTGACATGTAAAAAGTATTAATTTGTCGGATCAGATCTATATGGTTTTGAAATGGCCAGATCTTAACGAAACTTTTTGCAAAATATGAACAAAATCGTACTGTTTCAATCTAGTGAAATTAGGCTCCGAACAAAATATTTCCAAGTAATACATTTTTGACCAAAAATAGCATTTTAATTTGACATGTAAAAAGTATTAATTTGTCGGATCAGATCTATATGATTTTGAGATGGCCAGATCTTAACGAAACTTTTTGAAAAATATGAACGAAATCGTACTGTTGCAACCTAGCGAAATCAGGCTCCGAACAAAATATTTCCATCTAATACATTTTTGACCAAAAATAACATTTTAATTTGACATGTAAAAAGTATTAATTTGTCGGATCATATCTATATGGTTTTGAGATGGCCAGATCTTAACGAAACTTTTTGCAAAATATGAACAAAACCGTACTGTTGCAACCTAGCGAAATTAGGATCCGAACAAAATATTTCCATGTAATACATTTTTGACCACTAATAACATTTTAATTTGACATGTAAAAAGTACTAGTTTGTCGGATCAGATCTATATGATTTTGAAATGGCCAGATCATAACGAAATTTTTTGCAAAATATGAACAAAATCGTACTGTTGCAATCTAGCGAAATTAGGCTCCGAACAAAATATTTCCATCTAATACATTTTTGACCAAAAATAGCATTTTAATTTGACATGTAAAAAGTATTAATTTGTCGGATCATATCTATATGGTTTTGAGATGGCCAGATCTTAACGAAACTTTTTGCAAAATATGAACAAAACCGTACTGTTGCAACCTAGCGAAATTAGGATCCGAACAAAATATTTCCATGTAATACATTTTTGACCACTAATAACATTTTAATTTGACATGTAAAAAGTACTAGTTTGTCGGATCAGATCTATATGATTTTGAAATGGCCAGATCATAACGAAACTTTTTGCAAAATATGAACGAAATCGTACTGTTGCAACCTATCGAAATCAGGCTCCGAACAAAATATTTCCATGTAATACATTTTTGACCACAAATAACATTTTAATTTGACATGTAAAAAGTACTAGTTTGTCGGATCAGATCTATATGATTTTGAAATGGCCAGATCATAACGAAATTTTTTGCAAAATATGAACAAAATCGTACTGTTGCAACCTAGCAAAATTAGGCTCCGAACAAAATATTTCCATCTAATACATTTTTGACCAAAAATAACATTTTAATTTGACATGTAAAAAGTATTAATTTGTCGGATCAGATCTATATGGTTTTGAAATGACCAGATCTTAACGAAACTTTTTGCAAAATATGAACAAAATCGTACTGTTGCAACCTAGCGGGATTAGGCTCCGAACAAAATATTTCCATGTAATACTGTTTTGACCAAAAGTAACATTTTAATTTGACATGTAAAATTCTAAGTACTTATAGGCCACATAGTATATTTTGGTATTTTGACATAAACTCCACTCCGATGTCCCTTAGTTGGGTGTTTTTTTGTGTAAGACGGCTGATTCAAATAAATCAGTCGATACAACTGATTTTGCTGATGTTGTTATTATGATAATCATCTTAATATTTTTTAAGCTGGAATATATTTAGTGGAGAAATCTTGAACTTTGGTATTATGGCCATTCAGTTAGTTGAACAAAAAGTTAATCAAACGTCCTCGTTATCTATATTACAAATATTAGCAACGCTCGAATAACATAAATCTATAATGGTCGATCTAAACTCAATGATATTCAAGAAAAACTTTCTTTATCTACGGAGGTGGTTGGTGGTAATGTACAACAAAAATAATTTTTAAAAATAAAACTCCACAGTAGTTTTTAATATTACAATTATTGAACAATAGCCGAACAAAATCGAATTCCCTTATCATTCAAATCTAATCTACATATTATACAACAACAAAGCAAAATAATAAAATAGAAGCAAACTATTGGTTTTCAAATTTACTACTTGTATTTCCTATCAAACAATCTTTATGTGGCACACAAAGGGAACCAGTCTTTTGAGCCCCGCGTACACGAAATAATGAATCACGAATTTATAATTTTTTGTTGTTATTGTTGTAAAAAAATATTTTCTTTAAAATTAGACAAGAATGACTTAACAAGAAATACAAATGTTTTTTTTTGATTATTTATATTATTGGTTCCAAGACGTGGTTGGTTATAAAATAAAGTTTTCATTTGCACACCCGCAATTTTGTATTTTTTCGGTTCAAAATTCATTATTCGTGTCTTTTATATTGTGCGTGTACGAAAACAATCAGGGAACAAATTTATCACACTAGGAAGCATCTGAAGTAAAAAATTATGCCTAATCATTTGAAAATTTAAAATTCTAATTAATTTTTGTACATTGTTGATTGTGCTAATAAAAAAACTCCGTGTTGATAATTTAGAATGTAAAAAAATGTAAAACAAATATTAGACCGCATCTACCGCCTAAATCTAATTCGATTAATGTATTATTAGTATTCGACAACAACACATCATAATCACCATCAATGAATGAATCCCAAGAATGTTTAAGTGTACCTGTTCCAAAAAATACTTGAAATTTGTTGAACAACGGACAAAATAAAAATAAAAAATCTCATTTCCTGTTTTACAATGTCCTTCTTTTGTACGTAAGTCAATTCCATTCATGGATTGTATTTTATTTTTTGTTTTTTTTGTTCTCCTGGGTCCTTTTTCTACACGTTTTGTTTCGGCCTGGCTGGAACGTTTACACAAAAAAAGGACAATGCACAAAATGTATACGAGATACCTATGTATACGATATATAAAGGAACGTGAGACAATATTCCAATGTTATCTTTTCATTTAAAGAGAAACACAATATCTTATGTGTATCGATCTGTATGTATAAAGCAAAGAAAGACTTTATACAAAAATACCTTCGTCGTTTTGTTCTCTTGTATGGATATTGACAACCATTTTGATTATTTGATTAAACTTCACCTGTCTTTGAATTTATTTTTATTTTTTATTTTCGTTTATCTATTGTTATTGGTTACATTTGAATCGTTTGGAAAAGTTATAAATTAAAGGAATATAAAAAAAATGGAAGATGTTACTTTTTTAAGATGCCCATCGACATTATTATAGGTTTTCTTTGTGTACAAGAAGTAATGCTGTCTTTGATACAAGATTATCTCAATTAAAGTTTAATACGACTCAAGTGTTTATTCCGATTTAACTTAAAAATGGATATATGAAACAGGATTAGAAAACTATCCTTAACGGAGATTCCCATGATTAATAAATGTACACGCGAATTGTGACAACCGTTACCTGGAGCAGCCAAAGGCCGGTGAGACGTTCAAAACAAAATTTGTTACTTTTTCATTTTCGTGAGTGTTCATTGAATTTTTTACTAATTAAATCTAGAAAAGTTGAACTGGCGTGTCTTGAAAATCGGTTATAACTGAAGTGAATTCATTACATTTTTTGTGTTGGAACCGTAGCGCACATTATTCTAGGGGGCCGATCCTAACATTTTGAAGCGGTTTCATTATATTGTTACGAATTTCGGGCGTTCGATACGGATTAGTACTGGATTTTGTAATTAAAACACTTAGCGTTTAAGTTTAAGCAAATTTTATATACACCGACGTCTATAACATACTGTTAAAGTTAGGCCGAAAGTGGAAAAAATCGATAATGCAGATAGCGTCTCGACTACTTCAGCCGAAATTTTAGAAAATTATGTATTGAATTTAAATCCCAGCCGAAAGTAACTAACCAACAAAATCAGCCGAAAATATGTATACATTCGTAACAAACTTCTTATGCATATAATATGTTTATAAAGTACGAGATGGTTAAACTTCGGAAATGTATAAAAACTTTAAGTTTAAAGTGTTATGTCTGGAAAAGGTCTTATTGTCAATAGTAAAAAATCAATCGTGTATCTTGTGTTTAGGCAGTCATAATTTAGAATGCTGCCACAAGTATAACAAAATGAGTCACATAGAACAAATGCAGCTTGTCAACTTACATGATCTATGCAGAAGGTGCCTAGCCACTGGGCACAATTTTCAACAATGTCGTAGTCTATAAAGATGTAAAGAATGCAATGGCAAGCACCACAATCTACTTCATACAATGCAGCCTACAACTACAACTTCTAGAAGCATTTCAACCAACAGTGCAATGAAAACGTATGAGACAAAATTTTTAACAACCGCCCTTGTTGGTTTGATGGAAGAGAAGAGCTTTTAAGATTGCTGATGACATCGGCTCACAAACATCATTCATAACAACAGAAGCCAAACAACGTTTAAATCTAGTAGGTCGTAAAATCAGTGCAGAGGTCAATCGTTTAGGCGGACAAGTTGCTGGCAGAGTCAATAGTATTGTAAATATCACCCTACGAGCAAGATATCCGTCAACAAATTCAATAGAAATTGAAGCTCTAGTACTAACCAAAATAAGCAGAAAGTTGCCAGAAAAACCGTTTATGTTTGAAAAAATGGAAACATTTGAACGAGGTGCCATTGGCCGATCCTACAACATTCTTGCACCGATTGATGCAGACTGGGTGCAGATTATTACACACAGATCATGAAGCCACAGTGCATCAGAGGAAATAAAAATGAACCAGCAGCACAGCTCACAGAATTCGGATGGGTAATTTTAGGAAGAATATCTACATCCAAGAAGACAGCAGAACTAAAATACAACTCACACGTCTCATCGACTGAGATAAATGGGCGCTACGAATTACGCTTCCCATTCCAGAAGGATCCGATTATGCATTTGGGAGATTCTAAACGCATGACAATAGCAAGGTTTCTTCAAGTCGACAAGTCGAATGTTGTGAAAAGAACCAAATCTCAGAAAAAGTTATACAGACTTTATGCGTGAATATGAACAACTTGGTCAAATGGAGATGCTAAAAGACGAGGAAGACTCAACTGTAGCATATTATCTTCCACATCACGCAGTGCTGAAATCAGACAGCACGACTAAAAAACTTAGCTTAACTCACGAGTCGTGTTCGATGGATCGGAAAAACAACATCTGGCGCATCATTAAATGACTTAATGCTAAATGGTCCAACGTGACAACAGGATCTTATATCAAGTCTAGTGCGATGGAGAAAACATAAATTCGTTATCAAAGCTGAAATTGAGAAGATGTTCCGCTAGATCAAAATCAATCAAGAAGATCAAATTATCAACGGCTGCTGTGGAGAGAATCATCAAAAGAAGAAATCAAAACGTTTAAACTTAAAACAGTAACATATGGGACCACGCCAGCAACATATTTAGCCACTAAAGTCTTATGTCATTTAGCACATGATGAAATACAAAACTACTCAATCGCGTCAACAATAACGTTAAGAGATTTCTATGTTGGCAATCTGCTTTTAGGAGCGGATACATTAGAAGAAGCGTTAGAAGCCCAATCACAACTCATACAACTGCTAAAGGCAGGAGGTTTTAATCTAAGAAAATCGGCAATTAACAAAAAAAAAAATTGACAACACATCTACCTACAAGCGCTCGCAAAGATGGACTATGCTCCATAAATACCGATGAAACAAATAAGATGCTCGGAATAACCTGGAACCCAGTTTTCGACAATTTTGGGTTTAAGATTTCATTGTCCGAAAATATGAAAGAACCAGCAATAAGGAGCATATTGGCAGAAGTAGCCACACTATTCCATCCATTAGGATGCTTTGCACTCATCGTCATCCAAGCAAAATTACTAATGCAGAAACTATGGATAGCTGATGTCGGATGGGATGAAACTCTAAGTATTGAATTACAACAACAACGGAGTCAATTCAAAGAACGTTTGAATGAAATTGAAAATATTACCATAAGCAGATGGATAGGCAACAATTAGAAAGTGAACTACATGGTTTCAGCGATGCATCAGAGAAGCCATTTGCAGCAGTGGTATACTACAAGACAACAAACTCCCAAGGCACGCCGGTCGTTTATCCAATAGCAGCAAAAACCAAAGTGCCGTACTATTGGCAAAGTTATTTAAAACAGTCAAGATGCCATGGATTTGGAACAAGCTACTACCTATGTATGGACGGATTCGATGATAACGCTTGGATGGATAAAAGGCGATTCCAGTAAATACAGACCTTTTGTGGGTAACAGAATAGCTAAAATTCAGTCGCTTGTGCATCCAAGTCAGTGGCATTATGAAAAATCCAATTATAACCCCGCGGATGTAGCTTCACGTGGAATGAACGCACGACATTTGCGAAACTACAAACTTTGGTGGGAAGGACCAAGCTGGTTAAAAACCTCAAATTACCCACAAGCGCTTGAGCCAACTGAAGAAGCGCAGCCAATGCCGAACTAAAAACAAATTGCTTAATTATCAACGCACCTCCGCAACCAGAGTTAATAGACTTTTCACGATTTTCATCGGCTCTTAAAATCAAAAGAACTATAGCATACTGCTACAGATTTATTACTATATCCTTAAAAATCAAATACATCAAGTTCCTGGAGAGATACCAAGTTTTCTAACAGTAGACGAACTAACCAGATCACACAATGTACTCATAAAAACAATACAAGATTCAAAATTTGCCGCAGACATTAAACTCTAAGAAAAACAACAAACTATATCATTACTAAATCCATTTATGGACGAAAATCGGTTGTTGAGGATCGGCGGTAGATTACAAAAATCTCAACTTAAGTATGATCAAAAGCACCAACTGATTCTACCAAAAATTCGTATTTACTCAAGCCTCATCACAATTGAAACACACTACCTTGTATCACACGAAGGCGTACAAGCAAGGTGTATTTCACTCCCCTCAATTTTCCAGAACTCCCAACATGAAACTTGACCTGGAAAAGTTTCCGGCGATAACCATCGACAAACCGATTCAAATAAGACCTTTTCTAGACATAACATTTTAAACGTTGAGTTTCAACAAATTTTTGAAATTTGCACGTGTATTTCACTCCCCTCAATTTTCCCGAACTCCCAACATGAAACTTGACCTAGAAAACTTTCCAGCGATAATCACTAACAAACCGATACAAATAAAGCCTTTTCCAGACATAACAATATAAACGTTAAGTTGCTAGAAATTTTTGAAATTTGCACGTGTATTTCACTCCCCTCAATTTTCCCGAACTCCCAACATGAAACTTGGCCTGGAAAACTTTCCAGCAACAACCATTGACAAACCGATTCAAAAAAGACCTTTTCCAGACATAAAACTTTAAACGTTAAGTTTCTAGAAATTTTTGAAATTTGCACGTGTATTTCACTCCCCTCAATTTTCCCGAACTCCCGACATGAAACTTGACCCGGAAAAGTTTTGAGCGATATCAATCGACAAACCGATTCAAATAAGGCATTTTCCAGACATAACACTTTAAACGTTAAATTTCCACAAATTTTTAAAATTTGCACGTGTACTTCACTCCCCTCAATTTTTCCGAACTCCCAACATGAAACTTGACGTGGAAAATTTTCCAGCGATAACCATCGACAAACCGATTCAAATAAGACCTGTTCCAGACATAACACTTTAAACGTTAAGTTTCTACAAATTTTTGAAATTTGCACGTGTATTTCACTCCCCTCAATTTTCCCGAACTCCCAACATGAGAATTGACCTGGAAAAGTTTTGAGCGATATCCATCGACAAACCGATTCAAATAAGGCATTTTCCAGACATAACACTTTAAACGTTAAGTTTCTACAAATTTTTGAAATTTGCACGTGTATTTCACTCCCCTCAATTTTCCCGAACTCCCAACATGAAAATTGACCTGGAAAATTTTCCTGCAATAACCATCGATAAACCGATTCAAATAAGGCCTTTTCCAGGCATAACACTTTAAACGTTAAGTTTCTTCAAATTTTTGAAATTTGCACGTGTGTTTCACTCCCCTCAATTTTCCCGAACTCCCAACATGAGAATTGACTTGGAAAATTTTCCAGCAATAACCATCGACGAACCGATTCAAATAAGACCTTTTCCAAACATAACACTTCAAACGTTAAGTTTCTACAAATTTTTGGAATTTGCACGATCTCCCGTCTGCGGCTTCGATCTCCCAAAATTTTCGCAACAACTCTAACAAAGCATCGTTGATTCATCGATTTTAATAGTGATCGATTCAATTGGTGGCGAGTTACTTTGCTTTCCTCAAATTACCCATTGAATCAGAGTATTTTGTAGTACCAATTGGTTGTTGGTAATCATTTTTCCATCGCAGAGTAATTAGAAGAAAGTGTCTGCCTCTATTATAATGTATATCTCTGCTTCATAGTAAAACTGTGGATCCGCTAATTCGTATTGCTTAAAATCATTGATATTTACAAAATAAGCAATCGATTGTTGTTTGGCAGTTATTTTCGGGAAACCTAATGCGTCAATTAGGAATATCGGTTTCATTCTATTCCATGGAGCTATAGCTAACGATACTACGTCTCTCGAATATCCATTTGTTAGGGCTCCGATATCCGAAGTAGCCAATTTAGCGTTACTTCTCTTCAAATGTAGCGTCTGTGCACATATATCTGTGATGAACGAACCTTGCAATCCAGAATCCAATAGGACCCGACAAATTTGGTATTGGATATTTTCATCTGCCTTCTTTACTAAGGCTGTTGGTAATAATGCACTGCTCAGTTGATTGATGCAGTATGATGCACTATCTTCTTTCAGAATTTTAGCAGCAGCTACTGTTATGTCTTCCTAGTTGGTTGAATTATCATGCAACATCGTATGGCGTTTCCTATTACACAGGAAAGTGGACCATAGACGTTGTGGTTATCGTGCAAACAGTTAACGCAACGATACTGGATTTTTAAAACGTTTCTGCTGTCCTCAATTGAATATCTTTAAAACTGCTACATTCAAAAGGTCAATGGTAATTTTTCGAGAATAACTTGGTTCATTACATGGCTTTTAATGTTTGCTTTTGAATGGTTGTATTGCGGCAGGTAACGGTTTTCAAAACATTTTAAAGAATCGAGTGCATCAACTATTCTGACAAGAAAATCAAAAAACTGCTTTATGGTTGGTACATCATATTCAGCAGAAGCCTGAGCCCATATACTGTAGGCCTCACCATCCAATTTGCTCACTAGAATGTGGATCAGCGAATGATCTCTAGCTTCGGCTTCTTCTCCAAAAGCCTTTATCCCACGTAGAACCCACGTTATAGGTGGTTGAAGCATGAAATTGTTTATAAAGGCGTGAATGGTGCGTGCTTCTTTTTCTCGTATCGATCTCGCAACTTTTTTAGCGCCTCGATATAGTTTGCATCCGTGATGCTAAAGTGTCTTACTAACCTCGCGGCTTCATCCTTTAGTTTTTACAACAAAGATAGCCGTGGGTTATCATGAACAGTGGAGCAGAATATGTCGTTATAAGAATGCCACTCTGTGTATTTGGCGGAAAAATAGGGTATTGATAATTTAGGCAGTTTGACATCCAAGTGCATTCCTACTTTTGATGTATCGATGATTGTATCGTTCATAGATACCGTGGGTTCCGTTGTTGTTCTTAAGACTCGGTTGATAGCAAAATTAGATAATGGTAATATCTGGCCACTCAAGTCGAATCATGAAGTTCTAATAAAATCTACACCCTCAAATTTGGCATGGATCGCATCATCTAATTTTGTTCATTCATTCACCTTTTTACTCGCCTATTATAACTTTATCATTCGGCTTGAGTGAACAGGTTTTATCTAATTTTGCTATCAAGGAAACCAAACATCTAGAAATGTGGTTCAGCTCAATGCTAAAGGTGAGTAAATGAACAAAATTAGGGGTATACGCGATCCAGGCAAAATTTGGGGGTGTACATTGATTCGGCTTGTGTGAACAGATGTTATATTTACTAATATCAGTTATCGGGAAAACAATTAGAAAAATGTGGAACTGTGTGTAGTATTTTTCAAGTTTTAGTGAGAGAGCGGCATTTTTAATACAAGCCAAATTTGAAGGAGTATTTTTCCATTTTATTAGAACTAGTGAAATTGGCTATTCAAGCATGTCATACAAATACTCGGTTGTTCGCTAATATTAGATAGTTTTTATTTTTTAGAATCGCCTAAATGTTTGCATCCATTTCTGTCTCACGTTTTTTGGTATTTTTTTATTTAGTATAAACTTCTCGTCTCTTCTTGCCCACAAACCACTCGCGAATTTCTTGAAGTTTTACCAAACATATCTGGAATTTTGTGTGAAAATCCGTTCACACAAAAATCCAGATGTTTTTTGAAGCAGATTTGTGCGGTTTAAAAGGTTGAAGAACAAGGTTACCTATTTCTTCGTCCATTAGGTTTTTGAGAAGCTCAAATTTAACTGTTGGACTACCATCAATATTTCTTATAGTACATAAGAACTAGAAAAAATCTCGGAATCGGTTAACGGCGACAATAATAAACAGCATATTGTGCTACTGTCAAATCGGTTATGAGAAGTTCATCAAGAAACAGACGATGGCAGATCAGGAGCATTTTTTGGAATCAATAAAACCTAGGTTTAGATAACACCGGTTTTATTGGGTCATTTGTCGCTAGTATTGGTGTAACAGTGTGAAGGCACCGTTTGAATGTATAATAATCGTTCAGCCCATTTACAGAAACAAAAGATGGTAATCGATATAAACTGGTGTTTATTGATTGCATCAGCAAGTGGGTGAAAGTCTTCTCCATTGTGAATTAAGAAGTACGGACAGTAACCAACACATTTGTGAACAATCCAGTGGAAATCCAGATTAGGAGAACCGCAAAAAAGACACCCGGATCGAGCTAGAAATAGAAAAGGACTCGTACCACACTATTTCATCCACAGTCCGAATTAATGATGTGTGCCCCTATTCATGTTAGGATAATGGAGCGCATGATACGAGAAAATTCGCGCGACATTATGTTGATTGGCAGAAAGCTTCGCATACCATGTGATATTAAGTTTGGATTACGAGATCATGATCCAGTCGCACAGCATGAATTCGTAGCCGAACTAAGACGGATTCTGAACAGAATTCAGAATGAAGTATGAACTCGCAATATTGCAAATGCCAGGGAATATGAAAATAACTTCGGTACAATATGAATATCGGACTTAAAAATCATCTTGCTGATCAGGAGATTGATTCTATCAATACCTTTGTTTGAAGATGCGTTGCACTTGAAGACATGTGAAATTGGCATAATGTTGTACTCGAAGAACCATATGTCAATGAAATTTGTAAATCGAATGAGGTTCAGTCTGTCCGGTTACTATGAATTGAGAAAATCCTAGCTAGTAATATAGAGTGGCTTCAACCTGTTTCAGCAAGATTTTAAACGGTACCAATTCTGTGTAAGATGCGGTTCAAATGCTAACTTCTGGAAGATCTTACGTCTCCAGCGAAGGTCACTAGACCAATACCCACACTAAATTTCATAAAAATCTATTAAACTTTTCTTGACGCGGACTACGCGGGTGAGTCCACAATCTTAATAAATTTGCGCACCTTTAAATCTAACTCAATCTTAAATGCATATTGTGGCGTTTAAAAATAAATAAGAAATTGTGGGAACTGAATCAATCTGGAGAAACTATCACAATTTATGGGAACTATCCAGATTGAATTTATTTTTAGATTAAATTACCGCTTAAAACTGGAATATTCTAATGAAGAATCCCGGTTCATTTACAAATCAAGTATTGCCAATTGTTGCGAAATAAATTAACAAAACGGATTCTTTAGAAAAGATTAAATTACTCCTTTGCATATAAAAGAGGACAAATAAATAAAAAAATCAATTTCCAATTCAATAAATTTTTGCATATCGAAACCATCTGCCTTCGTATTCAATTAACCGATTACGTGCGATTCCGTTGAGAAACGGTTAATTTACATTTTCTCATACACGTTCTATCGAATATATGCACATCTTGATCGGGTTACCTTAAATGCTATATAGGTCAAGTGTTTCTTGATTTACCGAGAGGATTATGTGCTTTCTGTAGCAGTTACATGATAAATGAAATTTTGATTTACTAGTTTTGATAAGTCAATTTGTCGGGATTTAATGAAACCGCATTTACGAACAGATATAATCAAGGAGATTGATGATCTAGTCGATCGTCCCTTTTTTAGCAATTTTAAACAAATGTCTAGTTTTTTTTTTTGGCAATAATGATTAGAATCAGGATAAACCCTTTTCACATGCCATACAGTGGTGTATATAGATTTGGTTACAAAAGGATCAAACGACATTTTAAATTAAAAAAAATAAATTTTAAATTCGAAAACCAATAAATAATAAATAAAGGATCTACCTCCTATTTTTCCCAATTTATTAATACTGTGTGACTTAAGATATTGTCGTCTGTAATGTTGCGAATAATAATAAAATAAATTGATAATTTCCCTTTCATCCTTTCTTCGGTGGCGCATAGAAAAGGAGTCCCGAGTCCCGTATCGTATTGATGCAATCCCTTTTATATAAATTAAAAAATTTTAATGGACTTGTAACGATTTGCAAATAATTTTTAATTTAATTTTTTTTTTTTTTTTATAAATTTACAACTCAATTTTTATTGTATTATTATTACATTAGAATTCAATTTAGGCAACAACAACAAAATTATGATATTTTTATTATGTATTATATGTTTGAAAAGGGTTGGTTGTTCGCATAACACATTAGATGAAAAGAGGATCGATTTGATTTTATGTTTATTGTTTACCAATTTTTGCGCTTAGTTCTCCATACTAGGTTTCGGTGTATTTGGGTTTTGCGCGCAGTTTGATTTTTATTTAGCAACCAAAACACTACAGGACGCACTCGTATAGCATAGTCTTTGTGGCTCAGCTCCATGTTACCTTTTGTCATAAATGATATCAACCACAAATCCTTATACATCGTATTTGACTCAACTACCTAATTTAATGGCAAGTTCCGAACATCTACAACCAATCAAATACAATTTCAAAAAAACAAACCGTGCGGGGCTACAAATTTACCTAGAATCCATCAACTGGCAAACAACTCTCAATTCCAATGATATAGACGAAAATGTTGATAAATTTAATGACATTCGGCAGCACGGCTTCGAACTTTATGTACCTATGTGCTGTAAACCACAAAATGCTCACCCTCAGTAGTACGATGATAGACTAGTTACTTAAAAAAACGGAAGTCGAAGGCGTATGCCAAAATGTTAAAAACGCGGGTTAGAAGCCGACAAAACAATTTTTCTATAGCGTTTTCCAATAGGAATGATATGATTTTTAAGTGACGTTTCGGCCGTTTGTAATATGTTATGATCTGTTGTTTCATTGTATTCAGTAATGTTTACAATTTCATCATGGTGAGATATACACAAGAACAACGTTTACAAGTTATTCAGTTTTATTATCAAAATAATCGTTCTCCAATTGCAACTTTTCGTGCGCTTTTGGTATTTTATAGTCGTAATAATCGACCAAGTGCTCGCTACTCGTCGAATTGTTGAAAATTTTGAGCATACATTTTCTTTGCATAATGTTGCAGTGCCAATAAGACAAACATTCGCTCGAAGTAATGCAAATATTGCTGCCGTTCAGGCAAGTGTTGCTGAAGACCGCAATTTGTCGATTCCAAGACGTTCTCAAGAATTGGGACTGTCTCAAACCACAACCTGGGGGTTTTTGAGAAAGGATTTGGGTTTGCATCCGTATAAAATTGTTCTCACTCAAGAACTGAAGCCATTGGACCACCGTAAACGTCGTGAATTTGCTGATTTTGCCTTGGAACAACTTGAAAACGATTTTTAAAGAAAATCATCTTCTCCGATGAGGCTCATTTTCATCTGAGTGGTGCGGTTAATATACAAAACTGTCGATTCTGGTGCGAAGAAAATCCACAAATTATTCATGAAAAACCATTACATTCACCTAAGTTGACAGTTTGGTGTGGTTTTTGGTCTGGTGGAATCATCGGTCCGTAGTTTTTACGAAATGAAGCTGGTAACACCGTTACTGTCAATGGAGATCGGTATAAATCGATGATAACCGTTTTTTTATGGCCGAAATTGGAAGAAGTTGATCTTGACAACATTTGGTTCCAACAAGATGGGGCTACGTGCCACACAGCAAGTGCAACAATTGAATTATTGCGAGAAAAGTTTGGAGATTCGATTATTTCAAGAAATTGTGATATTGAATGGCCTCCAAGAAGTTATGATTTAACACCATTATACTATTTCTTGTGGGGTTATTTGAAGTCATTGGTCTTTAGCAATAAACCAAACTCTCTTCAAGCTTTACAAGTCAATATTGAACGTGCTATTCATGACATACGACATAATTTAGTGGAAAAAGTGCTTGAAAATTGGGTTCATCGAATTCGTTCCTGCAGAAGAAATCATGGAGGCTATTTTAATGACCTTTTATTCAGAACTTAATTGTATCGATTGTACTTCACATTAAATAAAAAACATTTCAATTTCTTTAACAATTAGTGTGTTTTTTTTAAAGAAATCATATCGCTCTTATTGGAAAACCCTATATACAATTCTGGTCGTATCTCGATCAAATTCAAGGAAAAATCAAAGTAATTCCAAAACAATTTTGGAAATACTTTAGGAATAAACGTGAAATTGACCTGCAAATATGACCTATAACAATACCAGCTTCTCAAACTCCAAAGATATAGCTGACATGTTCCCGAAGTTTTTCCAATCAGTCTATAAACCAAGCGTTACTAGTGGATTGTACGAACAACCCAGCAATACCAACGTATCAATAACTCCTGTTATTTTTGAGGATAAAATTTTGTCGGCTTTAAAGGGATTTGGAGACAGTTGTGGTCTTGGCAATATACCCTCTTCTATTCTGAACGAGTACGCTGACATTTTAGCAATTTCATTATGTTCAATCACTCCTTAAGCACCGGCGTGTTTCCCGAAAAACGGAAAATTTCAAAAATTACACCAATTTTTAAGTCGGGCAAACGAGACGACGTTACATGCTACAGTGGAATATCAACTACATCATCAATTCCAAAATTGTTTGAATTAGTTTTATGCAACAACTTTAAATCCACAATTGCACGTCATATATCAGTAAACCAGCATGAATTTATGCCTGGCCGGTCCACATCAACTAATCTGGTTGAGTTCACCAGTAAAATAATTAATGAGGTAGAAAACCACCATCAAGTTGATGTAGCGTACACGGATTTCAGTAAAGCATTTGATCCCTTCTGCCATCAAAAAGCACTCCGGAGTTCATTCGCATTTGGGTTTTCACTCGATTACATAAATTGGTTCAAATCTTTTATCAATAAACATGGATTGTGGATCGTGGATATTTATTGTTGTCATAGATCAAATAACCGAGATAATCAAAAACTCAAACGTGCTCATATTTTTCGAACTGGTAATGGAATGCTAGATACGAAGAAACTTCAAGAAGACATCGATAGATTAAGTGAGTGGTGTGATCGAAACTCGCTTTACTTAAATATTAAGAAAATCAACAACAAAGTATTGCAAAGAGTCAATGAGATCATAGATGTTGGTGTTACATTTGTCGAAAATGCCAGTTTTAATAGGCATATGGTAAATTGTATTGCGAGAGCGAATGCCATGTTTGGATTTGTTAAAAGACGGACAGATCAATTTAAAGATATTCAAACCTTATGTTTACTCTATTTCGCTTACGCTCGATCTCAACTGAAATACGCTGTACCGGTCTGGAATTCATACAATGCTGTACATATTAAAAGAATTGAAAGCGTTCAAAAGAAGTTTCTGATTTTCTTGTAAAATAAAAGTGACTGGTTACCTCCGTGCTCAACAAGATGTACGGATTACAAAATATGCACGCTTGAAAATAGACGACTTCTCTTAGGCGGGCCTTTTATTGGTAACGTTTTGCCTGGTCACATTGATTCAGCATACATTTTGGAAAAGATATCAATTCATGTGCCTTGCAGAACATTTCGAAACCATGAGTTTTTAGAAAATAACCCCATCAATTTAACAAAGGACAACTTCAAAAATATCCTTAAGAATTATTTTTAGAATTTTTAATTGTTAAATCAAGATTTGATTTATATTTTTGTGTCTTAAAATATTTTATTTTAATTTTTAATATTTTTGTTTTAAATTAAATTCTGGTCATGTAAATCACAGAATAGATTTTTTTAAATAAATCAATAAACCATGAAACCGTAATATGTGAAAGAGGTGTGTAACGAAATCCCGGTTTTCAAAATCGCGATTTTGTATAAAAAAATCTCGATTATTAGGAAATCCCGGTTTGAATTTTTAAAATGTGACAAGTGGGAAAATGGGACTCTTAAATGAGTTTTTAACAAAATTCAAAAATGAGTATGCGATAGAGTTCTAGAAAATGGCTAATAGGGATTTTATTTGGCCATTTATAAACAGATTTTGTTGAAATCCTACACGTGCGAGGAAAATGGACTTCTTAAATGATTTTTTGATAAAGTTCTAAGTTATAGCCATCGCTATGGAACTAGGCCATTATTTAACCGATTTAGTTGAAATTCGACATGTGGGATCCTAAATAGGATTCAAAAAGTGCGTTTTTGATAAAGTTCTGGAATAATGTCATTAGGGATGGCACTAGGCCATTTCTTAATCGATTATGTTGAAATTTGTCAGGTGCGATGGAAATGGAGTTCTTAAATGAATTTTTGATAAAGCTCTGCGTATCTGAACGAAAATGGCGATATATTTCAGAACTTACTCAAAACATCATTTTGTAATCTTATTTCCATTACACATGTCGAATTTTAACATAAGCTGTCACGAAATAGCAAAAAATCTTTTTAGAATTCCATTTAGACCTTTTTCGTAGTTTTAACATAATTATTAAAGAAATGGCCAAGTTCCATCCCTATCGACTGTATTCTGGAACTGTATCAAAAAATCAGTTTTGAATTTCACTTTTCATTCACTTAGAAAAAAACTAGTAAAACTGCCCCTTTATTCCCAACATGATTTTGAACCCCGCTCTCCTGGAATTATTTTCTAAAGGCCCTCGGAGAGCTAAACGAAGGGGGAGGAGTTATTGAGGCCTCTACAATTCGGGATGATATCAAAAGGCTGAATGTCGAAGGGGAATTACGAAGGGCTGAATGTGTCAAAGGGCTGAAAGTCTCGAACGGTCGCGTCATGTGTCAAATTGGCAAATGTGTCAAAGGGGTTACTAAACTGCATTTCAAAATATTGCGTTAAGAAAATATTAAAGTCGAAATTCGAGCATGAATTCGATTAAAAGAAAGTCGATGTGTTTTTTCTTCGACTATATTTTTTCGACTAAATTTTTTTCGACATTTTTATTTTAGATCATTTGTTTCGATGTTTTCGATGATCAATGATTCTAACCCCCCTTTGACACTTTCAGCCCTTCGACACATTCGGCGCTTCTACTACAGTAGGCCATTCAATTTTTGTCACATTCGGCTCTTGGACAGATTCGGCCCTATTCTTCGCTAGTCAACTGTGCGAGAGTTTCTGAAGCCCTTAGCCCCTGCAATCCAAAATTTTTAAATAATTCCGTATATTTTCTAGTAAAATTATGAGCAAGATATCTTGCAGCCTTGGTTTTTTTTATTAAATTTTTGGGCAAGATATCTTATTTTTATATGTTAAAATATTATTAGTCCGGCCGACCCGAATTAATGAAAAATATTTTTTTCAAAATCAAGACTTTAGAACTAAACGAAAACAAAACCGGGATTTTGAAAAGTGGCATTTCGTAGTAGACCCATGTGAAAGTTTAGATTATAAACAACAGTATTAAACTTAGTTAATCGGTTAGCTATCGGTTATGAGGATGTCAGTACTAGAGTAATCGTTTGCTCTCCAACAGAGCCAAATATAACTAAAATCCTAGAAATTATTCCAGGAAGCAATTCTAAACTACCGACATAAAATTGAGGCATCGTTAAACAGTGGAAGGCTGGAGGGTATTCAAGATATTCCATTATGGTGATAAATTGCGAATCCTTAGGGTCTCGTGCAAACACAGACCTAGTTATAAACACCTGCTTTGGGTGAGTAACTCTTAGAGTATATTTGAAGACTGAAGCTGTCAAGGATGTATAAGTTTGTTTAATCCCAACTCGGGGCAATGGAGTGATTGTTTTCCTTGTTATTGTTGTTGCGGACGTATTTACTTGTGAGAATGGCACACAGGCCGAGCCTTTATTCGATTCACACTGCGCCTTTCATATTATTTATTGTTGGTCCGAGTTCCGTTTGACCAGAAAAATCCGGTTTCCGTCCCTATCGCTTGGAGGACTCGTCTACTATCTTCTTAATCGTCTATGTTTAATTGGATACTTATGTATTCATATATGCACACCAGGTGTTGTACTAAAAAACTTTACGGTTTATCGAGGCCTTTCACTCTTCTAACCTCTTTAAAATGCTGTGGTATAAACTCCTTACGTCAAAATTTAAAATGTAAAAATTAACAAAATTAATTATAGTTGGTTATAAACCTGGCGTTGAAAATTAGAAATTTTTAAAATTTCCCAGATTATTTCAGATTAAAATCTTAGTTTAAAATAAAATTGGTAGTGTGTCCGTTCGTCTCGCGTTAAAAATATTGTCACAGAATTTCTTGAACACTCTGGCAAAATTACAATCAAATAGTATATAGTCAGCCGTTTCCGAACTAAAGGGTGTTTTTTTAGATCTATAAATTGGTTCACATCTATAAATTGGCAAGTCGGTTTTGTTTAACAACCGATTTGGCAGCTGACATTTGCTTTGTCATAAGTTTCATTTACAATTTCATAATTAAATTGTTGATTTTTTTTATCAAAATAATGGTTCTGTCCGCCAAACTCATCGTGCATTAATACAGAGTCATCCGAAAATCGCACACGCCGTCAATCCGGCCATTGGGTTGCAGCACAAATTGATATTGATGTTGATTTTCCAAACAAAATTTTGTTCAGCGATGAAGCTCACTTTAGGTTGAATGATTACGTTAATAAAGAGAATTGTTGGATTTGGAGTGAATATGATCCACGAGCCTTTGCCAAATACCGATACATTCAGAGAAAATTACGGCTTGGTGTACTTTATGGGTCGGTGTAATATTTGGTCCATATTGACTGGGATAAATCTTGCTGATATGTGGTTCCAACAGGACGGTGCCACACGCCACACGCCACACAGCGCGGGATACTATTAATTTACTCAAAGAAACATTTGATGAAAGATTAATTTCACATAATGGTCCTGTTAATTAGCCAAGGAGATAGTGTGATCTAACTAAATTAGATTATTTTCTTTGGGGATATGTTAAGTCACTTGTCTACGCCGATAAACCAGAGACGATTGAACAGTTGAAACACAACATTCGAGATACGGCCGCAATTGCTGCGAAGAGTGGTCGAAAATTGGACCTCCAGATTGCGTCAAGTACGCGCCAGCCGCAGCTGTACGAAATCTGATTTAAGCATTAATGGTATACAATTATTTATCCAATAAAGCTAGTTTCGCTGACATTCAAAATGTTTTCCTTTGTTCTATATATTTTAATTTAAAATTGTTTTAATTTTAATTTAAAATTGTGAACCTCTTAAAAACACCCTTTATTACCACTTCGTAACTGCTTGTATATATAAGGTAGACCATAATTATGTATATGTAGACTGTAAACTTTCCGTACCTCAAAAGTATTTGGGTAAGCGGAACACATGAAGCTTTATTCGTAAGTCTTTCTGCAATATTAGGCATGAAACTATAAGTTGTTCTGCCTCCACTCGATTGGTTCTATCTATATTGCCAAGTTGCTATGGACGCTTTTCAAATATCTGTTTTGGGCTTGCTCAGGAACCTTCCCTTAACTAACATCTTACTGTTTCTTTATTTTGTAACTAACAAACTGTCCTTTACACCTTAATTATACCAAGGAGAATTACCCTTTGTGTGTTGATTAGTATTTTTCGATGGTGGCAGTCTATTCTATTTGCTCACCCGGAGCAGCCATAAGTCATAGCTGAAATCAATAAACCTTCGCTTAAATCTCACTTTTCTTAACCTAACCTTTTCAACACAAAGACAACTTTTATACAATCCTCTGCAACTCTTTTGACGTGCAAGATTGCGTCGAGCATTTCGTTGAAAATAACTCCTAACCACTTTACCTATGACACCATCTGTATTCTCCTTAAGCTAACAGCCACCAAAAATGGTCTACTAATGTCGGACATATGGATTGGATCATAACGGTTTTGGAGAAGGATAGCGCCATGTGTCGCTATTCCAAAAGTTATCCATCCTGTCCATGGTGTCCTGCGTTTTTTTCTGAATGCTCAGTCTTAAATTACCGGCAAGGAACATGACATTCAAAGTTACTTCCTGGTTAGCATCTTGCATACTACTGTCGAAAAATACATTCCAGAGGTGCGGGCCCAAGATTGAGGCCTGAGAATAATCTTTATTTACGCTTTTGAAAAACGTACAATGGTTTTACACAACAATAGCTGATCTCGCTTAGAAATAGGTTTTAATGATCGAATAAAGAATAAATAGAAAGAAAGTCCATTTTTATTAACTCTCAGATACATCCAGAAATACTCTTAAGACACACTTTTGTTCTAAATCCTTTGCTGTTTTGGCCATTTTCACCATAGAGCTGCTTATCGCTGCGTTTTTCGTGCTACCCTGGAATATTTTCAACAAACTGTCGGTAATCAATTTCCCAAGTAATTTACCTAAGATCGGCAGCATGATTGTCCTGCATACTTTGGGATCGGTGTGGTCCGATGACCGCCTTTTTAGTTGATTATTTTTTGCCGATTTTCCGGCATTTTGAGAAAATTTCTTTATCCAAACAACCATTTAGGAAGCTAGTAATACTTGGTCCAATAATTGGTCAGGATCTTTGTATTACCTCGACCTCATTGTTGGCTAGGAGTGGCGTAGACATTTAGTAGTGTCTTCCCAATATGTTGTGGGCTGACTACCACCAACTTCTTGTACACGAAGCCTTACTGTTCTGCATTACCATGTTTCATATTGAATTGTTCTAAGCAGCTTTGGCTTGATAAATTAATGTTTTAAAAGTATTCATTTTCTTTTGCCTATGCAACAAAGGATTTGATTCCCTCTAAAAAAAATTTTCGGACCGTATGAACTCTATAGTACGTTTAATGATAAAGGATCGTTTAACAACCACGGCTGTTTAGATGTTCTAGCACGCTTTTGAGGCAAACATTTGCAGACACTAGATAATTGTTTTGATCATAACCCGCTCTATTCGGTCTATATCATCATCAGATGATACGTTTGATTGGTTGGCAACCCCTTGCCATTTTATTCTTGGCAGACTGGAGAACCTATCCCAGTTACCGTGCTTAAGTGAGTAGCTCAGAATCTAATCGCTCACCTCACCTGTGTATGATGAGGAAGCTGTCTGAACAGTGAACGTGATGGTTCTGTGATCACTTGTAGCACAGTTTTATTTTACAGTTGGTTAGTCTTCTAAACAGCCCGCCCGTTGCTACTGTAAGATCAATATTCGACTCCCCATTATGACTATATGTACTTGGTTGTCCAACATCATTCTTCAATGACGTTTCCCGTAACATTTATCTCACTATTGTACCATAATCTTAATTTTGCATTAAAATCATCCATGGTTATGATTGGCCAGTTTCGTAGGCCATTCAAAATGTTTTGTAGTTTGCTTAGTTATATTATTGGATCGTCCGAATATTGGAAGTATAAATTTATACCGATTTTTGATCTAACATCAACGCATACGCAATGCGAGTCATAGTACTGTGATAATTTGAGCACCATCAAATCACCTATGAGGATGCCAATCGCTGCTTTTGTATTATCATCGTCTCCAGTGGTAATACTTGCCGACGTAGCCATGCCACCTACGGTCAATGTTTTGATTTTGTGAACGTGGTTTTTGTGTCCAACCATTTTTGCATTTTGCATATTTAGCAAAATCCTCTATTTGCAGATGCTTCATGAGCTAGTTGACATGAACTGTCTTTCTCATCATTAGATTCAATACCATTTTCTATTCGGTACCCACTATACTCCGTGATGAGCTTTTTTTTAGCATTTTTTCAGCAGACACGCTTTGATGCCCCTGTCTTATTTGCACAAACCTGGTCCTGTTCAGAATCACAGAAGTGTCCACAAATTTTATATTTTTATCTTTCTTTGCCAAGTTTTGTAATGTCGTAAATGATCGTAAATGATGCTGGATAACCGACAAATTCCATATAATTTAGACATTAACCTTGCTACAAACACGACCTTGGTCTGGATGATGTAGTGATAGCTATCTAAAGGAAATACTCATCACAAAATGGCCCAGCAGGTACCGATTGTTGATCAACCCGTCTAAGACTGAGCTGGTTATATTACGATAGAACACTAGATTTCGAATGTTGCCTCTCCAACTATAAATGGCACTAGACCTATCTTGACCCATAAAATGGGAATTCTCGGCACTATCTTGAACAGTTGGAGCTGCATCTTGAAGCTACGGGATTTACAATATAATGGACACTAGTTTTGAAGCTTCAATCATGAGTTATTGGATGAGATGATACGTAAGTTCAGGATCAACTTGCAGAGGCATGAAACACAACTTGCCAAGGTAATGGGGGTAAATGGGTGCCACATGAGTTGACTGATAGACAGATGGACAATCGAAACGCCACTAGCAAAATTTTGCTTTCATGGTATGAAAAAAGAGCTTCCTGCGTCGAATTGATACGGGAGATGAGAAGTGGATCTTTTGAAGAATCCCAAATGCAAAAAGTCGTGGATTTCACCTGGCACAGTATCAATATCGACGGCACGGCCAAATCGCTTAGGAAAGAAGACAATGCTTTGCGTTTGGTGGGGCCAGAAAGGAATCGTGTACTATGAGCTACTGAAATAGGGCGAAACTGTCAATGGGCCACGCTACCGACAACAACTCATCAATCTGAACCATGCAATGCTTGAAAAACGGTCAAAATGGGATGCGAGATACGAACGAATGATGTTGCAGCACAACAACGCTACACGCCATTGCACTCCCATCGTCCAGTCGTCCAGGACATCATCAACACGCTGCGATGGGATCTACTACCGCACCCACCTTATTCGCCGGACATGGCCGCCTCGGATGATAACTTGTTCCGGTCGATGGTGCATGGCTTTGCAGGACTCCACTTGACCAGTTTCGAAGAAACGCATAATTGGTTGGATTTAAAAAAATGTACTCAGTAGTGTACGGTGGCCGATCCTTAACAATGTCATACGTACATGAAAATCATTGAGAAGGTTCAGGGTAGAGGACGACACAGATGAAGAGTGAGAGTCCTTTTACAATTTACGCAATCGTTCATGAATTTGTTTTGGTGATACACATTCATTTAGAACAGTCGAATTTTATCACTGCACGATGGTCAATTTTTTCCGTTGCAAAAAAATACTATGACACGTCAACCTTAAACAGCTGTTAATATACGAATGAATTGACAGATCTAGATGAAACTTCACACGTGTTCATAAAAAAGTTGTACCATCTTTAGAATACCATCTTTAAAATAAAACGACAAACATAATAGCGCTATCTCTTATCGAATGACGAAACTTACTGAACAACCTAGTAAATGATCAGAAATTGCTCATGATAATAACGGCACCGCAAGCTTCCTATATTACAGAACTTAACCATTCCGAGATGCAATCTGGTTTAAGAATTTTGCACGGATCTTGTTACGCAGGTCACATGTGTTGCAAGTCATGACGGACATATGCAGCAATCAACCGTTTAGACGAGAAAAATATTATTGTCATTCCAAAACAAATGAATTTGTCGAAACCATACATCACGCTTCTTCAAATATATCAAATGTTATCACGTAAAACGATGTGACACGTCAGATTGTTGAAAGTTAAACACAGTGACTAGTATTACACCAGCACCGAAATTTTTGAAAACCGGTAAAGTTAATTACGTGGGGCCCAACAATAAACGGCCGCGCATATTTTCGCAATCGATTGTTAATTCATCAAAAACGTTTCTAGAGGCTACGCTATCCGAGGTGCTCCTGTACACAATAAGTTGGCTTGTACCTAAAAAAAAATCATTATTTAGGTTATGAAAATTATAAATTTTACAATTACACGCAGTTCTCTTTTTTCCGCAAATCAATGTTACCGCCTTTTACAACCTCTTGCCGCTGCCAAATATTTTTCTTTATACGCAATGTATCATTAAACGGTTAAATAGGGTGACAATGGGAATTTTTTATTTTTCGTATAAGCTAAAATTACCCTATTAAAACCGTTCGTACCAACATTAAAATGCGATAAATTAGCATAAAACATTTCTTTTATGTTCATGTTATGGAAGTTAAGTTTTGGCGAATCCGTTTGATACAGTTTTGCATATGTCATGAAATTTTTTTTTCCGTGACTTCAAAAATTGACACACTTCCTTTCCATTTCACCATATAGATTTTGTCCGGATTGAATTGAATGTAAGTAATTTGGTTATCAATGGAATGTACGAAATGAGCACAAGAAAAACTGTTTTGCATTTTGTGACGTTTGTGTATTGATTGGAACAATTAATTTTTCCCATAGTCATCATGAAGAAAATGGAAAGTAGTTTTGATAAAAAATTAAGTTTGGTATAAAAATTTGCATATAAATACAAAGTTAATTTATACATCATTTGCAAGATTGCAAAAAAAATATATTTGTATTTTGATTTCATTTGAGTCACACGATCAGATTTGAATGCTCTTATGGTATGAAAGAAAGGCTTTTCTGTACAATTGGCATGGTTATATTTTATTTGTACGTGAAAGGTACGTGAACTAAATTCTCATAGGATATTTTTATAGTTTTACCATTGCACATTTTCTGTAAAGGACCCTTAAGACTACAAATTAGCATCTTTTGAATCATTTGGAACTTTTCCGTTTATGAAAAAGCAACACGTCAGATATTAACACATCCTCAATTAATAAATGCATTGAAAATTTATGATGTCCGCGCATAATTTGTGCAGGTAATATTTCAATGTCCCAGCTCTTTTGTTATTTAAATTGCCATATTGTTCTCGATTACAAGATATCATGACGATGTTACAATACAAGATTAGGTCTTCTTGCTATAGTTGATATTTGAAAGTGAAAGAATTACTTAAAAAAATAAATGTTTGTTTCTCTGTATACGAATGTCTGAGTAGTACAGGTCTATAAGAGCTGATTGTCTGACACCAAATTGTTTAATTACCCCTTGAACTTCAAATCCAGCCTTCGGGCTGGACCATATATGGTGGAGCACAGTCGAATACGTGTAAATTCGCGAAAATTGCGTCCTTCAGCGACTATGCAAATATCCCCAAGTTTAAGCAGATTGGACTGTATCTTCTTGATGAATTGAAATCAGTCGAGTGTTTTATTAAGTAATTTGTGTTATAAAATTCGCGGATTTCGATTTATTAACAATCCACTCTGTCCGCCATTAACGGACCTTCTAGCCTGATTTTACTTCGATTGCAAATTAATTTGTTCTAACAACTATACGAGATTGACCAGCAATCAGCTCATTTTCCTTAAATTTCCGGTTAATTCAGAGGCTACATGATAATTCTAAATTCGAATTGCTATATCATTAACTTGAATACGAGGTCCATGATGATAGGTTTTATGTTTTTAACATTTTGATGTAAAACCAGAGTACTCAAATAATCGGTATGGAACTAGCAATAAAGGACGAATGACGCAAATCGTAAAATTTTAGAATCAATGCAATAATCAAACGTCAATCAAAATTTTGAGAACAAAATGATGTTAACGTTCATCGCTATCGTATCAGAATAAGACTCAGATTATCAATAAGAAGAGAGCATAAAGCAATTATGGGTCCGAATACGTTAATTCGCTTCACAGTTTCTCAACCTTATGCACGTGTACAGTACTAGATTGTTCAATAAATATGATTCATAACTTGGCCAGGCCAAAGCTAGATTACCGAAGTTTAACATACCAATATTTTTCGGAGGATACATTGAATGGTCATCATTTTACGACCTGTACTGTTCAACAATACCCGAGTCAACCTCATTGAATCCCTTTCAGAAGTTTCGGTATCTCAATGATCAGTTGTGCGGAGAAGCTGATAAAATATAGCGTCACATCAGTTTACAGAGGCAAACTATATAAAAGACTTAAATAAATTAATGGAACAAACATTTATCAAGCTACCCGCGATCCATAGAGCAACTGCAGCTAAATGTTAATAGTTATGTCGGGGAAGTGATTCGGGGTATAAAGGCAATGGCAGGAAGTGCCGAAATCCGAGACACGAGCGTTTTATATTTATTATTGAATACAATGGGTGAAAAATTGAAATTACAATGCGCATAAACAACGACAGCCGTATACAATCCAGCGGCGACATCATAAATACCGAGTAAAGGTCAACGTTGGTTTTGAAATTTTCTATGAAAATGCATATAAATGAAAGCTTAGCGGCAAAATTGTATATTGATCAGCCTTTTTCGAGCATCTTTAACGGAAATGTTCCAACGCAGTAGAAAATGAATTTTGAAAATCTTCGGGCAGATTAGTTATTGCTCTGAAAACATTATATAAATTACATTTATGCGTCACACCACATCCGCTACGTCAAATTGAAATATTTTTAATCGAGTATGTTGGAAATATTCTTGAACCTTGTATTTTATTATACCGCCCCTGCATTCATGGATTTAGTAAAATTCCTGGTTCGACGGATCGACGCATTAGAATCATGCAGTGTTCCAACGAAGCGGGGTCATATTGCAACCAGCAACTAAAACTTCAAATTCACATTGTTTGGAAACGAGCATTCATTATTTCAGTAATCCGGAATTCTACACCATGGATAATACCAAAATAAGATAGTGGTCGGAAACCAGTCATCGACGCTTTAATTGTCCGAGTCTGAAACATCCAATGTTCAAATAACATCTCAACGCCGCTGCCAACATTGAAAACGACAGTATCATAGCTTGCTATATAGCGATGGACAACGTGCGCATCAAGTTTACCATCTGAAAAATATCACCTACTGCCATAATTAAACAGTTGATGCTAAAATTCACCAGAAAGCTGCCGATTCAGAGTATAGTCGAAATTCACGTTGATTCTAACCGAGAAACCAAATTAGTGCATCCCAATTTTTATATATTTAGCTTCGATATCCTAATTGGTGTCAATTATTTCTATGGACTCTAACCAGAAGGCCAAACCAAGATGAATACTTCAGAAGACCGTATTCTGTTCGATTGCAACCGGTAGACCCAGCAGTTCATTACGAAGTGAAGCGGTTATAATGTAAGTCCATACAATAGGGTGGTTTTGGGAGATCGAGTCAATCGCCAGCATTACCAAACTACTATCTATCGAGGAACAGTTCGCAGTATGGAAAAGCAAATGACAGCAGATTTAATGAGCCTACCATTCAAAAAACCACCAAATTCGCTTATAAATTTGGTGAGTAGTGCAGTTCAACGATTAAGAAGAAAGAAACGTTAATTTATTCATGAACCAAAATTAAAGGATCTTTACCAGAAATTCATGATGGAATACCATAAATTTAATCATATGGAGGAAATCCCACAAAACGAGGTAAATGACTCTGGGTTCTATTTACCACATCATGATGTTCTTCGCAATTCCAGTAGGACCACTAAATAACAGCACAGTTTTAATGGTTCTGCAAAGAGCTGCTCCGGGATTTCCTTGAATGACTGTTTCGCTGTCGGACCAACATTCGAATCATCACTGTAAGCGATATTGTTAAGATTCCGAGAATATAATATTGCTTTCTCAAATTGCTCAAGAACACCAAAGAATATTACCGCTTGTAGGGAAAAGCGGCCAACGATACATTTATGTGGGTGACTTGATGTTCGGTGCAGACACCGAGCAACACGCAGATCAGCTACGACACAAGATTGCCAATCCCCAAAGAAACATTAATTCATTTTACGCAAACAGTCTTCGAAAACAGATGCCATACTATACAAAATTCACAAGGATCACAAAACTCACGACCCCAAAGAATTCGATGATATCACTAAAGAAGGCACAAAATCAGTATAAATATTAGGCATGGCTTAGGAATACGTTCACTAACGAGTTCACATTTCTTTCGGATATTCAATGTAGCCCGGCGTTAACCAAAAGAACAGTATAGTCTCAAGCAAGCCGTATTTTTGATTCACGTGGTTGGTTTGCTCTGGTATTCGTATCAATGAAAATCTTTATCCAACCGTTGTGGGTATAGCTAATTTAGAGTGGAATGAACCAATGCTGAACGGGCAGCAAAATAATGTTAAGCGAAATTTAAATTTAAACGATATATCTGGCTCAGGGCCCAAATTCGCAAAATTGCCACGGAACGATTATTTTCTAACTTTTCTAAAAGTAAGGCAGGAGTATGACGATCTTAAAACCACATAGCCTTAATCCGACAAATTTATACTTTTAACGTGCCAATTACCATGTTTTATTGATATACAATTCTCTTAATTTAAATATAACGAGTTTAATTGTTGTATTTAACGTGATTTTTAATAAATTCTGGGGTGGGCTAACTTCACACAAGAGCAAATGGGATTTTTATTGATTAGTGTTGCCTGATGATTTTTTTTATTTTCTGGGATAGAATCGTGGGATAACTTCACATACGTCTTCACATCAACATCTTCCATATTTCAAATGCATGGCTTCTGTGGCGCCAATCAATACGCTTACGAGGTGGTCGTATTCTTCAGAATCGAGTCAACAACTAGAGAAGTGTCATATAACCTAACTTCGGCTAAAACAAATGTTGTTATGTTAAATAAGAAACATTGCCATGGACTTGTTTATGAACTAATCTGCTCAATCTCGTAAAAATTTAATCACAAATGATTATCTCTGAAGTTCACTGTTGAACGGTTTCAGGAATAGTTTTGGATTAGCTTGCAAGTCATCACTGGCGGTGGAAAATTTTCGTTGGTAATCCAACCGCATACATTTTAAATTCTTGGTCACGAAAACATTGAAAGCATGTTCCATTATTTGATAACTCAGCCGACTGTGCCTCGCAAGGTTTATCACCCTTGGATCATAAAACACACACATTTTGGTGAAATTGATCTGTTTCGTTTATCCAACCCATTGATAACTCGCCAGTTCAACATACTGAGTATGGACAGCATATTCTTCTATTCGAAAACTACAAAATATCCTCTATTTCATTTCCCGATTTATAGCAAATTGTAAAGGTCTAAAGGTATACAAGAACTAGTGGTATTTTTCTAACCCGAGCATAAATTTTCGAGACTGTTCACAGGATTTACAAAATGTCCAAATTTTACTCAAATGAAGTATAGTTAACCAAATTATTAACGAATGCGTAATTTTTACGAGGTTTAAAGCGCAAATGTAAATTCAGCTGAAGGGGAGCAACGCCCGTCCCAGGGAGTCCTCCAAGAAATTTTTAGCGATAATTAAGGGCAGAATTTTATAAATTAATAACAGGTTCAACATATATTCCAAAAGTCTCAAAACGAATTGGGGGGCAGGCATTAAGTCTGCAAAGATTCACTTAAAGCAAGTAATTTGGAAAACAATACTGCCCATCGAAGAAATGTTACGCTTATCCAGCAAATTTTACAACATTGTTAGAAACGATGGTACGTTGAGTACTTGTCGTCACTTCAAATACGGCAAGTCATTTTTGACAATCAAATCTCGATGAAAGTCAACGATATAATATTTCATTTCGACAATTTTAGGATGCTGTCAAAGTTGTGGGTTTAAATATTATCCAGCTTTTCTGTATGAATAGAACTAAGACAAACTTCTGAATATCATAATCGACAATGGCATTTGTTAGAACTAGCTGAAAAACATAATGGGATTGATGAGAACTGAGCAAAATCTTGATTAGTATTCAAATTAATTGCAAAAATGCTGTACGTTTGTCACGGGGTCATGTTTGCCGTTACCAGAACTATGATAAAAATCTGAAAACATTGTGGGAATTGGGAATTAATAGACGTTACGCCTACACATTTCACTATGTTTACTCGATTTAACATGGGTCAGGGCATTATAGTAGAGGTATATTTAAAGGTTTTCGGCTCACCAATTAGGTTTCGTTCATCAAATTTGCCATGACTGTTTGACGTTTAGTTTTGATATGTCCGAATGGGTTGAGTAATGAAATTTCTTTATTTTTGATGACAAAACTACTATTCAATTAATTTTACCGTACAACTGGTGAAGTGATTAAAGCTTCGGCACTTGGACCGGTAGGTCCTTATTTCGAATCTCACCAGAGACTGGATGCAAAGCGAATTTTCGTCATCGATTACGATAGGTGATGTTAATAAATTGTGTGAATACTGTAAATGTGTGAATAGGTGAATGCGTGGTGCGTGCACAAATGAAAAGGGAGGCATTAATTGACCTTCAAGGTACATTAAATCCACTGGATAATTAATAATTTCTTTAAAAATTTTTTTTTAAAAATCAATTAAATTCAAAACAAACAAATTACAATTTATGATGAAATGAAACACGCCGACTCATCTTCCATGCCAGCTTCCATCTAGGACCTGTGCAATGTGCGGGTGATAATAAAACCGGACCTATAACATAAGTCCTTGATTTGACAGGCGACTGCGTAGGGTAATAACGTGTAAAGCGAACTGCGTAAGAGTTAGACTGCTTCGGCCCCAGAACAGATTGCAAAGAGAGAGTTTAGATAATTGTATTTACTCTCATGCCACAAACTGCGCATCTATAACCCACTTCTCTAGTCTGGTTGTGCTCTCAATTATCGGTACCACAAGTACAGTTGTTCTGAAAGTTAAACAATATTGGTGGTGCAATATATGGTGGTCAGCTTGTTATGGGATCAGGGTCCAAAACATCGAACGTTCTTGTGTCGGATCTGTTGTAACTACAACAAAAAAGGCACACATTGCCTCACCTTCACATTGTGTGAGGGTTAGGAGCCGTAACAATTTGTTTCCTACTGGTTGTTTTGCTAACTCAACAAAGCCATATTAAAGATTATGCTTGAAAACTCGAAACATGGAATTTACTGAACCCGAATCGCACGGGGATCTCCATCACGCATCACGAATTTGGAGTCGGTTTTCTAATAAACAACTGATATCGTTAGTTCATAATGGACGTCATACCTGTCAATAATAAGATTTCACTAACCTCATACTTGCAAACAAACAAAATATGCTTTCTATGACCATCTTGAAAATATTCTGAGCAAACTACCTCAGCAGGATATCAAAATCATTTTGCGTGAATCAGAATCAGCTTTACAGCATAATTTGGTTGTCTCGAGCACATACTTCCTATGGAAACGCATTCATTGTACCATTATGAAATCTAGTGACGGGAACGACATACGAGTAATGGTGTGCATTTTGGGCGACTATCAGTGTGGGTTTCGTCCAAATAGATCAACCATCGATCAGACCTTCACTTACAGGATTATAATAGTGAAATGTTTTGAAAAGGATACTCCTCTTCACATCCTCTTTGTACACTTTCAACAGACTTACAACAACATACAGATGAAAACGTTTTAAGAAGTTTTGTTCTATCTTGGTATTCCGCCATGAATTGATATCTTTGTGCAAATTCATGATGGGCGATTCAAATTGGAAGATGAAAATCGCTGGCAAACTCTCGGAAGCTTTTCGAAGACCGAAATACTCTTCAACTTGTCTCTAGAATACGTGATGACACATTCATGTCAATAAGTCCTCCTACCATTACATGTAAGAGCTGCAGAGCTGCTGTTTTGGAATTGCGACGAGAATTAATTTTTAAATTTTACCAAGAGTATTTTTAGCTCGAAGGCAGCATTTTTAAAATTTTGAACAATTGCAGCAATTTTTGCTATTATAACCTTACTTGAGGATACAATTATAACCTTACTTGAGCAAGACTTATTTTACCTCTACCGAAAATACATTAAAATTATTTAAATATTACTTGACGAGTTAATTCAAGACTCGTTTCCCCATATGTTTTGGGGAGTCATATAGTCGTATATGTTTATTCCATTTTTCTTCATTATTAATATCGTCCGGTTCTTCGACGGAATCATGCGGTTAATCATTTTTGTTTTATTTGGTTTGGGAGCCTGTCATAGCGCTTGTGGCTTTTGATAACTTTTTGTTCACTTGAATTACAATTATATTTATGAAATGGGTACAGCGAATGAATACTGCGACGATTCGAATGATACATTCGTATTATTAAAGACAAGTAAAATAGAATGAACGTAAGCCCAGATCACATAACATAAATAATTGGGAATTTTTAACATTTCCTTTCGAAAATCTATTAAAAATTTCGTAATAGTTCTCGCATCATGTTTGGATGAAATGAAAACTGCAACAGGAACTATAGTAGTTCCTATACATTAATGATGCGGGCGTAATACAAAATGTTGTTGCAGTAATGCTCTGGGTGACATTGCGGTTTCTTAACTTAACTACGGTTTCTTAACACACAACCTCAAAGATAGTGGGAGAGAAACCGAATAAATGTATTTATTTTCTGGATATTCTGAGTTTTACATATCCCATCTATAACAAAACATCATATATATCGCAATCTACCACGAGATCATCACGCTTTAGGATTTCCGATATAATTTTTCGAAGTGCTTCATCCTCTTTGAGGCGCGCTATCAAACACAAGCTGTTTTTCTTTTAGAGTAGCTCGTCTCTTACCCCTTATTTGTTCAAAAGGCATTTTCCCTTCATGGAAACAAAAAGTTTCGCCTGTAACATATACTCGTAATATATTCTCGGGAGTTATAGTATACACGATAGCATACTTCGATTTACTGAGACATCTCAACGATGCCCGGTTCAACCTTCGATGGTTGAAATTTAGATTTTTTAAAGTTTCAATGGGTCGCATAATTATGTTGCCTTCTACCAAAGATGCAATTGGGTCAGTACTACACGATAACACACTTCGATTTACTTAGACATCTCTACGATGCCTTGTCATTGACAATCGAAGCGCCTCTACACTTTTTAGTATAGCAAAATTTAAAAATTTTAAGAGCTTAAATGGATCAAAACATTCCTAGAGAAATGCGGAAATATAGAATTTGACCTATGAAAGTAGTAAAATACTCCGATAGTACTACATTCGACAGCACTGCATTAGAGTCAACAGCTCATCAAATTGACCTTCAAATCAACCAAGGGAAAATCAAATATGTAACAAAAGATTAAAATCTTCAAGTTCGAAACATTTCGCGTCAAACAAAAGCTAACATCTACAAGACGCTGATTAGACCAGTGGTCAACATTAGTGTGAGTTCTGTATTCGAACGTAAAATAATTCGTATAAAGCCCGGAACAAAAAAAGAAAACGACGAATCTCTGGGCTGCGGTAGCTAGGATGTGTTCTACGAACACAAAACCGCCGGGCCATTAATCAGACCTTCGAATCGGCACCGACAAATGTTGGTTCTTCAGTAAGTAAGTAAGAATAAAATATCGACAGTTTTGTGCTGGAACGTTTAGGCTAATTTTAAAAGTACGAATATCAAAACTAACGGATTTGGATCCGTTATACTACGTTATACACTATAAAATGCTTTTACAGAAAATGCATGTAAAGTTGTCTTTCAAATAGAGTCAGTGTCTTGCCTTTGGAGACTCTATCAGAGTTCAAACTGACAACTTGTTAGAGTTAGCCGAAAGTTGCCAGCCGAAAGTGAAAAAGTTGATAATACAAATAGTGTCTTGACTACTTTAGCCTGACGTGACTAACCTACAAAATCAGCCGAAAACATATGTATCATAAAACACAACAAATAAAATTTGCAATTTGTATATAGCAGCAAACGGCCAACTTTCAAAAATTTATTATAACTTAATGTTAAAAGTGTTATGTTTGGAAAAAGTCTCATTAGTAGAGGTTTGTAAGCGGTAAAAACTTGAGACGTGTACTTTTATAGTAATAAAAAAATGCCGCATATCTGTTTCATACAGCCGAAAATTACCGTTAAAGAAGTTTCAAAATTATCAAGCTAAATGGTTTGTAATTGTCGCTAAAGTGGTTTGCAATTTAAGACTATGCCAGACAAACATCGATCTGACTTCGTCAATTCGAGTGGCCGTGACCATAGGCAGATTTTTATTATAGATTGGGGGTGAGTCTGGTGGAGTTTTAGGATAAACTTTATATGTTTCCCGTCTTCTGACGGTAAAATCGTCCATCATTTGAGATTTTGCCAGATAGACACCAATATGACTACTCGTATATTAATTCGATGGCATTTGAAAATAGGTAAATTTTAATTATAGGTTAGGAGTGGTTCTGGTGAGGTTCGTGTCGATAAATAAATTTAATAATGAACAAGCAAAATCGACTAGGCCGATTCGATAGATAGGTGATTTTAGGTTAGGGGTGGGTCTGTTGAGGTTTTAGTGGTGAAATTTTGATCTTCCGCATGGTTCATCGATAAAATCTTTCGTCTTTCGAGACTTTGCCATAAAGACACCAATCAGACTATGCCGATTCGATAGCCCATGATCATAGGTAGATTTTTATTATAGGCTAGGGGTGAGTGTGATGAGATTATAGGGTGAACATTTAATTTTTCCCTTCTTCTGACGATAAAATCGTCCATCATTCGAGATTTTGCAACATGTACACCAATCTGATTAGGCCGATTCGATGGCTTTTGATTATAGGTTAGGGGTGGGTCTGAACTGGGGGGTTTCATACAGCAGAAAAATGTCGATAGAGAAGTTTAATAATTATCGAGCAAAGTCGTCCGTTATTCGAGTTTTTGCCAAAGTGACACCAATCCGACTACCCCGGTTCGATAGTCCATAATCATAGGTAGATTTTGATTGTAGGTTAGGGGTGGGTCTGATGAGGTTATAGAGGTGAAATTTTAATTTTTTCCTTCTTCTGACAATAAGATCGTCCATCATTCGAGATTTTACCACATGAACATCAATCTGACAATGCCGATTCGATAGCCCATGACCATAGGTAGATTTTAATTATAGGTTAGGGGTGGGTCTGATGAAGTTATAGGGGTAAAATTTTGATTTCTCCATGTTTCATCGTTAAAATCGTTAGTCTTTCAAAATTTTGCCACATGGACACCAATCTGACTATGTTAATTCGTTGGAACTTGATCATTGGTAGATTTTGATTATAAGCTGGGAGTGGGTCTAATGAGGTTATAGGGTGAAATTTTCTTCTGAAATCTTCTGATTGTCTATCATTCAAAATTACAAATTTCGAATTATTTTATGGAAAACATTGAAAAAATCAAATCTTCACTCATATAACCTAATCAGACCCGCATAAACCTTTAATTAAAATCTTCAAATGTCCATGGCCATCGAATAGGCATAGTCCGATCGGTATTCTCACAAACTCCCGAACTTTGAACGATTGCATCTACAAAACATGTGGAATACCCACCTAAGACCTATAACCAAAATCTTGTTAGATTCTTAGGCTATATATCGAATATGAACCGTCAGACCAGTGCTTGTCCGGAAAACCCTCGAACGGCGAATGATTTTATCGACAAAACATGGGGAAATAAAAATTCTACTCATAATCTTTCAGCCTAAACTTAGAATGTAAATCTTAGATGATATTTTATAGAGTTTTCATAGTGAGGTAGACACTGGTAATTTGGCAAATTCTGATCGTCGAAACAACGGAAAATGGAACATTTCGCCAATATAACCTCATCAAACCCACTCCAAACATATAATAAAAATCTACTTAGGGTCATGGTTCATGAAATTTGCACAGTCAGATCGGATCAAAATCTTGATATACAAACCTTTCATCTGGTAAACGTGACACATCTGTTATTGACATTTTCCTTATAGAAAATTGATGATTCATTTGTTACTTTAAAATCTGTATTGTCCGCATTTCTCGGTTGAATATTGAAGTTAAACTTCTTTATAAATACAATCTGCATTATCGACATATCGACGGAAACTTTCGACTAACTTTAACAGTATCAAATTGACTAAGCTTACGTAAGAAATTAATAAATATTGCAATTTTGCAGAGAAGAGCCCTGAGTATCAATTTCAATAGTAATCCAATTTGGCATTTTTATAAAATCCCACTTTATACAAAGGCATTATGTCAAAAAATGAAAATCGTCGGCCGAAAGAAAGTAAAACCCAAATGGAACAAATTCGACGACAAAACCTCTAATAATCTAAATCCTTATACATCAAATGCATATAATGTAATACCTAAAAAAGGACACCGAACAAAAGGAGCTCTTACATTGTACACAAGATACAGGGAATATAATCGTATTCTAATAATTTTTCTAATATCTTTACACACATACACACAAACGAAATATTGACCATTATCATAAATAGAGAAGAAAAAAATCTAATTTCATATTTTCATTCAAGTCCATCGAATCTGAATAATACCTTATCGATAATGTCCTTTATCTAACAGAAGAAAACGACATTATGTAGGTATGAATGAACTTTTTATGGTCTTTGTACTCTCGTCCATATATCGAATGGAGCATAAAAATCCTAATGCTTTAGTTCGTTTAGTATATGCATACTCGCTGCGCTCTGTAGAGAGGTGGTTTGGACAATAATACAGAGGTGTAGATAATTGATAGTTTTCGTGAATGAAATATTTAACTTTAAAAAGGATACAAGTTTTCGACAAAAAAGGAAATCACATGTATACTGTACTCCGCCTATCGTCCTTTTATATATACAAATTCCTTTTTGGAGGCATCCTGCTGAGATATTATTACACAAAAAGTATTCAAACCGATTTTTCAGAATGCAACACAATAAAGTGTTCTTTGCGGACGATACACCGAACGATTCTTATGAATGAATTTATTGTAAAGATTTTCACACAAAAAAGGATTTACATTTTTTTAGTGTTAGGTACAAGAACGCATTATTAAAAGCACCACCCTTTCATATCTTCCATGAAACCGCGCCATTATCAAAAACTCTAAATAAAAATACCTCGAATGGTGCGTTTCCATTGTTTTCACACTTCGATAATATTTCCGTTGTTATGGAAGTCAACACCCTCTTCCTCGGTGCTGACATACTCGCTCCCACTTCGTATATATTTTCCTGTATTGCGTTTCTAAGTGGAAACGTATTTTTATGAATTAAATTCTAATTACACGTTGAGCGGTAGAACCAGACCATTCAAACGAAGTTTCATTCAAAAAAAATTAATTATAATGAATTCTTACATCATCTTAATTTCAATTATTTATTGTACTTATGTTGTATATACACTGTAAATAAGAAATAAACAATTGGTATTATTTTATTGTTAGCAATTCTTGTATTGTAAGCCGTTGTTCTTCTAGTTACAGTGCGTTAGAACGGAATTTTGGATTTAATTATTTCTCAATCGTAATGCGATCGAACTCTTACTCTTGTACCATACACACGTCGTACATGAACATGTTTTCTTTTTATGGTATAAGACACACAAAATACTAATTGTGCAAGTCATTATTATTATGGTTGTTATTATATAGGTGGTGGTGTTGTTGTTGTTGTTGTTGAGCCTCTGACCATAAAAATAAGTATTTTAATAGTTTTGTGTCCAAACCGAAACTCAATTGTTATCTTTCCTCGTTTAAAATAAATTTTTGATTATTGCTTTCGATAAAAATAATTTTATAAAATTAAAATAACAATGTCGGTTACAACAGAAACGTGTTTATAATGAGCTGTGCAACATTTCGGGAAGAACGTACCGAAATTCATCTGTAGAGTATAATAAAATTTCCTGCAATTTTTCACTGCTGTAGTTACAGGGGTGCTTGATATGGAATCTACATTTTTTTCTTCTGATTCTGGAATTTATGCCATTCTGCACATTTTAGGACTTATTTATTTATTTATTTATTGATTGACATAACAATTTTAGTAAAGGAAAAACGCATATCGATTTAGCGGTAGCTAAAGTTCTAACCTCGTTTCAAGTGGCGCCCAAATGGAGCACAACTATTTCAAGTGGCGCCCATAATCCGGCCGGAAAATCGGCCAAATTGAATTTAAAAAAAAAGTGATTTAAGTGTTAAACAGTGTAATGAAACTCTAGTGAATAGAATAAGAAATTTTTTTGTGTGCCTGACCTAATTCTGGGTGGGTCGTACACACACAGAAGAGTTTCTTAAATTGATGTTTTCCTGTACCGGATCTCCGAATATTCAGTTCGTCTGTGGCAAGTCCCAACCCGCACTCCGGGGGGTGAACTGGTATTTGTGGTGGTATATGGAACTCGGTGATTCATTCTTTTTACAACGGTTCATTATATGCACCAACAAAAATGTTGTGTGGTTTTCGTGTACCTTGTACATCGTACATTTTTGCAATTCTACACTGGCAAGGGCGAGTGATGCGATCCCTGAAGTAATGAGTATATCCCTTTCCTGCCAAGCGACAACCTTGGGTGGTATAAATAAGGGCTGTTCATTCTCAGGTAAATTGACACATCATTCCGCATCCCAGCTGGAATTGTAAAATTTGAATCTCTAACCATCCTCCGTTTATTGGCAAGAATTTAGCTTGTGGCTAGAATTTACCACATGTTAAGTTTTGTCATTTTTAAAATTAGATAAAAATGGAATTTCCAAACTATAACTTTATATTTAAGAGTCGCGTTTTCTTCACTTCTGTTTTTTAAATTATAAATTATCATCCTTCGGGATGGGGTCGCCAGTCTACTCGTTTAGGTAATAGTTGCATCCAGGGTACAACGTGATTAGTTGGTCATACTTAGGAGTCTGTAAGTGGATGTGCATGAATACAAGTTGGCCATAAACCAGTCGAGTTAGTATTGCAAAGTAATGGAAATTCACAACTGCAACCGGCGTGTTGTTGTTCCTATTTGAGTGAACGATTCGGCCTGCCACTCACACAGTCATACTCATCCAAGGGGATTTTGAATGATGACTGTGAAATATGAGGGCAAGAGGATTGTTTCAGCCAACTAGGTAAATTAATGAAATACCAAACGGCTTCACCAAGGCAATATGTCTCACTTGCGAAAAATCGAAGTTATGAATGCCATTGCTGGTTGGGTTGGCATTTCGTATTTCATCTAAATCAATTTCATTTCCCTTTGGACCGTCACCTCGTAGCGAGGGTGGAATTGACTGTGGTTCTTTTTGTTTTATTTAGATTTAAAATTAATTTTTTAGTTTAGATTAGGTTTGTTTAGGTTAGAATTATTTTTTTTAATAATGATATATCCTAGTCAATTAAGCAGAGATGAATTATTGGTAGAATGTGAATTAAGAGGAATTCACGCGAAGGATCATCAGCAAGCAATAATCGCCCTTGAGGAAGCTTTTAAACAAGAGCGAGAAGACTACCCTTTTCGATGCCGTGCTATTTCCACATAAGGCAGCTCAAGAATGTCCTCTCCAAGAGACGATAACGTGTTTTAAGAAGTTGGAGGAGGTTAGAAAATTGCTGAGAACCTGGAAATGTGGCGGTTTAACTGTGGATGAGCTGAAACCAGTTTTCTACACCAAACTATTTCATATCCTAGGTCGAATCTACCGAGGCACTGGTTTTGAAGTATTCGACGATACAATTGTCGAGATGAAACAAAGCTTGTATAAACTAAGGTATATCGGGCGGTCCTTAATAGAATAAGATATTACGCTGCGAGAGGCAGATAATCAGCTAAAATAAATAGTGGTAGTGTCACACGAAACCAGCGTCCTCCTGGAAATTAGTCACGATGCACAAGATCAACAGACGAGTGTGCTGATGCCACCAAATAATACGTTAACTAATTCATCATCATGTGCGTATTATACAAATGGGCGCGTGCAGCAACAACAACACAGGTTATTGCGAAAATTGCAACAGAAGCTATGCCTGCCAAACGAACCAATAGTAGCTTCACCGCCAGCACCACAAATAGCTCATCCGGCCTATGTATATAGTTCGGATAAAATAACATCAGAAAGATCATTACCGAAACACACGGATGTAACAGATGATTATCAGATAATGCTAAGTATAAATAGCACTAGACCATCACCACAAGCACCACAAATGACTTTACGATCAACGTTAAATCCAAATAACGTATATGGTTCTCATAACATATCATCAAACATCTCACCGTCAACCTGTATTTTAGAAGACGATAAAAAATTTTCAAGTGGTTTAGATAACCAGGTTAATGAACGAAGAAATTTACCTCAGGTTTCTGATGAACAAGCATTACCAGTTGTCGGAACCATGCCACAAGTTCCCTTAGCTAGGTAGATCTCAGTTATGCGAAGCAAGAGATGGACCTGAGTTGTATTAAGCGGCTTGCAGACAATAGTATGTGTTCTGATAGGCCACTATCAACAAATAACACAACAGGCCTAGTATCGCCATCCAGTAACAAAATTGCTGAATTAAATGGTGACTCATTACCTATCAAATTAAGAAATGAAATGAAAACAAAATCTTACACAAGCAATAAGAACTTATCTCGCAGTAAGAAGAAGAAATCTAATTTGCATAAGCCATTACCATGGAGATCCCACAAAAGGCAACTTAAAACTGCACAAAAATCAAAGCAGTTTATAATCCAACAGGTCGAAATTGCAGAAAATTCCTGTAAACCTTATTATGACAATAACGTAAGGATTACACAAGGCACATTGCACGCCATCCAGACAATTTTTAAATTATTTCACAGGATGCGAGGTTGTAGTAATGTTCGTAAATACCGAAAATGGAAGCGCCGCCGTAGAAAAGGTATAGTCGGGCATTTACATAGATGATGTAATGGCAAAGTGAAGGCTGGTATATTGCGTGCGATGTTATGAATATACCAGGGTCATTAGTTAAGTCAATAGCGATTAGGAAAGTATAATATTAAGTTTAATTTAATGAAAGGATGATGTTGGCTCAACCCCAGTCAGATAATTTAGCAAAGCGGGCTTGAGGTAGCGCCATCTACAGTTATGAATAGTGGTAGGTTCAGTTACTAGATTCATATTAGCAATTAAAAAATAATAAAGTGTAGTAGCAATTTTAGTTATATCGCCAAATTAAACAAAATTGGAATAAAGAGGAACTCGTAACCTTTGAGGAATTATAGACAACATAAGTCACCGCATATTATTCTAACTTAAGATGACGATGAAACGATATCAGAAGTTTTGTTATGGACAGGTCTTTTATGCAGTCAGAGAACGGTCAAAAACCGTTCATCAAAGATGCGAACCATCAAGAGGATCCTGGTCTAAATAAAGATATGCTCACCTGTACGTGATGCTCTGGCGACCGAGAAAAGACGAGATAACCGATCTCCGAGAAGCTAGCAATTGAGGTTCTTTCCACTGACCCACTACTAATCTGAATTGTTAAGTCTGTATAGCTGCTGCAATAACCAGTCGTTAAAGCCATGAATGTTCTACAAAATGGAATTTTTACCCTATAGGTGGTACGCCACTGACGTGAGGGTGCTCACACGAAGTGGGCCCAACGGATTGTGTCCAGCGGAAATGCATCACGCTATTCAGAGAGGAGAAAGTGTCTCAATGCCTAAAGTATGAATCGAGTTGTATACGAAGCCAAATCAAAACTAAACGTTAAAACAGAAAAAGAAACATCGAAAGCTGAGCAACCACTTAAAGTAATGGACAGAGGGCTACATGGTACATGTCCAAATGAAGAAATACTTGATGAACTTAGCAAGAAAAGATTCAAAATCCTAAATACTGCGAACATAGTGAGGAAAAAGATCACTAAAAACGCAAACGATCAAAGACAAACAACCGTAGTTGGCCTCTTAAATTTCATGTTAACATTTGACAACGCTGAGAGCATTGAATGGGTATATGGAACCAAAGCAATCCTTAATGTGAAAGTTAACATTGATACATTAAATAAGAACACTAGCCACAATGATACAACTGTCAGGCGTATAACCACACACGGAAATACTATAATAGGGAGCTCAGATGCGTAAAGTGGACTGGGAAACATCCATCAAAAGACTGCAATAAAAGTAAGAACGCACCAGTGAAATGCATACACTGCGATAATCATCACCTAGCAAATTATAGAGGCTGCGAGGTAACCAAAGGGCTGCATAGAATGAGAGACAACAAGAGAAATCAAACAAGTAAGAGTTCTCAACCTTGAATGCAATCCTATCCAATACAAATCCCTCTAAATAGCGCCAAAGTAAGAGAAGGCACAACATATGCGCAAATGGCTAACCAGAACGAAATTATCAAGGTAGCACTGAGTCAGGAAAACCATGTCCTGCAAGAAATACTTCAGAAGCTAAACGCTATCAATTCACATCTGGCTGAGCAGGACCAAATACTAGAAACTATGGGCGAGCTACTGAAAAAACATGAACAGAGACTAGGAACACTGGAAAATACATTGATTAGCCAAGATAGAAAAATAACGGATGCGTCAAGTAAAACTATATAGAGAAGTCATTGTCTACCGTCATTCTAGTCCATACAAACTTCACAAGTAAAATAATGACACACTATTTAAGAATTGCTACGTTGATTGCGAAATCCACCTTGTGCAACGCATTTCAGAATTAGAAGTAATTTTAAATACAAAGATTGGTATATGCCTAATCTCAGAAAGCCATTTTACCAGAACCTCGTATGCCGACCAGAACGTCGATACCAGTGCTATCAAGCTAAAATAGAAGAGGAAGCTATGCAAGTAGCTACAGTATCAATTGAAACCAAAAATAACAAGAGCTATAGTGTATGAGCAATCTACTAAGATCGCTTGGTAGTAATTTTATTATCGGAGGTGACTTTGGCAAAAAAAAAGATATTCTGGGCATCAAATAGAACTACTCTCAAGAGAAAATAGCTCTTTGAAGCATGTAGAATTTTAAAATGTGAGTATTACTCCAGAAGAAAACAACCTACTGGTCTACGAACTCAAATTAGATTCTTGACCTTATGGATTTCTAAATATCAAGAGGTATCTCCGAAAATTACTTAACAGTCGATAAACGCAAGAAAGGCTATCATCAGACAATTCTCTAGTTTTAATAAAAACAAGTGCCACAAAAATAAGGAAAGCAGGCCATCCAACACTAACAAGTAACAAAACAACCTGGAAATATTTACAAGAGCTAGTGAAAGAAAGCATCAATCTACAGGTGTAGATCTTGAATGCTTACACGATAGAAGAAGAACTGGAAAGCCTCGTTGAAAGTGTACAAAAAGCGGCCTGAAAAAGTCAGAGGTACTTTCAGGATACTTACAGCAAGAAATATTACAAAAAGTATAACTACCCAGTTAAAGTGAGAGAGTTGGTTAACGAAAAAAGAAGCACTCGCAACTCTTGGCAAAGAACTGGAGTGCCTGAAAATAAAAGACCCGTAACAACTTTTTCAACAAACTTAAACTACTAATAAAGGAGATTAAGAATGTGTCAGTTTCTAGCTTCCTAAGTAACCTGACACGAAATATTCCCTGTGCATAGACACCAGAGGTTTAGAAAGGCCGAAAATGCAAGTGCCATCCATATAAATGGTTCATGGAAACTGGGATCGCAGCGATAAGTAAAAAAGCTGATCTGTTTGCCGAATACCTAGAAAATAGCTTCAATCCACCAACTGGACAAACGGATAATAAATAATTAAAACCTATAATAATAGACGAGGTATCTGTGCTTCCAGTTACTCTGAAAGAACTCAAACAAGAAGCAAAAACGCTGCCGCGGCAAATAATCAAGTGTAACGCTACAAGTTCACCGTCTTACGACCGTATACCCTAACGCTAAAGAAATTTGTCTCCATTTCATGCACTAACCCCATGTGCGGCTTTGATTCCCGCAGCTCAGTCTTGTAGGGGATGTGGTCGTGGGTTTTTGGGGTTAGACGAAATGCGGGACCTAGATTACCGCACAATAACAAAAGAGAAAGAGAAAGATGGCCTAATATTTACCATCTAAAGGTTGAAAAAAAAATGAAAAGTGGGGTCCTCAGACCCAAAACTGGCGGGTCCTACATATTTCAAGCGGATGTTTTACCCACGGTTGTTAATTCTGGTTTCTTAGGGTAACATAATTACCCTAAGAAATACGCACCAAAAAAAAATATTAATAGAGAAGCTTAACGATTAGTGGTTTAATGGCGTGGAGGAGGTCCTCAGCAGAAAGAGGGTGTCCCGCCTATGGGCAGGGTTACTTTCGATGCCCTCGCTTCTAGCAAGACTCAGCTTTGCTAGAAGCAACTAAGGGACCTCGCCACGATTAGAATGGTTAGTATCTCTACTGCACTAAAATCATACTTACCAAAAAAAAGAAAATTTAGTCTGCAAAGCACTAGACTAAAAACTCGCACTTTTAATTTACCTCCCGGATCAGTCTTTCAATGTATGTATTTCACTAACGTTTATTTTAAATTTTTAAATTAATGAACAAAAATTTTCTTTGGTGTCAAAAAATAAATCAAACTTGCAACACTCCCACAAAACGAATTTTTTTGAATATTTCACATTTATTGGCACTTGATTTGATTTATTCCCCGATTACATCAATTTATTTATGTAACTTAATGAACACTGTATAGTATCACGAGATAATAAACACATCCAATTTTCTTAATTAAATTTATTTCAGATTAATTTATACTTTTTTTTAAAATTATTATTGTATTTCACTAAATTTTACACATGTTAACAAACGCATTTTATTTTAGATATCAGGAAATTACCCAAAAAGAAACTGAACTCTCTACCTCTTCTAAACACAGCTACACGGCTGACTGTCTAGCACGCAACCCCCCTTCTTTCTTTCCGTTGTACATTTTATACCAAAAATTGAAAACAAATTATTGTACATTCATCAAAATGTACGAACGCAAAAACGTACAACAACGTGACATTGATTTTCGCTTACTCAATGCACGCGCAAAAATTTATTTACATCAACAAAAAATCAATCGATCGAAAGGTGCAATTGTAGGTATTTTCAATAGCAAAGTTTTTTTTCAAGCCATTTACCTCAAGACATATCGATGCAAAAATAAATTGATAATGTTGCATTATATATTATTATGGTTTACGTTTATTCACCTACTGCATGGATATATACAGTAATCTGAGTAACATAAGCAACCAATAACAATGCGAAATACGGCATGGTAATTTCTTTTGGTAGAATTTGAGGTATCACCTCGAAGGTTATGCCGTATGTTAAAATTTGATGTTTGGGTTGATAACGGAACTGAATAAAATTCCGTTACAGCGTGGGGAAAACCCAAACCCTGAGATGAAAAGGGATCTCATGCCCTAATGAAAAGAGGACAGGAGTAGAAATTCAGTTTCCTTACATCCCACGTGGGGAACTCCCACACCCTGAGCTAGTCTCAGTGCCGGGCTGTCTAAATTAAACACCTAACCTATATCTAAATATCTAAATTATAACTATGGGCTACTAATTATTACTACCAATAAGCATTAAATGTCTAACCCTACGTCCTATCCTTGTTATCAGATCAGGTTTCCCTGCGCCCCCTCAGCCTGGTTTCCGCCTTCCCGTGGTGTTGGCCGTTGCCTTATTGGTCCCCGTTGTCTCCACGGTCTATTCCAGAGTTTGCATCCCAAGAGTAACAGAATTAAGGTTAGTACCAAAGCTGCCCCAGTGCCCGTATAGTTCCCAATGTGATGCCAATTGACTTGGGACCACGGTTCCTCTCTTTTTAGTTCTTGGATGGTTTGCTGTAGTTCGGACACCTCGACCTCTAACGCATTGGCGGGGAATGTTAATGTACGCCTCTCTGTTTTCTGCGTGAGGTTGAATCTTGGAACAACATCAGCACGGATTACTGTTTTGTAAGTAGTCGTGGCCTTAATGACCACCGAGGCCCCCCTCAAACTACAGCCAGGGTCTAGTGATAGAATTCCGCTCCCGTTCATAGCCACTGCCTGAGGTTGTTCCTGGCATTCCAGATCAAAGACTACTTCGCGGGGTAGTACCATGATCCACCGGTTATCCTTTAATGGGTGAATGTAAATCGAAGGTAGTGCTGTTCGTATGGGGCATCGGCTCGGTTGCTCATTGGCATGTGAGAGCAACGCCATTTCACAATGCTCATCTTGACTTTCAATCTTGTACGTTGGTCCTCCTGCTTTGCAAATTACCGTTCCTTCTTCCCAGCGTCTACACTCGTCCAACCTTTTTGCAGAGATTGGTTGGTACCACACTCTAGAGCGGCTAACCAAAACATACTGGTATTGTGGCTCGAGTTAAGCATACCCCCTTTGGTATCTTGTTGGAACCGGGATGGGGTGAAATATCTGGTACTCTTCCCCCTGGATAAGAGGTACCTGAACTTCGAAAATAATCTGATCCTCGATGATTGCTGCCTTGGTCTCCAGTAACCGATATACATTGATCCAGTGTGCTCTTGAACTAGGAACTTGCAGGTTCGTGGGGATCTGCTTACTTATTTCCCATAGTTGTTTTGCAAACTGCGAAGGAGGTAACAATCGCACACTTGCTCTCCCATGATGTACATCCGAGAGTATATCTATCAGGTCTCCTTGGACATCCTTATACATCCAAATGGCCGCAGATAGCTGGAATAACACGTCCATATACTCTTCATGCACCATCACAGACTCGATTTCCTCCTGGATTACCCGATAATGCTTTTCCATTTCCTCATGCTCCTTACGGATAATGTTTCCGGTCAAATCTAATACATGCATTTGCTGTTGGAGCATGGTTTGTGTTTTTAGTACACCGGTGTTCAGGTGTTTGATTTGCTCCTGATACCTCTGAGCATCTCGTTGGCCCAACACTCCGATTATGTCCCCTGCTAAATCTCCGAGGAAATCCAAAGGAGCCCTCTTTTCCCGTCCGTGTTGTGCTTGGAGAAGCCTATTACTGTCCTCGATTTGGTCCATCAAGTAAGCTATCGGACTTAACAACGCCTCGCAATGTCTAACGTACCTGGTCGCATTGGCGTTTTCTGCACATGTCGCTCGGAGATGTTCTTGCGTTAGTCTCATGTGCTCCCACTCCCTCCAGTAGCTCGATAAGTTATAGTACCCCACTATGGTCCAAATGTTGGTGGATAGTTTGGCCCTACCTTCCTCCGCAAAGTATATACCTGGCTCAGTCTGAAACTCTTGGAACTGCAAACCCTGATTACTCAAACTCGCTGCTGCCACCAGTATCGTCGTTAGCATCAAACACCAGTTGAAGAAACCCATTTCTAGAAATGAGACAACAAGCATAAGACCGTTGTGCTGATGAATGGCGCTAACCCAATCCCACTTTGCTGAACCATGTGCATGGAATGTGATTGGGTCAACCTCATCCTTTCCTTAATCTTAAGTTAGTTTATATCGATTTATATAAAATTTGTGTAAAATATATTAACTTAGCTACTACTCTAACTATCATGAGAGGAGGGCGCCAAATCAATTTTACTTCCACAGAAGAACAACTGTAGTAACTAAATTGAGTCAGCCTCATTCTCTCATTTAACTCAATTCTCTTAAACTAATACCGGTATCCTCTAACCGCGCGGGGAATACCGATCTTCACTTTACCGTTACATCACCTATGTAAATGCCCAATTATACATAGATGGTCTAATGGGAAAGTGGATGGCGTATGCGTCTGTTTTCTACGGCGGCGCTTCCAATTTCGATATAAAGTTTTCACTAGCGATTTCCAGTTGTAATACACTTCGTAAACGGACGTAAGTTTCACATAGTCCAATAACGCCCTACTGCCGTGCTCAGTCTCACAATGCCACTTCCGATTTCGAAGGTTCGGAGTCGATTGTAATACTGCGGCGGTTATAACGTTATTGGCCATTAACTTTAACCTTTTTTGGATGTTTTTCATTACTCTAAAATTAGCCCTGCTTCTTAACGAATCAGCTTGAACTACCGGGAACACTTCTTTATCACTATGTTTGTTGTAGGAATGTGAATTAGATTTATTAAATTTTTGCCAAATTAATTGACGGTCCTTGGTTGTGGAAATTGAACCCACTTTAATTGCACCTGGCCTTGATTCTAACATTAGAATGTTTGGTGGTAAACATCTAAGATATTTTGTTGTTAGTACTAAATTCAAAGGATTTATGTAAAAATGGTAAGTCATTGACGAAGTAACCTTGATTAAATCAGAAAGGAAAGTCGTCGATAATTTAATTACCTTAGCTGGTGGACTTGAAATGATTTCGATCGATTTGATGGTATTTCCTATCTGTAGTTTACATTTACCTCTGATTATTAACCTTTTATCTCTAACTCGACCGTTCTTTTTATCTTTAAAATATTCCAAAGAAAACCTTTTGGAAAATTCCCCTTCAAAGTTAGCTAGGGTTTCATTTTTGGAAGTGCGTGATGTACATTGTTCTATTGCCGATGAACATGTTATTTGTGCTGCTTTAGGTGATGATTCTCTACTTACTTTATGTTGAGTTAATCGACCAATTCTTTCGGCTGACGACGATTCAACGTCCACTTCCGTCTTGCGCATAGACGGTTGTTCGTAAAATGCCTCTGCCCTCAAATTTTTGCACACACGTTGGTTTTGATCTAATTTTTGAACTATCCGTGCATTTTGCTTACGTGTTCGTTCATCTTTAAAATAATTCCTTCGCGAAGGGTTCGAGTGTAATGAGTTTTGGCTATGTGCAATTTTCTCCAAATCTAATTTCGCCCTAGATTCATCTGAGATGATTTTCAAATAATATAAGCGTCTTGCAGCTACTTGTAACTTATCGGTTACTTTTATAAATGCTAGTAATTCCCACAGATCCCTTACAGCCAAGATCATCTCATTGATTATCTCTTGTAAAGGGAGTGTAAGCCGGATACGATCTAATCTACCTTGAATGTGTAGCAACTTTGTTGACACCACTGGCAATTGCTCATCCGCCGTAATAACTCCATTCGTTATTTGGCGGAACAAATGTTTGACACCTTCCAGCTTGTGAAAACATGTCACTATTTCTTGTTTAGGAGATCTGACTGCAGTTTCATGTACAACAAGATTATTCCCCTTAAGGTTCACCTGTTCTTCCACCAATTCTCTTTTCAAAGCGAGAGCCGCTTTATGGTAAGACACGACGGGGATCTTTCGACATTCACATTCGATTAAGAACTCGTCACTGTCTAGATGTTCTACCTTCATTTTTCAAAACAAAACCTTCCACTAAAGAAAACTAAACTAAACTAAACTGATCAAAAACATTAATTTAAAATTCAAATGAAATCAATAACAACCATGGGTAATATCCCCCTTTAATGAATAGATTCCGCCAACTTGGATAAAAATAAGGATAAGATAAAGGCATTGAAATTGAAATTTTGATGAAATTATTTCCTTGTTCCCTTTGATGCAGCGGTAGTCTTAACCTGACATACAAGGTGATCCTCGCTGCTATGGTGAACTTGGAAACAGATGACATTTATGGTACCCAATAGACCATGGCAAGTTTGTTGTCCCCTTTTCTGCAGCTGGCAGTCTTACCCTGAACTCAGCAGAGGAGCTCACCTACATGGGTGACAAAAACGTTACCATGTAAGTCAACTGATGTTGATGAGACCTTTGCAGGCCTCTAACAACAGCTGCTATTGCTGTCTATTGGGGATAATAACACGCCGGTTATCACCAAGGATTTCAACAGTGTGTGGTATAATAGTGTTTAGCTTATGTCCGAAACCTCATCAATATCCGTTCACTGATAGAAAACCGGATTGGACAGCTAAACACATTATACCCTGAACGCGCCTACAACTAGCAATGGGAGGACTGGCAACCCCATCCCGGAGGATGATAAATTTTTAAATGAAACGACAAAGTGGAATTTGCGCAATAACCTAACTATACACTGCTTGTTGGAAATCCATATTTTGAATAATAAAATTTGCCACAACTCGTAATAATTTCTTATAACCATTGTGGAATCAAACCGTAGGAAAATTTAGTGACAGTCGTGCAACTTACTTTAGGATGCGGAAAAGTAGTTTTAGTATCTGAGAAATGTGCAGCTCTTAATACCCCCGGTCTTATCACTCGGCAAGGAAAGAGATGATGCACATTGTTTCAAGGAAAAACCCTTTTCACCCTTACTAACATCCGTTGCACCACTGGTTGTTGTACACGGTACAGAAAACCGTACAACTGGATTATTGTTTGAGTTCGGTTATCAACGCATGCTCCAGCCTTCCCACCACATTAGATGAATTCTTAAACTCCTATAACTACCACGAATGTTGGTTTATCCCCCGGAGTGCGGGTTGGGACATGCCACGGATAAACCATCCATTCGGGGATCTAGCATAGAAACTCAACTATCATCAATCTCTGTCGGTACGCGTATGACCCACCACGTATTAGGTCAGGCTTGCCGCTGCCATACTCGTATCGATAGAAATTTACATCTAACAATGATAAAAACCAAGCACACTGTTTTTTAAACCGATTTAAATTTTATTTAGAAGTATTTAACAATTTTTGAACATTATCCAAAAAGTAATGTCGAATATTAATTTAGACGAGAGTGTGAGGGGATCCTCAATTGAATTTCTTAGACTTATTGTGGTATTTGTTACCAGAATTTTTGGGCCGAATTATGGCCCCGTTTGGGCGCCACTGTATCGCTACAAGTTCACCGTCTTACGACCGTATACCCTAACGCTAAAGAAATTTGTCTCCATTTCATGCACTAACCCCATGTGCGGCTTTGATTCCCGCAGCTCAGTCTTGTAGGGGATGTGGTCGTGGGTTTTTGGGGTTAGACGAAATGCGGGACCTAGATTACCGCACAATAACAAAAGAGAAAGAGAAAGATGGCCTAATATTTACCATCTAAAGGTTGAAAAAAAAATGAAAAGTGGGGTCCTCAGACCCAAAACTGGCGGGTCCTACATATTTCAAGCGGATGTTTTACCCACGGTTGTTAATTCTGGTTTCTTAGGGTAACATAATTACCCTAAGAAATACGCACCAAAAAAAAATATTAATAGAGAAGCTTAACGATTAGTGGTTTAATGGCGTGGAGGAGGTCCTCAGCAGAAAGAGGGTGTCCCGCCTATGGGCAGGGTTACTTTCGATGCCCTCGCTTCTAGCAAGACTCAGCTTTGCTAGAAGCAACTAAGGGACCTCGCCACGATTAGAATGGTTAGTATCTCTACTGCACTAAAATCATACTTACCAAAAAAAAGAAAATTTAGTCTGCAAAGCACTAGACTAAAAACTCGCACTTTTAATTTACCTCCCGGATCAGTCTTTCAATGTATGTATTTCACTAACGTTTATTTTAAATTTTTAAATTAATGAACAAAAATTTTCTTTGGTGTCAAAAAATAAATCAAACTTGCAACACTCCCACAAAACGAATTTTTTTGAATATTTCACATTTATTGGCACTTGATTTGATTTATTCCCCGATTACATCAATTTATTTATGTAACTTAATGAACACTGTATAGTATCACGAGATAATAAACACATCCAATTTTCTTAATTAAATTTATTTCAGATTAATTTATACTTTTTTTTAAAATTATTATTGTATTTCACTAAATTTTACACATGTTAACAAACGCATTTTATTTTAGATATCAGGAAATTACCCAAAAAGAAACTGAACTCTCTACCTCTTCTAAACACAGCTACACGGCTGACTGTCTAGCACGCAACCCCCCTTCTTTCTTTCCGTTGTACATTTTATACCAAAAATTGAAAACAAATTATTGTACATTCATCAAAATGTACGAACGCAAAAACGTACAACAACGTGACATTGATTTTCGCTTACTCAATGCACGCGCAAAAATTTATTTACATCAACAAAAAATCAATCGATCGAAAGGTGCAATTGTAGGTATTTTCAATAGCAAAGTTTTTTTTCAAGCCATTTACCTCAAGACATATCGATGCAAAAATAAATTGATAATGTTGCATTATATATTATTATGGTTTACGTTTATTCACCTACTGCATGGATATATACAGTAATCTGAGTAACATAAGCAACCAATAACAATGCGAAATACGGCATGGTAATTTCTTTTGGTAGAATTTGAGGTATCACCTCGAAGGTTATGCCGTATGTTAAAATTTGATGTTTGGGTTGATAACGGAACTGAATAAAATTCCGTTACACAAGGTACTACCATAAAAAGCACTAAGGAAACCATAGCACATAATCAATTATATCTTAAGACTAAGTTATGTACCGAGACAGTAGAAGACTGTTTCTCAAGAGACTAAAGTCAAATATGAAGAGTAGAAATTTTATGCCAGCACATCAATTTGGTTTCCAGAAAGGCGTACTGGTGAAAAAGTAAATATGTTCAGCAATATTCTTAGACGTAGCCTGCGCATTTGATGCTCCAACGAGATTTGCCAAAATAATATTTTCAATTGCTAAAGTCTTACATCAACGACCATTAGTTCCGGGTGAGACAGGAATGAGATGGATGTGTTACCAATTAGAAATGCTGTAAATTTGTCAATTTTTAATTATTTTTTATTTGAAAACTTTACAATATCACAGTAGCCACCTCTAGCGCGGATAATATCGTTGAGTCTGTCCGAGAAGGCTTCACACGCTGCACGAACGTAGTCTGATGTTCTTTCGTGCCATTCTCGGCGAAGAGTAATCTTTAATGCGTCAACTGTCTCATATTTTTTAGTTAATACTTGGCCTCTAGAATGGACCATATAGAAAAATCCAATGGGTTTAAGTCCGGAGAATATGGTGGCCATTGATGTGAAGAAATAAAGCTGGGAACTTTTTCTTGTAAAAAACGTTGGGTTTTATGAGCTGTATGGGATGGTGCCGAGTCTTGTTGAAACATCCAATGGCTTCTATGAAATTGTTTACGTGCCCAAGGTAACAATGCATCGCTTAAAATCTTTTCACGATAGATTTGTTGATTTTCCTTTACGCCCAATTCACTGATGCAGGCGCTTGCTTTTCGTAGAGTAATTCGCTGGTTTAAATTGTCTTATGATTTGCACTCTAACCAAAGACGACCGTTTTGTTTGTTTACATTTTGCTGAACAGTAAAAATTTTTTCAACAGGAAAGACCAAATTCTCAAGCTCGCCACGAACGTGCAACACATTTGCTCTTAATAGACGAACTGCATTTTTTGTGTAGGTGTTAAATTTTGCGCTTTTTGTATTTTTGCAGGGCTTCAATCTTAGTTTGATTTTTAATATGCGCCCGATTCTACGAGCTTTGTCCTGGATTAAGTTGAATTTTGACCTTCAACTTTCGAACTATTTCTGGCGATGTTGCTGGTTTTGGATGTTTACCTCTATGGCGTTTTTTTATGCTACAAGTATAACGGAACGACACATTTTGTTTAAATATCATGGCTCATTAACAATGGCTGGTTACGATTTTCCAGCCAAATATAAAGCTATAACACTGCTGCGTTTCAATTTCATTTCGATAAGTTTTTTAACTACGACGTAAAACAATATTCTTCCGTAGGATTGTAAACAACTAACCTTACAGACTGACGATTGTCAAAATATGAGCGCGCTGTCATTAGTCGTTTGGTTGCTACAGCGGCCTAAAGTTGGTTACACATCGATCACCGACCCCTGATACTCCTCCCTTGATAGAACTAACTAGGAATAGAAAAACTCTCACGAAATTGCCCAGTCACCTGATTTTTTCATAAAAATAATTCTAAGAAACCTCGCTCTTTTCCAATTTCATAATTTTGAGGAAAAAAATGTAATTGCTTTATTTTTCGACGTTTTTGGAAACCGATTTTTTTGGGTTACTAGTGGTGATCCCAAAAAAATTCCAAATTTTGATAAGCCGAAAAAATGGAAAGGGAATCCGTGCTTTTTATCTGTGCTGTATTTTTCAAATGAATTTTCACCAATTTCTTGGGCAGAACAGTTTAGTGCTTGATGGCAATGCAATATTAATCAGTTATAGCACGCTGTGCGCAATATTTGACGTCTTTTTAGGATTGATTACTTTACCCGTGTATGAGTGTAATATCAGGTTCGTCGCTTGTTCATTTCATGTGCAGGATTGATGTCTTTCCTTTTAACGTTATTTATTCTTATCAAAGTACGTTAGTGCTTTTACGGAAGTATAAACGCTAAACTTTCCAAGCCACTCCGAGTAATAAATCCTCAAATCAAGGCCCAGACCACAGAATATTACGACCCAATTCGTTATATACGAATGAGGTGTGATTCAAGCAACCGTAAGGAAATCGCACGCCTTAGAAAAATCTGTATAAATTACATCAACCTGCCCACGACCTCTACTCTAGAAATTGTAGATCCACCCGGAAAGATATAATGTTGGGACTCACTAATTCTATGTTTTCAAATGAAAATCAAGTCTCGAAATGGCATATTTCTGTCGGGATCTTCACCCTTAGCAGTTTTTAAACTTTCTAAACCGTTAAGTACTTTAGAAAGCGTGAATTGAACTCTAGCTGAAGACTGCTAATCTAATGGAGTTAAATTTATATTCGTTCTGTCACCATCGAAAGAGCAGTGGAAAAAATTAGCAAAAGCGTTAGAAATAACTTGTAGTGAACCAGTGACAGACGAATTATTGTAGGTCATTACTCGCGGATGGCCCTGTGATTTCCTCTTCGTGTTAATGAATGAATTTGTAATTGTTGACCGTCGCAGCGGGTGGCTTTGGTTTGGATAAGGCAATCTGCATCTACCCGCTGAAAACACAGGTAGATGAACACAACAGTGCGGTGCTCTAGCATTTTAGAGACTAAAATGTGCGCATCTTCAAGTTAAAAGTGCCAGATCGAGTTTCGAATGCCGCGCGAAATATTGATAAAATTGATAGCAAAAAAATCGCCTCGTTGAATTTTCGCTGTCCGCAAAAAAGAAACTACCGATTATTTTATGCAAGACCTGCACCGTCCGTAAGATGTCAGTATGCACAGTGGACAATATTGTCGTTTGTTTGATAAGGATTCAACTAAAAACTGTTGCACCATTTCCTCTGTGTGGAATACCTGCAACTTGTAGCTTGCTTGAGGGAAGTGTTTACGCTGATATCACCTTGACTAAGTAGCTGTCCTAACTAGTGAGGACAGAGGTACGATTTGGTGTGATGGATGGTTGTGTTGAAAGAGCTTCTGTACAAAAACTGTAGTCCTACAGGTCAGCACTTATCACATAAGAAGGATTATTCCAATTAATCGTTCTAGTTGGTGGTGCTTGTTCTATTAATCTACTACTAGAACTAAGTAAGCTATGGCCAGAGGGTTATGAAGGAGGAGATAAGGATTATAAATAAAAGACTCATGCAAAACACTCACGCTAAGGTAGTGCGACTGAGCTGGATCCTATGCGCATATCTTTTATGGAAAGGGAAATGGATCGAAAGGTTACAGCTAGTGCGATAGAGTTAAAAAATGCTCATAACTCTTGCTTGGCTAAGAACAAAGGGTGAAAACCTGTACCAGGAGTTAATGAAGCACAAGATCTCTGTGCTTCAAGACATCTCGTGCGACTTTCAAAATTAAAAACACGGACGAACGGGAGAGAGAAGGGCTCGCGATTCTCGCATTACAGTTGAGCGAACGCAACGAGTGAAAGTAAGAGCGAAAGAAACAGAAGAGGAACTTCAGGAAATCCTTCAATATTTTAGGGAGGTTTATTCTTTGTGTTTTGCGGATACGAGTGCGGAAGAGTTTAAGATAGAGATCAACATAGCACTGCTTCCTGCTTCCTATCGTGTGCTATCATTTATAGGTTTATAACCCTATTTCCACACAGAATTCGCTATCAAGAGAGCCTTAAATGTGTTTCACTGCTATACACATCTGAAGGCCAAAACAATGGTTATTGCTCCTTCCAAGGCATATTGCCATAAACTTGAGTAACGCAATTGGAACAGCGGCTCTTGTGATAGTGAGATATCGCGAATAAATAGTTCGTGATTCATGGGAGTACGAGAGGACATATTTGATCCCGGATACGCAGGAGTACAACGGTTTGTTATGGTGACAGTAAACATGACTAGAGCTGATATATATTTATTTTTTAAAAACAATCAAAAACCGCATTTTACAAACCCTATGGGTACTGGAGCTCGTACGCTGGTGCTGTTGCAGGCGTGACAATAGGTAAACTAGGATAGAAGTGCTGAATGAATGTAATTAATGATTCATTTTGTTATCTTAAATCCCGTGCGTATATAAAAAGTTGCTGGCACGCTTCGCATGTTAAGATTTCATAGATATATACAACGAGTTTCATAATTTCTACCTTAGTTTACCTATTGTCCCGCCTGCAACAGCCAGCAGAACTGCGATTTATTCAACGCGTCGGTAAAAAATACTCCGAAAATCCCTAAAGTATACAAACTGCAGTACCTTAATGGGTTTTTAAAAGGCGAACGACACATCGATACAACAGAAGCAAACTACGATGAGGCTTGGAAAATCATAAACAAACGATATGATAAAAGGAGCACGTTACAACGATGTTATTGAAACAATTTATCGACCAACCTTCAATAACACAGGCTTGCGCAAAATCGCTCCACCGTATGCGAGATGTTTCTGATGAGGTGTTGCGAGGGCTTAAGGTGCTAGGTGAAAAGACTGAGAACCGCGACCCACGGTTAATCCATATATTACTGAACAAATTGGATCCTTCTACCAAACTTGATTGGGCTCAACATAGTTATGGAATAGATTTTCCATCGATCAAAGAGCTTCTCGATTTCATGAATAAACAAAGCAATACATTTGAAAGTTGTGAAACCACGAAACGCGTTACTTCTTAAAATCGCGTTAAAATAATGCACGCTAGTACGCCTTCTGTAAGCTTTTTAAAATGTAGCCAAAATCATTATCTGCGAAACTGTGAAGTGTTTCTACAAATGTCCATTTATGATAGGAGAAATTTCGTGGCAGAAAAAAAATTGTGTTTCATTTGTATGATGAAAAATCAACAATCACAAAACTGCCGCTCCAGACATCGATGCGGTTTATGCCGCGCAAAACACAATACTACTTTGCACCAGGACGTTCAAAAGACACAAAGTAACGGTAAAACATTGAGCGCTGAAGTTTCTTCAAGTCTTTCATCACCTGAAGAGTCAAGTTCGGGATCCTTAAACGTTGCATACGCCATGACAGTCAAGCGATTTACAGCTTTATTACCCATAGCGGTCATTAAGGTGCTCAATTTGTCAAACCATTATCAACGATGTCGCGTATTGTTAGATTCAGGAGTACAAGCATCCTTTATTTCGGATGCCTGTGCACAAAGACTTGCTCGGATTAAAGGACTTAGCTCGGGTACCGAATCGATGAGAGGTTTGATATCAATCAATGCAGTATCGTTTTATAACAAAGTCGAAGCCATGAACATCGATATGCTGATTCTCTCAAAACTGACCAATTGTCTACCATGTTGCGAAATAAATACCACCAATTTTCAGAAAATTAAAGAGTTGCAGTTGGCAAATTCCTATTTTAATAAGCCTGGAGTAGTGGATATGATTATTGGGGTAGATAGATTTTTTAACGTATTACGAGAAGAACGTCTAAATAACCTATAGTCGATAATTGAATAGCTCAAAATACGATGTTTGGCTGGATCGTGTCAGGGGAAGCAATTTTGGGAAATCCCAAAAGGTAATCCATTCTCCAAGGAAGAGAACGAATGCGAGGAGCATTTCAAGTTTAATTTTTTGCGGCACTCTAGTGGCAAATTTATTGTGAAACTGCTTTTTCAAAAACCTTTGGGAAACTCGCTAAATATCGCCAAAAAACGATATTTTAATTTGGAGCAAAAATTAAATCGCGGTCCTAAATTGAGATTGGAACATAACAAAATTATAACAGAATATATAACATTGGGACATTTAAATGAAATCCGAAGACCACGTCAACCAACATAGATGCCCAGAGTTACTATTTATCCCATCATGCAGTAATAAACAACGACAGTACAATCACAAAAGTGCGAGTTGTGTTCGATGGTTCCAGTAAGACTACTAATGGTAATTCCATTAATGATAACCTCATGGTCGGGTCGACTATTCAATCAACCCTATGGATGACTTTGTTGAATTTTCGATACAACAAGATTGCGTTTACAGCTGACATCAAAAAAATGTAAAGGCAGGTTTTGGTAGTCGACAAAGATCAAGAATATCAGCGAAAAAATGTTAATGATCCTTTAATCCAATATAAATTATCTACCGTTACATTTGGAATGGCTAGTCGCAGCATTTTTGGCGATTAGATCTCTTCGATAAACAGCTCTTGATTTCAAAGAGCAGTATTCCTTAATAACGGACGAAATCATTTACAAATTTTATATAGATGATTACCTATCCGGTGCTAATACCATTAATGAAGCAAAAGATTTGAAAAATCAAATAACTCATTTGTTACGACTACGAGGATTTAATTTATGAAAATGGAGATCGAACGCTACCGAGTTACGTGACCACACGAAGAGGGAGAATCAATGGTTCCCATTGAAGAAGCGAATTCAACTACCAAAATATTACGTCTTCAATGAAGTTCCCTAGATGATCGATTATCCTTCAAGGTAAGCCTACCTGAAGAAACAATCGCAACGAAGCGAACATTAATTTCAAACTAGTCTAAGGTTTTTGACCGGCTTGGATTATTATCTTCTTCGATTATAATGGCGAGATATCACGTTAGTATGGAATCAGCTAAAGGCAGAGCTTCCACAATTCGAACGATTTCAAAAAAGGTCGATATATAAAACGAAATAATATGCAGCTCCATGGGTTTTGTGATGCAAGCGAACGTGCCTATGCCGCAGTAGTCTATAGCAGATTCAGAGATGAGAATGGCAAAATACGGATTGAACTCATCAAATTTAAATCTAAGGTAGCTCCCATCAAGAAAATATCACTTCCAAGATTAGAATTGTGTTGGGCTCATCTTCTAGCTAAATTAATTTGTGAAGTAAGAAAAACCCTCCCTGAAGATGTGCCTGTGTATAGTTGGACCGATTCACAGATTGTTCGGGTTGCTAGTATACAAGAATTGCTGCCACGAAATCACTGGAATCATATCAAGTCTGAAAATAATTCTGCTGACTACGCTTCAAGAGGGTGCTTCCTTCCAAGCTTGTCCTACTTCATCAATGGTGGCATGGGCCATCATGGTTAATTGAATCAGAGCAACGTTGGCCAATTACGAAGGCAGAAGTTTATTATGATGATACCATATGCGAGATAAAAAGAGAGAAACCTTCATCAATTTCATTTTATCATATACAATATCCAAATTGTGACAGCCCGTATTCAGTCGTGTTAAACAAAACATTTCCCTTCAGCGAAGCCATTCGCATATTACGTTTCATACATAGATTCATTGAAAACATAAAATTAAAGAAGGAAGCAAGGAAATTCTCAGCGATGACCGTAGAAAAGATTACTAGAGCTACTGAAGGATTATTAAAATGGGTACAGATGAAAGAGTACTCAAATGAGATAAAAATACTAGCCAAAAGGCAAACGTTAGCCAACAATAATAAATTGGCAGCCCTTACACCATTTTTGGATAAAATTGGTTTATTACGTGTTGGTGGTAGACTGAAAAATTCGCTGAATTCTTATGATTTTAAACACCCTATCATTCTACCGAATTCCCATATCCTAAGTAGAATGATTATTTCCTTTTTCCATAAAAAATATCTTCTTCCAGGCCCATCCCATACATTCCATCTTATCCGCGAGTCATATTGGATCGTGAAAGGCCGAGCACTAGTAAGAAGCGAACTGAGAAGGTGTCTTCAATGCATCAAGGCTAGAGGTAAAACTTATGGGGTATTTACCATCCGTTCGAGTAATACCAGCCAGACCGTTTTCTAAATGTGGTGTAGATTATGCCGGGCCTATTGTTTTAGCCAGCAAGAGGGGTCGTGGAGCCAATATGACCAAAGGTTACATCGCGTTTTTTGTGTGCATGGTGACCAAAGCGATACATATAGAAGCAGTTACGGAACTTACCACATACGCTTTTATAGCAGTATTAAAAAGATTTGCTTCTAGAAGAAATGTTCCAAGTGATATATACTCCGACAATGGCACGAATTTCATTGGAGCGAATCGAAAGCTATTTCGGTAATATCGCTTCGCGAGCTCAAACACAGATGTCGCGTTAATAGTTTATTCAAATTTCGCCAGTTTTAAGAGAATTGATTTCTAAAAAATAAACTGTCGCTAAAAATTATTGTAGCCGCTGAAAGCTAGTCTGGTTGAAAAATTGATCAACCGCGTGGATTGCGTGGATCGAACGACGTTGAGTCTGGAGCAGGGTTTCACAAACAACAGATCACAAGGACACATGTACTATTTGTTTTGAAAACGGATTAATACACCTGTGTACATATTTCGAAATCACTCTAATAAAAAATAATAAATTATGAAAACATGATAATCTAATGATGCGTTATGGTACAACAATAACTCTCCCGCCAAAAACATTAAATATTTCATTCATAGAAATCTTATATCTAAATCTAAACAAGTTACTCATGTCTTTCCCATAGTCAATTTCAATTTTCAACTGTCATTGAAAAATTTATTGTTTCTGAAATAATAATAAAAAATAAATAATAATTTATTAAATTATAATTTAGCTTTGCATACAAAAAGCCGGTCTCCTTTAACCGAACACCGTCATCTCAAAATGTTTTTTTCTTTTATATACAGAAGAAATACTTATCTCTCCCCCACACACGAATCGATCGAAGAACACTTATGCATGTTCTTGATAATTTTTTTCTTAATTTTAAATTATCATCATCATTTCTTGTACCTCTAAACAAAAACTCATAAAACAAAACTAATCATCTCTGTCTTTTATTTATATGAAAAAGAAGATTCATAAAAAATCTTTGTGTCTTCTTAATTTATTCATAAATAAGATGAAATCGGGTTACGGGTTACACCTCGCTTCATTTATTCTAACACTCGTTTTCTTCTTCATTTAAAATAAAATAAATAAAAAAAAAATTAACAAAATCACAGCAGGAGATGAAAATAGAATTTATTTAGTTTTTTAGTTTTTTTTTTTATTTGGGAAGAAAAGAAACCGACATTTTTGTGTGTGTGTATGTGTTGTCTTCAAAAAGCTTTTTCTTCCATATAACCTGAACACAACAGAAGAGTCACAATCAAGAGTCAAAAGAATAAAATATTTTTGTTGTACCTTTGAGTTTGTGTTTCTATAGAATCCCATCGAAATGAGTTCAAAACAATTAAAAATTCCATCAATCTTGTTTAGATTTCTTATATTATTTATACCTTACATAGGTACAACAATAACAACGAATATAACAAAATATATCGAAAAAGGTCTCCATAAGGTCTAGAACAGCCCAGACATTTTGGTGCCATAATTTTTTTTATTTTGTTTAGTTCATTGAATTTATAAGTTTTCATCTTGCATCGCATACGTACTCGTACATTCAAAAAAATATTTGATCTCTATGGCCAAATCGTAACAAATTAGAAAGAATTTCTTTTTGCTGTTATCTTCTACACAATCACAAAGCTTAAGATCGCATGTCCACTTGCCACATTTTATAGCGCAGTGAAAACAATAATTCTAACTACCACGTTTCGATTCAATTTCAATAAAAATATTTAAAAAAAAAAGTGTTTTAACTAACAAGTTTGTAATAAATTTAGTCTGAAATTACAACAACAGCAAATGAGACTCAAAAGCACCCCATGACGAGACTCATTGCAGGCACACCAAAAGTTATTCGATTCATGAAATATGAAATGTGACAAAATATTATAAACGGCTATTTTACATTCTTACCACAAGACAAGACAAAACAAAAAAAAAATTAAGAATAACACTTTGCTTTCAAGATTGCATTGAAATATTGGCGGATTATAAGAAATAAAAAAAAAATCTGTTGCGGGAATAGCGCGCGATGCGCGATAAAATAAAATTAAAAACAACAAAAAAATATTTTTATTATATGATTTTTATTTTTTTAATATTTTTTATTTTTATTTTTGAAAAGAAATAAAATAAGAAATGAATTATTAATTATTGAATTTATTGTTAAGAAAATAATAATAAACAAGAGGTTGAGGAATTAAATAATAAAAATAATTGTGATATAAATAAACGGAAATTGATGGGCTGTTGCGGTGTGGGTTAAAATGAGTTCGGCTTTATGGCGCTGCCTTTTGTAATTTATGGCAATTTTTTTTTTTTTTTGCTTCATTTAAGTTAGATATTTTGAAATATTTACGATTTGTTATCGGATCGACGCTTTTTGGGTGGTCCCTAAATTTCAAATTTTTTATGACAAAATGTAACTACCTCAGACCTTTCAATATGATTTTGTCAAATTAAATTTACCCGCAGTGCACAGCGCTTATATGTGGAAGACTATAGGTTAATTTTATACCCTATTAAAATTAGCCGAAAGTTTCCAGCCGAAAGATGATAATGCAGATTGTGTCTTTGCTATTCCAGACGAAAAAATATTTTATAGCCGCAAGAAATATTACTTGAAATACCTAGTTCTACTATAACCTCCAAATAACCAGAATACAGCAAAAATCTGTCTGGCAAAAAATAATTTTACAACAGTGGACCAAATCCTGTGAAATGTTAATTACAATAAATTTAAAAAGTATCGAACAAAATTAATAAAACGTTCTGTATTTTCTAGGTTACCCACTTTCCCATCGATTCTACTATGACCATTAGATACTGAATTCAATGGACTATATCTCGAATACTAAACATACAAAAAATTTCAAAAAAATTATTGCAAATACGTTAAACGTTCCCCTACCACCTTATGTGACCACCTTATGTGAACTCAGAAATTATTCGCTGGCCGGACTAGTGGGTGACATAAATAGAGGAACGTTTACAAAACGTACGCATTTATTGTGATTTTAATGTCCAGATTTTTTTTTGCTGTCTTCTGGTTATTTGGATGGGATAGTAAAACTAAGCTTATCTGGGATAGCAAAAACAATATCTACATTACCGTCTTTTGGGTTGGGATAGCAAAGACACTACCTGCATTACCTTTCGGCTGGAAACTTTCGGCTAACTTTAACAGTATATTACAAAGAGAGACGAACTGGATTCTAAAGAAGAAAAACAGCCCAGTAAGAGTAAGAAAAGAAAAGATTAATCGTCACCTGAGGCTGAGCAATTAAATGGTAAGGAACAATCTAGTCCAGTTTGAAAAGATGTTCTACCCAAAGCCAATCAATTAAAAGGTAGTAAATCTACCACGAACTTTACACCAAACTTGGTGAAATAGAAAGAAAAATAACAGAAATTCAGTCACTGCTAAAATAGGTTACTGACAAAGACTATAAGGTAACAACGTTAAACAATGACTTTTGGAAAATTAATACTCTGGACTCAGATACTTATAGAACTTTATCTATGAAATTGAATGCTGGAAAGCATCAGTGGTTCACGTACGAAAACAAACAGGCCCGACCTATAAAAGTCATGGCAAGAGGTTTGCATCACACTTGCTCAAGCAAAGAAATAATGAAAGACTTACAAAATAAAAGTCTAAAAACACTAGATGCTGTGAATATTGCTAAAAATCGAGAGAACAGAAATTCAGGAAGGAAACCAAATTATCAGTAAAAGGGGGACCCTCTTTTTATGCTGGTAATTGACAACAAAGAGAATGTTCGGCACATTTATGGAATAAAAGGAATTCTTCACATGAAGTTAAAAATCAAACCAATGAGGAGAAGAACACCACGCATACTCAAAGATATTGCGGCCGGGATCCAAGATATGTAAAATGCTCAGGTAATGATATTACCCAGGCATGTACAGTAGGGACAGATATGCCAGCCAAGTGTACAAATTGTAAAGGCCAACATCCGGCTAATTACGCAAAATTACGAAAATCGAACGGTTCAAATATCAAATCAGATAGATCAAAACCCACAACGAAGCAACACAGGGCAAAGAAGTTCACTTGCTCGAGTAGTGAAAGGTTTGGGTTCAACCGAACATATGGGCTCCGAAAATAACCAAATTATGGAGAAGATTATGAACAGTATTGAAGCTATTACAAAGCGGCTAGATGACCAAAGTAATCTGAACGGATGGAGGTCAGTATTTAGTGCAAACGGGTTTAGACAGGTATATCACTGTGCAACCTAAACGAAAGAGGAGCCCTAGATCAGCTGCCAATACGAGCGTGAATAAATTCACTAAGCTAGCCACGGTTGACTTGGCTCATGGTAACCGGTTTTCTAGTTTCTGTACCAAAAAATACCACATCAAAAGCTGAGAAATCGCCACCAATCTATTTAAAGGAAGAATCAAATAGGAATTTAGCAAGAACCATCGACACTTTAACGGAGGGAGGGTAACTTTCATATTTCCGGGGTTAAACGAGGAAATACAATACAGGGCCTTGATAAAAATTTTGATGAAGTGGGAAAACACTACTATACTTATCAACTAAAGAGCCAAAAATGGTTGGTTGTGATGTTAAAAGGAAGTGAGAACTTCGTTGACCCTAACGAGAAACAAGCTGCTCTCGCTGAAAAAATCTTTCGTGTTAAATCTAAAACGAATATTATAAATCGGGAAAAGGTGCCACTGCCAATATTCCGTCTGGAATTAGAATGGACCGGTACAGTGTGTTAAGTGTCAAGAATACGGCCACACTAAAGCTTATTGCACTTTGAGCGATGTTTGCGTAATTTGTGGTGGTCTCCATAATTCAACGAAATGGGATAAAAATAAAATTCAAGCTTTTGTCAGCAAATGCAGTAACTGCGATAGAAACCACACAGCGAATTATAGAGGTTGCCCAGTTTATATTGAAGTGAAAAAGAGAATTAATCCTAGACAGCGAGCTGAGCAACGATTGCTTAAATTACATTCAGAAGCTAAAGTTCAAACTGAAAACCAGAATACAAAGGTAAACAGTAGTGTGCATCACGGGGTTTCGTACGCAGGTGTACTTAAGGGTTCCGTTCCAAAAGTGGATGCAAGTGAGGAAGGTAACATCTCATCAGCTTTAAACAAACTATCTGGTATAATACAAAGCTTCATGGCGATGATGGAGAGAACTATGGATCTAATGATGCCGAATATGAACACGCTGATGCAGATAGTTGTTCAAAATCAAAAATGACTCTCCTCAAAATAGCAATACGGAATGCAAATGGCCTAGCGCAGCATAGAGTGGAGGTTCAAGCATTCCTCATTGAGCACAACATTGACATAATGTTAATATCTGAAACACGCTTCACCAACAAGAACTACTTCAAAATTAATGGGTACTCTATTTATGACACTAAGCATCCGGATGGCACTGCTGTATTGATTAAGAGCGTGTTGTTAATACAGCGTATTTTAGACAATAGTGGTTTATGATTTGAATCTATTTTCAAATTTTTCTGTTGCCGCTCCTTGAGATGTTCATAATTTAGGCTAGTATTTTAGGCTAGCACAGACAAAGTTCTAACATTGAAATTAACATGGTTAATTTACGAAAATATTTACTGTGCCTGCCATACAGGCTACTTATTAGGAGTTGCATGAATTTTAACAATTGTTTAAAATTTCTTTCACATACTTGATCAGATAATCAAAACCCGATGAGTGTGGTGAACATGATTCACGGGGTCTCTTCCATATATTCAAATAGGTTGGAACATTTTCTATCCAATTGACATTCCCAAATAAGCTACGAACCCGGTTTATTGTAAAAACAACAGAAATCCTAGATATTGTAAAGAATTGTAATGCGGCATGACTGGGTTTCGATCGATTTCGAAATAAATGCTGTAATGCCATTCATACAGAAAATTTATTAATTCGACCATTCAGAGCTTCAAGGTGGTATTTCCTTCGCCGGCTAAGACTCAAAGATTGGCGTGGGTGGTTTCGAAGTTAAATGGACGAATGCTGTACCACAGACCACAACTACTCACCTATGAACAACTTACTTACATTTCATGTGAAACGAAATTTAATTCCATTACTGGCAATCTCGTGACTTAAGAAATTTGAATTTGTCACACCGAACTCGCATTTAGCCAAGCGGATTTGATACCATAATCAGATAATCGCTTCAAAAGTATGCGTAAGTGTTCGACATGTTCTTCAGGTGTTTTGCTTGCAACGAGTATGTTATCGACATAAGCAAAAAGAAAGTCCAGATCCTAAGTTACTTCATCAATAAAACGTTGAAATGTTTGACCTGCGTTTCTGAGGCCAAAAGTCATGCGACAGAAATCAAACATTTCAAACGGAATTGTTATCGCAGTTTTGAATTGAACTTCTCCAGCTACTGGAATTGTCTTGAAAAATCGTGGATGTGAGGTAGCGAATACCTATCTGGTATGGTTACTGCATTTAAACGTCTGTAATCACCGCGTGGTCTACAATCATTTTGTTCTTTTTTAGGTAGAATATGAAGTGGAGAACAGGTTGATGATGATTGTTTGAAAATACCTAAGTTTTGCACATATTGGAAAGCAACCTTAGCTAATGAAAATTTTGTTGGATCAAGACGACGTGGTTCGCAAAATAGAAGTTTTCCTTCTGGCACAATTCTGCGTGAACTACATATGTATCTTGGTTCTTGAGTAAGTTCAGGTAATTACTTAATCAATGATCCATACAAACCTTCGATGTTATAAATTCGTGGTGATGGCGAGCTTACTGTAGAGCTTGTCCGTGTGGTAGTTATGGTTGCTATTGGATTGAGAAGCGCTTATTCTTTAAGTCGACTATTAAACCAAACTTTACCAAGAAAGCAGCACTGTTATCACAATGAATGGGTGTCGAAATTCTCGACGAAGACCCAAGTTTAATAACAGAAGTTATGATCCATAATTTTGATAGGTGATCCATTTGGTGCGGTTAAATGAAGATGTTGGCCTTCAATAACATTTTTGAATGATGACGTAGGTATGACAGAAATGTCAGCGCCTGTGTCGATCAAGAAAATTAAGTTATTATGTTTTCACTTAATGAATAAACAGCGAACTGCAGTTACTCCACATGCCTACTCCACTACCTAATCTAAACTATAATTCCCTACATCAGACTTAACTAACAAATAAAAATTTTATAATTCCGTCCCAAAAACGTGGCCATACTAATTTGGAGCGTCCTCCATTTTCCACAACACTATATTGATTTTGACAGTTCATTCAATTTTATGACGAATTTGCAAACTTTAGTTTTTGAGCGTTGTTCAACTTATGATTGAACAGTATTAAGTCATTTCCGGGTTTTCCTTACATCCCGTTAAAATTAAATTGAGATGTAATACAATCTAGTTGACAATTTATTTGAATATAATTAAGTAAAATTTTGTTATCAGTGTAATCAATGGCAAAACAGTATAAAACCAGAAAGTTTTGCTAAATAAAGCGATTTTGTTCAGTTTACTTAAAGTGTGCAGTTCGTTCTTAGAGTATTTTCAGGCCTCACACGTGGTAACCTCAAATACTCTCAACAATTAAGTCCAATTAACTAATTTGGAATTAACATTGGTCCTTTAAGGCCATTAAAAGTACTGGCACATAATACAGTCCACGCCGATAAACAATAGGCAGATACAGTCTACACTTGACGTCGAACCACAACCGGCAACCGCCAAGCTGCACAGCGAAACACAAATTCGTTTTGAGTTCATCACCAACGTTTTAAAAATCATCGAGCGGTAAATTGACCCGTGCCATCTAAGCTGCTAAACCAAAATGGAGGGCCTTATGCAGCGCTAATTAGTTAAGGCAGGTGAGATAACACAATTTATCTTCTACTATTGAAAGGACAGTGCAGATAGAAAACCAAGAGATACCTTGAGGCTAGAATAGTGGGTTTAAAAAAGTTGTATAATGAGTACGTCGACGGTGGCAACGAAGTTAGGAATTTCAAATCTCCATTGGAAGTAACACAATACTACAAGGATAGACAGACAGTATGGGACCAACACCAACTCCAGAATTAAATCCAAGGTTTAGCTTCGACAAGTCTGAGGGGTCAAACAAGAACGACCAGGGCAATGAGGTTTCAACATTCGGAAAATCCACTCATGCCCAATCCTCCGAATCATAAAAAGATGAATCAGATACTAAATTTCAACAAAATCAGCCCATGAAATTGATCCAGCAATTAAAACAACAAAACATTAAAATGCGAAGTTTATATCGGGAAATTCGTGCGGCTGAGGATGTACTGGCAAGCAAGAACTAGTCCAGAGTAGTCTTTAATCATAACATAAAAACGATGGAAAGGGTAATGACGCTGAGTATGGATCTGCATGAACAGATCTGCATAGAAGCTTCTGAAGAATAAGAAGCTAACTTAGACTATTTCGTAGACCAACACTACGAAATCTAAAAAAACGAATACGAAGATATCTAATAACAATAACAACGTTGTTAGAGGATGATCAACAACCGTCCACTCCACAGCGAAACCAATGGAAATTCGTCTAACACGAATATAAAACTCACACTTCCATCTGCAGTGCATGAAGTGAGCTGGTTTTGCAGATACATTTAAACGGTTAGTTCATGACAACAATCAACTTACCAACACACACGAAATGCACTAACTTAAAGGTCATGTACAAGGATCAGCTGGGAGACTGTTGAGTCAACTGGAAACTACTGAAGAGAACTACGATGCAGCTTTGGCAATTTTATAAAATCGATATAACAACAGAATATTGCTCGTCTCCAACCTTCTGAACACTTTGCTGAACCAACAAGCTTGAACCACGGAATCGGCTGCGGCAATAAAAAGCTTACACGACAAAACAACAGGGTGTTTATTCGCGATAAGGAATACTGAGATCAAAATTGAAACGTGGAGCCCTTTCATCATTTCACCTCACTGAAGAAATTAGACGCCGAGTCACGACATCTATACGAAAGCTCACTGGAAAACCCAACAATTTCAAGAAATACGCCAATTCTTAGAAGCGTTTTCAATCTGTAGAATCAGTTGGTTCCACCAAACAAACACCACCTCAACAAACAAGGTTTAACCTCAACACGCCTTCTTAGCTGCTACACAACTGAATCACATTTGCATATGCTGCCGGAAAAACCACAGAATCGACATGTGCCCGCGATTTAAAACCGAGCACCTCCGAAAGAAATCAAATGGTCATGCTACAGAATTTGTGCATAATTTATCTTGGCCAAAATCATGCGACAACAGGCTGTAAGAGCAACACAACATATTCTACCTACCAGGGCAACCATCACACGTTGATACACGTAAATAATCGGGAACGAGAGAACATTCGACCAAGAATGCGGCCCAGTTCTACTAGCTACAGCCCTAGTCAGGGTACAGAATATTTACGGTAGTTCAAACATCCTACGGGTGTTGATCGATTCAGGATCACAGGCCACGTTTATCACAGAGCAAGCTGTACAACAATTTGGCTTGCCAAGAACATGGGTTCTAGCCAAAGTTTTCGTAATATCAACAAAAGGAAAACCACACCAACAGATAACAATCGACATAAGTCCCAGATTTTCATCAATTTTTAACATACAAACCAATGCCATGGTTTTGAGAACTATGACAAAACCACTTGCAGACAAGAACATTTTGAATAAAATTGATAAACTCAAAGATGTGGGATTTGGAGAATATAAAGCTAAGCATCTAATGGCAGCTTTAAAAGAGAATACCACAAGTTCATCAACGAGTATATCCTGCTCAAGCATATGGAACTAATTAAAAATGATTCTGGCACGGAGTCTTCCCGGCATACTACATGCCACATCACACCGTTTCATATGAAGATGGCACAACGACGAAATTAAGAGTAGTATTCGATGCTTCCTCCAAAACAACAACGAGCTCTTCTATAAACGAAATGATGCATGTAGACCCAACCCTACAAGACAATTTAACAACAATATTGATCAGATGGAAGAAATATCGTTATGTTATTGCGTCGGACATTGAGAAAATGTTCAGGTAAATACAAGTAACCAGCAAAGATCAAGACTTTTAACGAATTCTATGGGCCACAAATCCAAATATGGCAATGAGAGTCTATAGATTAAAAACAGTTACCTACGGAACAGCATCTTCAGCCTATCTTGCCCCAAAAACTCTACAACAGTTGGCCATAGACGAAGCATCAAAATACCCGATTGGGTCCAAACTCGCCAACACAACAACAGAGGCAAAAACTGCGCAGAGGGAGCTACTCTCTTTAGGAAGTTCCAACCTCAGAAAATGGACCAGTAACAACAAGACAATATTAGAAGAATTTTCAGAGAGCCTTAAAGAAACTGGTTTACACACGATAGAATTTGATGAGACAATAAAAAGTCTAGGACTCCTCTGGGACTTTGCAACAGATACATTTTAATTTAAAGTCTCTTTGCAGAGAACTAAACCAGTGATATTCAAACGAACAATTCTATCGGAAGCATCTAGGCTTTTTGATCCGCTGGGATGGTAAGCATCCGTGGTAGTTCAATCGAAAATCTTGCTGCAAGACTTGCATTAAAACTTAATTCAAAATTTCATGACAGATGGTCAAACTACAAAGTAGAACTATCACAGGTAGAGAAAATTAGAATTAATCGATGGGCACACTACACCAGCCAAGCCAAAATTGAATTACACCGTGTTTCTGTGACGCATTTAATCAAGCGTATGATGCAGTGGTATACAGCAAAGTAAATAATAAAATAATACTAATTGCTGCTAAAACGAGGGTTGCGCTGTTAAACCATACAATATCGCTACCAAGATTAGAGCTAAACGTCGCATTGCTACAATCAAGGCTGCTAAAACGCAGGCTTGTACGTGTTGGACATAAACAACACAACGACAATATAACGACATTTTGCCGGAGTGATTCTACAGCAGTACTAGGTTGAATAAAAAGAAAACCCCAAAATCATAAAATCTTTATGGCAAACAGCATCTCGAGGATTTAACCCAGTCCAATTACTAACCCAAATGATTTGGTGGGAAGGGCCAACATGTCTAAAGGGTTTTAGCTGTCCAACAACCAATATTGATAGTCAAGAGATGGAACAAGCAAGTAGCATGGAATACAAGTCCATAAGAACATTAACAACATTGAAAAACCGAGTGATTGAATTCAATCGATTCTCGTCAATACAACGGCTTGTTTACACTGTTGCATACTGTCTACGATTTCCATCTAATATAAGGCGAAACAACTGAAACGTCTCACATTTCACACCAGAAGAACTAAACATATCGTTGAGTGCCATTATCAGAATTGCCCAACGAGAAGCCTTTGAAACATAATTAAAACGACTAAAAACAAATCAAAACTTACAAAAGCGGAGCGTAATCATAACTCTCACTCCATTCATCGACGAGAATGATATACGTAGAGTCGGAGGGAGACTGTCAAATTAGGGTCTTTCATATGAAGAAAAGCATAGAATGGTAAAATTAGCTAACACATCGTTACAGAAATCTCTAATTGATAGTGAAAAAAATAGTGAAGCAGCACATTGCCAGGCTAGGTGGCAGTCAGGTGGAGGGATCTTTTCATTATCCAATTAAAGCTAGAAATGCTGCTTTGATAGTACTGATGTACTAAACTTGAACTATCTGGGATATAAATCCTATAGATAAAACATTCCCGTTTAGTTTTATGTTAATGATGTAATTTGGAGCCCATAAGCACAAATCGGCTTTCCTGAATTCTTGCCATTTTTGAATCGTCTCTTTAACTGTTTAACGGTTAGTGACCACCATACTCTATATACTACTGTGGGCAAAAAGTAGTAAGACTTTTTAATAGAAATTTCGCGCAGAAAACCATTCGTCGAAATATTTTATTTTCTATGTTGGTATGACTGTCAGAGACATCTGTGCCAAATGTCACATAAAAATAATCATTAGTGTTTAGTATACGCTTGTCTTTCTGAAGTACAAAAAGTGCATTCGGCGATTTTTACAATGAGTGAATTATTCAACAAAGAAGTTCCATTAAATTTTGTGTTCGGAATCATTTTTGTTGTGCCGAAACGTTCAGAATGTTGCAAAAGGCCTTCGGTGATAATTGTATGTCGCGAGCAAGTGTTTTTGATTGGTACAAATTGTTCAAAGAGGGTCGCGAACGTGTGGACTACGAACCACGTCTAGGACGGCATAACAGTCAGAGACCTTACTGGCATCGTTGAAATATCGGAAGGATCAGTGAAAACGATTGGTTCCAAAATCACTCAATTTTTGGAAAAACTGCATCGCGATGACTTCTGTGAAACAATGCTTTCCGACTACCAGGATGTCATGAAACGTATTACAACTGGCGATGAGTCATGGATCTATGCTTACGACCCGAAAACAGAGGATCAACCGGCCGAATATCGTGCCAAAGGTGAGCCGAAGCCGAAAAAACCACGTCAAAGCAAGTCAAAAATCAAGGTGATGTCGACAGTTTTCTTCGATTATCGAGGTGTGGTGCACTCCAAATTCCTTACGACTGGCCAAACTGTCAAGAAGGAATACTATTTGAATGTTATGCGTCGTTTGCGTGAAGCTATTCGTAAAAGGAGGCCGGAATCATGGGTCGACAACTCTTGGTTTTTGCACCACGATAATGCACCTTCTCATACTGCATTGGTTTTACGTGATTTTTTCGCCAAAAATTCCACCCATATCGTTCCGCAACCACCGTATTCGCCTGATTTAGCTTCGTGTGACTTCTGGCTGTTCAGCAAACTCAAACGACCGCTCCGGGGAAACCGTTTTGAGTCAATTGAAGACATTAAATGAGAATCGCTACGCGCATTGGAGGCTATTCCGGAAATTGACTTTAATAACTGTTTTGAGGATTGGAAAAAAGCTTGGCACAAGTGTATTGAGGCCGGGGGGATTAGTTTGAGGGGAGCGAAATAGATTTGTATAAATAAATAAAGAATTTTAAAATTATGAACAAAGTCTTACTATTTTTTACTCACAGTATTATATTGGTAAATGCGGCTGCATTTAAAATCGTTTATAATTTTCGGTATGAAGCCTTGAATATAGTCAAAATGTCAAATATTTTACATAATACGATAAACAGTGCTAGAATGTTAATTAGCGGCTGACAAGAGCTAGAGCTGTTCAAATCATTAGCCAGAATTTCGTCATTGTAATGAAACTCTATCTACTCACACTTCCAGCTGGAAAGCGATAAATTTTAACCATCAACAAATTGAGATATAAATCCAGTTCTTTTTGTCCAGCATTCAAATTGCAAAATCAATCAACTCATTTCGGCGTGAAAACGATAAATAAACGTAACCAAATGATGGAATTCCATCTGTAAAATCCTAAACAATAAGATAATATTCAAATTTTGGTATTTTGAAGAAATTAAATAAAACGAAGATGTTTCAAGTTGATTTGAATAACAAAAGAAAATATAAAAAAAACAATAATAAATTGAAGTTATAATGAGAACGTATATATAACAAAAAAAAACAACAATAAAAGATCAAAAACTATAATAAACCGAAAGTTCTTGTCTTGAACCAACCAAACTTAAAAATAATAAAAATGGACTTCATTATATGATTTATCACTTCAGTAATTCATTTTACGTATTTGTTGTTTTTGTTGTTGTGGTGTGCGGAGAACGCGAGGGAACAATACCAACATAATGTACTTTGACAACACAGAAACATATTGAGAATTATGACAACACCAATCCTTACAAATAATAAAAATTTAGCGCTTTGTTTTCGGGCAGTAAGACGATCACCAACAAAACAATAACAACAACCATATACAAGAGCACAAAACTATTTTTGGACTGTCAGATGTTTTAAAATTGTTTTAGCAAAAATTAGGGAGTTCGCGCTCAATTTTGTTGGTGAAAATGCTATTTTGCATATGGTGCCCTCAGTGCATAAAACGATCGAATTGTAAAGATATTTTATTTTTACGATCAACCCTAATTTGTTAAATCATGTGAAAAAGTTGTCACCCTAATCTTGCAAAAACCATAAAATTTACTAGATCAAATTTTACCTGTTATATGGGCCCTCTCCTCACACATCGCATTCGCATCCTTTTTTTTTTTTTTGATTGTGTGCACCGGTACCTAACTGATTTAATTTTGCATTCGATCGATTGCGCAAAATTTATTGTAAATTAAAAAATTGTCAAAAATGTCAAACAATAAATAATGAAAATCGAAAAAAGGGATTTCTTACAAAAATAAATCCTTTGACATTGCAGATCAAATGAATTTTATTATTATTTTCTTGTGTGTACCACATTGTTTTCCCGGATCAATCAAAAGAATCGGCACACAAAAAAAAGGTCTCAGGTTCATCATAACATTTTCTTCTCTCCCCTCGTATATTACTATATTAGGCATCACAATTAGGTAATTTAAGTTTTTGGTTTCGTGAACTTCTCGTCGTCTCTTCTCGAATCCTTTTCAATTTCTTGTTTAGCGCACTATTGTCATTTTAATTCCTTGTGAAAATTTAATTAATTCGCGAAGGAATCGGTTGGCAAAAAAAATATTTGTCTGATTGATTTTGTTGTTGCTTTTTTGGCATGTAAATCGAACTGAATATAAAACCGGATTTGAGATTAACAGTAAAAATTTGATGCAGATCAATAGTTTTTCTAACGGTTTTCATCGTATTTGATAAGTGGCTTATGCTACTTAGTTAAGATATCCATTTGGCGGGAATAAGGAAATTTTAGTTAATTAACAAAAACAAGACGGAAAAATGCGCAGCGTGCTTATGTCGTGGTCAGCACCTTCGAGGTTCAACGAAATTTCAAGCCATTCTAATAATTATATTTTCAGGTTCAGGGTTGAAAGTAAAAATTTTACTGTGTGAGGTTCGGACGTAAACTAAAACAAACGAAAAGTGCAGTGTTAGTGCTTTTTATTTTGTTATATTTTTTTTCTGTTAATGGTTTTGTTTGCAGATCTGGAGTGGATAAGAATGCTGCACAGTTGTATCCGCAAAAGTAAACATTTACCCGGCCATTGTATTCCTTCGATCAAGCGCGATTTTAAAATAACAACAAAGTTTTAATATTTAGTTATAAATTTAATCTTCTAATAAATAAAAATCTCGTGTCACGGTGTTTGTGGTCGCACTCCTCCGCAACGGCTCGACCGATTTTTATGAAATTTTGTATGTATATTTGGTAGGTATAAGAATAGGTCGTTAAGTATATTTCATACCGCTAGGTGATTGAAATTTTTTTTATATTTCTATTTTTTAACCAAAAATTCTTTTCGTATATTGTTTGATTTGGTATCAGCCCTAATTTTCATCCTCCTACCTCCACCCTCAAATTTTTAATCGCGATTTTAGTATTTTGTATGAACAATATCCAACTAATTTAACCGTCATTCGTATTTCAAACATAACGAAATTATTTATGTTGTTGAATGCCAGAGGGCGCCCATTTGGACCGTCGAATGAATAAAGCAACAAATATGCGAAATAGTAGAGCACAAAGAACAGACGAACAAATCCAACAAGATAACGAAAATGTGCTTGTGAACATGTCGCAATTGCGTGCATCTCAACAACAAGAGGCACCAGCTGAATAAAATCAACAACAACAATTAGAGCGGAGACAAGCGCGCCGTTTCGTAGTTAACATACGCAGAGTAAAGGACCGACAACGCCAGCAAGTACATTAAGCATTTACATCCGCTTCATTCGTTCGTCTCGCATTCGAGTATGAGCCAAATATTGAATATTCCGCTCATCCGGAAGTGCTAGTTGGTGCGATAAACAAAGAATGTCCCAGAAAAACTGCAGCTACCAGAAATTGAGGCACCACCGGAACCATTGAACGATTTGCTCATCGGCACGGATCCAAATCAAACCTGACATGAAATGACTTCGTTTGGAGCAACAGAAATAGTTTACAATACTGCGGCAAATGGTCAACAATTCAATTCAACGTTCAAAATCAAATGCAAAGTGTAGCACACAGAAGGCTCATTGCTGCGAATGCCAAACGAGCCACATAAATTTTTACAAATCTGTAGATACTTCATGGGCGGTGAGGTCATTAATCGTGTGGATGCACGTTGCGGCTACAATAACTTCAATTCACAAGCTGGACGGCGCGTGCGTTGATTCAATGCATCTGTTGTTGATGACGTTGCTGGAATCATCGTTGGCGACCGCACATCGACGCGAGAAATCATAATTCGAAGAAGAAACAATAATCTGGAGTTCATCGCCCACACACACCGTTCATACGATGCTCCCCAATATCCGCTAATTTTCTGGAAGGGAGACTGCGAATATTGCATAAACATTATTACTCGTTTTGAATTAATATTTATGAATATGTTGTTACGGGAGCCAAAACGAACAAGAAAGTGAGCTCGATGGATTTTTATGCGTATCGTATTATGATTCGATGCGGTCAGGACAACGTGATTCCTACGACACGCTATCATGAGCAACGCCGACAACGCCGAAATTAGTAACTTTGTCATTCTACCATCATCGGACGTAGGCAGTCCACGTCATATGCAAGAATACATACAAGATGCTATGACTTTCGTGCGTGAGTACGGACGATCGTGTTTATTTCTCACGTTTACGCATGTAACCCAAAGTGGCGGGAGATGACATCCTTGCTATTGCCAGCTCAATATGCAATACATCGTCATGACATTACAGCACGTATATTCAAACAAAAATTGAAGTCTTTAATGATCTTCATTACAAAAATTATACGTATTCGGTCTCACACGTTGCTGGATGTATTCGGTTAAATGGCAAAAGCGAAGATTACCTCATGCACGGTTGGTCGACAAAATACGCCCTGAGGAAGTCAATAGTGTAATTTCTGCGGAAATTCCAGATTCATCTTCTAATCAACTACTCTTCGATATTGTTACCAGAAACATGATTCATGGCCCATGAACGTGAACTGAATCGTCTATGGCCTTGCATGGTAAATGGAAAATGTACAAAGCGTTTTCCTAAAGATTTCACCAACGACACGATCACAAATGTTAATGGATATCCAATATATCGTCGAAGAAATACCGATAATGGCAGACAATCATTTACGCTTAATATCAACATCGACATTGACAATCGTTGGGTGGTACCATATTCGCCTTAGCTGAGCAAAACATCTAATTCTCATATTAATGTTGAGTTTTGCAGTTCGGTGAAGAGCATCAAATTCATTTGCAATTGCAAATGTGTTTCAAATTCACTCATTCATTCAATAACACGCTACCTAATTGGCCGGTATATCAGCTCCAATGAAGCTGTCTGGCGTACCTTTGGTGTCCAAATTCATGAATGGCACCCAGCAGTTATACATTTAGCCGTCCATCTTGAAACCGGCCAGCGCGAATTTTTCGTGGCAGCAATTGAGCGTGCAATAGTAACTACACTCACGGAATTTTTCAAATTGTGTAATCGTGCGGATACTTTCGGTGTCTTTGCATGAACACTACTCTATTCCAAAGTACCGAAGTACCACACTATTTCACATGGAATCAAACAAAAAACAGGATGCCTCGCAAGCAAGACATACCAATTAATGCGTGTCCCTGCCTTTTCAAATCAGATACTTTGGGCCGAGTATAAACAGTCACCCCAAGGCAGATTGAGTGCTTCCATCTGCAACTGTTGTTGGTTAATGTCACCATCCCATTGTCATTTCAAGATATACACAAAGTGAATGGACAACAGTGTCCAACATGCAGACACGTTGTGAGAAAAGCACAAACATTCAATGGCTGACCATATTTTGCATCGAATTCGTACACGGTGCAACGATCTAACGATTACATTCAGAGAAGCTAAGTACAATGAAGCATTGATTGCTATCGAGGATCTTTGAGTTTTCATTGCCAATTTACCACTCTGTCATTTCGGTATGAGTTCGCCAAATCGATGTGTATATCTGATTTAATGGAAACCGAAATGAATCGTGAACTGCGGTACGATACTGCAGAAATGGCAGCAATTTTTACTCTCAATGTATCACTACAAACTCACGAACAAATAATCATTTACGACCGCATTATGCTGGCAGTTTCGGCGGAACAAACTATTCGGCGGCATTCTGTTACTCCTGATGATTTCAGACAAACATTTCCCGTCATTCCACGTTCAAAGTATACGCTGATGAGATCAACGCTTCCTTGACATCATCGCCGATGTGGCGTAATGTTGAAAAGTGCAACTAAAAATAAACATGCGCGTCCAAATACTACAAGATCCATCCGCTAACGCATTCTCGAACCAATTGTTAGATATCGGAGATGGAAAAGTTGCTGTCTATGGAAATACTGCATGCCTAAAATTGCCCAGTAATTTCTGCACAATCGTTGATTCGCAAAATGCTCTCATGGACCTCATATTTCTCGATAACGATTTAAACTTCAAGACACAGCAGTCGTTGCCAGGCGACTTGGTATCATACAAATCGATCGACACAGTTTGCGATGCCAGCAAACCTGTAAATTATTCAACAGAATTTTTGAGCTCACTGCATTTGTGAAGCATGCCACCACACCTTCAACGACTGAAAGTTGGATCTCCGGTTATTTTACTTTGGAATTTGAGCCCACCACGGCTGTGCAATGGCACGCGATTGATCATTAAAAAATTGTTGAAAAACATTATCCATTTGCCATCCTTTTGAATGGCAAATTCCGAGCCGAAAATGTTTTGCTGCCACGAATTCCAAGGATTCCCACAGATGTGCCAATTGAATTCAAATGCGTTCAATTTCCTATTAGATTGGCATTGGCAATGGCAATCAATAAGTCGCAATGCCAAACGATGTCTGTTTGCGGTTTAGATTTGGATACACCATGTTTTTCACACGGACTATTATAAGTGGCATGTTCTCGCATGGGCAAACCATCGAGATTATTTGTGTTGGCTAAAGACGCAAATACATTGAATTGAGTAAATGAATGGATGGTGTTTTTTGTTTTGATCGGCGGTCATCGTCTACAGCGTCCCATTCCTCTTTCTGTCATAGATCGCATACATTTTATGAACAAAAAATGGGTAGCGTAGAGCACGCTTAAGTAGCAAATATCAAGTTTATAAATCCCTTATCATCAGGTACAGTTTAACACAAGAAATAATCCAATTTTAAAAATTTTGTTATTTAATTGAATTTATTCCTTCTGCATACTAATAGCAATAACCTCGTATCTACATTAGATAAAAGGATGTATTACACCATTTTACAATCTGCATTAAACACGCATGTTTTTAAAATAGTTGGCCACTTAGGTTCTCATACATTTTTTTTCACCAAAGACGCTGAAACTTTTATAAAAAAGTATTTACCGCATTTCATGCTGAGAATTGAAGTTTAGATTTTTTTTCGAAAAAAGTGCAACAGCTACTCATACTATTTACTGCACATCTATTAATATTGTCCATTAAGAATATTATAACACCAAAAAACTGATGGATTTAATTTATTTGTAACCATGGTGATCGGGAACGTAAAGTAATGTGAGAAAAATGGACTTGTTTTTAAAAAAACGTTATATCTTGGTACTACTTGCATATATTTCTTTTGTATTTTATTTTGAGCGGCCAATAGCTCTACTATTCAGGCTTATCCATTAATGAATGGGAGGGGGAGCACCCTGTATATATGTGACATCGATTGAAATTTAATAATTATTTAGTTGGAAATGTAATCTCCTAAATAGGTAGGTCTATTGTGTATACGTTTAGATCTACGAACTACTTGCTGTTGGCTTCTTTGAGGCTCGTTAGGCGGCTCTTGACTACTCGGCAATTCGGCTTCTTGACTCTCCGGCTCAGGTTGATTTTGAGGAACTGTTGGTTCGAATTGGTTTTGGCTATAGTCGTTGGTATTTTGTGTAGACGTGGTAGTTACAATATCTTGAGAAAAATGAACTTTACGTTGTTGAACTTTGGTATATTTTAATTGATCGATATGTCGTTTTAGTATGTAGCCATCATCAAGTTGTACAAAATAATGAAGTTCTCCATATTTTTGTAGAACAGTACGAATCTCCCATACTGTTTTATTGTTTCGAGTGCGCACAACTTGAACTCTTTCTCCCTCGTTTATTTGTCGCACCCATGGAATATGTTTTGTAGGTTTAAATTTTATAGTTGATTTCAATGCATCAAGCCGGATTCAAGCTAGTTCCAGCTGGTTCCTCCCACTGGTGAAGAGAGACTTTCGCCGCTTTTGATTGAACTTGGACACATGCTTCATGCGACCTTACCATCCTCTCAATATCCCGATCTATTCCTTTCCAAAAACAATATCTTCTGGCGAATTGTTTCATTCTTGTTATTCCAGGATGAGTAATTCCAGGAAGAATTTGAGGTTGAAGAATTTTCAGAATCAAAACTCGTTGACCCTTGAAGATAATGCCGTTATTGAGTGTATAGATGTCTTCACTTTCATCGGAGTTGAGTTAATTTTACAAAATTTTAGAAAGATTTGGATCTTTAGTCGTTTCTGATGCCAATGCTTCCGCGTTTACGTATTCGTTTGAGATTCTAATCTATTGATTCTATTGATCTAATGAATCGCCGACCAGGAAATGTGCTGGTGTTAATATTTCCAAATCCGTTGGATCATCATGTACTTTACATATCGGTATCGAATTTGTCGGTCAATGTGTCCCTCAATTTTGTCGGTCATTCCTTCAAATGTGAGGTTGATGTTCGTCACTCTAAAATGGATAATTATATTTTTCTGCAAAAGAAAATCAGAAATTAAACGATTGTTAGTTTGGTTAGTAATTTGTGATTTCAGCTGCTTTAGTTCGCTGTTGGCACCAATAAAATTTGACCCATTGTCACACCAAATTTCTTCATTTCTTCTTCCACGTCTTGAAAGGAAACGTTTGAGAGCAGCCAAGAATGATTATGTGTCTAGTCCGTCTGTTTCTACGTTTACTAGTTTTAATGTAAAGTAGACCTGCGTAATCTAGGCCTGTGTTTGAGAGTTTCCTACTCTGGTTGCATCTAGCTGCAGGCAAATCGGCCATTTTTTGTTGTATTTATTTTGTTAAAACAGAATGTGCACTGTGCATGATCTTATTGATTTTTTAATTACTGTTCTTGCGCATGTCATCAAATATTTTGTACGTAGTATGCTCAATGTTAAGGAGTTGCCTGCATGCATATTGGTTGTATAGATGTCACGAATTATCAATTCAGAAATTTTGTGGTGTTTGGGCAAGATGATCGAGTGTCTTGCTGAGTAATTTAAAGATGATTTTTTAAACGCCCTCCAACTCGTAATAATCCGACTGCTTCTATGAAACGATCTAATGATGACAAGAGATTGTTCGATTTGTTCGATATGAAATACTGATTTCTGGATATTGCGAATAATCACACTTTCAGCAGCATTCAGTTCTTACGTATCGTGAATTAAGATGAAAATTTTGTTATAAGTTTCGAAATAACATCATCTGCAACAATTACTTTGCGATCATCACGTTAACATTCTTCGGTCGTTCTTCTAAAACCATCTCGTCGTTAAGTACTGTGGTTGATTTTAGTTTTGGCCAGTTGCCTGCTGGTTTACATAGCCAACTTGGTCCATACCACCATAGATGCGAATGTGGTAAATCTTGTGGTTTTGCTCATCTCGAAATGATATTAGCGGGGTTTTCTTTGGATGCTACATGTCGCCAATGGAACCTTTCCATCTGCTAGAGACATCGGATAGCCAAAGAATGCAGAACTTAATGGATTTACAAAGAATTACAGCCCCGCAAAGCACCAACCTGGGAAGTGTTACTTGGTATATCGGGGAGACGTTACTTTTTACATACACAATGTTGACAGTAATTTCCCCATTGTCTTTCACCGAACGTAAATAAATCACACAACCATACGCAGCTTCAGACGCATGGCAAAATGCAACATCTGGGAATTTGGTAGAAATTCAGGTGAGTTTGGTCTCCATCTGCAAAGGTGTCGCATTGAAATTGTAAATAATAACACAAAAAATTAAATTGTAATCAAAAATTTTATTTTATTCGAAAGATCAATACATGACATTAATATTTGAAAATGATTTCGGGCATATGGGCACCGCGGGTGTTCTTGACGAAACGCATTCTGGACGTCACATTTTGGGCCACTTTTTCGAGCATTGATGGCCCTATGTCACGAATAACATGAACAAGGCTGGCCCCCAAGGCGTCGTTGCTGTTAAGCCAAAAATGAACCTCATCGCTGAACACAATTTGACGATAAAACAACGGGTCATTTGCCAACTGCTCTAGAGCCAAATCGGTGAAAGAACGACGCTCACAATGGTCTCGTATCTTCGTTTCTTGCACCAACTGGATTTTGTACTGGTGTAGGCCAGGATCTTTGCGCAAAATGTTTCATGTAGTGGGCGGACAGAGCCTCAATTTCTGCGAACGACGACGAATCGATAAATTTGGATCTTCTTCCACACTTTCGTTTACAGCGGCGATATTCTCTTCAGCATTCCTTCGACGTGTTGATGTTATTGCATCCTCTAGAGAGTATGCGGTACGAAATATATCCACAGTTCGACGGATGGCTTGCTCAGACGGACGATTATGTGCGCCATAAAAATCACGAAGTCGTCTTTAAGTAGCGCGAATCGACGACTGATTTTCAAAGTAAATTTTAATAATTTTGTAGCGTTGTTCAAGCGTGAGTCTATTCATGATGATTTGCCAGAGTATACTGAGATCTGCCAGAGTATATTTTTCATAAACATTTAATGTCTTGTTTTATTTTTTATAATTTCAAGTTCTATCAGGCTTAAAAAACATTCGTTATAAAGGGTGGTTTAATTTTAAGGGCCGACATTGAATGTAAACCACACCTAAACGTCAAGTTTTTTTCTGCATTTAATTTGACATTTCTCAATTTCAGACTAACTCAATTTGAACCATGGAAAGATACATAATCGAGCAACGCGTTAAAGTTATTCAGGCATATTATGAAAATGGGCGTTCAAATCAAAATGCTTATCGTGCACTTCGTGATTTTTCGGTCAATTTAATCGTCCAAATGTGCGTACAATCGGAAAAAATCGTGCAAAAATTTGAGCAAGCCGGGTCTGTAGGAGATTTTAAAACACCAGTGCATGCTTGTACAGCTCGTACAGCAGAAAATATTGCTGCTGTTCGCGATAGTGTGGCTGAAGAGCCGTCCACCTCAACTCGTCGTCGTGCCCAACAATTGCACCTCTCACGCTCGTCGTTGATGAACATTATGCATAAAGACATGCATTTACACGCTTATAAGGTGCAATTGACTCAAGAACTAAAGCCTCTTGACCATTCCAAACGTCGTCAATGGTCAGAATGGTGGTAAGAAATGGCAACAGTGGATGATCAATTTTCGAAGAAAATCATCTTCTGTGATGAGGCACATTTTCACCTCAGTGGATTCGTCAATAAGCAGAATTGCCGCATTTGGGCGAATCATAATCCAAGAGTGATTGTCGAAAAACCAATGCACCCACAAAGAGTGACTGTTTGGTGCGGTTTATGGGCTGGCGGCATCATCGGGCCGTATTTTTTCCAAAATGAGACCGGTCAGGCAATTACTGTGAATGGTGTTCGCTATCGTGAGATGATAACGAACTTTTTATGGCCCGAATTGGAAGATATGGATGTGGACGATATGTGGTTTCAACAGGACGGTGCCACTTGCCACACAGCTAACGAAACAATGGCTCTTTTGCGCGACAAATTCAATGGCCGTGTTATCTCACGTGGTGGCGATGTCAATTGGCCGCCAAGATCATGTGATTTGACACCGTTGGACTTCTTTCTTTGGGGTTATTTGAAAGAAAAGTTGTACGTCGATAAGCCAGCAACAATTCAAGAGCTACAGGATGAGATAATTCGGCACATTAATGGCATAGAACCTCAATTATGCCTAAGCGTCATCGAAAATTTGGACCATCGGGTGGAGGTGTGCCGCCGAGGTTGCGGCGGCCATTTGGCCGTTATTTTGTTCCATACATAATTGAACCATACCATATTATCTTAATAAAAAGAATTGACAATAATTTCAAAATAATAAGTGTTTTATTCAAAATCAACATCGGCCCTTAAAATTTAACCACCCTTTATATGTAACATTCAAATGTTTTTTGCGAAAGTTATAATTAGATTATTAGCAGAACTCTCGGAATTAAACTCGGAACGGAGGTTGTCTAAGAATTCATCGATATCGAAAGTAAACCACCCGGTAGATAAATGTTGGTTACTTCAATTCAATTAATAATGTGTGTACGGTGCCAAACCGGATAGTCGAAATTATAATTGTAGCAAAAGGTTTGTTTCAAACGCTCCTGCAATGTTCTTGCTTTGCAATCCTATTAACAAACTCATCCAACCCTCACTCAGTAGCACCATTTCAAAGATACTGTAAAGTTATAGGGCGAAAACTTTTAGGATCTGTATAATCTGACCTTGTTTTAGGTATAAAACCTGTAATTCAGCGAGAATAATCGTGTTATTGTCACCCACTCTAAACGATACATAGACGAGCAAATTCCGATGTAGAAACAAGTATTATTATTAGTTCGGAGGCAACAGGATCGGAACCAATGCTATTGTTACCATTAAAATTAGTGTTTTTGACCAGTTTCGCAATCTCCTTTTTAACAAGTTAACTTTTTGTATACGGTAAACGAAGAGCTTCAACTATATGCAATTATTTTATTTCATATCTTAGACATAATTTATCGACTTTTTGCACAATTAGAATGTTTTCTGGTTTTTGGCCACATTTTCCAGTTTCGTGGACATTTTGTTCACCCTTTTAAGCTCAGAGCACCAGAAAGGTTTGTTCTGGTCAAATTGCATTCGATAAAGAGTTTGCAAGGAAATCAATATTCTCTACCGATCGAATTACACTAGGCAAGTTAAGCAAAGTAGATAGTTCTCTGGAGTAAAGATTACAGTTTGTATTTTTTTTGTTTCTATAAGGTTTTTGTAATGCATTCTTAAAGATAAGATTAAAAGAGATAAACCTATGGTCAGAAGTTAAAATGAATTATATTTTCAAAGGACTACCGGCCAAACCTGGACATAATTGATTATCGATTAGAATCTATTTTATAGTTGTCATTCTTCCATGCAGTGGCCCATTCTTTCCAGTCACGTAGCATCCTAATATCTACTTGATGAACCCAGATGAACTAGCAAGTTCTAGAACCCGGTGACTTACTTGCATACAGAAAATTTGTAATTTCTCATCATTCAGGGAAATTTGCGAGATTTTTTCTTACACGCACAATTGTTTAAAGTAAGAATTTGTCGTGATAAAGAAGCAGTAGCCATTTGTAAAGCATCCTCGGCAATTGTTATAAGCACAAGATTCTTCGAAACTTCCGCTGAAAGCGTTAACGGTAACATTTTACGGCTCGTCGGGGTTTCATCCTATCAGAGGCTGTCTTTGGGAAGCGCTCGTTCGATTCTGATGCGATATCAATAATATTATTTTTCCCCTTAATAGCCCCCACCCCCTCCCTTCCATTTGCAAAATAACAAAAAAATCACTTTTCAGACAGATTGATTATAAAAAATGTTTTTTTAGGAAAGTTATAAACGGAGGACATGTTTGTTTATAGTCAAGTAAGCTATTAGAAAAATTAAATAAATGTGAAAGCCTTTCCTTTTTTTAATCTGCGAGACGTAGTGTAGTGAACCAATTGCTGTTTTGGTTTTTGAATACAATCTGGTCAACTTCCTAAATTTATTTCATACTTCGTGTTACGATTTAGCTGAGTTGTTTACACCATAGCCACTTATCGGAGTTAGCAGAGATTAATTTAACTTCCATAGATTTCAAATTTTCATTGTAAGTATTTACATGTGAAGTTAGACCTAACTTAATCCTAATCAACAAAAACTAAATAAAATTTGTATGTATTGGTTAAAAAGTAAAACAAGAATGTCATTTAGGCGAATTATTGAACTAATTCCAATTTCCATTTTCAATTTATAATAAATAATTAGGTTCAACATTTATTAAAGAAATTGAATATTCCGAGACCTAATATGTTTATCAAGAATGTTGTTATGTTTTTCTGATAGGTTTAGATTAGGACAATCCATATCCCAAGCAATTTGAAAAGCTAATAATTTTTGCGATTTTTCCGCGCCGTTCCACTGTGATAGCTTTGATATTGGTCTCTTAAAGAGGGTGCCCCCGGGCCCAAGGACAGTTGCCACTCGGACTTTGTTGTCACTGTCAGGGTGTGCCTCGGTTATCTGGGCTAACAACCACTTTGTCGGAGGCAGTCGTTCATCTCGGATTAAAATTAACTGACCTGGTTCTAAGTTTTGTTCTGTTTCTTTCCATTTTCCTCGTTGTTGTAATTGTTGAAGATATTCTTGTGACCATCTATTCCAGAAGGCTTGCTTTAACTTCTCTATTAGTTTCTATCTAATTAGATTGAAGATTTTTTCGGTTTCTAAATGCTGTTGAGGAGAAGCGATTAAGGCATCCCCTATCAAAAAGTAGCCTGGAGTTAAAATGGATAGGTCTGTAGGATTTCTCCAAACATACGCAACTAACACTTATTACAAATTGTAGTGTAATTCAATTTACCTTAAATTCGAAAAAGCAACATGAGAGCTATGTACTTTGATGCAACTGTCTTCTCAATTCTGCTGGTAATTTTTCAGAAATGAGTACGGGTCATTTCACTGAACATATTTTCTTATGTTTTTATCTCTAACATTCCATTCAAATTTATTACAGTTTCCAAGCCAACATTTAAATGATTCACAATATTACAATTCCATTCATAGTTTTATTGGTATGCATATAAATTCCATTTTGAAATCGAAAGGGTCAAAGTATTTTATGGAATTTCTTTTGAACCGCAATTTTAATTTTAGGGTTTAATGTTAATGAAGACTAATCCAATAATGTGTGTGTATAACAGTGTACTAGGCAAATCCATAATAATGAATTACAAAAAGTTTTTATTTTACGTCGTTTGCATATTACTCACAATCAATGAACTTACTGAATTCTCAGCAGAAGGAAGAAGTTTCCTTGGTAATTTCCATTCCATCATTTTTTGTCAAACAATTTTGTTTTTCTTTTTTTTACTTTTCCTTGAAATTTTGTTTATTTGTTACCAAAAAAAATAATCTTTCATTTGTTCATTTCACTGTTGAGAAGAAAAAAATTTAAAAGATTTTCATAATAAGAATGAATGAAAAAAAATGTTCTTCTTCTCGCATAAAGCAAAAAAAAAAATGTTTGTAACAAGAAATTATTGCATTATTAAATGAAAAACTTTTTCCCCTTTATTCAAGTAAAAAAAATTATTTTTTCTTGAACATTTTCTTTATATCGTTTGCTCTTTTGTTGCTGCCACCGAGTTTCTTTTCTTTTGGCCCAGTTTCTCTTCCTCGTATTTTTGTCCTTCCTCTATATGTAATATTTTTTTCTTCTTGTTTATTCGGTAAAATGTTTATTGTGATTCCTTTTATCAAATCAAAAGATGACGAGAAGCAAACTTTCTAAAAATAATTGAAGAAGGATAAGCAAAAAATAAATAAGAAGATGAAAGGATCAATGTGATTAGAATAAGAATATCAATTTTCTAATTTTTTTTATTTTCGTTTTTTTTTGGTTTCCATAGGTAAGAAAAAGTTTGTTCTTTTTAATGGGATGGAGTATGGGATTTTGGTTTTTGTGCCAGATTTTTTGTGAAGCGTGAAAATGGTCATTTTCATAATAAGTATTTTACGGATAATGCGGTTTATTATGCTGAAGCAAATCACTGGAAACGATAACGGTTGCTTTGTTATGTGGTCAATATGAAAAATTTGGTTTTGAATTAAGGCAAATTGAATACGAAAATTGAAAGGAAATTTGAATCGAAGAATTAAAAAGGAATATACATTTTGTATTGTACGCTTTTAATAAGGATTTTATTTATAAGGGAAGGTGAATTAGGCCAACAATGTCTTTGTATGCAGAGTGATCTTGAATTATGATTAGTTAAATCTGAATTCTTCGGTTTCGTTTCGTTCTTATTGTGGAAAAGCGATACTAGGTGAAATTTGCCTTGAAATTATTGAAAACTTACAATTATAATTTTCATAAAATTTTAGAAACAAGCGCTAACTGATTTGTTATCACCCACAGTCCCACAAATGAACACAAATCTAGAGCATAGTGAATTCTTCTCCGTTGTCTGAGATGTCTTATATGCTTTTAAACCTTTAATTTATTCTACAGTCCAAAATTTTTCTGGCAATACACCTATACAACTGATCTCTTTCTCGTCCCCTCACTCAACATCAACAAGATACCAGTTATTAATCCCCAACTTTACAAGGGGAGCTTTACTTACAAAATAATTTTTCACCAATCTGAGTGTCTAGATGATCAACATGAACTCAATCAAGAAGAATTTTAGTAATTGGAAAAAATCAATGCTATATGTCCATCTTTTAATCAACAAGGATTACATCGCCTTTCACTCATTAAATATTTCATTCACGTCGGAGACCGTGAGCCGATATAGAAACAACAATTACTTAGTATCCTCTCAATATCTTATTTATAAAGTAATAGATCGTATGTAGAGTATGAGGTTATTGAGGAGAGCAGGGGTGCATGTTTGGATTCCAGAAAAATAAGCATAAAATAATAAAATAATAATTCATAGAGATGCATACCCACTACCACTGACAGATGACTTAATTGGTATAGGGATGATGTCTTTACTTTCAATTTGTGATTTCATTTGTTTTAATAGGAGTGTTAGGTGGCTTTCGTGGCTTGATATCATAACCACTTCCGCAAATTTTTATACTTTTGGTACATATTTGATTCTGAAGACTACGTTGTTTATAGTCAATTTTGAATGTCGATTTTGAGAAGCTGTTAACGTGAGCTGATTATCTGACGAAGATGATGACTCGTTAGATGATGTTCACCTGGTGTTACCTTATGATCATACCGGGCCTTTATTAAAAATGAGGGATCAGAAGCTGAAAACATTTTAAAGATGTGTTATGTTCAAGGAAACGTTCCGTCAGTGCTTAATGATGATACTCATTTTGTTTAGTCCAATGTACCTTCTTTAGGTCCATTGAATTATAATCCATATATGTCACAACCACCGTTTTTACCAAATAACGTACCTTCAAGCCGAACTGGTGGGTACCGTGAACACCTCGCGACGTCAGAAATAATTCTTGAAGTTCGACTAATTAATGAGTTGATCTTTTTCTTAAAGAAATGGCGGCTGATTGGTATTAGCCGCTGTTTGAGCACACTATAGAGATTTGTTATGGCCTACCTTAAATGCTGTTATGAACAAACGTTTCCAAGGTTGAAGATCTGAAATAAAAATTCATTTTCAAGTAGAAAGCCGAAAACAGAAAGCTTATGATAATCATGCGACATAACATGAGGGCTGGTCGTCAAGAAATGTTGGTTGGTATAGAATTTGCTGCACAGCAGTTACGCGGATACGGGGAGTCGATTAAGTTATAACACAGAATTGCTATAACAACAAAGGAAATTCGTACATGAAATAAATTCCCCAACGACAACTTTGTTTCTCAGTGTGCAAACTCCGATAAACAGGTAGTTTCAATCTGTAATCGACATATATCGACATATATCGAGCATCTTGGAATTGTTCAAACTGTGATCATTTATTTAAGAAATTATCAGTTCCCCTGAATCATCGATTTTGTTTTCTTTGTGGAACCCATTGAATATTAAAACCACATTGTCATAAACGTAAACTGAAATAGGGAAACGCGGATTGGCGGGCCAGGTATTCCCAAGAGATATACCATTTCATTAAACTTCAAACCTAAGGCTTCCACTCAACTTGAGAGTTGATTTCTGGCGTACGTTTCTGGAATTCGAATTTCGTTGAAAATTCATCAAACTTTCGAAATCATCTCTGTTCTTCTAAAGTAGAAGTCAATTATCGAGGCTTTTTAACTGCACCAATTAACTTCGACCTTATAATGAAAAAATTACTTTCTGCTGTTTCAGGTTTCGGAAAAGCCACACTGGTTAAAGATGTAATTCATGTTAGAAGTGCTGTCACGAGGAGCCATCGAGGAGAGTTGTAGTTCGTGGAGTTCTCCAATTGCGATAGTGAAGCAGGCTAGTGGTAAAGCTCGATTGTGCTTGTATACGCGTAAAATTATCGAGGCAGCGATGGGGGATGTATATGATTTGCCTCTTATCGATGGTTTGCTAGGGCTTCTTGAAAAAACCAGGTTCATATCAAGCTTTAATTTATTATTTAGCTTCAATTTATAGTGATGCCATTCAGACTTTACAATTTCCCTCAAACAATATGCCGCAAGATGCATTGCGTTAAACCCCACGAAATACATACTCAAGTCTTTGTTTACTTAGATGATTTGCAGATAACGAGTGAAACGTTTGAGGGACACATTGAGACATTGAGATACTGAAAAAGGTAGCAGATCTCTTAAAAAACTGACGAATTTGACAATTAATGTCGAAAAGAGCATAGAGAATGTATATTAAAAGTTGATTCTGATCAAGTGTTGGTCATCTCTTCATATCCTTCCCCGGTAAATTTTCGGCAAACTCGTCGATTTTTAGATATGACACGTATTAAAACCTGAACTTTTGATTTCCCCAATTCTCGGTAACCCCGACTTTAAATTACCGTTTTACATCCAGTGTGATGAGCCTACAACAGGGGTCGGAAGTGTTTTTTTTATCAAAGGGCATCTAGCGATGAGGAGCGCATATTACCTTTGTTTCCCAAAAACTCAAGGCAACTTAACGCAACTATAGCGTAACCGAGCTCGAAAGCCGGTGTGAAGTATTTAACATTTATCAAAAATGTAGCTACACAAATTAACAAATAACAAAAGTGTAGCTATACAACCAAAATATGACAGGGTTGAATTTTCAATTTTTCTCACTAAAAACAGATTTTCTCGTGAAAATGAAAAACATTTGGTTTTTATTCATTGAAATTATAGAACTTTACCCTCGGTCTTGTAGATATTTGATTGCCATTTACACGTGATGCTAGAGATATCTACTAAAATCAACTTTCGAGAATTTTTGTGATATGCGGTGTCGATGTGACCCTCGCAGAATGTTTTATTGAATTTACAAAACAAATGAAATTTTGAAAAGTGTACGCACAGTCTTGTGGATGTTTGATGACCATTCATATAATTCTAGAGATGTCTACGCAAATCTGGTTATATCGGCATTTTGGGGATACTTCTGAGAATTTTTGTGAATTACGGTATCGATGTGACGCTCGAATGATCCAGATTTGCGAAGACGTCTCTAGAATTATATGAATGGTAGTCAAATACCTACGAGACGAGGGTAAATTTCTATAATTTCAATGAATAAAAACCAATTGTTTTTCATTTTCACGAGAAAATTTGTTTTTAATGAGCAAAATTGAAAATTCAACCCTGCCATATTTTGGTTGAATAGCTACACTTTTTATTTTATTGTGTAGCTACACTTTTATTATTTGTTAATTTGTGTAGCTACACTTTTGATAAATGTTAAATATTTCACACCGGTGCTTGAAAGTTATGCGCCTGCTTTGAGTGTAAGGAAATTCAGAAAATATGTAAAAGGTTTCCAGTTTACCATAATCACTGATCACGCAAATTTGAAGTGATTAATGGGACGAAGGGAAGTTCCTGGGAGTCTTAAGCTCTGGAATTATCAATGCATCCAATATCGAAAAGGGACACAACTATTAAACAATATTAATTCCTTGAGAAACTTCACACTTCTGCATGTCGAACAAGATTTTTTTGCTTTTCATGGGACTGAATACCTTAAGTTAATAGAGACTTTAAACACTCACCCGCAATTAAGGACAAATTTGAAAGTGTCTGATAATAAAGTTTGTATAAATATGTCTGGCCATGATACCACAAAATTGTGTTCCATCATGTGAACTGAATATCCCAAATACCGCGACTCATCTGGGGATTCAGAAGATCATTATTGGCAGGGAAATGTAGCGACCAACCATATCAAACGACCGCTGATGAAAAGTTTTTACAAAATTTGCAAACCCTGGTAAAAATTATATGTCGATTTTTTAAGTTCCTATCCGCGGTCGAGGAATCGCAATTGTTACATTTTTGTGGTGTTAGATCATTTTTCTGGCTTTGTTCTAGCAAAAGCAATGCAGTCTACAACGGCCTAAAACGTTCCAAAATATTTAGAAAATGGCGAGTTTTTTATGTTTTCGGTCCCTGAGAACAGATAAAACTTATTTTCCTCATAGTTTCACTGTAAAGTACCATCCTCAATCCAATGCACTTGAACGGAAGGACATAAGTACTATCCGTTTATTTGTTGGTAGAAATCAACATTCCAATTGAGACGAAACTTTATATGCAATAAGATCTGCTCTACAAACTGTTGCACATAACGAAACTTCTCAATCGTCACACTTTCTGGGATATGGATCTGGTTTTGAACTGCTGCGATCGCTGCATACCTTGTATGTAGACTTTTTGAAAGTCAATCGCCTGACATTAATTCAACAAAGTTCGAAGTTCACACACGAATAATTTACGTGCTCGAGAACGACAATTTATAAATTGTCAGATGGTTTACGTTAGAAATTTTGTGAAAAGTGTGATGCCTCTAATAAATTTGTGAGCAAGTGGGAAATGTTGCGAATTAGGGATTTATCATCTAGGGATATAGTTTATTTACCTATTTGAAGTTGGGATTGCGCTTTGTGAAATTTGATCCTGTAATTCAAATTCATGGAGTCAAGTAGGATGTTTATTCATAAGCCTGGTTTTTGTGACATCTCTCGGGTGTGAGTCGCCCCTACGTTTTGTGGCTTTGAATGTTTCACCGAGACAATTAGGGTTAATAGTAAGAGCTACTGCTACGAATTTCGGGCGTTTGATATGAATTCGTACACAATTTTAAATTGAAGGTGCTGGAAAGTAAAATTTGTAACTCAAATCGCTGAGTAAAATCGTGTACGAATACATACCGAACGCCCGAAATTCGTAACATTTATGGTGTCAGAAGTGAGATTTTGCAAACTTAGTATATTTAAACTAAATAAAGAGCTATTATCGAGGCTGCAAAATGCTAGATAGGAGGAGGAAGGTCGAGCATACAGGGATGCTTTCTGAGGGCGATCACGATCACCGTCACCATCAACGACTTCAGAAGCATCAGGTATAACGCTTGTTGGACAAAAAGATGAAAATGTCCAGTATATTGAAAAGCATTTAAAAAGTGGGGAAACCCGATCGAAGTGTGAAACAAAAGGGATCACTTTTGTGCCCTCCTGAGCAACAAAAACCAGCAATTGATTTAGGAAACAAGATGAATACGCTTCTGCTTTAGGTGGAGAGAATAAACGTTAAACTGAGCAAGCTAGATTCCAATTTTGAGCAACAGGATGATCAGTTTGCCGAACTGTATAAACAACAGAACGCGCAGATCGAGAAACTGGATCAACTTATACGGGACCAGGGTATGAACTAGAAGAACTGAAAGAAAGAAGTTGAAAGTAAAATTAAAAAAATCGCCAACTTTGGAAGGCATGTCTCACAAACAAAAAAAAGTGGTTCATAGATTACACGGAACGTTGTAATGAAGTTTTGAACCTTCAGACATTAGTTGATGAAATCCAGTTCCAACATTTCAAGGTTGAAGATGGAGTACAGTACTTTGGTTCCAAAAAAGTTGTGGTAAAGGTGTTGCAAACGACACCCAAGATAGAGAGATGTCACGATCCGTTGGCGTTAGAATATGAAGAAACCGGAGCAAGTTTAGCAACTGACTGACTAAAGACTGAGAATATTGCGGTGACTCTAATAAAAGAAAGTTAAGGAGACTAACACAAAACTGTTGGCGCCATAGAAAGAAATTACAACAATCAAGTGGTGCGCCAGATGACATTTAAAGTCAATGAAAATGGTTCAAATGCGGGAAGTGAGGTCATTACAAAACTAGCGCGAGGAAACGACACCAGGAAAAAATAAAACCACAGAGGGCTCAAGAAACAAACAAATCAAGGGGCAAAAACTTGATTTTAGCTCGAACGGTGCAAATCGGTCTAAAAATCGTTTACGGGCAAAGGAGGGACCAATTGTGTTATCAAATGGAGCAAAAATACTTGGAAGAGGCCCAGCGGAAGGATCAAGAGTTTGAGTCCGGCAGTGGAGTTGAATGCTAAAGACAGAGCGATGCCGCGACGGAGAGTCGTGCAAAGATGGCTTTCGTTGAAGTTGAAAAGGAGGTGTGCTGGAATGCGACAAAGCAGAGAAAGGATGATGAATCAATAGCCGAAAGCGTTCAGAAAGCCGAAACGACCGATTTGTCAAGCAGTAAGAGGTCTCAAGAAAAAGTAACTGATCAACGACAACGAATGGACATAGTTCGATTCGCAGTAGAAAGCAACAACACGAAAGCAATAACCACGGGTGGTTATAGTTTACACCACCATGTGTTATATCAACCCAAAAAGCGCGAATTCGAATTTTGTTCAGAGTCCGTAATTTTATTGAGGTGATTATTATTCATTAACATGATCGATGTTGTCAGATCAAGTATTGCTGCAATACTGGTACCACTGTACCGCAGTACGCTTATACATCGCCAGATACAATAGAATCACCTCGAACAGCGATGGACAAATTGCGCGAGCAATTTGAGACGCAGACACAGTTTAACCAGTGAACAGTGCGAGTTTAAAAGTAAAAGTTAAAATGTGCGAAAAGTAGTGAACAAGCAAATTAGTAAGCGGTAATGAAAAGTGAAGTGAATTGTTGTAGAAATTGAAGATTTTGGAAAAAAGTTTGTAACTCAAATCACTGAGTGTTTTATTTGCAAAATCGTGTACGACTCCAAATCGAACGCCCGCAATTCGTAACATTACTATTTTTTTATTAATCATGGTTGATACGGTTAAACATTCATCGTCGCAGAAGCGTTTGGTAAAATTTTAAAAGTACAAAAAATGTGTAAAGACCAGTGGAGTGAAATTGTACCAACTAAACCATTAAAATCCGCAATTACTTGTTTAAGCTAAGTTGGTGTTTTAATTGCTGAGTGATCGCCTGCCTTCCCTGCCTTGATGTCATTGCCGTTCGCATTAGACTATTCCTTACGGATCCGACCGGGTTGTCTACAACACGTTTATCAACTACATCGGCTCAGCCGTTATACCTTCAATTCGCTCTTGTGATCAAATTATCATTGTGGGTGACTTTAACTTACCTGGTTTATCTTGGATGTCGACGGTGTGTTCTCTTCATCCTCAACACTTCATTTTATTTTTAGAATTGCCGCCTACGCATCCTTGAATAAATTTCTCAGCACTGTCGATTGGGACTTCTTACAGCGCGGTGCGGATTTGAATAATACGGTACACAGATTTAATGAGCTTCTCGGGAGTGGTATCGATAGACATGATCCGCGGGTTATTAATAATAAATCCGGCTTTATTAACGCCCAATGCATTTAAGACCCTAATTGGTTCCTTTTCAATAATTACGTAGTGCAAATCGAGCAAATGTTGACATCCAATCCCAACAAATTTTGGAACTTCATTAACAGCAAGAAAAAGGTATCTGATTTTCCGTCGAATATGTCTTACCAGACCTCCACTGCCAGTCAGCGATCCGACATTTGCAATTTGTTTGCGAAATTCTTTGCATTGGTTTACAAGCCACTTCGGTCAACAGACACCGGGTCTCCTACTACTTCCATAACAGGTTCTGGATCAACTGCTTCTTCTCGATGTTAGTAAGGGAGCGGGTTATGACGGTCTTCCACCGATTCTATTCAAACGTTGTGCTGTAAGTTTGGCCCCTGCAGTTACCTTCTTGCTTAACGAAAGCCTTCGTCGTGGTATTTTTCCAGATCCCTGGAAAATCTCATGTGTTCATCCAATTTTCAAAGCGTGTAATAGAAGTGAGGTAAGCACCCAAACTGTTGGAGTCCATGTTTCACAGCGTATTGCACTTCCATACCAAGAGACTTATTTCTCCTTTTCAGCATGGATTTTATCCCGGTAGGTCTACCGTGTCTAACTTGTCCTCATTTTGTGGTGATCTATTTGACAGTCAAAACTCCAAGCAGCAGCTTGACG